>CAWUFW010002910.1:325000-1525000 GCA_963921515.1 Calotriton arnoldi | reverse complement strand
GTGCCCCACCTTCTAGTCTTGTCCTAGTCCTAGTCCTAGCTGGCTTGCCGTACTAGTGGCAATCAGGAGTGAAATTAAGCAACTATTTTCTTTCTTTGAGCCTCACTTGTAGAGAGGTTCACGCACTCCCTGTATTCCAGTCTTGCATAAAACTGCATTCGATTTGTAGCGTGCATAAAGGGTTTCACTCTCTGATCCTCGAGTGTAAACAAATAATAATGAAAAGCAGCGTTCCCCAATTGGGGTTTGTCCCCTTTAGCACAGCCAATGTCCCTATTATGAGGGGTAAACCGTCTTCATTGATGTAAATCAAGCATTCACCAAAGTTCAATAGCAATGTTTTATTTTTCAATGGTGGTATTCAATGTTCTTCATCCCACCCAATTTGAAGTCATACTTCTTTATGTCCTGTTTATCCGCAATAGAAGTGTTGTTTATATCATCCCATCCCAATGCATTTCGGGCCAATGTAGCCCTTCGTCAGGGGATACCAGCTCCGTTCGAAATATGCTGTTTGGCCCGGAGTACTCCTGGAGTTCTTCACGATCACCTGAAAACGGACAGAGACCTGTTCGAACGCAATGTATCCAACTCAAAACCGACGGCAGAACTGTAGCCCATAGGAGTTTTCAGTCTTTCTCTGTATTGTTTACCTTACCCTGCGTTGCCCATGGCTGTGGGTAATATGCATCAGTCCATAACCATGGCCGCTGGATATATGAATCGTGGAGAACCAAAAAGTATGCGGCAGAGTTGAGTAAATTAGGTCCCAAGAAATGGATAACAATGCTGCACTGTCAGTGGAATTATTATCTACTAATTTTATATGTTACCATGCATGGCACAAAAAGTATCCCAATGCCAGAGAAAATATGTAGATTTCTTGAGGAAGAATAGATTCTCTATCCACAAATACTATTTACAATTTATTTTTTACCTGCAAGGGAAAACCATTTCATTAATCCTGTCCTTACTACCTCACTGAATACTAAACAAAAATGAGTAAACCTGTGCAGTCTTGCACTCAACCCTAATAAAGACTACATGTGCAATTTTGTTATTAGAATGTACACCTTTTTATGCTTCGTGCTGCTATGTTTTAAAACTTTAATTTTGAGTTCACTCCATGTTTCAGGCTATGGGGTGTCTGTCTATTTGCACCTTTTTCCAATAAGCCAGGTACACCAGTATTATGAATTACATATTATGTAAGTGCCTCACAAGACTTGAAGAAGGCCTTGCTAGACTCTGAAGCTCTTGTGCTTTGCAAGACATCCTGAGTTGGTAAGCAAGATACGGCTATAAGGCTTTCCTTGTTGCTGCTGCCAAAACTTGTGACTCTCTTCCGCTCCGAAACCTGCCTACTTAAATTTAGAAGGTTGTTCAGTCGCAGCCGGCATGGCTCACGGGTGGGGGGCACGGGTGAGTGGTCGCGAGGGAAGGGGAGGGTCGCACGGGGAGGGGGGGGTTTAAATAATAAAACATTTTTTTTAAACTTACCTTTCCTGGGCCCCGAGTCTTCACTGCTCGGTCTGCTCCTGCTTTCCTGCCTCCGGCAGAAACAGAAGGAAGTAGGCAGCCGCCCTCCCCTCCACGAAACCAATCAGACCGCTCCCCAAGCGCCTATGGGAAGGACATTTTCTCCATGTAGACTGCATGCAGCCTACATGGAGAAAAGGCAGAGTGTGCATGACTGGTTTGGTTGGCCCCAGAGGGCCGACCACACAGTCAGCGCCCTCAGCAGTGGGCAAGCCACTCCTCCCCTGCCCTAGAGCAGACCCGCCCACCTGCCTGCCCCTAACCAAACCCTTCTGCTTTCTCGCAATGCGAGAAGCAGAAACATAAAATGGTAGTTTTACAATTTTTTGTTTCTGCTTCTCGCACTGCGAGAAAGCAGTGGGCCGACGCTCCTCCACCCTAGTGGAGGAGCCGCCCCTGAGGCTGTTGATGACCTGGTGTCGTATCCTATTCATGTATGTAAGTTGGTATCTGGGTACATATTCTTCCCAGCAGTTACAGCTGTATCTCGGAGTAGAATGTAGAACATATTTGATGTAGGGGCTCCAGAAGCGAGTCTGTTGGAGGTCTGATCTTCAGAGCTAGATGGTCGCTTGCTCCGCTGTTTCTGTGGGTTACAGAAAAAAAAGATTTTGTACTCTACTTGTGCTTTTTGCATCTTAGTTAGTCGATGAGGGTTTGTAACCATCTGAGGACCTAGTTTGTCTCTACTCACATTTCCTGGGGCTTGTTCAGTGGTTTATCAGGTGACCTCCTTCTGTTGGGTGATCAAAGCCTGCTTCTTAGTGCTGTGCCGTATGGACTCCACAGATTATGTGAGATGAAAATGTGTGCAACACCTGAACAATCGTAAGGGCTGCTGCGATCAGATGATGATTTGCTGCACAGGTGCTATTTTGACTGGTCAGGCAACACCACGTTGATGTCCTCATTTTTTTTTTTTGTGGAGTTTTATATAGTGCAAACTAGACCCGAAGGTTTCAGAGCGCTTTACATGAGCACCAGTTACGTTACAGAGGGACACATTCATTTTTAGGTCTCGCCTGAGCCAGCGCGCATGCGCTGCTCTGCGCGGCTTCTAGTAAGGACTTTCAACTCGGAGCACACGCTCATGCGTGTGCTTTTTTTTTTGCTCACACGCTAGTGGCCTTTGCGTGCGTCTTTCTAAGAAAGACCGCACGCAATTGGCCAAAGGCGGGTGCATGTCCCGCCTTCTCTCTCCCCTGGCCTAGGGAGCTCGGGAGCGAGCAGCAGCGCGGCCCGGTGCCAGCTGCATACCTCACATTCCTTGCAGTGCGCGCGCACCGTGCTTGTTTTTTATTGTATTTTAAGGGCACGGGAGGATTAAGTGAGTTATGCGGAATCACAGGATGCTGAGCCGACACCCAGACTCGAACCCTGTTCTCCAGTTCCAAAGGCGGCAGCTCTTGCCGCAATGCTACGTTCTCTCCGTGACTCGCGTTCTACTTTAAAAGTAACGGGTCTACGCGATTGTCCGAAGTGCGCGCTGCAGCTGGATGAGTAATTGACTCACTTATTTTTATTTTGGGCCGTGACACGAGGTGTTTGTACTACACACCCCCCACCCCGCCTTCGGCCACTACTGCATTGCTTTATATCATTTTCCAATTGTAATTGAAAGTACTAGTCGAGGGCGGCCCAGATTACGTCCAATCAACCCCACACGTGACAGGGAGATTGTGAAAAACGGTTACCCTCCCTTGAACAAGGGGCCTCTGGCGCGCTAAATGGAGAACAGCGACACACCCGTGGGTAGTGTAGAGAGGCTGACACTTAATGAATGCACATTGGCGCTAGATTACAATTTTAGTCACGCTATAAACACAGTATTCACAGGCTGTTGATTTTGACGGTGCGCACGGTGACTGGATCCAGGTGCGGGCTTCCTTTTTCATAAGCGGCGCGCGCCCCCGGGTTCTGTTCAGTGCGCCTCTTGTCTGTGCGACTGAAATGTTAGATGCCTGGCAGAGGATTAAAGCCTTCCATGTTTACACTGCGATTATAACGTATTCACTTTGCTAGCGAAGGTTACTTAATTACTAGTTACCCGTAAAGCTTAAATGTTGAGAGCTTTTAGTGGCGTGGTTAGATCAGCATCTTGCCGAAATGACGGAAGGGTTTCCGAATCTTGATTGTTTTTTTTTATTGGGGTTTTATTTTGTGTTGCGAAGGACGGGATTGCAAAATTTTAAGAATACTTTACCTGGATTTTGACCGCGGGGTGTGCAGGGAAAATGTCCACAGACCACCTAGACGCGAATACAACTCTGCAAAGTGCATAATCTAGTTCGCGTGAGCCTGCACGCAGCACCGTCCCCCGCTCCATTTGCTGGAGTCCTGTCACAGAATAAGAGCACAGCGCGAAACGACTGCCACACACTCACATACACATCCTGTGCACAGCCCCATACACTAATGCACAGCCCGCAGAGTGCAGAACCTGTAGGCGGGAGTGCGTGGCCGCCAGTCACAGGCAGACAGGCATGTGCTTGCGAGGTGCAGTTCGGCAGTGTTATGCAAGCCTGGGCGGACGCTGCGCTGCGAGGGCCCAGCAGCCTCCGTGCCGGCGCTACACACAACACCCACTTCAAGGACACATGAATCTATGGTTCCTATTATTTGGCATTTGTGTAGTGCACTGGCGCCTTTACAAATGTGTGACGGCGCTTTTGGTAGTTCGGCCATTGCTTCGAGCCTAAGCAATGGGGCGCTGGGGCCGTGGTGGGGCAGGGGAGTCCAGACCCCGGAGGTCAATTTCGCAAAGTTCAGGATGGGTGCAGGAACCTGATTAACAAACCACTGTGGGCAGACCATTTCCCACTGGGTGATAAACATTTGACATTCTTCAAATATTTTCTGTAAATCCGAGCTCTCTATTCTGCTTAATGCCTTTAAGAGGGGCGTGGGGAGGGGCGGGGGGTGTGTGTTCTGCCCAAAGTTGCCGCCAAGGTCTCCTCAGCTCCTCAGATGTAAAAGACCTGTTGGCCTACGATCGCCCACCCCCTCCCGCCGCTGTCAGTTCCACCTGTGGTCTCTTCACCCATGTGCCCAGAGCTGATAATCTAAGTAACCGGGGCCCACAGGTCTTCTGCGGGCCAGATCAGACACCCTCTGCTGCTGGGTGCTAGGGTCGCATCTGTAGTAATGGTGCCCTGCTCAGGGTCGCCTTCCAATCTGAACCGGTCCCTCCCATTGAGCTAAGGTGGTCTCGCCGGACACAGTCCTTAAGCCCAGTGCGGTGCCTCCTGTCAGTCTTCACGCAGTAGTCTCATGTGGGTCCAGATCCGTGCGCCCCTAACTGCCCACAGCCTCTCTCCACCCAGGCGTGCCACAGACTCTCCCCATTTCAGCCCCGCAGTCTCCTCTCAGGCTGGCACGGCTCCGCATTTCGGTTCCACGGTCTCCTTGCGCTGGCTCTGCCTGGCCCTCTCCTTATGGCACTACCCGGCCCTGTTCTTATTTCAGTCCCTGGGTCTCCTCACGCTGGCCCTCCTCCTTATTTCAGTCCCGCTGTCTCCCCAAGCTGGCACTACTAGGCCATCTCTTTATGGCACTGCCCGGTCCTGTTCTTATTCCAGTCCCACTGCCTCCTCTTCACTTTCACAAGTGCCCTTCGATTTCTGTGTCGCACCCCCCCCCTTTACTCTGACATACTACTACATTTCTGATCACTAGTCTCCACACATACTGCCCTGTCCTCGGTTCACTCCAGCGCTACCACCCTTTCTTCGTTTTTTTTCTTCACATTCTCCTCTATTTACAACCATCCTCTTCTCTCCTCTTCACCCACACACTGACCAGCTGTTCCGCTGTTCTTACACCATCCCCATCTTCACCTCAGGGCTGACTTCCTTTTCTCTGTTCTCACCCCTGCCTCCTCTTCACCCTGGAACTGACTTCCTAAAAACTTCTAAGGTCCCAAAGGCGAGACCTATTGGCTATGCCAATGCTTGTTTTGTTAGGCACGGGGAGATTAAGTGATTTGCCCAGAATCACAGAATGTTAAGCCTGTCCCTGCCGAGACTCGCACCCGGTTCCCCAGCTCCGAGGTCGACCTCCCTGTTTATGCCACATTCTCTCCCCTCATGGATTGTCCATGCCTACAACACAATTTCCACTAGTCAGGCAGTGTCGTGGCGACACTATACACGCAGTTCAGACAACTTAGTAAAGTCAAGTCAGTGAGTTTTGCAGGAAATATTTTTAGCACGTCAAGTCCAGGCTACACATTTTTCTCTGCGTTATGAGCTTGACGGTTGTTCACTTCGCTTCACTTGCTGCTAGTACCTGGTGTAGAAGACATGAAGCAGATGTCTGCGCAGTACGTGTGAAACATTTTCCAGTGGTGATTAATAATTTTGACTTTACTGTAATTTTGAATTAGCCTTCATTTTTATTGTTACATGGGTAAACAGTGCTATATCTTCGAAAACTGAAAATAAATATTTACTTTCAAGAGCCTATCTGGATACATTTCTTCAGCATCATTTGAGATTTTGCAACTTGGGCCTGCTGTACCGTGTACACGCCTCTTATTAAAATGTCTCCGGTCCAGAAATACCACCGCTGTAGAATCGGTTCTTCTACCTCCATCTTTCTTACAGATCCTGGATGAAAGATTAGTAATATGGAGAAATTGGTTTAGTGTTTTTAACATATATCTGAGAGGAATTGATGAGTTTCGATTTCATCTCCGCAGGAAAAAGTGTGTGTTGGAGCACGGCCCAGGATAGATGGACACACCATTTTTTAACCTTTTCAGGTTTTTTTTAAGCCACTGTCAGGGGAAAAATTGGATGCATATGAAGAGGCATTGAAGAGGCTTGATGGGCATTTTAATGTGAAAAAAGCATAATTTTTAAAAGACACTAGTTTTTTCTCCAGACCAGCACTCTGGTGGGACTGTAGAGTCCTATGTGCTGGTGGCTTTGATAATGCTTGCTTCTCCACGAGAGTTTGAAAATTTCACTGAACAACTTGTGTAACTAATTGTTTGTAAGATTTTGATGCAAAATGATACAAGAAAAGAGATGGATTTGAAAAATTCCAAATTTGTTAAGAGGCAATGGAAGTAGCAAACAGCTTTTAGAGATTGCAGGGTGACATGAAAGTTTTGTGCACGAATGGTGAGAATACAATATGTAGTGCGCTCAGAAACAAATGTATTGAAGAATGGTAATGTAAAAACTGCTCAGTGGTCACAAAGATCAGGCAGTGAGTTGTGTTGTGGTGTGTCTTTGGGACATTTGGCACATTCTAAACTTTGCCTTGAAACAAGGAAGAAATGCAGTTATTGTGGTGTCAATAGACATTTTGCCAGAGTATGCCATGCTCTGCACATGATCAGCAAAGTCAGTCTTGTTATTGAAGAAGATGTGTTTCAGAAAAGTATGAGTGAAATGGTTCTTATCATCCAAGTGAGTAATGAAGGAATATGCTTAAATAATTGAAAATGCAAGGATCACGTTGTCGAAATCATCATTGATGAACTGCTTTCGATTAATTGATTGATTCAGGCACACGGATCCTTATAGTGTCAGAAAAGACATTTGTCACAGTTTGGCCTAGAAGGAAACTGAAAGAACCAGATAACAAATCAGAAGTGTGCGGTGGAGTCAAAATAAATTTCATTGGTCACTATGAAGTTAGTATTGCATTGAAAGGCAACATTGTGGTGAGCGGGGTCTAGATATTTTTCGGTTGGTTTCATCCAGGAATGTTGGATATGGTGTTGAAACCAGCAAAAGAGTATAAGTAATCATTAGGGAACCGTTGTTCAAGAATGGTAAGGAATTGTTGATGGTTAGTGATAATTTGAGCAGTTGTATAGTGTATGAGAATGACAAATTAGAAGACTTGTTAGAGAGAGACAGCAAAGTATTTGCAAAAGCCATGGGTAAATGGAAGTTGTTCAACACAGAAACAAGCTGAAAGACAAGGTGAATTTCTGCTAAACAAAAGCTTAGAGGAGTTCTTTTGATTTTTAGAACAGAATTGTCTACATATTCGAGAAAATGTATAAGTATACAGTAAATAGAGCCTACAAAATTGTTACTCTAATTGTCCATAGTTGTGGTAGCAAGTAAAAGCAACATGGAACTTAGACTTTGTATAAACCTACAAACTCTCACTAGAGCAATTTGGGTCGATGGTCTTCATTACCAAACATTATTGAAATGATGGCATCAGTTGAGAAAGGAAAAGGTTTTTCTAAACTCTACCTCAAGTGTCCTTCTCATTAGGTTGTTTTATCAGAGTATTCCAAACATCTCACAGTGTTTGTTCTCCCCATATGCCATCTTTCAGTTTAAGAAAATGCCATTCGAAATGGCAACAGTTGTTGTTAAATGTCTGATGCATACCGTGATGAAGGGATGTGAGGGGGTACGTGTGTTTCTAGATGACCATTTGATTGGTGGAGAAAATCATGATGAGCACCATCAATTGTTAGTGAAAGGTCTGTGCATTTTTAAGGAAAAAGGGTTGAGGCAGCCTAGCGACAAATATGAATTCTGTAGGAAACAACAGGAATACCTTAGACGTGCAATTAAATCTGATCTGCACTTTTGAGATTTATTGAGGAAGCTACTGCTTTTGTTAACAGAGATCTGTTATTCAAGATCTATTGAAAACGTTTGACATTTGGGGAAATGTTAACCAGATTCTTAAACAAAAGGAAATAAACTGTGTCATCGAAGACCAGACCTTTGATCACAGCTCAAGCAAATGCTGTTAAAAGCGCTGTTGCTGAAACCTGTTGATCCTAATTTGCCAGTGTCTATAACAGCTGGCACAGGTGAGTACTGGATAGAGGCTGTGTTAACTCGAATGAGTAAAGATAATGAGAAGAATGTTGCATTTGCCTCTCACACATGCAAAAGAAAAGGTGGTCTGAACCTCGGAGGTTCACAGATTTAACATTTATGTGTGGGGTTTTAGTTTCACACTAAGGACAAGTCACAAGCTTCTTATTTATATTTAGGGTGGCCTAAAAGTTCATTCTGCTAAATCAACAGTGAGACTAGCTAGACTGGACGCAAGATTGTTGTAAAATGATTGTTATTGTTATGCAGCAAAACAAATTGGCAAAGCAGATGTTTTGCCACAGTGTCTTCAGAATTGAGCATTGAGGAAGAGTTGCTTCTTCGAAATGACATGTTTGTGCCACTATTGAGTGTGAGAAGTAGGTTAGTGACTGTAGTGCATGATGGTCACATAGGGATGACGTATGTGAGAAGTTTGCATAACTCGTATTGATCATCTTGAATGGACAAACAATTTAAAATATTGTGATGTGGAGTTTGTTGGTTCGCTGATAAGAATTTAAAAATATGATATGCCATAAAGGGTCTATGGTGTCTAATAAATATCCTGAGGGCGGATAGTGACATTTGGATTACACTTTTTAGGTCCTTTGCATGTGTGCTCTAGAGAGAGCCATTTTGTATTGTTTTTTTTCGATTGCATCTCAAAATGAATTGATGTCAGATTTGTAAGAAAACCTGACACTAAAGGTGTAATTAGTTTTTAAGAGATGTATTTTGAAGCGATACGTTGCTAAAGTTCTGATCTTGAACATTGGTGTCCTCTTTGTTTCAGTGTAGATGAAGTTGTCTTTGGAGAACACAGGTATCATCCACAAAAGATACAGTCTTCATCATCCTCAGGGTAATGCCATGGTTGAGTTTATATACAGACTGGTTGAATATAGTGTTTGCATGACAGCGGCAAATGGTGTACCATTAAGCAATGCATTGAAGGATCAATTGTGGGCTGATTAATGTGTGCCACATTGGTCCACTGGGAGTCCGTTTGTGACTTTGCGTGGTCCCAAAGCATGTTTCAGTAGTCAATCTGAGTTGGTTACCCACCAGGTACAGCAAAGACATTTGTGTTGGTTGTCATGCCAGGAAGATGAGGGATACTATTGAAAAGGAATAGAGAAGAAGCGAAATGCGATATGATGACTTGCAATGTGTTAGGGAACATGATATCCAACTAAGATACGTAAGGATCAAATTGGTAAGTAATTTGAGTAAGAGTGAGTTTAAGTATGAGCTAGCGGATTGATGAATGATAGTTTGAGGTTGTCTGTCGAAGTAATGTTAAGCAAACGGAGGAAACAGGAAATGGTAGCAAAAGATAGACCTCAGAGGTTTGACATCAAAGAAGAAACAGATGGTTAGATCAGAAAGTGCGTTTTTCAGAGTTCCTTGTTGGGTTTATGCAGACCCTAAGGTGGAAGTGTGAGACTTGGTTGGGTTAGAGATTTCATTCAGACTTTTTTTTTCCATTTTCATTTGGGTTTTAGATCATGGTTTTTGTTTAAGAAAAGGGAATCTTATTATGTTCCATTAATCATTTATGATTTTAAATTGTTGTCTATGTCAATATGTTTTCCAGCAAACGTGTGTTCTGGAATAGAATGTGGAACATACTTGATGTGAGGGTTGTGAAAGGGACTCATTTTGGGTGTGATCGTCAGAGCTAAATGTTCATTTGTATTACTTTCTTTGTAGATTGCAGTAAAGCAATTTTTTGCACTTTACTTGTGTAAGTAATACCTTGCTGTTCACTCTTAAGATGCACATTAGGTGAAAAATGACAGCAGTAATTACCACTGTTTCAATAGCACCAAGGAGCTTTTGTGAATGAGCACTACCTAATTGAATTTTATCATACCTTAATCAATTCTCCACCATTCAAGATATTCTAAGATCTTCCAAAAAGCCACTAGTGCATAAGCAGTAAGCGCTTTTTGATGACGATTCTTTTCGCTGCGAGCAAAACTGGCCCTCTGCATATATAGCTCAATTATTTTCTGTTTAGGGACCTTTCTACAAGAGACAGGGTCCCTGAACAACTCTTCCTGCCCAATAGCAGTTAGTTCTGCTTCTACGTATCTGAGCCATCCAATCCTGCTACGACCCTCCAGCTTCGGCAGTCACCAATTATACGTTGGGTTAGATTAACCGTCGACCTTCGCCAAATAGAGAGCCACAGCAGGATCGGCGCCAGTCTAATAGAGTCAGATAAATAGGAAGCCCTAGTTCAAGATGTAAAATATAGTTGGAGGATGAAGGTGGTAATGAGACCCTGGACTTGAAAAAGATGTCTTCCATTCTCTGTAGTTGTTCAATGTGGGCCATCCCCCAGACACGCGCCCCGAAGGTTGCCGCCGCCTTTGTTTTAGCTTGGTAAATGTTTTTAATCGTGTCCACAGGACTGGCTCCCAGCTTCTTAGTGAAACCTTTTATAGCTTGTAGGCTTCTTTCCATGCCCAGGGCTCTTGCTGCCACCAAGTTCGACCAAGTTTGTTTACTGTCGAACAGAACTCCCAGGTATGCGAAAGAATCAACCACTTCAATTTTCTTTGAAGCCAGATGGAAGTAAGGGGATTTTGCTCCTCTGGCAGCTCCAGCTAGGATGATGAAAGATTTGGTTTCGAAGGTCTAAGGAGGCCATAAATGAGGCATATGCTGTTATGAGGCTCTGGAGAGCTACCCCTGTTCTAGCAATTAACACTGCATCATCAGCGTAAGCCAATATTGGAAGGGGAGTGTTGTCAAATCTGGGCACGTCCGGGGTCGAGCCAGACAGGGCTGCCTCCACCCCATTGGTGTAGATGGAAAAAAGAAACGGGGGAGGACACATCCCTGTCTGACACCTTTCTCGATTTTAAACGAGCGCGTGCACTCCCCATTTAAGCCATACCTCACGCAGGCAGAAGCATTGGCGTAAAGCTGACGGATGAAGAGAATGACCAGGGGATCAATCCCCATTTCCTCCATCATAAGCCACAACGTCTGATGGGACACACAATTAAAGGCTTGAACTTTCTGTGGCAGCTGCACAGTTGAAAGGAGGGCAATCATGAGGAATGTATTGCAGTATGGACTTTCCCGGGGCTACATCAATCCACTTGGATTTTTAGGTTTGGCTTTACTGAGCAACTGTCTCTTCCATCAACAAAAAAGAGGTTTTAGAGTACTGCTACTGAGAGAGGGGCTTAGGCTCCACCCACATGTTGCCTCACATGAATACAGGATTTGATTGGGCTGAATTTGTGTGCTTCCACTGAAAAAACTGCTTGTACTGCGCTTTCAGGTCTGTGACAAAGCTTATACTCGATGCAGCAAGACTGAGTGGTTATGATCACAAGTGAATCATCATGGTTATAGACTTGATCTGTCTATCATGAAATGTTATGATAATGGCACTACGCCTGTATTATGAAATGTTATGATAATAGCACTAGGCCCGACAAATTTATTGTGAAAATCATATGTTGAAGTATATAGGCATGTAAGTTTGAATTGTCATTAAACTATAGTAAGGACTACAGAAAGATATTTTGTTACATGGAATCTCACAGACTACCGTATTAGGCAATGGTTTTGGTATTGGTTACCCCGTGTGACAATTCTTGGCTACAGAATGTTTGTTCTGTCAGAATCCTTGTTAGGCCCTCTTGGGATAGATAGCATTTTGCTTAGCCAACTATAATTTTGGATACATTTCTAATTCTACGACTCTGTCTCTTGGTCATGGTAATAAGCTATAAGCATGATTGTTATACAGATAAATGTTATGCTCGATGCCATATGTCTGATCTATTTATTATGAAATGTTATAACAAAGGCAGTTGGTCTAGTTTATTAACTGTGAAAAAGGTTGCTGAAGCCAGCAAGGCTTTAACAGTTGGGTATTATCACATTGTGTTACATGCTCTAGACAGGTATTTTGTTACATGTAATCTCACAGATTACCATAGAAGGCAAGAGTTTTGTAAAACTATTTGGTGTTTCTCTGTGAAGATTCTTGTTAGGCCCTGTTGAGAGGGGCTGTATATTATGTTAGGTGTTTTTTATTTTTCTACATATTTGTAATTGTATAACGGTGTGCATGATGATTGCCAGTTTACTTTACAGATGTCATAAATTTGATCTGTCAACCCCTGGGAGTAGAATTTCACTGTGATGATTATTGTTACATCCAATTCAGAGGGGTTGTATATTGTTTTGCCAATTGTAATTTTGTACGTATTTGTAGTTTTATAAATGTATTTCTCTGTAATAAAGCCCAGAGATAAGCATTTTGTTACATGAAATGTCACAGATTACCTTTGTAGGGAAGGAATTTGGTGTTGGTTACAACCTCGGACAAACTTTAGGGGGATATACATAGATAGTCCAGTCGAAACTCATAGGTTTCCTGTTCTTGGTATGGTGCATTTAATGAATAAATAAAGAAGAGTTATCGGTTTCCGGTCCAGGGAGGACCTGGCTTGGCAGTTCGGTCTGGACTGTTCCCATGAGGCACAGGGTCAAGACTGATTTACATATGGCTGGGTCCAAACTGGGGTGGCATATTGGGCAAAAGAACGATGGATTTAACCTAGATCTCTTTGACTGGGGGAGAATGTTTGAATCATTCAGCATTCCGTCCATCATTTGTTGCAGTTACATTTTTCGCCCTAAGTGGGAAGGGTATGCCCAGACGTGGGTCCCTTGCTCACTTTGCCACTGGATTCAAGCTAGCCTGGCTGATGAAGGGTGACATACCCCGAAACCACTCCCAGGATGCTTGTTTCCGGTCCAGGGAGGATCTGGCTTGGCAGTTCGGTCTAGACTGTTCCCATGAGGCACAGGGTCGACTGATTTGCATATGGCTGGGTCGAAACTGGGGTTGCATAGTGGGCAAAAGAACAATGGATTTAACCCAGATCTCTTGACTGGGGGAGAATGTTTGAATCATTCAGCATTCCGTCCATCATTTGTTGCAGTTAAACTCTAGGGGGATATGCATAGATAGTCCAGTCGAATGCGTAAGCCGAAATTCATAGGTTTCCTGTTCTTGGTATGGTGCATTTAATGAATTAATAAAGAAGAGTTATCTACTTTGCTGTGTCCGGCCATGTCATGAGTGATGCAATATGTGAGGTCATAAGCAGTGCATTGCAGGGATGTAAGTTATAGTTAGCCCAGGTAGCTATAACTGCTGAATTTCACTGGTTTTCTATGAGTGAAATCTGAGTCTAACTATAACGTCCCTGTAACCTTTTTTTTTTTCCTGTGAATTTCTAAGGTTTTAAAAAATTCTAGTTCCTGACTATAACATCCATCTAACCTTTGTGTTTTTCAGTGTATTTCTACGTTTTTTTGTAATTTTTTTATCCAAACTGTAACTTGTCAGCTTTGAGAGTGGGTGTGAGGGCCTGCGTGGGTCTGTGAGTGCCTGTGTGTGTGTGTGACTCAGTGAATAGGTCTGTGAGTGCCTGAGTGAGTCTGTGAGTGCTTGTGCAGGGATGTGGAATTCCTATAGACCGACACCCAGGACATATTGTTTGGGGTCAAGGGCACGTTGTCATGTGTACTTTTTGTCCTTGGGACAAGTAGGCCCAACCCCCCTGTAGCACAAACCCTTTGGCTGTCAGTTTGCAGTACCACATTATGGATCATAGAAGGGCACTGTCTGCAGTTAAGGTAATATTTTTGTTCATATGTTAATGCTGTTCAAACTTGAATTTATGGTTCATTAATTGAAAGCCTTTATTATTAGGGTGAGCGCTCTAAGTAAATGTTGTAAGCTCTGACCGCACTGCTGACAGTGGTTCCAGTATAAAAATGTGTACACACTTTTTTAAAGGTTAGCAATATGAGGCTATGTATAATTCTCCCAGAATGCTCTCTGACTTGATGCAAATATTTGCAGAAGCTTGAAAGCAAGATTGATGATTCTTTGCTTTCAAAATAAAATGTTCATAAAAAATGAAAGCAGGAAAAAAACATTTAGCTAAACTACTGTAAAATTTCTGGTACCATTTCTTTGTAACATCATTTAGTAACATGTGTTGATGCATGCTTGTATTTCCGAAAAATATTCATAATGGAAAATCAGTGTAACCAGTTTCAATTAGATTATGGGAAACAAAAAAACCAAGCATTGGCAAAGCCAGAAGGTCTGAAATTGGTGGTCAGTTTTTTTGTTGTGGCATGGTTTTTGTAAAACTTTATTGGTGTGGGAGCTGCCAGGCCCTCGCCATTATAACAAACATTGGCAAAAGCAAAAATTGTTTTTGGTCTCAAAAATCACACACTGCCACAGTAGTTACTGGCACTTAACAGAACTACTTTGTGTGCCGATATGCTCCTTTTGAAAGAGCAGAATGCTGTCACTCTCAGTGAAGCCAGCCGATTCAGAGAGAGCGACAACATTTTAATAAACGCAAAAAGCCATGGTCAACGCCAGACCAAATTAGGGCCCAATTATTAAAGAAAGTCTCAAAAGTGCACCCATGGTAGATGTCCTTGCATTAAGCACAGCTATATGGCTTTCGTGAATTCCCAAGAATGTACACTAGTAGGACAAGAAATAGTTCTCCTAGAAAATATTTGTGAACTGCATTTTAGCATGAGCAAATGTGCATGTGTAGTTTTGCTCATGTGAAAATCTGAGTGTTTGCAAGTTCACTTTCCCTCCAACCACTTTTTTCCCAACTTTGGAAGAAAGTTTACGTCTGCCATTGTCAGGAGTAAATTTCCAACATTTCTCAGTATGGGAAAAGATTAGAGAAGAGTTGTTGAAAACCCTTAAAACATGCAAGTTAGTAAAAGGGCATTCTTACCCTGGAACTATTGCTTACCACTGCCTTCAGCTCCAGTATGTAGATCTGCAGAAACATGGCTGGCAACATAAGGGGATTGCAAGTATTCAAACACTACTATGGTATGAGCCCTGGCATAATCAGAGAGGCTATATCAGAGCTCTTATATAATGAGATTGCTGTCATAATTTGTTGCCGCACTACATGGCACCAAAGGGACAAGTGGATTTTGTTACAGGTCAAGTAGATTTATAAAGCAACCTGCCCCATGGACAAGTAGATATTTGATTAAATTCCACACCCCTGCTGTGTATGTCTGTGAGTGGGTGTGTGATTGGTGCTATGCATTTTGGGCACTTGTATACTTAGAGTATTTAAAGGGGAGAATCATGGACTCTGTTTTCACCAGGAGACAATGAGAAAGAGATCACCCATCACAGCCATCCAAGATCAGATTGCTCTCCAATAGATCAAGGATGCAGTCACCTCCATTAAGGATTTCAGATTGTTTTTCAGCATGGAATAGGAGAGGTAGTACTTGCTATGCTTTCACCAAGCCCAAGAAATTAGGCTAGTTTGTGCTTTACTGAAGTTGGGCTTCCACTGGGGCACCTACTATGTTTATATTTGTAAGTGCTTCCTGTTGAGGTTCGATTTCTTTAAAATGCACACCAGGGCCTGAATGGAACCTCATTTTTTCCAAGAAGAGTCCCCAGTTTTGCCAAAAACGTCTACCCAATTGGAGCGCTTTCATAGGGGTAATTAGTAAGTGCTGACTGGTTTGATAAATGTCTCATATATATTCTGCACTGCAGCTGCATAAAGGACCACAAGGTAGTGCTTCCAGAGACCTTGTGTGCATGTAATTTCGGCAATGTGATTGTTCCTCGAGCATCTTCATGCACAAATCTGTGATAACATGAATCGTCTTCAAGAGAAGACGACAAGGCTACAAAGAGATGAATCTCCACCAAAAAGGGGGCTTCCTCTTAACTAAATGAAGCGAGTGCTTCTTTGTTTGATGGAGATGTCCTCGTATTCCTCTGCATCAATAACGCATCACCAAAATGGCTAGCAACTCTCTCGGGGGCGTTTTGTTAAGCTGTCCATCAACGTGGGAAAACGTGGAAGTCCTTTGCATAATACGAAGTAAAACGGGGAGGGGGGCCACGCATCCCTCCTCCCCGGGCCGATTTAAGCCCTGGGGACTACACCCCCTGGATGAAATTTAATGGGAGAGATGGGGGGGGGGGGCATTTCCTGGGGCCTGGGCACATTTGATTTCTACCCTGGGAACCCCATCCCACAAATTGCATCCAGTCTGCATGTTAGGGACTTCGGAGGGAGCCTTAAGGCCCCCGCGGTCTCAACCAACTCACCACCTCCTGCGGGAGCCGACATTGCTGTTGCACACCGGGAGCTGCTGGTAATGCAGCTCCCTACATGCAAGAGCAATACTTTCATCTCTTTCTGCCCTCATGTCTGCAGGCAGGGAAAGAGTTGAAAAATCAGCTGCCAGCAAGCAGCACCACTTTGACAGCTCCCGCTTCCTAGAATCAGAGTGGGTGCTTTTGCTTGGCGGGAGCTGTCAGGTCCTGCCAAGCAAAAGCAAACAGCTGTCTCCCGAGGGTAGGCACCTCAGGAGATAGCAGGAGCCAGCCCTGGGGGGGTGGTGGCCCCCAGGGCTCTATATGACTGTGAATTTCACCACAATTTTTTTTAAATTAATTTTTGCCCTGCAGGGGTCCAGGACCCAAGGCTAGGGGTTTAGGGTATTCGTACCCTGCCCCTTTTCATTTATTTATTTATTTTTTAGGTTTTTTAGGGGGGACTCGGCTGAAGCCGAGCCCCAAGATGGCTGCCAACCCTTCCTGGTTGAAGTGTTGGTGGCCAATCAGAGCTCTGCAGATCTCTGCACAAACCCGTCCTTATTCGCGAAGGCTTCGCGATTGTAGTTATACAAATTTGGATTTCCTTTAATTTCTCGCAAACTACTGAACAGATTTACAACACATAACAAAAAGTGTGATCTGCGAACCAAAAGCTACCTTTCTGCTAAATTTGGTGTAATTCTGTCAAGTGGTTCGGTCTGCAGGTGTGTCTAAAGACTGTATGGGAATTAACGTGGGAAACATGCTTTTTTTTACACCTCCCCCCCTTTTCTCGGCCCCTGCTTGATGGATCGATATATATATTTATATATATCTATATATACATATAGATATATATACCGATTTGTCCATACATATAGATAAATACATATTTTTATAACTACTGTGTGGTCCTCCTTTCATTTAACCAATACATTAAGGTTGCATTCTGGTAAAACAAGCTGCTTAACATTCCTTCAAGACTAAGCCTGAAGGCTGCTTTCCACAGCTACCACTTGGATAGCTTTCTAAGGTTATCTTTGACCTCTTAAATCACCATAAGGGTTGTTTGGACTGGTGCAAGGTGCCCACTTTAATTAGTGGACAGCATATCCCAGGCCAACTTCTCACATTGGTGCGCAGCGGTTGGGATTCAAGCCTGCATTGTTTTACCAGATAAATCTTTGTTTTGATTAACTGAAAACCTCTAAGTACTAGGTACATATAATACTAGCTTAGAATAAGTAAGTTCTACTGAACTTAGGGTTGGGTAAGTCAAGGGTCTAGCACACCCTTTCTCCAACCTCAGAGAGTTTAGTTCCCACTAGGTTAGGTAGGTGCAACACCTCACCCCACTTAGTATGTCTTCTAAAGGAGATGCCAGTGGCTCTCTGCCCTCTAGATACAGTGAGCTTTCAGTCTAAGAATTGAAAGCCCTGTGTGCCTCTAGAAAGCTGAAGACAGGGAGAAGTGCCAACACTCAACGTCTAATAGAGATGTTACTTCTTGATTACCTTAGGAAGACCCCTGGGTCAGATGAACAGGAGAGAGTGGGTGGGACAGGGAATGAGGACAGGTCAGGAGGTGACACCTTTTATGACCTAGACTCAAACCCTGGCCAGGATGAACAAGATGGTTCCCACCTGGACAACTCAGATCTTCAGGGAGATGATGGAAGAGTGCAGAGTTTACTAAGGAGATCTAGATCTCCTTCTGCAGCGTCTAATCACTCAAGACAGTCTGTAGGGACCTCTGTATCTAGCAAGAGGGACCACTCTTATGACCGGAAGTACCAATTTCTGGAACTTGAGAAAGCTAAGCTTAGGCAACAGCATTTGGCCCTGGACAAAGAGTCCCTAGAAGTCCAGAAAGCTAGAAAAAAGTTGGGACTAGAGTCCCATGGTGGCAGCAACAGTGTCCCTAGAGTTAAGGAAAATGCCGTTGATAATAGGAACCTGAGCAAGATTGTTCCTCCCTACCATGTTGGGGATGACATCCATAAATGGATAACTGTTTTAGAGAGGGCCTGTAAAGTTCAAAGGGTCCCTCAAGAGCAGTGGGCAGCTATCTTGTGGCTCTCCTTTGCTGACAAAGGTAGAGATAAGCTCCTCACTGTTAGAGAAGAGGATGCTGACAATTATTCAGTCCTGAAGAGTGCTCTCATTGATGGGTTTGGCTTAACCACTGAACAGTACAGGATTAAGTTCAGAGACACCCAGAAGGCACAGAATCAGGACTGGGTAGACTTTGTGGATAGTGCCATTAAGGCTCTGAAGGCTGGTTGCTTGGCAGCAAAGTGAATCATTTCAAGGGATTGTACAGTTTGATTATGAGGGAGCAGACCCTTAATAATTGCCAGAATCAGTTGTTGCATCAATACCTGGTCGACTCTGATCTGACTTCTCCCCAAGAATCGGGAAAGAAGGCAGATAGGTGGGTCAGAACCAGGGTGAAGCAGAGAAACCAGAAGCATGGTTGTGACCAAAAGAAGCAAGATGCTAAAACTTCAGATAAGGGTGGGGACAAGGGTAAAGATGACAAGTCTTCATCAGGGCCCCAAAACCCTGCATCGGGGGGGGGGAGTCACAATCCAACAAAGGTAAAGGCAAGAAGAAACCTTGGTGTTACTTATGTAAAGAAAAGACCCTTTGGACAAAAGATGCCAATTGTCCAAAGGCCAAGGATTCAACTCGAACCACCACTGCCCCTAAGGCAACTGCTCCCCCTAGTACAGTTTCAAGTGGTGGTACAGGGAGCAAGGGATTAGTAGGGTTAACCTTGGGCTCTGAGATGGGTTCTGGCTTAGTCAGAACTCCAGCTCAGGCTGTACTGGTCTGTGATGGTGGCATGGATATAGCCACCTTATTTGTCAGTCCCAGTAACCTGGGCAAATACAAGCAGCAGCCTTTGATTAATGGCAAGGAGACCATAGCATACAGGGACACAGGTGCAAGTGTCACTATGGTGACAAAAGATCTTGTGGGCGCTGACCAGATCATACTTGATGAGATGTACCAAGTGACCAATGCTAACAATGTCAGGACTGATCATTTCCTGGCAGTTGTTAATTTCAGCTGGGGAGGGGTAACTGGCCCTAAGAAAGTTGTGGTTAGCTCAGACCTTCCAGTGGAATGCTTGTTGGGCAATGATTTGGAGACTTCAGCCTGGGCTGAGGTAGAACTAAGGACTCATGCAGCAATGCTGGGCATCTCTGCAGATATGTTTGCTGTGACCAGGTCGCAGGCCAAACTGACTTCTACTGAACAGGCCCTGGATTCTGAAAAAATGGACCAGGTGCCTTCCAAGAGGAGGAGCAGGAGGGGTAAGGCTGTGTCTTCCTCCCAGGCTCAGAGAGAGGATCAGTCTCTGGAGGGAGATGATCTCAGTCCCTGTGAAGGAACTGTCTCAGATGAACTTGAGCCTGATCAGGTTGAGTTCTTGGGGACAGGGGGCCCTTCCAGGGCAGATCTGAGCCAGGAGCAGCAAACCTGCCCCTCTCTTGAACCCCTCAGACAGCAAGCTGCTGCTGAGGCTGCTGGGATTGTCAGTGGATCCCACAGGATCTATTGTGATGAGGGACTCCTTTACTCAGAGGGTAGAGACCACATGCCTGGTGCCACCAGGAGGTTGGTTATACTTCTGAGGTTTAGGGGCTTCCTACTCACCTTGGCACATGACATTCCCTTGGCAGGACACCTAGGCCAAAATAAGACTTGGGACAGGCTTGTCCCTCACTTTCACTGGCCTCACATGTCAGAGGACACCAAGGAGTTTTGAAGGAGAGGATGTAGCCTAACGGTTAGGGCGGTCGACTTCAAATCTGGGGGACCGGGTTCGAGTCTCGGCAGTGACGCTCAACATCCTGTGATTCTGGGCAAATCACCTAATCTTCCCGTGCCTAATAAAAAAAATGAATGTGTCCTCATGTAACGCAACTGGTGCTCATGTAAAGCGCTTTGATACCTGATTTCGGGTCAAGTTCACGCTAAATAAAACTTTTAAAAAAAAGTATAAGTATAACTGCTGAATTTCTATGTGTTTGTGTGGGTAAAACGTCAACCTAACTATAACGTCCCTGTAACCTTTGTTTTTTTTCTATGAATTTCTATGTTTTTTTCCAACGTAAAGTAATGTATAATGTATAATTACTGTACACTGATACAACCACTGCCAAAGGCTGTGAGCGGCGCGAGTTCGCCTTCTGCAAAATTTGATGTAAATCCATTCAGCAGTTTGGGCTGTAGTCGTGTTCAAAAAATGCTAAATCCCTTTAGGTATTGCATGGGAAAAAAGCGTTTAGGGACCCCCCATTTTTCTCTGCCCCTTTTGCCAAATCAGCCCCAAACTTACCAGCCAGACGTTGAAGTGATTGGCGTACTAGTTTTGAAAAGTTCGTGAAGATCCGTCAAACGGCGCCAAAGCTCTTAGCTAAACAACAAGCGCTTGGGCTATGGGAAAAGTTGGCCCTAACTATAACTACCTACTTGCTTTCGGCAGTTGGTTATATATATATGTCTCACATGAGAAAGCTACTTTTTACTTTTTCTTTGAGCACTCCATGTTAGTGCTTGTGTTTTTCTTGCTCTTGCCCACATGTGCTGCTTCCCCGGTCCCGTTCCAAAGCCCTAACTCTCCATGTTGCTACCAACTCCTCACCCAGCTTCTCCATAAAAGTACCACTAAAAGTATATTTTGTTGGATAAGTAACAGAGGTTTTCAGGTTGTTTTATTCTATCTCCTGCGTTTCACATGTTCCATTAAAAGCCCAGTTCCTGGCAGACAAATGAGCACCATTTCTGACACATTTTGGGAAGGTTTTTCAGCTTGTATAAGTAGCCAAGTCTTGTTTGCTTCAATGTTTTTTCACTATGGGTCTCAGTGCACAGCTGTTGTTTTGTTTATTGTCTGTATTTTTTGACTATCTTGGGTTCTATTGATACCTGTGACAATTGTTAATTAAATTAGAGGGTTAGGTCAGTCACATAATAAGAGGAAGATTAGAAGACTTACTAACCATATTAAATCAGGGATGGGTGAACTATAAATCGAGTCTCAAGTAGTAGACATATACCAGGCAAAAGTATTGACACCAACCATGTACCATACCGCACAGGGAGGGTAAATATGTGTTTTGGGAGAGTCGCAGTCATCACACTTGCAACTTTAATTTCGGAGCTGTACTCCTATGCAAAGTAGTGCCCAACTGGGCCCACTTAGGCTTAAATGCCTATGTAAGGGATATTGAAAAACAGAGATGTTGTGTTGATTTAATGACTTGTCACAGCAAGAGGTGGCCATTTGTCTGTTATTTCATGCAGGGAAGTGTTTGTCAAAATTATTAGATCTCACCATAGTGCCCAAGTCATCCTAGTCAAGGGCAAGGGTATAAACAGTGCGAAACTCCATATGCAACAACAAAGGCAGTCAGCAGACAGATGCTGTTCAACATTGCCTGTTACATATTTTTCCAAGAGGACCATCTATGCATTGCATGTGCTACTCAATGATATTGGCAATACAAAGTACATTCCTGTCTAGGTCTACCACTACTACACAGATAAGCTCGTCAATAAGGTCATGCCGGAAGGACTTCAAGACCTAGTTGCTGGCAAGAGGCATATAAATGAGGAACCAAACAAGTTTTAGTTGTGAGTTTTCTAATGTGTTGCAGCGTGGGGTCCTGTTTCAGAGGAGATCTTGATTTGTCTCGTTTGTTAGCCAGACATTCTATAATCTGATTCAGTCCATCTCGGTCATATCTCCTGCAGGTTGCCCCTGAGGGAGTGCTCAGCGTCCACTGATTGTTGGCAGTTCCATGACGCTGAGGGTGGCCTCATTCAGGAGAAGCTGACTGAGGAAGCTGAGACACTTCCATAGAAAATGTTCCAGTTCATCTGTTATTTTCCCACCAAATGTGATTGTCATGTTTTGACAAGGAGACCATATATAATATCCCATCGCACAGTTTTGATCGTAGGGCTAGGAACATTTTCCTCTTGAGGTTAGTGTCTGTCGAATAGTCAGCCCACAAAGATAGAATGTCTATTGAAGAGAAAGGGGCCATTCTTTTTCTTTGCTTGCTGGACTACAAGTCTAGCATGTTGGTGCAGAAAAAAACATGCAGTGATGGAACATGGGCAGTCCCCACTCTTTGTCGCTTGTTTAGAGTGTGACGCAATGGGGCCATTGCAATTTCAATAGTTCACTAGTTGTAGTTTACTCCTTCAATCAATTTAGCAATAAATGACAACTTGTCCTCTTTCTACTCTTTCTTTTCGGGATGCTTTAGAAACTGACATTATCATGTGTAGAGCATTCCTTCAAGTCTATAGCCTTTTGTTTGAGGTGTCAGAAGTCCTGGCCCGAATCAGGGCTTTTGTCCAGTCTCTCTTCCAGAACTTCAAAATTGTGTTTACAGAACTAAGGCAGGAGTTGAAAGTCGAGGTGTCAACACAAATTGATTTGATTTTTCAGTACATGGATGAGATTGCAGCTGAATTTACCATGACCAAGCTGAATTCTGCAGGGCGTTTTGTCATAATTGATTCAAGCGTGACTTCTGACATCTTTGTCATCTCTTGGCGAGCTGTGTTTTTTTATCCTAGTGAGCGCATCTGTGAAGAGTAGCTATCGTGCCAGGCAAATTGACAATGTAAAAAGTGTAATGTTGGGTGGTGGGCCTTCCTGGAGTGTGTTTGGAAATAGATGTTTGGGCAAGGAACTGCTACAAGTAGTTCTACTAGGGTTCCTGTCTGTCGAAAAGGGGGTTCTGAATTCTAAGAGCGGAACACTCTGTGAGATCTGCATGCAGGCCAATTCCAGTGAGTACCATGAACACAGTGCACAATTTTCGGGTCAGCGCCATGACTGCAATCCGTACATCAGTGTTTGTGTCGATATTTTTCTGAATTTTATCATTAGATGGTGGAGGACACAAGGATTACCATAGTACACTCCCCACACACACCACCAGACCTCTTGCCTCACGTTTAGAATGGCAGAAGATTTTCCCCAACTTGAAAAATGCCCAAGTGGGTAAGGTTGTCCCCAGGAACCTTTACCCCGTTGGTTGGAGCGTGCCCAGGAGTCATTTCCACCCAATAGCTTCTGCAAGGCATAAATGATCCTCTTCCAGGCACCCCCTTCAGAATATGTTATGGGCCTGCAGAAGATCAGCAGAGGACTGGACCTGTCCCTCTTGTACCTAGGGCAAAGAAGTGGACTCCAAGTGTCATAAAGCTGACCTCTGGTTCAATCTTCAGATACAACAAGCTACAAGAGGCCTTTTCCTGGAAGTATCCATTTGACCAGTGGCAACGGGACATGAACTGGACCCTGCTGTTGGCCTCTGTCTGAAACCCTGTGATTTTCTAAGTGCTTCCCTGAGGTCCTGTGGGGCTTTAGAAGTGTGCTTCTGTGGTGGATTGGGACTTAAAGGACCAAGTCTGAAGATACAACTTTTACCAGGATGACCCTGGTTGGTGTGTCCAGCCCGCACTCCATCGCAGTCAGCCTTAAATTGCACCTAGGTCCCAGTCCCCTGCGACCATTGACTATCATTGGTGCTTTGTGCTCTTTGGTGCTATTTCTACTTAAACTTTAAACATGCATAGCTTCAGTTCCACTGGTGGATTTTTGTCATATTTACTTTATTACTGTTTTTGTTCTGTGTAAATACTTTTCACATTCCCTGTATCTTCTGTGCCATAGCTACCAAAGGGGTGATCTCAGGTGAATTTAGAAACTTTGAGGGTTCACCCTTACAAGGGTTGTGATTATTCCTTGAGGTGGGTGGTCATCAACCCCAAATAATAATCACATTTGTTGTACTTAATTTATATCCGAAAGTATGCAAATTGCAAAACAGACACTGAGCAAATTAAATTTGGTTTGCATGGAAAATGTTAAGGGCGATTTAGTATGAAGGACCGAGAATAGAATCAGGAAGGACCACTGGTTTCAGTTCAGAGATGTGTGTAGCCCTGTTCTTGGTTGTAAGAATTTACAGCCTTGAATATGCTATGTATTGATCATTCAGCATTCAATTTCTGTTAAAAAAAATACTAGAAGCCTGAAGTTGTGTCCAAAAATAAGACTGTCAACACCCATTGAGTTTAGGAGCCTGTGTGCTAGTCACTGAAGGCACACCTACGTGCTGAAGGGTCTGCACAGGCCACAGGGAGTAATACATGCACCACTGTATCAATTAAAGAAAGACGCCACTCCTATTTAGTGAATAGACAATAGGAGAGATTGCAGCCTGCCAGCAGTAAGCAGCTATTGATGTGTTTGCTTGCGGTTAAACCGCGAACATACTCCAAGCAGGCGCTCATGTTTAAGGGAGGCGAACAATCCGCAGCAGAGAAAATAATCGTACTGTGATGGCAGAGTAAAAAGGAAAAAAGTCTATATCCGTCAATTTGGACAGGGACTTTTTGCTGTGTCTGTCATATTGGACAGAAACTTTTTGCTCTGTGGTCACATCATGATTATTTTCGATTGTGTGGATTGTTCGCCGTCCTTAAACATGAGTGGATCATCGTTCTTTTTCTGTGGTTCATTGTGAGTTGTGTTAGGATGCCAATTTTTACTGCCACTGGCCTCGCAATATATTATGTTTTAAGAATAATCCTATTTCATTATAACATGAAGTTGGTGAACTTTTAAAGTGGAGGGATGTAACTACCTGGCTCCCATTGGAGCAAGCAGAGCAGGTGAGCCGTATGTCTACCAAGGAGGCCAAGTAAGACTAGTTTAATAAAATGGAACCTAATAGCCCATTTCAGAACAGAGTTTATCAGATCTCTGATGTCGGGCAGTTTAAAGTCCTAATTCTACACTCTCTCAGCGATGATGGACACTTCTAAGAAGCAGTTCTGCGCTAGGTCTTCTATGGGCTCCATAGGTTTTAGGCTGCACCCAACTGATTATGCACAAAAAGTATCTGGGTGTTTGCTACCAGTTAAGAGGACATAGGTCTGACAGTTCAGTCTGTACTGTTGTTCTGGAGCAGGACCAACACTGAGTTCTGGGTGGTGGCAGGTATGGGCAAAAAATGATGGTCTGAAATGTGACCTAAGCAATTGCCAGCGACTGAGACTTTTGTAGGCATTTCACAAACCACTTTTTGTTTTTTTAATGACAGATTTGTACTCTTACACTGTTAACCTACACTCTTTCTTCTCCATCCACATCTCCTCTACTAGTTCACACGCCTTCAAAAACATCTCCATGATAAAAAATAACTTCTAAGAAATCTTCTTCTCAACCGTCCACTCTACAAACTTCAATCATTTCCCACCTATTCTCTCTTATCTAATGTTCCTTTGCCTGTGTGATCCATGGCATACCATCTCTGTCTATAAACAATCAACATCCTAAGTTGGCGATGGCGCTTGCTGGACTCTTAGATGGGTGCACCCTCCCGGAGCTCCCATGCAGCCCTAGTGTCGGGCCTGTGATGTGCCTTCAGAAAAAGAAGGTGGGCTCAGTAGATACACGTTCCCATTTGCGGTGGTGTTGTCACCATGAGTATGACACCACCGAGCTCTGGTACGCATTGGAGACCCCTGAGTAGCTTGAGAGACAGGGAATTTGGTGTGAGGCAAGGTGGCAGGGCCTGAATGTGGAGTGTAGCTCATGTGAGTCATGGGCACAGCAGATCACTTTGGGGGCCCAGCCTTTCCCAGTGCCCCCGGGGAAGTTGGACACTAGAAGCAGAACCCCATGGTGTAAATGAGGGTAGCAATGAGGGTAGAGAGAGGGGCAGCCACATGGAGAATGATGAAGAAAAGGCCTGATGGCCTATGAGTCACAATGTAGTTCTGTGCTGTATCACACCCTAGCTGGATTTGGCTGAGGGGGTGGTGCACGTCAGGAAGATCAAGCAGCACCACACAATGGATATCAGTTATTTCTTATACACAAGCCACCAGATCTGAAAGACCTCAAGGGACAAAGATCCTCAGAACATAGATGCAGAGGCCACCTGTCACTGGGAGATCATGCAGATGCTGTAGGATTTGCATATTACATTGAGGTGCATTGAAAACAATATTTATATGCTGAAGCAACCAGTTGTTGACTTTCAAGGCTG
This sequence comes from Calotriton arnoldi, assembly GCA_963921515.1. NCBI lineage: Eukaryota > Metazoa > Chordata > Amphibia > Caudata > Salamandridae > Calotriton > Calotriton arnoldi. The sequence continues at coordinate 1,498,389 of CAWUFW010002910.1, read as the reverse complement.
CATCTCAGTCACTGAGTGGGATCTGGGTGTCCTAGACATGCGAGTGAAAGTGCAGGTGGACGTGTTGCTAAGATATAAGTTATTTGAGTCATGTACAGTGGCATCTGTTTTCAGTCTTGAGTTCTGTATGTAACATTGGAGAAAAGACCAAGCGCTGTGAAAATCCATATCCTAGTGCCCCCTGCCCCAATTAAACCAAAGAGGTGCAAAGACAGAGTTTCAGCGCTTCCTACAGCATGTGGTCTTAGAAGGGGATTAGTTTCTAAAAGTTAAGGTAGCAGACATACTTGGAATGTTCACTAGAGATCCTGTAGGCGCAAAAGTAAAATCTACAATAGTGTTGGTTGACATGCTTGACTTTAGTCAACGTGAACTGGAGACAAAGGAAGCCGTGTGGAAAGCTCCCATCATAGTCAATGACTCCAGATTTCACATCTTTCTGGACTTGAGTTTGGGGATATTGAGGTACAGACAAACATATAAACATAAGAAAAACAATGATTACAAGTTTTGGCAGGATACTACTCCAAGAAGGTGAAAGACCTTTGATGTTCAGAAATCCAGAGACCCTCGGAACTTACCTGCCATGTGAAAAGACGAAGAGACTCCTTATAAATACCATGTATGGTTGTGGCTATTGATTGGAGATTTAAAAGGAATGTGCACTCTGTATGTTGACAGTAATTGTCTGGTTGGTTGGTTTCCCCCTTTTGCATGCCTGTAGGGCCAGCAATACAGAGACTACTACTAAACTGTGAGGTGTTGAAAATATTCTCTTAACTTTTGTATGTTTAGTGTATTACCGATATGAATATTCTGCCGTCTTATTGCCACACCCCCCACCTCATAGTTCAATTCGGTTCCTTGAATCAAGCAGGTTGTGTTTCCTACAGTTCTTATATCTTTGAAAGAAAACAGTTGTAGTTGTCAGGAATCATTGTTGGATCTGCATTTGTGGGTTGGTTGGAGTTGGTATTGTGACATTCCTACAGGAGGATTACCTTCGAGAACTAAATGCATTGCATAGTACATGTATTAAATCAATAAATTCTCCTAGCTCCTATTAATAGACCTCTCATCTCTGCTCCAGTCATCTTCATGCCCTGTTTATCTGAATATGAATTCTTCTCCTCTGGCTTTCTCCTTCCATATAACTCAGGAATGGTGTTAGACTTGGCCCTTTTTGCAGGGTCCTCCCTGAACTTTTTGCCTTCCTCCTGGTATTTTTTCTGACCTGGTGTTGGTGGTTTTAGGACTCTGGGCACTTTATCACTGCTGTCCAGTGTAAAGTGAATGTGCTCTCTATGGTAAACGTGGCAGGATTGGTCTACACCTGTTTGGCGTATTTAATTTACCTATCAGTCCCCTGTAAAGTGGTATCTCATATACCCGGGGCCAGTAAATTAAATGCTACTGGTGGGCTTGCAGCGCTGCTTGCGCCACCCACCTAAGTAGCCTTTCAAACCTGTCTCAGACCTCTGCCCTTGCAGGGCCTGCGCAAGCAGTTTACTGCCGCTGTGACGTGGCACGTAAAGTGGGTGCCACGTCTGTGACTCCCCTTTTACTACATATCAGTCACCCCTAAGGTAGGCCCTAGCTAGCCCTATGGGCATTGTGTGCTGTAGGTAAAAGGTAGGACATGTGCCTTAACTGTGTGGCAGGTCCTGGTAGTGGCAAACAGTCTATTTTGTTTCTCACTACTGTGAGGCTGCCCTCTCATAGGAAGGCATTGGGAATTCCCTGATATGTGTTTCAGTGGTAATTCCTGATATGAGAGGGGTGGCATGATCAAGTTTGGTATGTGTACTGGTGTTCGCAGATTTATTATCACTATTTTGGAAATGCCACTTTTAGAAGTGGGCATTTCTGTGTGCTATGTGTCTTTGTGCCTGCCTGTTGTGTATTGCATGTCTGGCTGTGGATGACAGGGGCTGGGGAGGTGCAGTGGCTCCAGAGGGGCTGGGTGAGTCAGCACTAGGCTGAATAGGACGATCTGCATTTGGAGTAGTGGGAGGAGTAGCACCTGGACCTGAATAGGACTGTGCCTGCCTTACACAATGCTGGCTCCACCCCCCTGTAGTGTGTCTGGGGCCAGAGCCTACTCTAACAATGGGGACTGTTGTGCACTTGTTAAGTGCCCCCCAGAACTGGTTTGGACTGGGCTTAGGCCTGTGCCAGGGGGAAGAATAACGACTGAAAGTAGTATAAGTATTGGGGCTGCGACCCCATGTGTTGTTGTACCTGCTTGGAGCTGTGTTGCTGAAGGACTGCTGGGCGCCAGGAGGAACTGCCTTGAAGGACTGCCCCTCTGCTGGTGGGCCCTGGCCAACGCTGATCTAGGAGCCTGAGAAGTGGACTCTACTTTCCTTGATGCGGCGGGCACAGTGTGTGTTCGCGCCGTGAGGAGATCGCCTTGGCTTCCCCTTAATTTGTGCCCGGAACAGCGGGTGGCTATGCTGTGGGCGTGGGGCTGCCTTCCCCAAACCAAGAAGTTGCAGAGGTTTCGCTCCATATTCAGTGGCAGAGGAAGTGAGCAGCCAGGACGGGACGCGGAGACAGGACTGGAAGCCAGGCGGCTCTTGCCTGACTGGGGGCGGGGCTCCCCGTAAGGAGGAGGAGAGCCCTGCGTGTCTGCTGAAGTTGTTGGAGGTGGGGCTGGAAGCCGGCCCCCGGGGCCATTAGCAAACCTCATGTGGGTGCGGAGGGAGCACTGAGGTTATTCCTGCACTTGCTCCCCTAAGGGCAGCTGCGCCGCATGGTTGCGGGCAGTTGTGCGCTTTCTAGTCTCGGGGGCAATATTTGTCCTAAGGTGGCATTGCGGGGTGAGCCCAGGACGAGGCCCCCCGCTTAGGAAGGTGCTGACTTGGGGATTCACTATGATGTGGAAGGAGTAATACCCATGTGTATGTGGGTGCCGGCAAGGTTATAATTCTCGCAGGATCAGGATAACCGGCACCGGCACTCTTCCAGGGGGTACCCTATATGTACAGTGAAGTACTGGTGATTCTCTAGGGTGTGCCCTCTACAATGCTTACTGGGGTGCACTACTGAGGATATGTGTTGCATAATATGCTATACAATATAATGCTATGATGTTCATGCCAACCAGAAATCCCATGTCTAACAAATGGCCATCCCTCAACTCTCATATCCCCATCACATCTGCCTGCACAAATACTCATGGCCTCCAACCTATGAGGACAGTCAACCACAATAAGCTAATGCCCATCATGTTAGACCCCACTCCTGCTCCGAGGTCAATATCTCCTCTATTTGCTACCTCCTGCACAACTGCTGATTTGCTGTTCACTAAAGACTTTTACCTATTGGTCTGGACAAAAACCTGGAGAATAAAGCCTGATATACCAATATGGGCTTCCTGTTCCCGTTCAGCTATCTGGCTGCTCCATTATCTTTTTCAAACATGTAACATGAAATGAGAATGAAGTGGCTGTGTTCCACAAAGATGACCTCCAATCCAAGCATCTTCATGGTGGATCCTACTCAACATTTAAATTTGTTGTGGTACACTTCAAATCTGACCAAACCCATGTCACCAGAATGAATAGCATTTATTTGATGACATCTCTGTCTAGTCATAGCTAGATAACTAATCACCCTTCAATAGAAGTCCTTCATTATTGCACCAAATCCCACAGAGGATCCTAAATATGATGCTAACTCTTCATGCCTTTACGTTCTGTAATCTCAGAATGCCCAATTTCATCTTTGTCTTCTAAGAGGTATAAAAGGTATGTATTCTGTGCAGGACTGGAAGACAACAGTGCAGGCCTTGATGGTTTATGTGAAGTCTCCACTCATTGGAATAACCATAGTCCCTGTGGTCCTTAAGGACCTTCAGCACTTGGGCAAAAGTCCATATCACCCAATTCCTCATCATCGTGCCATTCCTACCTATTCAGACGAGACGTATTTACAAAACAACATGCTTACTTAAAGAAATTCTGCCCCCACACCTTCCCCACTATCTGATTTAGAAATGACTCAAGGGATCATGTATCATTTCGGAGCCCTAAAACACTTCTTCGGGTGACAGCGTTTTCAGAAGCACTGCACTTTTGCAGAATCTTTTTCAGGCAACACTCAAATGATCTGGAACTGAATGCATTCCCAACTGGATTTTTAAAATAATACATGAAACAACTGCAATTTATGAGACATCTCTCATCTGTGTCATTTTAGTGCCTTATCCTAATGCTATGTTTACTATGGGGTTATCCCTCTCATCTCTTGGGATCAGCAGTGGCGCAACTGCTGCTGTTCCACTTTCTGCAGTCTGTTGTTGTCCATCTATCTATCAGAGTTCTCTCTGAATTTAAGATGTACTCCCCATCTGCCCCCTGAGAATAGGAGACACTTTTAAATATATTCCACTCTTTTATACTGTACTTAGCCTTGAACTCTGGAAGTTCTCTTTTGCCACTTTGAGCCGGGTCAAATTAAAGAAAGCAATAAATAAAAAAATAAAACTCTGTTTTCCCCAAATATGTCATGAAGTTTTCCTCCCATACAACATTTTGGAACAAGCAGAAGTGAAACATTTTTCTACTCAATTTCCATACAGATTGGCTAAAGATTCATCAGTATTACAGGCATCTTAAACAACTGGGCATGGAAGAACTCTTGTAGCTATGCAGTTTTAAAATTTAGAATTTGGGTTTGTCCTTGTTATTCCGTCCGATAGGAGGACATAATCGGCATTTATGGATGTTTTGGGCAAGTTCATCTGTAGTATGATGACAAAATGTAATGGGACACATATCCAATTAGACTGTCACTGGTTTTTATGTGTGAAAAGTATTTTTAAAACCAATTTTTGTAAAATATGGAATTGTTAATCGGGATCAAGCATTCAATTTATTGATGAACATGAGCTTCCTGGATGTCACTTGTGCGATGGGGAGATTTTTAATTTCCCTGAAGGGTGTTTTATAAGATTTTGTGGTTTAATAAGCAAGTTATTGGTGCTGTGCAGAATGGAAATCTTTTGTATTGGGGTTCTTTTTATCTATGGGCATTTTTACTTTTTATTCTGTTATGTATATTTAAAGTTTATTTATTGTATGTGTTGATTGTATTTATTGTGGTTTTCCTCGTAACCGTTACGTTCTCGGCACACCACCGCGAAATCCCTCTGCTGTAAACTGCAGAGGGATTTCCTTTTTATTTTTTTAGCCTCTGGAGGTGGGGAAGAGCTACGCCAACCTCCTGAGGCATTTTTTTCTCAATGTAATGACGATTGCGTGCATGGTGCCCTGACGTTATTACATTGAAAGTGAAACTGAAATGAGCCGATCGGCTCGTTTCAGTTTCACTGCTTCAGTGCTCATGGGGCTATCTCAGCCCCACCCTGCACCGAAACACACAGGAGAGGTATCGTTGGAAAGGAGAGAATCCCCCCTTTCCAATGGTACCCTTCCCTAGTAGATCCCTGCTTGGGGATCGCCGCAGGGGAACTTGTGTTTAGCTAGCAGTGTGTGTGGACTAGCGCTTGGCTGGCAGTGTGCGTGGTCTGTCGTTTGGCTAGCGGTCTGTGTGGATGGCACTTGGCTGGCAGTGTGCGTGGACTGTCGCCTGGCTGGTAGTGTGCGTTTACTGTTGCCTGGCTGGCAGCGTGTGTGGACTATCGCTTGGCTGGCGGTGTGTGTGGATGGAGCTTGGCTGGCGGTGTGCGTGGATGGAGCTTGGCTGGCGGTGTGCGAGGTTGGTATTTGGCTGGCGGTGTGCGAGGATGACACTTGGCTGGCAGTGTGCTAGGATGGCGCTAGGCTGGCGGTGTGCTAGGCTGGCGCTAGGCTGGCAATGTGCCCGGATGGCGCTTGGCTGGCTGTGTGCATGGACTGTCGCTTGGCTGGTGGTTTGATGATGGTGTGCGTGGATGGCGCTTGGCTGGCGGTGTGCGTAGATGGCACTTGGCTGGTGGTGTGCATGGATGATGCTTGGCTGGCGGTGTGCGAGGATGGTGCTTGGCTGGCGGTGTGCGTGGATGGCGCTTGGCTGGTGGTGTGAGTGGACTGTCGCTTGGCTGGTGGTGTGCTGATGGTGTGCGTGGATGGCGCTTGGCTGGCGGTGTGCGTAGATGGCGCTTGGTTGACGGTGTGGCTTGCGTGGATCTGGCAGTATTTTATTTACCCAGAATCCCCTGCAAATTTCAAATTTAGCTAAAAGTCACACTTTCCTCACATTTCTGTGTGGTAAAGTTGTGGGATCACCGCGCCAGCACAAATTTCCCACCACCAAGCGTTCTCCTCGGTCTTCTGATAAAAATGATACCTCACTTGTGTGGGTGCCCAAAGCAGAGAACCTAAAAACGTATAAAATATAAAACTGAGGGGGAACCAAAGTGGGTCCAAAAGGGCAGTTTAAAAAAAAATAAGTTTTAGGCTGACTCTGCTGTGTGCACCCTCACACGTGAGGTTTCATTTTTATCGGGAGACTTGAGGAGAACGCTAGGTAGTGGGAACTTTGTTCTGGCGCGGTGATCTCACAACCTCCACACGGAGAAATGTGGGGAAAATTAGACTTTTTCGCTACATTTGAGGTTTTCTGGGGAATCTGGGCTTCTAATTTTCAGAAATGTCTGGGTTTGGTAGGTTTCCCTAAATCGCCGCCAAGCGCGGGACAAAAAACGCAGGTGCCCCCTATCTATCACAAAACAATCTGTTTTTGCAAGGGGGGCACATGCGTTTTTGATCCCTGGCTCGGCGGCCATCTAGGGAAACCTACCAAACCCAAACATTTCTAAAAACTAGAGAACCCCACAGATTCCAGAACTTTCCATCACAGAAATATGAGGAAAATGTGTTTTTATTTTTTGCAAAGTTTGAGGTGTGCAAGGGATTCTGGGTAACAAAACCGTGCAAGGGATTCTGGGTAACAAACCCTGTGAGAGCCACACAAGTCGCCCCATCCTGGATTCCCCTAGGTGTTTAGGTTTCAAACATTTACAGGTTTGCTAGGTTTCCCTAGGTGCGGGCTGAGCTAGGGCCCAAAATCCACAGCTAGGCACATTACAAAAAAAGGGCCAGTTTTCTGTGGAAAAATGTGATGTGTACATGTTGTGTTTTGGGCCGTTTCCTGTTGCGGGCACTAGGCCTACCCACACAAGTGAGGTACCATTTTTATCGGGAGACTGGGGGGAATGCTGGGTGGGTGGAAGTTTGTGGCTCTCTGCAGATTCCAGAACCTTCCATCACAGGAATGTGAGGAAAATGTGTTTTTTGACAAAGTTTGAGGTTTGCAAGGGATTCTGGGTCACAGAACCTGGTGAGAGCCACACATGTCACCCCATCCTAGATTACCCTGGGTATTTAGTTCTCAAAAATGTACAGGTTTGCTAGGTTTCCCTAGGTACCCGCCGGCTGAGCTAGGGCCCAAAATGCACATTGCAAAAAAAGGGTCAGTTTTCAGTGGAAAAATATGATGTGTCCATGTTGCGTTGTGCTCCATTTCCTGTCGCGGGCCCTAGGCCTACCCCAACAAGTGAGGTACATTTTTATTGGGAGACTTAGTGGAACGCAGAATAGTAGAACAAGTGTTATTGCCGGTTGTCTTTCTTTGCATTTCTGCCTTCCAAATGTAAGAAAATGTGTAAAAAAGAAGACATTTTTAAAAATGTCCCCTAATTCACATGCTAATATGGCTACCCACAAATTCAGAGATGTGCAAATAACCACTGCTTCTAAACTCCATATCTTGTTCCTATTTCGGAAATACATAGGTTTCCTTGATACCTATTTTTCACTCATTATATTTTACCAAATGAATTGCTGTATACCCGGTACACAATGAAAAACCATTGCAAAGTGCAGCTCAGTTATTGGCTCTAGGTACCTCGGGTTCTTTGTGAACCTATAAGCCTGATATATTCCCACAACCAGAAGGGTCCCACGGACGTAACGGTATATTGGTTTAAAAAATCTAGCATAGTTAGAAGGATTTACAGGTGAAAATGTAGGTACAAATGGCTGGGTTTTTTTCAACTCAATTTCAATATTTTTTTAATTTCAACTGTTAACTTTCTATAGGAAAACTTTGAAGGATCTACACAAATGACCCCTTGCGAAATTCAGAATTTTGTCTTCTTTTCAGAAAGGTATAGCTTTCCGGGATCCATCATTGGTTTCACACCCATTTGTACCACTAACTGGAAGAAGGTTGAAAGCACAAAAAATGGGAAAAATAGGCTATGTCCCAGTAAAATGCTAAAACTGTGTAGAAAATGCTTGCTTTCTCACAAAACTCTGCCTGTTCCTGAAAGCTGGGAAGATGGTGATTTTAGCACCACAAACCCTTTGTTGATACCATGTGCAGGGAAAAAATCAGACGCCATCTCTTCTGCAGCACTTTTTCCCCAAAAAAACTCCAAATGTAGCTGTATTTTGCCTAATTTCTCTGTCCCCTCCAGGGGAATCCACTAACCCTGGGTACCTTTAGAATCCTCAGGATGTTGGAAGAAAAGGACGCAAATTTGGCGTGGATACCTTATGTGGACAAAAAGGTATGCAGGACTAAGTGCGAACTGCCCCAAATAGCCAAAAAAGGGTGTGTTTGGGGGGGGAGGGGAGGCCAGGCAGCTAAGGGGTTAATAGACTACGGTATAAATAAATCGTCTGACAATTTGGAAAAACAGAAGTTAAACTTTGCATTTTTCTACACAATTTCCATGCAGAATGGCTAAAGATACATCGGTATTAGCGGCATCTTAAGAAAATGGGCATGGAATTCCTCATGTCTTAATTTTTCAAAATGTTTATAGCATTTTTCTACACTTTTACCTGTGGCTTCTTTTCACTTTTCCATCTTGCCCTTGAGAGAGGGGACATAAAGGGTACCTGTTTAAAATGGTCCAGTATTGCTATTGAGTGGTTTCGGTGACATCATAAATCATGAAGCCAAAGGCAGAGTGGTTTGTAAATGGCACAAGAACCCTGAGAATGGCAATATGGGTCTATATTTCATTAGTAACCTGTTGTTTATTTTTATGTTACATGTTTATTTTGGAATAGTAAGCTTGAGAAAGGTGTCTTCTTTCAAACAGGAAAATGTTTATTGAAAACAGTAAGTGAAATAATGGTCTGTACTGTTTGGGTGTCTGCAGTAAAAAGTATAAAGTTAAGAATTTAGAACTTTGTAAAAAAACATCCTATTCTTTGCACAGTAGAGTGTGTAGGTTTTGTGTACAGTTCATGAACGGGGTGTGTATAAAACAATGTGGTCAGGTCATTGGAATTATGTGATTCTGTAGCTGTGGCGTTTGCCACTTAGTCATGCATTTAAATTAACTAAAACCACAAAAAACAGCGACATTCGTAAGTTATGACTAGGACTGCAATTCTTAACTCACAAAACAGCAATGCACACCATAATTCGCACACTATTCTCTCATGACCTCACTCTTGATGTGGTAGATGCAGTTACAAATGTGCAAATAATATCGATGAGATTACATACTGCATTATCCTTATTATTCTATTATTTGTTGATTTAAATATGTGTCCTCATTTATTTACATTATGAATTTAGGTTTTATTTAGTGGTGTAAATATTGTGAGGTTGGAAGCTTTTTATTTGGTGTGCGAGTCATAGTTTGCACGATTGTTGTACGAGGTGTGAATTGCAGTTCTAAGCATAACTTTTTCTGTTATAATTTGTTACCATAATCCCAACTTTAAATTTATTTTTTTCAGTGAATTTCCAAGGTTTTTCTGAACTTATTGTTAGGTGTTATAACCAAAGATAACCATAACTTCATTTCAACCTTTGTTTTTTTTGAGTGAATTTGTTTTTTCTTGGTCATCTACCACTTTCAATATTTTTCTAGCGGGGGTCAACCCCTATTACGCACAGCCTTCGGCTGTGCTCAAAAGGGTTTGGCCACATGACCTGTCTTCAGCCAGGCCTTGTGCCTATCCCCTTTTACATCAACTCAGTACTTATAACGACATCGGTCTCCCCAGACGAATGACATTTTACAAATATCTGTAATAGGATTTCTGCCACTTGATGAAACTGAATGATATTTCCTATTTTGATTCATCCATACTGATTTAATCAAGGCATGTTATGTGGAGATCCATGAAGGGGAATAAAAGTTATTGGGGCGTGGAGGTGTGTTAAAAAGGTGGCACTCCATATCCACTTCTTCCACTTTTACAGCAAAATCTTTTGGAATTTATTTCACCCAACTTGAAGCAGGTGAAACTGTCTGGTTCAACTTGTGTTTTGGTGAGAATATGTTCAGCAGGTTTTGCAAAAAAAAAAAAAAGCCAAACAAATTAACCAAAACAATGAATGACAGTCTTAACAGTTGGGTCTCAGTGCTGGATTTAACAAGTCTGTCAATCAGGAAGGCCATGAGCAGAAGTTCCTTTAGCCTTCATGGCCGAAGGCTGTGTGCAGATAGGTATTTTGGTTAAGATGGAGTCTGTGCACTTAAGTTGGTGCATATGGCTGAAGGCCATGTGTGGCTAGTTTGGTGGATACAGCTGGGGCACATTATCCTGCTTAACAGGGTTGGGTAGGATGTATGCAGGGTCTGGCCACTGCACATATCCAATTACCATGCAAAGCTGAGTTAGGTGAGACCGAGCAGAGCGCAGGACTGCCATAAGCCAGGTCCTGCACCCAGAGCTGGATGTGCAAGGCCGGAAGCCAGTGCGTGCTGAGTGGGGTAGGCATTGGCTTGCACAGGCCATGGTCACAGGACAGCACAGCTGCTTTGAATTTGATGGGTCTGGTTGCAATATATACATGGAAAAACATTCGCTGAAAAACATTGTTTATGGTAAATTATGATCAATTATAATACTAATATGTTTGTTAAATGAAAATGTCAAGAATTACAATAAAAAGTTGCACTTAAAAGTGATGTTATAAATATAATGCAACAAATAAAATTCACAGAAATCTTTGTTATAATACACTGTGCAAACCATAACGTATGACTAACTTATGACCTCACTCATCACTAATGAGATCACATATGACATTAGCATTGACCCAAGTAATGAAAATGAGGGTGGAAAAGGCCACACCCTACATGCAGCCCTCAAATAGCATGGCTGAAGAACATGCACAGTAGATTCAGTGTTCTCACAGTTTTGGGAATAATGACAGGACAGCTGTTCCTAGCCGAGAACTCATGTAATGAGTTATGTCCACAGGTTGGTGGGGTGCAGGGCTTGACCATAAGCCAGGCCCAATCCTAGGAGCGGAGGTGAGCACTGGGCCTATATGTGCTTCTATAGCTGTCTTCTGCGTGTTGTGTGAAATGTGAACCAAAGGGCATGCCCCATCCTTTTCCCTTACTAGGTTCTCCAAAGCCCTACAGCAGCGGTCAATGCTCCTACAGGGTCCTTGCACACAGTTTGGATCACATTGACCCTTTTCTTATTATTTTGTTATCAGCATCATCACTGATGCCATCATTGATGTCAGTCATCAATACAGACTTTTGAGTAGCCATCAGTGATGTGATGTGTGAGGGTAAGCAGCCATGGCTGGTTCATATTTCGCATTGTATCCATGACACCACTTAAACTATAGTTTTTATGACGTTATTTTTTGTTTTCCTTATGGCATACTGCAACCGGCCTCCTCTAAAGCTGGTATGCAGAGCCTTCAGCTTTGCATGGTGACCCCTGTGCACAAGGCTGGGAGTTTGGACAGGTGCTTCAGCAGCCCACGCCCTTCCCAACCCAGCTTCTCAATGGCTGTAGCCACAATCAGTGGGTTCCTATGCCCAGACCTTGACGGGACCCATCAGGCACAGCACAGCCTTCTTTGTTGCAGCGTGGTCTAGTTGCAGGGTCTAGCCTAAGGCACAAATCCTTGCCAACCTAGTTCACCGTGCTCATGGTCTTCAACAGTACGGAGTGGGTTATGAAATCAGGGCCTGTGCCTTGGCCATCCAAAGTGAAACAGGTCTGCATGGCTTTGGCTGTTTGCAGCAATCTCTGGGCACAGGCCAGACCTATGGCCTGGTAAAGCACCATCCCCTGTCCTCCTCTATTGAGCTGCACATGGTCTTTGACTATGAGACGTTGGCTATGCGTGCAAGGCCTGCCCAATGACTAAACCCTGCTCCTGTGCCTTCACACAACCCATGTGCCCACAGTGCACACCTAGATTGGCCTTTGGCTATACACATTTACCCTGTATTTCTGTTTTTTTAGGATTCACAGCAAGGCCCTTTTCCAAGGTCCCTCCCACTGTACCAGTTTTGCATGGCCATGAACCATGAATACTAGTCTCAGAACACAAGACTTAGCCTTCATCCAGGCTTCGTATCATACCCCATCCTATCAACCGAGCAAAGTAGGATAGATTATGTTGCATGTATAACAAAAATGCTGCATGAATTTTCACACAACTTAAAATAAGTAGCATTTTACGACCTGCAATCCTCCTTTGGTTTATTGGAAAACGATCCAGCAGTTTTTGTGTAAAAGAAAAAAACAAGGGCCATTTATGAGGTAAGAGAATGTCAGGGTATTTGGGACTGTTCGGATCTTGATTTTTAAACCATGATTTCTGTCAATTAAGAATTTATTTTTGACCAATGTGATTGGTTGGCGAAAGACTATGGGAGACATTATGATCATTATTTTAACTGTAGTTGAGGTGGGCAGACCCCTGTGGTGGAAAGCTAGAATAGCATAGGATTTTGATTCACAAAGTTTTGATTTTAAAATCAAAATGGCAAGTTTAGAGTGGTCTCTTTTAAAATGTTATGGTTAAGCTGTAGCCTCCAAATAGTGCTTTTAAAATGTAGATGTCATGGTTAAGCTGTGACTTTCATTGCAAGAGTGTATTCTGATTTTCTAATAAATTTTGCGCTTTTTAATGAATCGGCACAACATTCAGGACATAATTAGCTCATTCAGCTTAGTTACTTTGGTAAGTTTGTGTCCAGATCCCGCAAGGGCAGACAGATTGAGAAGGAGGGTCAGCATGTTTTGATTTGCTATTAACCTGTGGACTTTTTGGCGAATCTTCACTGGATTTGGAAGACAGTGTGCTCATTCAGTTTATCTTTGTTATTATGGTGGATGCTCTGCAAGTTCTCTTTTACCTCCCAGTTAGTATTTTGTCCATTTTTAGGTCTCGCGTGCGTTGCAGGGCAGAGCCCTGCTCCGCCTCCGCGAGAGATTTTGTAGGAGAGGATTTTCAGAAGAGGGCTTTAAGCCCCGCCCCTCATTCCCATTGGCCGGAGTCACCGTTTATGTTAAACGGTGGCCTGCCATTGGAAATGAGGTGTTTTGGTTGCCTCCCTTTGGCTTGCGATCTGGACTCGGTGGCCTGCTTCACGGCTGTCGTGAAGCACTTTCTTATCTTTATGGGGCCATGTGTTTAAACACATGGCCCCATAAAGATAAGAGGTCCCCATGCTCCGGCGCGATCCTCTTTCGCTTTCGGGACCGCGCTTGTTTTTACAATGTTGTGCCGATGTCCTCACAGACAGGGAATTTAGCTAGTCTGTAATACTACAATGCGTTCAATATATTTATTATTATTCGTGCCTCATATTTAGTATTCGCTGTTGACCCTTGAGCAGTCCTCGTGGAACTCTCTTGTTTGTACTGTTCTGTTCCTGTAAGTTTCTAGCGCTGTGTGTTTCTCGTGCGGGTACCTTCAGCCGCTATACAGCAGGCTATGCATAGCCAGTCCCCTGCCATCGCCCTCTTGGGTGCTGTGTTAGCTTTCTGCGTTGGCAGACCTGCATATCAGTTTGTGGACGCAAGTTGTGTGTGCGCGTTAAAATAAAAGGATCTTGTTTTTATGTAGGTCTGCTTGCCGAGTCTAAGCGCTGTACAGTCGGCGCGCATGCCTATTTTATATACGGTTGTCCAAGCGCACCCAATGTGTATGCTGCATGTTGTGTGGGCATGCTGTGTGTTTGCGTGCCCCGCTCGTTAAACACATCATATGCAGGGTTAGCTTTTAAAGGATGTTTTCCAGGGTAGATATTAAGACCGTTCTATTTGTGTTCCGAATTTGTGGGGGTCTTTGTGTGTTTATGTGTAGTGGTGTGCTTATCTTTGTGTGTGGGCCAATGTGTCTGTGTGTTTGCCTGATTGTGTGTGTTTGTTTTTGTGTACGTGTGTCTGTGCGTTTGTTTCACTGTGTGCCTGTTTGTCTCAGGGTGTTTCTGTCTGTCTGTGGTTTATGTGGGTGTCTGTTTACGTATATGCGTCTGTGTGCATGTATGTCTCTTTATGTGTGTTCGTGAGTGTGCATGCCTGTTTGTGTGTCTGCGTCTCTTTCCCTCAATCTGTTGTGTCTGTGCGTGTGTGTATGTGTGTTCGCGAGTGTGCATGGCTGTTTGTGTGTCTGCGTCTCCTTCCCTTTACCTGTTGTGTCTCTGCGTGCATGCGTATCTCTGTGTTCATAACACCGCGGGCGTGGGGGCATCAGACGGCGGGGGCAGGAGTCGCTCAGTAAAACCATATTTCTGACAGCAGCATCTCTGATGCAAACCATAACACGCGAAGTGAGTGCCCCTCCGGGGGGCTGCGGGGCCTGCAAGCGGACTCACTCTGGCGCATGTGCTCTGTGTCTGTGGTTTGTTGTGGTGTTGTACGGACATTGTCTTCCCACAAGCAGGCCTCGTCTCCGCTCCCAGGAGACTGATTCATCCCAGCCGGGGCCGATTCAAGCGTGAGTCTCTTATCAAGAAACAAGGAATCATTTTACAATAAAGCATTTTAAGGTTCAGCAGACCCGGGTTACAAGTGTCTCGGAGCGAGCATAAAAACAAATTGTTTCGTATCAGACTGAAGTGTCTCCTGAACATGACCACCAGCCTCCTGATGTCCCAAATGACGTGCATTGTTAGGGATTCATCACCGAACCTGCGGCGATGGTTCCAAGAAGTGTGGGTTTGGCTTCATCAGCCGGGAGCAGTGTCTGAGAATCAAGGATTTACCCTACTAGTCCACAGCTATTGGGGGGGGGCTGGGGAGGGGTATTACGGGATAGCAGTACGGATTTCAAAGGGCCAAACACTTAAAAAAGAAACGCATCTTTATTGTTGAATAGCTCGAGTGATGTTTCCATCAGTGAAGGACTCATCTTCCTCAACTATCAAATGTTTCTAAGGGTAGAGGGACCATCTCCCTGGAGGAAAAAGTCCTCCAGAAAGAAAGGGTTGGCCTTCTATGCTGACTTAAGGGCAGTTTCAGCCACCGAGCCATTCGGTTTACCATATTCCATCATTTATGGGAGACAAATGTACGTACAGGACAGATAATTCTGCCCTCCAATGTGTATAGAATTCAAGACTTCATAGTTCAATAAAAAGAAAACTTACAATCGAGTTTTTTCGGGTATCGCCCCGAGAATTTGGAATTTTCTGCCCACTGAAATCAGGATGAACCCCTCAACGGCATCTTTCAACAAGCATTTGCAATGCAATAGGTCTCGCAATTGCGAGATATTGAGCTATTGGCATTGTAAATGACAATGCCTTTTATTTATGTGTTTAAAAAACCTGCAGTAATAAAAGGCATTGTCGTTTACAATACCAATAGGTTAAAGTTTCGAAAATGCGAGACCTATTGCATTGCAAATGCTTGTTCTATAGGGTAGTGGTTCTGTGGCACTGACCATCCCTTATTGCATCAGTGTCTGGGAGGCCAGTGTGCCTCGTGCAGACAATTACATTTCAGAAAATTAACGTGGAAGGCAAGATAGGATTGAGGCATGCTTGTTTGTTTCAAGCCAGTGCCTGTGCAAAGGCATAAGTTTTGGGATGCAGTCAGGTCAGCCAGCTGGGATTAATGACAGATTGGTAAGTCAGTCACCTGCACCTCCTTACGTTAAGGTCAATGATGTTTGGAAGCGATTAGTCCAGTATCATGGAATGATCTTTGAAGGTGGAACATGAGTTGTGCAGGGTTATTCACTGTTTTGGCCAACTCTTCTATGTAGCCAATATGGCTTGTGTACAGCAAGGTTCATGTTATGTTGGTGGCTATAAAATGTCAATCAGCCCCTTTAAACGCTGGTGGAGCTGGGGTAAAGTTTGTCAGCTGTTAAAGAAGTACCTCGGGTAGTCAGGTAGGCGCTCTCAGCCAAGACTGCTAAACCCTCTCTGCAAGTGGAGTGAACGATAGAGGTCAATGAGTTAGGATAGTGACTCCTGAAGGTAGTGGTTCCTTTCCGCACCACCTTTTAGTATATTGAACAGTGGCAGGCACTTATATTCATAAGTCTTGATTTCTCCTTCTGTCTCGAAGGTACCTTTGAGTACTGCAGTCTTGAGATCTTGGATGCTGTGTTTGGAACCCACAAAATGTCCATCAGCATTTCAGTGCTTGTCTGTATATCGAGGCTCAGCCAATGGAGATTTGTTTGCTTGGATAGTGCTTGGCTGGTTTCTTGTACCAGGGGATTTCACACGTGCAATTAAGTATGCCAAGACGAGTGATAGTCCCTTATGTTTCTGCAGATGATGAATACTGATCATTTTACGTTTATGGCATCACATTTGTACTTTATTCACTATGATCTTTTAACTATAGTAATTTTATATACTAATACTGCTTTGACCTTACAATGATATGGGAGAGGTGTGGCCCAGCGGCCAGGGCGGCTGACTAGGGTGTGCGGGGCTCACGGTTCGATCCCCAGCGCCGGAGGCAGATCAGCCCAGCATCATGTGACTCTGGGCAATAGCTCACTTAATCTCCCCAAGGGCCCCCAGCGCCTTGAGACCCTTAGGGGTGATTAGTTCGCGCTCTAAAAATACCGGGTTATTATTATTTATTATATGTGAGCTTGCTTAACAAGCAGACATCAAGATTCTGTTTTTGTGCAAATAATGCTCATTGCCTGTCTCCTGCCATACACTGTAGATCTATGTTAATAAAGTAAGAGTTACCTCACTCTGTATTTGCTTCTCACCTCACCACCTTACATTTTCAAGTAATGTTAGTTGGGTGGAAAACACTGCAAACCTGGCACAGACTTTGGTGCACATTCAGAGGTAAACCCAAAATAAGAATTGGCAAAGCCAATAGATCTCACCTCTAAGACCTGTTGGCTTTGCCAATGCCTTTTGTTCATGCTGTACAGCATCGGCAAAAAATAAAAATAAAATTGAAGTAGCGAAAAAGCACTTTTATTTGTAAAGCTTAAGGGTTGGAGCAATTCCCTGCCTGGTATTCCAAAAAAGACCTGCTAATTTTTTTATTTTCTAAAGATAGGAATGCAGGAGGGTGGTGGGTAGTGGAGGAATGGGTCAGGGTAGAAGGTCAGGGTGGGAGGAAAAAGAAGCACATGGGGGAGGGAGCAACAAGGAGGAAGTGGGGAGAAGCACACAAGGGAGGGAACAACACGGGGCTGAAGGGAGAAGCACACAGGCAAGATCGACACAGAGCTTGAAGGGGGAGAGCAGCACATGGGCAAGAGAGAACAAGGACCGAAGGGGAAAGAAGAACATGGACCGGAGAGATTAACATGGAGTGTGGGGGAGGAGAGAAGCACATAAGGGAGAGAGTGCATTAGGGAGCACAGGAGGAGACAATAGAACAAAGGAGTAAGCTTGAAAACACATCCAGACTCATTGGGTGCCTAAGCAAAGAGAAAAAAGTAGCTCCCTAAAAGTAGGGTGGCCAGTCCCAGATTACCCCGGACAGACCCGGTTTTCAGAGGACTGTCCCGGCATCCTGACGCTTTTGTTATTTTCTAATACTTGTCCTGGTTATAGGACAAAGGTCAAGTCATTCTGCAAAGCAGATTTGAAACGTTGCTCTCCTTTCAACAGGCGTCTCTAAAGTCTGAAGTGATTTAATCTATTATCTGTTTATTTGAGGCAGCACAGAAGGAGGTCGGCTGTGTTCTCACAGCAGAGGGAAGACAGAGTGGGCAGGGGGGCTCAGGGTGAAGGTCCTGCCACAACTAATGTTATATAAACATAGCCTTGCAATACTACTAATGTTATATAAATGTTGCCTTGTAAATTATGTATATCTATGTGTGTGTGTGTGTGTGAGTGTGTATATATATATATATATATATTCACTGAAAAAACCATAGGTTTTAGGGACAGTTATAGTTAGTTGGACATTGCACTCGTACAAAACCCGTGAAATTCCCCCGTTATAGTTAGTTCAGCTAACTATAACTCGCGCCCCCGCAATGCACTGCTGATGATGTCACATATTACATCACTCATGACATGGTCAGTGACATCACTGATGACATCACTGATGACATCTCAAATGACATCATTGATGACATCATGCAGTGACTGTGTGTTTCTGTAAAGTTTAAATATTTTTAATATATATAGGGAAAGGCGTATTGAAGAATGAGTGGGTGTATAAGTGTCTGTATGGATGATTTAGTAGGTGCGTGACTAACTCTATAAGTGAGTGATTAAACGTATCTTACTGAATGCATGGGTTAGTGACTAAACTGGGTGAATGTCTGTATCCGTCTGTCTGTTGCTGTGTAAGTGGCTGCATGGGTTTGTGAATAGCTACATGAGTGTCTATATGAGTTATTGATTGGTTGTCTGAGTATCTGTATGGGTGCCTGAGTGTTTGTGTGGGTGGGGTGGGTGCGACTCTGTGCATAGATGAGTGAGTGGGTGATTCACTGGGTGGATGGTTTCAAGAGTGCATCTGTGATAGACTGTATGGGTGGGTAAGTGTGTGTAAGAGTGTATTAGTGAGTGAATGTATGTCCCAGTGGTACATGTGTGAGTAACTACATATGTGAAAGGCAGTATATATGTGTGTTGGAGTATATAAATAGCTATAAGCGAGAGTGTGTGATTGTGAGAGTGACTGTATGGATGAGTGTGTGCTTGCATCAGTGATTGTATAAGAGCGTAAGAATGTGCTAGTATTTGTATGAGTAAGTGAGCTGGTGTGTGTATAACTGTATAGGTGAGTAAATGGCAGTGTGTTTAATTATTTGCATGACTGACTAGGTGTGTGAGTACCTCTATGGATGAGTGGCGGTGTTTGAGTGTCTATATAGGAGTATGAGTGCATATGATAGTCCTGTACTGAGTGACCGTAAGTATGAGTGACTGTACAGGTGAGTGAGTGGATGTGTGTGTAGACCTAAGAATCAATGAGTGGGTATGTAGTTATTGGTGTTGGAGTGTCTATGGTTTTGCGAATGGCAGTCTGTAATTTAGAGTGGG
Source organism: Calotriton arnoldi (assembly GCA_963921515.1). NCBI lineage: Eukaryota > Metazoa > Chordata > Amphibia > Caudata > Salamandridae > Calotriton > Calotriton arnoldi. The sequence continues at coordinate 1,479,206 of CAWUFW010002910.1, read as the reverse complement.
TGTATCAAAGGTTATATTAGGGTGTGAGGAGGTGCATCAGATTATCACGTGGATGATGTCATCAGTGATGTCATTTGAGATGTCATCAGTGATGTCATCAGTGATGTCACTGACCATGTCATGAGTGATGTACTATGTGACGTCATCAGCAGTGCATTGCGGGGCGCGAGTTATAGTTAGCTGAACTAACTATAACGGGGGAATTTCACGGGTTTTGTACGAGTGCAATGTCCAACTAACTATAACTGTCCCTAAAACCTATGTTTTTTTCAGTGAATTTGTAAGGTTTTTAAATGCAAATTTCTAACTATAACGTGTCTGAAACCTATGGTTTTTTCAATGAATTTCAAAGGTTTTTAAATGCTAATTTCTAACTATAACGTGTCTGAAACCTATGGTTTTTTCAGTGAATTTCAAAGGTTTTTTAAATGCTAATTTCTAACTATAACGTGCCTGAAACCTATGGTTTTTCAGTGAATTTCAAAGGTTTTTAAATGCTAATTTCTAACTATAACGTGCCTAAAACCTATGGTTTTTTTCAGTGAATTTCAAAGGTTTTTAAATGCTAATTCCTAACTATAACATGTCTGAAACCTATGGTTTTTTTCAGTGAATTTCAAAGGTTTTGTAAATGACAATTTTTAAATGTATTAATTGTTATATTTATTTTTTTGATACTGATTTACTACATTTTTGAAAACTATTTATTTTTAGATATTTTATTTTTAAATTACATTGCAATTACATTATACATTACATTACAAAATATACTTTCTCAGAATGAATTACTTTAGTTTAAATACTTTGCAAATAGGCAATAGACTTTTAAGTATAGTAGTTACAGTTGTTGCAATGGGCAACACAATTTCAAACACAATGCAACATTGAGCTCAATGTGAATTTCTAGTTAAATGCAATTAGTTACTTTATGGATTACTTTTCTAACCACAGGACTGGATCCTAGATTCAGTCCTGGGACATCTCCTGTAAACAGTTGAGTAAAAGCGTTTTGGTTACAGTAGTGATTTCTAAGGAATATTATTGTATTTTAAAAGTTGACACTTGAAACTTTTTCACATAGAATCACCAATGTTATCCTATGGGAGGAAATTCACTTAGCAGCTAAGTAGTGTTATCGTTACTTTTTCTTACTCAGTGGTGGATCCTGGATCCAGCACTGGTGCATCTCCTGTAAACAGTTGAAAGAATGCGTTTAAGTCATACAGGCGATTTTTAAGGAATATTTGTAGTTTATGAAAATCGACACTGAAACTTTTCTGCTGAAAACCAGACAATGGATTTCTATGGAAGGAAATACAAGTTACTGGTAAGTACGGTTAGAATTACTTTTCAGGGTCAGTGCTGGGCTAAAAGATGCAGCACTGGGTTCTCTCCTGATAACAGGTGAGTAAATCGGAATTCGTAGTTCTGCTGATTTTAGAGGAATATTTGTATGTTTCAAAAATCGACACTTTGAAACTTTTTCAGCAAGAAGCAGGCAATGATATCCTATGGAAGGAAATTCAAGTTACTGGTAAGTACGGTTAAAATTACTTTTCAGGATCTGTACTGGGCTCAAAGATGCAGCACTGAGGTCTCTCCTGATAACAGGTGAGTAAATCGGAATTCGTAGTTCGGCTGATTTTAGAGGAATATTATAAAGTTCCAAAACTCCACACTTAGAAGAATTTCCAAGTGAAACCAGTCAATGTTAGCCTATGGAAGGAAATTCAAGTTACTGGTAAGTACGGTTAAAATTACTTTTCAGGATCAGTACTGGGCTCAAAGATGCAGCACTGAGGTCTCTCCTGATAACAGGTGAGTAAATCGGAATTCGTAGTTCGGCTGATTTTAGAGGAATATTTGCACAATGGTGAAGGAAGGGGGTGGGGCCTGAGGTGACATGTCTGCAAACACGCCCTGTGGCGCGTTTTAAGTTGGAGAATGAATTCCTCCTCAATCCCGAGGGGCCCTGGGGCCCAACTAGCCCAACAGGAACCTCCAATATGCGCCAGGGGGCTGCGTTGTAGAGAGGTGTTCAGAGGCCACGCCCCTTTTTACAACACTCTGCAACGCAGCTCCGTGGCGCTTACTTGGAGGTACCTGGTGGGCTAGTTGGCCCCAGGGACCATCAGGATTGAAGGGGATTTAATTCCCCATCTTAAAACGCTCCAGGGGGCCTGTTTGCACACATGTCACCTGAAGCCCGCCCTCCCTTCACCACTATGCAAACACGCCCCATGGCGCGTTTTAAGTTGGGGATTAAGTCCCCTTGAATCCTGAGGGTCCCTGGGGTCCAACTAGCCCACCAGGTACCTCCAGTAAGCGCCACAGAGCTGCGTTGCAGAGAGGTGTAAAAGGGGCGTGGCCTGGACCACCTCTCTGCAACGCAGCCCCTGGCGCATACTGGAGGTTCCCGGTGGGCTAGTTGGCCCTCAGGGACCCGAGTATTGAAGGGGAATTCATTTCCCAACTTAAAACGCGCCACAGGCGCGTTTGCAGAGTGTTGCTGGGAGGGGGCGGAGCCTCGGCACGATCGCGTGTTTTTGGGTTTTTGTTTTTTGGAAGGGGCTGACCACTTTTTTAATTTAAAAAAAAATTAACAGGAAGGGGGCCGCGTGGGCCCCCTCCCGTGGCCAATTCCGCTCCCGGGGACCCCATCCCCGGGGCATGGCCAAATATATATTTTTGTTTATGGAGGGGGCTGCGTGGCCCCCTCCTGAGGCCTCTACTGGCCCCGGGGACCCCATCCCCGGGCGGCCTTTATATATTTATTTATTTTTAAATGTTTTAATTTTGGGTAGGGGGCCGCGTGGCCTCCTCCCGAGCCACTACTAGCCCCGGGGACCCCATCCCCGGGGCTGGCCCTCTCCGTTGGGGACCGTGGGGGGTCCCCAATGCCCCCACGGTCCCGCCGGCTCCCCGCATCCTGCGGGAGCCGGCATTGCTTTCCACATGGGGAGCTGCTAAGATGCAGCTCCCCGTGTGGAAAAGCAATCTGCTTTGGTTTTGGAAGAGAGAGCAGGTTTCCCTGCTCTCTCTCCAAAACTAAAGCAATTGCTATGGCAGGACGGGAGCCGCGAGGCTCCCGTCCTGCTCATAGCAACTACAGTGTCCCGGGGTAGGCACCCGGGACACTGCAGGAGCCGGCCCTGGGGGTGGCGGTCCCCAGGGCCATCAAGGGCTCCAGGAGGGGCCGCGCGGCCCCCTCCCTTCACATGCACAACCCCGGGAGGTGGTGGTCCCGGGGGCTCGGGGTCCGTTCCGGACCCCCAAATTAGCATTTTTTTAGTGCCCCGGGAGGTGGCGGTCCCGGGCGTGTGGGGGCTCGAGCCCCCCACACAGGTATATTATTTTTAAAAGAAGCCCCGGGGGTGGCGGTCCCGGGGCTGCGGGAGGGCCGAGAGCCCTCCCGCACCATTATTTCTTTAAAGCCCGGGGTGGCGGTCCCGGGGCTTGGAGGGCCTTAGAGGCCCCCATATTATTAAATAAACCCCCATGCCCCCGGGACTTGGCCCACCTGGGGGCCAACTAACCATGAAGCGCGGGAGACCGCGCTTCGTTTTTTTTTTTCTCGGCGGGATCCGCGCACCCTAAACCCTAAGTCCTTATAGGACCCCCTGAGCAGGCCTAGGGGGTCAGGGTGTTTCTACCCTGCCCCCTTTTTGCGTTTTACGCAGTTGTTTTACTGTTTTCTTGTTCCTCGGTTCTACCGAGGAACAAGATGGCTGCCAACACTTCCTGGTTTGGAGTGTTGACAGCCAATTAGCATTCAGCTCGTGGTCGGGAGGGTGCGCGGATCCACCGCGGCCATAGATATCGAAACTTTTATTTTGGATTTTCTCAACAACTACTGAACGGATTTACACCATTTTTAAAAAGGGTGCTTTCTGAAGCAAGCACTACCTTTTTGCCAAATTTGGTGTAATTCCGTTCAGCAGTTTTTGCTGTAGCCTTGCATAAAGTTTCCTATGGAAAATTGATTTTTCACTCTTATTTTTTGAATTTCTCCGCAACTACTGAGCGGATTTACACCATTTAAAAAAGGTCGCTTTCTGAACCAAGCGCTACCTTTTTGCAAAATTTGGTGTAATTCCGTTCAGCAGTTCGGGCTGTAGCCGTGGCTAAAATTTCCTATGGGAATTAACATGGAGAAAACGCGTTTTGGGACCCCCCTTTTTTCATGGCCGCCGCTTGATGAATCACCCCGAAACTTTCAAGACCGGAGCAAACCGGAGCGCCCCACTAGTTTTGAAAATTTCGCGATGATTCGTCAAACGACGCCAAACTTATTGGGAATAGAATGTTGCGGATTTCCTATGGATAAAGGTCCTAACTATAACTATCTACTGGCGACCGCCAGTAGATAATATATATATATATATATATATATATATATATATATATATATATATATATATACTTACTGTTGTAGCGTAAACGTGTTGGGCCTCATAAATTATTTGCGTTGATCCAGTTTATTTTATTTCAGAATAACCTCAGCTACCACACCAATCCCAATAGGTCCTCCGATGGATCTTGTTCTGTGCTCAAAGGGACCAGAATACTTAGGGGATGAACAATTATCATATGAGGACCTTGAATAAGATAATTGTTAGTTTTTAATAAGTCAAAGTAAACTCCCAAGTAATTTCTACCACCCAACTAGTTGATCATAGATCAGCTTATTTTAGCCCTAGCAAATAATGATGCAGAATCAGCAAAGCATTTTATCTCAATTCGTTGTTTTATCTAATTTCAAACGATTAGCATACAATCTGGTTTGAAATTGATTAAATAAGCATTTAACAAGCTGTTAAATCCAATTTTTAAGGGAGCTATCTTCTTCAGCCAAGGGAGATTTTTGTCCTAAGAAAGTAAATATTATAGGAAAATCAGTTGTTTCTCAATACAAACCCTATCACTGAAAGTTCAGGAAATTTCCGAATGACCAGTTCCAGTTCATGGACTGGATTGTCTGTCCCTGGCCGTACTGCAGCGTCAATGCCACAGCGGTTTCTCTAAAACCTCCCAGCTGGAAAGATTCCACTACACAAGCATACCAGCCGGCTGCAAACGCTGTATTTCGTTACAGTTCGCGTTGTATCTGGAAGTCTAAATCGTCTGTCTCTGTACCGCAAGATGAGTAGAGGGGAGATGGACAAGATAGGAACTGCCCCTGTTCAGAGTTTAGGCAATGATACTCAATCGATTTCTGATAACACCCCTTGATATCACCAAATTTGTCCGACCACTCTGTCCCATTGGTCAGTTTCAGTAGGATGAGATGATGTAGTAGGTAAAAGTATACAAATCCGGAAGAATTTAGTAATCCATTACTTTGCATTTTCCTTAGAACCACTGTACTTTAGTCATATGATCGGTTGTGACATTTAGAAAATAGGTGAGTTCATGTTCTTATCCTTTGTCAGTCCTCTCCCAAGCATGTACTCTAGGGAGTAACAATTTTGTTGCAAGTCTAGTCAAGTAAGCTACAAAGGTGAAAGGAATCATTGAGGGTTAGTGCACAAGTAGAAACTTTACGAAAGGTTCCCATATGCTTCAGTCTATTTAGTTCATAAGTTCATACTAGGAAAGAAAAGCAAGTTTTGAGGCCTTTGTGAAACATAGCTTGTGCACAATTAAATTGTGCTAAAATATGAATCTTACATTATTCAAACAGTGCATTAGTTCTTCAATTAGACAGATTAATGATTTGTAATTATATCATGTAAATAAGGTACCCCTAAATATTTTTTCAACACTTAATTATTATTTTGCATATAATTTGCAAGCCCCTTGCATGTTATTGGTTAATCATTCAGGATTTGAAAAGCACATTTAAATAGACCTTTACATAGCACAAATTATAACATCTCTTGTATAGATAGCATCTATTTCTCTCATCAATATCAGTGCTCACATTACACATTCTTGTGATATTAACCGTTTTTCTAACACATAAACTGTTTTATTCTTCTATAGAAATTTCTAGGTTATCGTTTGTTTACTACGTTCATCTATGCATAAAGAAAACATATATCAATATGTTTGTTAAACTTTACATTAGCTTATTGGTGGTTAAGTGTCATCAGAAACCTACGTCTAACATTCTGCATGCTTTTACTATGCAGTATCTAAATCAGGCTTCATTAGTGTGTTTTCTTTAAACTCGATAACCTACCACACATTTGTCATTACTGTAAAATAATGTCACAAATCATTTTTCCAGGGTGAAATTGTAGAGATAGATGAAAGATAACATCTATGCTCTATCAATACACACACATACATGTATATACATTTACAAGACTACGTAAAAACCGGGACAGGCGAAACATAAGTGTAACACGAAAGGCTATAGTCCTACTTTATGTTTGACCTCAAAATCTGGGCACCTTACCTGAAAGTGAGCAGTGGAAATTCCCAAGTAAAGAGGCTATGCTCCAGGGGAGAGGCAATTACAAGATGCACAAGGTACGCAATCGAATAAGAAGCAGGAACATGAGTGAGGAAGGCAACCAATAGTAAGCAGTGGGCGGGCTTTGTGCCTATTATAAGTTCTTGGTAAACTGACAGCTTGTGTTACAACGGGGAAGAGATGTGGTATAGCTCCCAGATTTCCATTCCAAATGCAAAAAATGTGGTAAAAAGAGCGTACCACATGCTTTTCCACTATCCAAATAGCTTACACTTGTACCATTCCTGTGCCTCGCTAAATTAGCTTGTTTGTGCTTGTTTTTAATAGGACCTGCTTATATAGAAGAAAGGTAAACATGTTTATCGTAAAAGAACCTGTACCTTACGACCTAACAGAAATGTCTAGGTAGAGCAACTTGAAACAACATGATAATATGCAGTGATAATGTATTCAATATATAAAACGCCTGCACCCACATTTTAAGGGTTTTTCCTTACTTGTCTCATTTTGCCAGGCTGGTGTTATTTATCTTTCAGTGCTTGGTGTGTTTTGTAAACTCTTTACCTTAAATTTTAAATGTGTTCTAGGGCTGCCTGAATGATTCATGACTGAAAATAAAGGGAACAGACAGAAAGTCAGATTACAAATGAATACATACTTTTTCATTTAAAACCCTATTTATTGTCAAAACAAGGTCTCTGAAGGCTCTTTAAACATACATGGTGGGCATTTTTCTATTGGCAACCCTTTTTTACATTCCTTTTCATGAAATGCATTTTCACACTACAGCAGTAAATTTAAAATACAAATGTAAGGAATAGGCAGAGTCGGGGCCCAGGGGTACTGGAAACAGAAAGAAAAACTAAGCCTCAGTAAACAGTTTCCAAAGGTATGCAAATTGTCCTTAAAGACCTTTGAAAAACTGGGGCATGCCGGCGGAGCCCCCAGCAGCACACTCACTGACCTCTGGCCCCACGGCACTCTTGAGGGCTTTGGAGTAAATGAAGTCAGCCTGGAAATACAGCAAATAAACATCGCTGCACTTCCAGGCGTCTTCATTTACATGTGCTTGCAGAGGCCTTTGCGCCCCCCTGGGAACCCATCCACGCCCCCCCAGGGGGGCGCGCCCCACAGTTTGAAGACCTCTGCCTTAAAAGACCTATCACGTGAAAATGTTACGCTGATTTTTATGTCTTGCTGCATTTTCTCAGAAATAAATAGTCTACAGACAAATTGAAAACGAGATTCTTATTCGAGTGCCCAATGGCTGTGGAAGCCCGCAATTCCCACAAGATTTACAAACAAAAGCATGTAATCATTCATGCTCAGTGTGACAAACTGACATGCAGTCCTTGCAGTGAAAATGCCAGCAGCCTGACAACTGCCGCCCCCAGGAGAACTACCAGTGGTTGAAGCCACAGACACTCAAAATCACAAGCAGGATGCTCTGCGGGCGTACAACGAAGCTCAGCGAAGCGCTGCCTCGTGGCTCTCCCCAGGGGCCTGGGCACGCGACTTTAATTACAATACTAATGTTATCTCTGTGCATCAGGCTGGACTTCTCTTCTGTGCTCCATGAACGGCCTTTCATGGATCACAAAAATGGAGTCAGCATTGATTAAAGCCTAGGAGAGGACGATTGCCTCGTTGGGGACTCCGGCTACCTCATTAATCAAGTAAGATTGTAGTTGTCATTTGTTTGAAGACAGACCTGCAAATTGAGCTTTGACAAAGCCAATAGTTTTTAGGTCGAGCCTGGGCAGCGCATGGGCTGCTCTGCGAGCCATGCTGTTTTGGAGTTTGGAATAGAAGCCCCGCCCACTCTCCACCCTTATTTGTCTTTGGCTGTGTCATTGTCCTTCGTAAATGCTGGCTTCTGATTCGTAAATCGGCTTGTTAGTCCCTCCTTAGTACCACCTTGTCTTCATCCGTAACCTTCCATGAGGACTGGCCCTTTTACTTCGGTTGTTACATAGTGAGTCTTTTTCAGTCTGTAAGCGCCATTTTCTTTAAGTAGTTTCTCCTACTGCAGGCACGACATGCTTTCCTGCAACATTCAGCGCGCCATGCGCGCTTTCTCTTTCTAAGCAGCCCGGGACAATGGCGACAGCTTCTTTGCATAGGTCTTGCATTTACAGGAGTTTGAGCTATTGGCACTGAACATGACAATGCCTTTTATTTTTATGTGTTAATTATCAAAACATATAAATAAAAGGCATTGTTGTTTACAATGCCAAATAGCTTAAACTCTCGCAAATGCTAGACCTATTGCATTGCAAATGCTTGTTTTTTGTTGTACTAGTGATAGGCAAGTTTATGTGAGTATGGTATGAGGATGGGTCATTAGGTAATTTGAAAATGAGTCAATGGTTTGGTGAACGGATTGATGGATGGATCAATGAATGAATGAGTGAGTGACTCGGTGCATGGATGACTGAATGTATTAATTGATTAACGGGTGACCGGTTACATTGAAGGATATCTGGATATGAATGAATTATTGTATGGATCAATGTGTGCAAAGGCTATGACGTGTTGCCTACCTCACCGCTCCACGGTCCACCAGCCACAGGACTCGCAGCTCTTTTGTGTAAGGTTATAATGGCAGCCTCTGCAGTAGTGACAGTGGTGGCAAGGCAGTGAAGTGGTGCATGAATCGTGATACCAATGCTCCCCAGGTATCTCGCTGGGCAGCATACCCTGCTCCTCCTCCCCTTTCTGTGTGACGGCCCTGTTAATGGTCAGAGAGGGAATATTTTGCCTTAAAGTGTTCACACGTTTGTGCGGATTCAAACATCTACCCTACCAGCGAAACGATCTGAGGCCTCGGAAGTGGGAAAAACTGTGTAATATGGGTGATCAAAAAGGTAAATGACACCTACAACAGCCAATTGCTGGGGGGCTGACTTTTTGTCTCGTGCTCTATATATTGTTTCTTGATGAAACCAGCTCTCACAGATCCATACAGGTGTCCTTGCCCATAACTAAAAAGAGTAGTGAGTCGAATTAATTAATCTTTGTCTTGGAGCAAACATGCATCATGAGGGGCCTTGAGCAGTGCAGATAGGGAGTTGTGGTTCTGTAGATCTGCTGATTTGCACTGTGCCCTGTCTCACTTTCTGCAGTGACCACAGACATAGCCTTTTGGCACTGCACACAAGTGATGGCCTTATGCTTCGTCCTTTATGCTGTTCCCCTGCCCAAAGCACCGGATCCCTTGGCAGATTAGCACCTTCATGAAACCATGTGGTAAAATGTGCTTTAAAATGCAGATAGTAGCAGTTATAAAAGTGCAATCTGTCCACATGTTTTTAGGGTTCACTTGACAGAATTTGAAATAGCTCCTTTGGGGTCAATGCAAAAATTAAGATAATGTCTCTCAATTGATTTTGTGTCCTGGGCCTTTTGTCTACGGACCCTAAAAACACATTTCGACTTACTCAAACAAATGGATTTTCCATCCCTCTGGCTGGTCAGTCCTTTGGGTTGACACTCAACCTCGCTGTGGAAGTTTGAATGGTTTGGGCCAATCCCCCTCTGTTTGTTTCCACTTCTCTTGTGCAGTCTGCACAAAACATTCCAGAATAAAACTGGTATGTCCTGAATGCGTTTTTCTAAATGTTCCAGCAGTTGACCAAAGGAAGTGCGCCTATACATGCTCTTTCCCTGACAAATCATACTGAATCATAACAACACCGTGGGTTCCAGCTAAATTTTCGAAAGCAAGAGCACAAAAAAACACATTTTGACCAGAAGTTAGAAGTTACTCAAACGTGTGACCCATTTTTTTTATTTATTACACATTTATACAGTGGCTTTGAGCATATCTCAAAAAGGCCTATACAAAAAATGTACACATCTATTGACAGATCCGTGAAACCTTTTTTTTTTTTATTAATGAGAGATACCTATTTGGTTGGCTGAAATAAGCTGAGACTTGTGACCAATAGGCCTTTTTACCTCCCTGTAGCTTGTCCTGACACCGTTATTTAGAACTAAATCACACACACAACTGAGGGGAAAGAGGTTTAACTCCTACTTCAACCTCCGCATAAGTTGTCCAAACACACATACAAGGAGTAAGAGAACCCAGAAGCGTATATCAGATAAAGTGTGTGGCACATGATTTGTTTTTGAAAACTGCCCTCACCCACAAATTGCGTTGGGCACCTTTAAAGGTTATCTTTCTGCCATCTCACCTTTTTTTGCGGTTGACTGATCAACCCTCACTGTTTAAGTCACTTGTTGTGACAAGTTTCCTTAAAGGTGTGTGACATTTGTTCCCTCCTACCCCTTTCATCATGCTCCAATGGGACCTTAAATTGGCCCTGACGTTTTTTATGGGTTCCCAGTTCTAGCCCTTAAATTTCTGTCCTATGACTTCTGGCTCTTAAGACGGTCTTCTTAGTGGCCATTAAATTGACCAGGAGGGTCAGTGAGCTTCAAGCTCTTTCACTTAATCCCCCATACACCAGCTTGTACCGGACAAACTAGTGCTTTGGACTCGTACCTCTTTTCTACCGAAGGTGGTGACTCCATTCCACATCGACCAAAACATCATGTTGATGATATTTTTTGCTCCACCCCATCTTTCTAAGGAAGAGGAGAAGCTCCATCAGTTAGGCCTGAAAAGAACTCTCTCTTTTTATATCGATCGTACCAAAGACCACCTGGTCGACAATCAGCTCATTATCGGTTTCACAGGGGCGAAAAAAGACAGGGCTGTGCAGAAGAGAACCATCTCTCGACAGATTGTACTTTGCATCATGATCTGTTACGCTGTGATACATAGATTTTAAAGCCGTAATATATTTCTCCCCTATTCCTCTATCCCTTAAAGTTGCCCATAAAAAAGACCAGGAGACCCTATCGAACGCTTTTTCCACATCCAGCAGAATAAGTCCAATAGGGTCCCCTGTGATGCCAGCAGCATCAAAAAGAGTGATAACCCGCTGGATGTGATCTATTGTACTGCGTCCAGGTACAAACCCGTGTTGTACTGGTGAAACTAATCTCTTAATAAGGGCTGCCAGACGAACAGCCAATATCTTGGCATATATTTTGCTGTCACTATTTATTAAGGTAATAGGCCGATATGACCCCATTTCGTTGGGTGGTTTCCCTTTTTTGGGAAACACAACTATATTTGCAGTTTCCCAAGATTTCGGGACCCTCAGACCATTCTGGGCATTCAAGAACACGAGCTTCATTATTTCCAGTAATGATGAAGCAAAGATTTTATAAAACTCTCCAGGTATAAGATCTGGACCTGCTGCCTTACCACTAGCCAATGAGTTAATTGCACCCTGAATTTCCTCAGTTGTTATAGGAGATTCTAAGGCTATTTGATCTTCTTGGGTTAATTTCTCCGCTATAGTTCCATCCAAGAACCCTAACATTACTTCCTCGTCATTCCTACTATCCTCATAATAGAGTTTTTGATAATATCCGTGGAAAGCAGCGCGAATGTCCCTGGGTTCAGTGGCCGGCCCTCTCCCCGGATTTTCTATTTGTAAAATATTTCCCTGGGTTGTACGCTGTCTTGCACGCATTGCCAGTACGTGACCCACCTTTTCTCCACATTCATACAGACTTGACCGCCAGGCAGCATATTTCCCTGCTGCTTTAACCCGTTTGCTGCTGCTGTCGGCCAACGGCCGTCACGAGCACTACCTCGGTAGTGCTGCGCACGTCCGTTGGCCGACGCGGCCCCGCCCGTTTAATAGAACGTTCCGCACTGGCGCGGAACGTTCGAAGCAGCAAACGGGTTAATTGCTGATGTCTTGGTAATAACAGATTTAGCAATAGCAACCCTATTTAATGCCTGTTCTATTTCTTGCTTAAAAATCTATGTTTCACAGCCCGACGGCCCGTATCTCCATCATGGGAGAAATGTCGGATCCAATTCTCATTAGTAGAGGTACTCGGCAGGGGTGCCCAGCTCACCTTTATTGTTTGCGCTTTATATAGACCCGCTGGTTAGAAAAATAGAAGCTAATAATTTGATCGTTGGAGTACAGAATATCGGGAAATACAAAAATATTGGCTTACGCTGATGATCTTGCCATTATAACTTCAAACCCGTTGGTCGCCTTAAGGGAGATTGAGAAAGAAGCAGATCTCTTTGGGAAATATTCAGGCTACCGACTGAATCAAAATAAAACTCAGATATTGACCAGCAATGGCCTTCAAATAAATGATATACGTGTGGTGCAAAAAGCGGTTTATTTGGGGTGGAAATCACGGCAGATGTTAAAAAAATTATGGATAATAATCTAAGCCCCTTAAATGCTAAATTTAAAACTGAATTCACTCGTTTAGAGAATTTAAAACTTACGATGGTGGGCAGATGCAATATTATCAAAATGATTTTTTTGCCTAAGATTTTATATTTTTTAAGGGCCATACCTTTGCTTATCAGTAATACCTGGTTAGTATCGATGAATCAACTTTTCTCTAGATTTATTGGGGCAAACTGCCGCCCTCGTAGAGCTTTTAGATTACTAACTTTGCCTAGAGATAGAGGAGGCTGGGCTGTACCCAACCTCCAATTATATCACTGGGCAGCGCAGTTACAGAATATGAAGATACTGCTTAATGAAAAAAATGATTTAATAAGGGATGACTCTTCTATCTCCAGTTTTGAATTGATTTTAGGAACCGACGCCAAGGGGTGTCTCTTACGACATATCGACTTTAATTATTATAAACGGGTGAAATTCAAAACTTTAATTTGCGCATTCAAGGTCTGGACCTCGGTTCGTAAGAAGCTCGGACTTGGGCGCTTTAATGCATATACCCCTTTATATAATAATAACCTTTTTCCCCATATCTTTAATGATGGGTATATGAGGCAATGGTATGATAAAGGAATACGAATTATTGGAGATATCACAACCGGACCTGATTTGTTATTGTTTGATACCATAAGGGATAAGTTTGGGCTCGACAATCGTCAGTTTTTAAATATCTCCAACTAAGAGACTTTTTAAGTAAAAAAATTGGGGAACTTCTGGTTTTTCTAAGGTGCAAGTAATTGAAGAAGTGTTTAAAGACTCGAATACGTTGGGGGGATTGTATAAAATGCTTATTGATTTAATACTTGATGATTTGACTAAACATATGGGTCGGTGGCAAAAGTTGTTGGAGATTGATCCCGGGGACATCGAGGACTCTCTACATATGGCTCAGACTTCTCTTATGGCAACTAATTTACAAATCCAATGTTTTAAAACATGGTTCAATTTGTATATAATACCTGCCAAGATTGCTAAATGGGGTAGAGTAGCAGGCTCCACCTGCCCTCGCTGTCAGCATCCAGCAGCTGACATTGTCCATATGTTTGCAACATGTCCTATACTTGAAACCTTGAAATGCAGTGTCAAAGATTTCTTAGTGAGCATGCTTAGCACGGAAATTGAGCTTAGCCCTCAATTGATTGTATTAGGGATAGGAGATTCTCTTCCTCGGAACTTAAATCATTCTTTTTTATTTGTTGCCCTTACAGTTTTTAGGTTATGCTTAGCCACTCATTGGCTTGATCCTATTCCCCCAACTGGCCAACAGTGGCTAGAAAGATTTCTTTCAATATATAGATTTGAAAAAGCTGTCTACGCCAGAAAAGGTTGCAAATTGAAGGCTAAAGGCCTTGCTATTTGGGCCCTTTGATGAATTGGACTATTCTGAATGATTAACAATGAATATATTGTATGCTTATTACTCTGCTTTTTATTTCTTACGTTTTTTTGTTTTTTTTTGTATAACATGAAGTAAATATCTGACATCTAGACTATATGTATTTAGCCGTGGGTGGGGAGGGATAAGGGTGGGGGGAGGATGTGGCATATAAATTGGAATTTTTTTCTTTGCTGTTTTATTGGATTTGGATTTAATTGTGATAAATATCAATAAAGATTTTTTTTTTTTTTTTTTTAAATGATCTGTTACGCACTAGATAAGAAGCAGCCACCTGAGTGCCTGTGGGCCAATTTCACCAGGGACAAGGCTGCTACTACTGCGCTAGCACACGGAGTACCTGTCTTGGACATCTTCCCAGCTGCTACGTGGGTATTTATCAACCCGTTCATGAAGCGTTACTTCTTGGACGGTTAGGTCCATTGAGATGGGCATTTTGCCCATTCGGTCCTCCAGTATTTTCTGGTTTGAGCCAGTTCGCAGACCCACCTCCAGAGAGGTATTGCTTGGGTATCTATTCTAAGGTGAGGAATCTGCAGTTAGACGTCTCTATCAGAAGAACATGTTACTTACCTTCAGTAACGCTTTTTCTGGTAGAGACTCTATCTGACCACACATTCCTTACCGACCCTCCCATCCTATCCTCCCCGATCTGTGAAATGGGGTCTTCTCCCTGAAGCTCCTGTTAAATTCTGCACACTAGTAATACATCATTCATTCGTGGCTGTGTATTTTTGGCACGTAAATAGTCACTAAAGAAACTGATGTCAGCGCACTGGGGTGGCGCCTATGTAGATCATGCCTACGTCACTTTGAATCCGGCCAACGCAGAGCCGATTGATGCAACCTACCGGCACGCAGAGGTACTACGCAAGATTGTCTGGCTACAGCCTGATGCCTAAGGAATATTTTAAAGTGAGGATTCTGGTCAGATATAATCTGTGCCAGAAAAAGCACTACCGAAGGTATGTAGCTTGTTCAGTTGGTAGGGCATGACCAATGCACACTATTCGCTGGACATGACCACCTGCTAAGCCCTGTTCTCATCAAGTGCCCACTGAGCACTTTCAAAAAGATTTAAAAACTCTTCCAGTGGCTTCTTTTATGTGGAAATAACATTGTCTTGGTGTAGGATATTATCATATAGAATCAGTCTGGATTATAATTGACTTTAAGCATCTATATCAAAGCAAATCAAAGACAAAACCCTAATTATGAGTGCCAGACCCAGTTCTAGGGGCCTCTGGGCTTTGCCCAAGGGCTTGAGGATGTCCTGGATCCCTTCTACTACAGGTTTGCCACTAGGCCAAGTACAACCCCTTCAGCTCTTGTCAGTCAGTGATAGCAATAGCAAGGAATCACACGTTTCTTTGAAAGGTTGTGTGGGTGTACTCAAGCTCAGCATTCAACAAGTACGCATTAACATAATAAATGAGTGTCCAACCCAGTGCTCTACAGGTGAAGAAAATACTTAATGCGCACTAGAATTAAATACTACACATCGAAGGATGTACACAGTGCAATTTAGTCTCCTGGTGCTAGAGGAGGTGCTTGGCACATCCGATGATTGGTCATCCTCTTCTGGTATGGACAGGACTCTGCAGTCCCTATCGGCTTTCTCAAGAGTCATATCTGGGTGATGTAACAGTGGTTGCTGATGGCTTCTTAGGGGAGTGCTTGATGTTCTCACAACTGGCCTGGTGAGTGCTCAGTACAGGCCCGCTTGAGCTGTTTGAGTCTGCATCGGTGCAGCCAGGTATGGCCAGGCTCGATCAGATGATGAGACCTTACACATTTCTTGCTCTTTATATGGTGGACTATGGCTTCAGGCACACCAAGGTCCCAGGACAAACAGCAACTCTGGGTCACGGTGTGACTGGGTGCAGTTGCAGTGCTTTAAACAATGCTACTGTTTCAAAATTCAGGTGCAGCAGCTCAACTCACGCTGCAACATCCAGATTGGGCTCAGGGGCTCCGGTCACTCTGCAGCTTCACAGATTTGGCTCAGCGTCTCAGGTCACACTACAACTTCACAGAACCGACTGAGTGACTTAGGCAATGCTGCAACTTCATAGGTCAGCCTTAGCGGCTGCAGCTTCACAATTCCTGTTTGGAATTGGTCTGGAGAGTCTAGGGCCTGCCAATACCAGGGCACATAGGTCGCTCTCCACACTCCTCCACTTCTGCAGACCCACCACACCAGGGTTACTCTGCACATCCATCCTCCTGGACAGTCATTCCTTTTGCCGGGGTTGTAAGCTCCTTCCATCTCTCAGCACGTGGGCTTGCTTCTAGGCACTTCAGGATGGGTAATCAGCCTTTGCAGCAAGGGGTGGACTTAGTTGCTGTCCAGTCACCTCTGCAAAACGGGCTGTCGGGCAAACATCAGTTCTGATTGCACAGCATCCCTCTGAGTACATTGTGGAACACTACCTTCCTTGGTTAGAGAGAACTTGGATCTCCAGCAAGTGGGTCTGTGGATCCCCCTTTTGTACGTTCAAAGCAGTCAAGAGAGGCGTATCCACAGTCTGCCCTTTCAAAAGCTTTTTCGGAGTGGTTCTCCTTTGAAGAGTCCTCTCCAGGCCGCTCTCCAGGCACAGCCTTTGTGCAGAATCATGCTCTTCACAGCAAGGTCATGTCCAGCCTAGAGCACCCAATACAGAGCTTTCTTCAGCTGACTGTCAACAGCCACACTGAAGTGTGATCAGAGGAAAAACAAATGTCTGTCCTCACCTAAAGGGTCCCTTTCCCCCTTGAACAACAGAGACTGCTGTCTAACTCTTCCACAATCTATCGAATGGCAGTGATTCAGGAAGACAGATTAGCAAGTCCTCTCAGCAAAAGGTCTACTTGAATTTCTAGAGGACCCTTGTCTCCTCTTTTCCCCCTTCTGAGCCAAGCTTCCTCCAGCTTCAGGAATGTCAGCAATGTAAATAGCGGGCATCATAGAGGCAAAGCGTGCACACGTTGAAGTGGGAGTTGTGATGCCGTGGTGTTGTGATTATGTTTGACATCTCTTGTTGCTTTGTTGTGCTGCTGTAGTGTTGCACTTACAGTGCTGTAGTGCAGTTGTAATAGGCTGATAAATATTGTAGGTGTGTTATATCACTGTTGATTTTTTTCAGTTTTATTCTTTAGTTTTAGTGCTGCAGATGAAGAGTTATGTTTGTGGAGTTGTACTTTTCATTTTTGATTGTGTTTGTAGTTGTAATGTTTAGTGTGGTGTGTTACAGGTATATTGTTGTACTATTGCAGTTGTATTGTGGTGATAGTGTTGTAGTGTTATGGTTGTAGAGTTGTGGTTGTACTATTATAGCTCTAATGTCCTAGTGGGAGGGTTGTAAGATTATAGTTGTGGTTATAGTGTTACACTTGTAAACTTAGAGTGTTAGTATCTTTGTTGCATTATTGTGGTTGTAGTGTTGTTGGTGAGTGGAGTAATTGTAATGTGTTGGATGTAATTGTGTAGTTAGTGTTGTAGCTCTGGTATTGAGTGTTGATATTGTGGTGTAACTTTTGTTGTACTATAATGCCGATGGAATGTTGTAGTGTTGATTTTCCAGGGTTGTTGTTAAAGCGTTAAATTATGCTGGTGTAGTGTCCCGGCTCTAAATTTGTGGTTTTATTTATTATGTAGTTGCAATATAATGTAAGTTGTAATATTGTAGAGTGGTCATTGGAATGATGTGGTGTTTTATTTATGCAATGATTTGAGAGTATTTATAACGCACAAACTACCACTATGTAGGGAGAATTTCAGCGCCTCCTATCTAAGGGAGAAGGACTAGATGCAGAAGGTACTGAGAGAAAAGCACGGTTTTTAAAGGTTGAATGTTTTAGTTATATTACTGCAGTGTAATGCTGTCGTGCAGGTGTTTTAGTGTTATTGTTGTAGGGTTGTGTTGTAGTGCGGCTGTAGTACAATAGTTATGCTGTCTAAGTTCTGGTGTTATAGCACTGTAGCATTTATGCTGCCTTAATTTTGCCTTATTGTGGTTGTAGCGTTGAAGCTGTAGGATTATAGCATTGATGTAGTTGTTGTTCTGGAATAATTTTCTTGTAGTTGTATTATTATAGTCGTATTGTGGTGGTGGAACAGTGCTAGTAGTACAGTAGTTTGTTGGCTGTGTTGTAGTGCTGTTGTGGTTTTGTATGTTGCAGATGTTTTGGAGTTGTGCTGTATTGTGGTACACGATTTGCAGTGATATTTGTGAACTGTTTCAGTTATGTGTACTTGTAATGGGTAAACATTGTTACCACGAAAATATTTCCCCACAGGGAATTACAACGCGGTCGTTACAACGACCGCGTTCTAACCACCCATACCATTACTCCGCAAGTCGGAACAACGACTTGCGGAGGGGGCAGAAGGTGTTGGATTTACAATCCAACACCTTCCCTACTGTTGGTGGAAGAATCTACACAGAGAGAGGGAAAAAACAAAACAGAGAATGGTTCGGTCAGAGAAGGAAGAAGCACTATGATAGGGGACTGGGAGTCGAAGAAGAAATAGTACCCCAGTTACAGAGCGAGCAGCGATAGGATGCTAATCAAGAGGAAGCAATCTGTGCTTGGTGTATGCTCCACAGAAAGAAAAGGAAGTGATGCCCGGCACACAGTAGTCAATTAGGAGTGACATTGAAGCCAATGAATAGTAAGCAATAGGCGGGCTCCGACTTTTTTATTGTAAACAACATCCCTCAAAGTGACAGCGCATGCACTGTTGGCAGGTGAGACCTAAAGAAGCGAATGCTGGGAAGGCCTGTGGGGAGCGGGGCAGGACACTTCATTTCCACTCGGATTCATATTATGCGTGCAATGCAACCAGGGACAGTGATCACAGTGCCATATATAGAATGTTACCTCAAGAAGAGCATGGAGTGGTCCATAGAATCCTGCTCCTCCTAATGTCTACAGCCTGCCCAAGCACAGTGTTAGCTCTCACATATTGGCATTTTGGGGGTTCATTCCATAATGCCTTCTTCTAAATCTGGCACCTAGTCTCTTACAAAAATATAGCTGTGCTCAGTCACCCAGTTTGTCAGGTTTGTTTGTTGTGCTATGCTGCATCTAAGTTGCAATCTCTTTGCCACCTCCTGGAGGGAGCCTTGCCTGGCATGACTATTTTTGAACTGTCAAGTGTACAAAGGAAACTAGTTTCTTAAGCTTTAGGCTTGTCATTGTAAACAACACTGTCCACCATGAACACTGGCCTCAAACCACCTCCAGAGTGAGCTCCCGACCCACAGTAAAGGTCTTACATTCTCTTGTCTTGATTATTTATTGAGTTTGTATACCGTTTGGTTATCTGGAAGGGTGTCCTGGTGCCTGAGGACACCAAGAGATAATGCCTTATAGTCCAAGTAGATGGGTTTACAGGCTTTGTGAAGTGAAGTGACAGGTGTTTGAAAATGAGCTGCAGTTTCAGAGGAATCTTGTTCTGTATTCCAATTTCTTCAAACATTTGGAGTGCACAGACCGAGGCTCAATTCAGCTGTTAACTGCTATTAGTACATTGCAATGTTGAGAACTCCATTGAAGACAATGGAGTGTGTCCGGGATTATAATAGCTAGTATAAGCCTTCTGCTCCAACATTCCAATGTTTGTCTTTCTGTTTCTCCCTTTTGTATTTAGAACATTCTACCATTAGTGGGTTGAATGCTCTAATACCCTTAAAGTCCTTCTCCCATGGGCTATATCTGTTGTGAACTGCCCTTACCCTCGTTATAGGCCCTTGCCTGTGGCTCTGGTCTATAACTTGGGTTCAGGGCTTTTAACAAGCGGTATAGCCCTCGGCAGCGGGCTATAAGGCTATATTAAAAATCCCAGATATGACAACCAGCAAACCAGGCAATTCACTGATGTGAAACAACAGCAATACCCTGGCCATTAAAAGTGGTCCTCTTGGTATTCAGTTTTAACCAAGGAGCTATGGAACTTGACATCAGCTACCCACTTTACCACTTAACTAAAACATGCTGTCAATAAATATTGCATTAAATATCTGTGCAGAGCTCTGAGCACACTGGCATTTCCCAGGGAGGTCCTCACCATTAGAACCACCCCACACCAGATGTTGTGTAGTGGGCAGGTTCAGAACCAGGAGACCTGGGGACAGATGTACTAAGGGTTTTTGCAGTAGCAACGGGTCTGAATTGCAAATTCGGGCCGTTAGTGCTCGCAGTAAAGGCCTTTTGGTATGTAACTATGAATTGCGTTTCTGTGACATGTAACCGAATCGCATTTTGTATTTACGACTAGATACTGAATCAGTACTTGTTTATGGTGTCCCTTCCAAATACTAAGTCAGAATGGGTTGTATTAATGTTTTGCGACTGAAATCCTGTCTCAAAACATTAATATATTACCGACTACACAAATGTAGGGGTAACTCATTTGCAAACTTCCTCTTTAGAAAAGTGTAACTAACATTTTTTTAAAGTAGGCTGTGGTCCCAAGTTCCACTGCCTACTCTTAAAAAATATTAGTTAAACTTTTCTTTTTTTTTAAAGTTCATCCCGTTTTCCTTTAATGAAAATGGAAAGCATTCAAAAAATGATTTCTTTATTTAAAAACAATCACAGACATGCTGCAGGCCACCATTCATGTAATGGCTGCCAATCATAGTAGGATGCAATTTGTGACTTACCTCTTTAATATGCATGAGGTGGGTCAAATTGCGACCCACTACGGTTCTGTATTTTGCGAACTGACCTATTAGCCCATAAATTGATTCGCAAAATACCAAAATTACTGGTTCAAACCAGTATTTTGCGACCAGTACTTAGTACATATGGCCCCTGGTTTTTAATCCTGTCTACCACAAGCAGTCAAATAGTGTGCGCTTGGGAAATCACTTTTTGAATATATTCCCAATACTTACTTTTTTTTTTATTTTTACAAAGATGAAAATTACCTTGAATCATCAATCAATAAATGGTGAGATTAAGTTTTTGATAAGAAAATGAGGACTCGATGTATCAAAGGCATTTACTCATTCTGTGTCTAATTCTACTCATTTGTGTTTGCCAGTACTACGTTCTTACTGCATGTTCACCTTTTTGGTTCACACATATTCATTTATTTAAGTTTGTATGAAGGGTTGAATATTAGTTATAGAGTGAAGATATTAGTATTTTGTTTATGTTTGCACTGAACGTCGTTGCACGTGATAAGGCTTTATCACGTGACACAACTTTTAAATATCCAAAACATTTGCCGTGTTTTAGCAGTGCACGCATGAATGGTTGGGAATGTGTGGCGTACTGACTTGATGAAGGTATGTCTAATATTCTAAGGTACGATCTTTTTGATTAATATATTCTGATTTGGGGGCACTGTTTAGATATCCATGGCATTTTCACTGCATGTTTATTGTTTTGTGCACATTAAGGTGAGAGATAACGCAAATGTAGCATGGCTTACATTCATAGATCACTGGTTAGAAGTGTGGGAGAACGTGCACATTTTTATGTAAGTGTTGTTCTCGGGGGAGAGGTTGTTCAAGGAGTATGGGTCACCGTTTTTTACTATGGCAGTTTAATGTGGGAGTTTATTAATTGTACTTAATTGTAAGTACATTTTTAAAAAACTTTTTGAGTAGTGTGCTGGCTAACCCTGGGCAAAGCGCTACGCTCGCGTAGTTTGCGAAGTTTGCGCTACTTCGCACAACGCGAATTGCACGTAGCACAGTGCAAACACGCGTAGCGTAGCGTAGTGCAGCGGTCATTTTTGCTTGCTCGCGGTCCTCAACGTCAAGTTGGCGACCGCGAGCAAGCAAAATGACATCTCTAGCCGAGATTCTCAGCGCAGGAGGTCAGGTTTCTCATTGCGAGTGGTCGCGTATGCTCGCGACCGCTCGCGATGAGAAACTACCAGTCCGCGTTGAAAGCTGCCGCTCGAGTAAAAATCTACTCGAGCGGCAGTAAAGACTGCTCGCACTGTGCAAGATGCCGTTTTCAATGAGTTGCACAGTGCGGACAAGCATCCGGCACTGTGCAATCATTGCGGACAGTGCACTACGCAGTTCGCGTGGTGCTACGGCGTAGTTCGGCGTAGTGCGGGAACTGCACTTTGCGTAGCTTTGCGTAGCGCTACTTCGCGAGCTACGCCCAGGCTTAGTGCTGGCAACATGAGGTTCTCATTTGATTCTTTCATCACAGTTACCCCTGAAGAAGGGTATCTCATGCCCGAAATGCATTGGGACTATAAATTTCACATTGAATTATGAGGAATTGTGAACCTCCACGTGTCTAAGAGCAAAGCCTCTATAGGTACTGTGAGAAGTTGGCCTGGCATATGCTGTCCACTAATTATAGTGGGCACCTTGCACCAGTCCAAACAACCCATTATTGGAGATAGGTTAAAGACAACCTTATTGAAAGCTATCCTAGTGGTAGCTATGGAGAGCAGCCTTCAGGCTAAGTCTTGAAGGAATGTAAAGCAGCTTGTTTTACCAGTCTATAATCTCTTGAGTGACCAAATGAAAGAGCACCACACCAGGTATATATTCAAAATATATGTATTTATTGCTAAACACACCCCTCTAGTCTCTTTATGAGGCTAGAGTTCGAAATACACAAGTTATAAGTTATTTAAACACAGTAATAGCACAAATACACGTTTGGGCCCTAGGGCGTACCAAACCATATACCAATAAAGTGGTATAAGAACCACGACTGAACTAGACACTAGGCCTAGAGCCTCTAGAAGTGCTTGGACCACAAGGAACCACCCAAGGTAGTGACACAGGGGACCCACGGGGACGTGTGCAGTGTAAATACACAACCGCGATACGCCTTTAACTTCTATGGAGAAAGTCGCGATCAGGAAATTAAAGAAAAGGGACACTTAAAGGAGGACTTGGAGCAAACCCTTTGAGAACTAGGTCGTTCTAGAGTCTCTACCCACGGGAGCACCGGAGTACTCGTGTTATCTCACCCAGGGAAGCCGGGGGCATAGGTGCCTTTCGGGGTCGGGTTTCGTCGTCGATTTGAATGGCGATCTGCTGCAAAGTGCTGCTGGCGACCAAGTGGAAAGTGTCCGGGTGGATCCAAGAGTGGATCGGAGATCTGAAGAACCTGAAAGCAGAGGGGACAGAGTCTGGGTCACTAGCCAGTGACCAGGATGGCGATGAGCGGATGCCCACCGATGTCGAGTGCTTCAGGTAGGTTGACGGTCATCTTGACTCTTCAGCCACGAGGTCCAGGAGGCGTTGTCGGCGACCAGGAGCAGGATTCGGGCTGGTACACGATGTCTGTCGAGTGCTGAGGCGCCGGCGACCGGATTGGACCCAACAAGCCTTGGCAACGGCAAGTATCGATGAAGATGAAGATCGTCGATGGTGCAGACCAGCAAGGTCTGAGGAACTCACCCAGCGAGGGTAAGTGAGGGCAGGCCTGGAGTAACCAGGGTGCCCAAGAAGAAAAGGATTGGCCTTCGTGAAGGGCTACTAGCCAACGGGCTAGCGACCGCGAAGGAGCCTCGAGACGTCGCACGTGGATCTGGCTCACAGGACACTCGTGGAGTGGAGGCCAGTGATCTTCGGTGCAGTTGGTGCTGGAGGCTAGGGCTACTCGGAGCCCAAAGCACGACTTCGTGGGAGACCCAGAAGAGGATGCACTAGCAAATGCGTGCGGTGTCCAGAGGTCACGGTTCCACGTTACCCATGACAGCTACGGGCCTCAGCTTTGCTGGGGACTCAGGAAGCCTCGGGAAGTCTGGAAATCCACCTTTGGTGATGCAGAGACTTCGAGCGTCCGGCGAGGAGCTTAGGCGATGCAGACCGGACAATTGCTTCTTTGGTGCCTGCCAAGCAGGAGTCACTCCTTGACCCCAAGGGAGATTCTTCTGTCCTCTAGTCTTGAGTAGAGCGTCGAAGGTCCAGGATTCTGTTTCAGAGTTTCGTCCAGGGATAATCTAAAGTCCTAAGGACTGGGTTCCTATACTTATACTAAGTTTAGGGGTTGGACTACTCTGTGGCCCCACCTATGGGTGGGTCAGGGCAGAGGGGTGGCTACACCCCTTTCCCTTTGTCCAGTTCGCGCCAAGCAAGGGCTGCAAGCCCCTGATCCGGTTTGAACTGGGGTATGCACAGGGACAAAGCAGCCGAAAGTGCTCCCGACCAGCCCCAATACACATTATCCTGTCTGGGGAGGTGGTCACACCTCCCTGGGACAGGAAACCTATTGTCCAGGCCTCCCCTGCCGGAGTTTCGTCCAGCAGCAGGAGGCCAGACTCGTGTCTGTGGCAGCAGCATCCATTTTGTGATGCCAGGGCTTTAGAAAGAAGTTACCGGCCAGGCCAGGGTTAACATGTCTCTCCCTCTAGAAGGGTGGAATGCTACCCCGCCGCCAGGATTGGCGGGGGGTAGTATTCAAGATGTTTGACACCAAACACGACATGTTTAGGTGCAGCCATTCCAAAGTTAGCATTTAACGCAAGGTTATAATGCGCTTAAGAGTATATGGTCAGGCTGCACTACAAACAGCATCAGAGAAGGGTCTCCGAACGCTGCAGAGGGGCCCTGCTCATGCAGGGGCACCCTCTCACATAGGAACCACGCACTCTGCCTTCAGATTGATAAGGCCTGCCATAGGAGTGACATATAGGTTTATATGTGTGTATGTATTTAGTGATATAGGTAACCTATATCACAGTAAGAGATGCATGCACCACCTTACCCAGGCTGCTGTAGCAGACCTGTGGTGTCAGTTTGGATGGCCTTCCAGGGGTGGCATAAAACATGCTGCAGCCCCTGGTAGGCCTCTGAGTACCTATGCCCTGGGTACATAGTATACCATATACTAGGGACTTATAAGGGCACTCCAGATTCCAATCAGAGATGTGCCTAAGGCACATGGAAACCATTTTACAGAGAAAGCAGATAGACTGGGGCCCTGAATAGCAGGATCCCAGTCCAACTAAGTCATAAACCAGCAAAACACCAGAAAAAAAAGTGGGGGCAACCATATAGTCAGATTCCACCTTCCTACAGGTACTCGTTGAATTTTTGAAAAATTGTGGAACATGAAAACGATTGTTGAAAACATGGATTACTATGGATTACTTTTGGAATAAATCAGATTACTTTTGAACAATAATGTTTGAACTTCATTGGATTGTTCGAATGCATTTGACTTGCTGTGCATCCTGGGTTGGGGAACCTGACGAGGCCCCTGTTGTTAAAGGCATGTTTTCACACGCACGGACGGAGCGTGTTCCAGGAGTGCACGCCCCTATCATTGCCTTAAGCATGAAAAATCATAAGGATTTAACATGTTAGTGTGCAAACTCCCATTTCTGATATGGCAAAAGGATTATTTTGCCAGGTCAAATGGCAGTTTAAAACTTCACAAACAGGCAGCAATGGCAGGCCTGAGACAAGTTTAAAGTGCTACTTAAGTGAGTGCACAAAAAGTGCTACAGCCCCACTAGTAGCATATAATTTACAGGCTCTGGGTACATGAAGTACCACTTTACTAGGGATTTAAATTAAATTTAATGTGCGAATTGAGTGTAAGCCATTTCATCATGTTGGAAAGAGAGAGCACACGAACTTTAGCATTGGTTAGCAGTGGTAAAGTGCACAGAGTCCTAAGGCCAACAAAAACAAGATCAGCAAGAATGGAGGCCTAAGACAAAACACTTGTGGGGCGACTACCCGAAAGGCTAACAGGTCTAACATTTGTGTTGCCCTGTAATTTGAAATATGATGCTGTTCTAGAAAATTTCAATGTCCATTATAAGCCTGGCCAAACAGGCGCCAGTGCATGTTTGATGTTTAGTTTTGTTTTCTATAATGAAGAGGGAGATTACATTTAAACAATTATTTTCTACTCATTTGGCCTCCCCAAATAATTTTAACTTTTGAAAATTAAATACAGGGGCAACTTCTGTGTGCATCGCATTAACTGGCATGTGTCCAGAGAAGTCCGGTAACCAAGACGAAAATCAGGTAACCCCAATCTTCTGTAGATTGTCAGTAAGGGCAAACACAACAAGATGATGGACGGCGTGCTGAAACGCTGGTAATTCCAGGAGCAGGGAAATAACGGGATTATAAAGTTTTTGGGATTAATATGCAGGAATCACCAATCAGTGGATGTTTTCCCTTGGTATTTCAAGACCACAATTTATAATCCCAATTGGGTAAGTAACACCTGTCACCAGCCACTTCAGGATTACCAGGGAGAGAGTGGGGTAATTGGAATGACTCGTCATGTGACAAATTACACGTCATAAATGCATTTGCTAAATACTAACAGGGGCGGCTCCTCCGCTATGGCAAAGGTCAGATAAGTCTAATCATATTTCATCACACATCCCTATTCAATTAGTCTAAAACTCTTCTTAAATTATAACCTCCACCACACATTCCAATACATTCAGTGCACTAACAGTGACTGTGTTGCAATACAAAAATATTGTAACATCATGAAATAGATA
Source organism: Calotriton arnoldi (assembly GCA_963921515.1). NCBI lineage: Eukaryota > Metazoa > Chordata > Amphibia > Caudata > Salamandridae > Calotriton > Calotriton arnoldi. The sequence goes on along the minus strand of CAWUFW010002910.1, from coordinate 1,452,642 downwards.
AAGAAGCCTCACTGAAGACATCACAGAGTGTATAAATGTGCACAGTAAGAACACCCTTTCAGAAGTGTTGCACAAAGACATAAAAGGACTAGGGGTGAACACTACACCCAGGCAGCTAAGCTCTATTTTGCAAATCCTGGATAGGAGTATGAAGAGATGGAGGGGGCTGAAAATGGTGGCACAATAAACACTAGAGATGGAAAAGTACCAATAAGAGCCATTATAAAAGGTTTCTCACATCTTTGAGTTAGACAGAATTAGGAGCCTCTCGATGAGGCATCTTTGTTGAGGTTGGTTGAATGTCTACAGAGTATGCCATTACCACGCATGCCTTTACCATGCCTGTAATACCATACATGGCATTACATTGTGGCCCTTTACCAGGCATTTTTGTGGCATTATATATATATATATATATATATATATATATATATATATATATATATATATATATATATATTCACTGAAAAAACAACAGGTTTCAGGGACGTTATAGTTAGTTGGACATTTCACTCGTACAAAACCAGAGAAATTCGGCTGTTATAGTTAGTTGAGCTAACTATAACTTGCGCCCCCGCAGTGCACTGCTGAAGACGTCACATATTACATCACTCATGACATGGTCAGTGACATCACTGATGACATCTCAAATGACATCACTGATGACATCATCCACTTAATATCTGATGCACCTCCTCACACCCTAATATAACCTTTCATACACGTACTCTAAAATACAAACTACCATTCTTGAAACCATAGACACACCAATTCCAGTTAGTACATACCCACTCACTGATTCATAGGTCTACACACACATCCACTTACCCATTCAGTCACTCATACACGCAGTCACTCATCAATATAGCCACTGATATATGCACTCATACACCTATATAGATACTCACACACCGCCACTCACCCATAGAGTTACTCACTCACCTAGCCAGTCACCCAAAGAATCAATCACACTGCCATTTACTCATTATACAGTTATACACACACCACCAATCATTAACCCATATAAATACTCATGTAGCTACTCACCAACCCATGCAGCCACTTACACACCAACTAACAGACTGATACAGACATTCACACAGATTAGTCACTCACCCAAGCATTCAGTTAGACACGTTTAATCACTCACTTATACAGTCAGCCGATTTCGGCCCCGGGGACCCCATCCCACGGGGCATGGCCAATTTTTTAATAAAAAAAAAAACACATTTAAAGGAGGGGGGCCGTGCGGCCCCCCTCCTGAGGACTTTTTCGGCCCCGGGGACCCCATACCCCGGGACTTTGCCTCCTATTTTTTTTTTTTACTTTCCACGGGGCCTGGCCTCACGTTGGGGACCGCGGGGGGAGCCCCAATGCCCCGTGGTCCCAGCCGGCTCCCCGCCTCCTGCGGGAGCCGGCATTACTTTTGGACAAGGGGAGCTGCAAACACGCAGCTCCCCTAGTCCAAAAGCAATTCTGCTTCGCTTCCTGGAAGCGAGAGCAGTTTTCCTGCTCTCACTTCCATTTTTCTTTTTTAAAATATCTTTACTTGCTTTTCGTAAAATAGACAGTTTACAAATGACATCACGTCAAAATAAAAGGGAGGGAGGGGAGACGAGGGGTGGGAGATGAATTGCTGCATGTCCACTTGTGATACATGTAACAGGCACGTAGTGCCGACATTAGGGTGTGTCAAGTGCATTGTCCGGTATATTCGCTATCTCCATCACGTCTAATGTTCCTGCGGCCAGGGCCATACCACAGAGGTCGTGTTCAAACCACCGTATGTCCAAGTAAACACGTACCAGTGCCTGCACAGAGCAGAAGGAATGGTGCACCCTGTCTCAGCCACACATGCCCTTGACCGCATACGGCTTTGCAAACAAGCACTAAATTACAGCAAAGTCAGATATGATTTGTGATTATCATAACTTTAACCATGAAACAGAAAACTAAACAAACAAAAAGAAAAAATCGTCACCACATTGCCACGCCCCGACCAAAGTGTGAACAGCGATTGCTCCTTCTATGTAACCACCCCAAGTGAGCAGAGCCTCCCGCTAGAATGATCGTCGAGAGGGTCAGTATACGTGTCTGGGCTGCGTGTGCCCGGGAAATTACTCAGGTACAGCCACTGTCCCCCGATCCTCCCCCGTAGGTCGTCCAGCCTCCTGTGAGGAGTCGCACCCTCCGTCCCCACCTGCACCCGTTAGACTTGACAAAATGGCGTCCCAGTGCTGAGTATGGGGTACTTGCGGAGCCCCGCTACTTCCTCCCTGCGCAGTGCTGTGCTTTCCGCTTGGGCCCATGCTAAAAGAGAGTTCCGCCACCCGGCCGCTGCAGGCGGGTCTGCGTGTTTCCAACGTTTAGTGATTAGCCTCTTAGCTACTATAGACCCAGGTCAATAAATCTAGAGGTGACTTTGTGTGTCTTGGGTCTAGGGTACAGGCCCAGTATGCACACCTCCCACGTCTGCGGTAGCGTCCTCTCTGTACTTGTCGCAAGCGCCAGGATGACCTCCCTCCAATATTCTTGTAGAGAAGCGCAGAGCCACAGCATATGCAGCAAGTCCGCATTTTCTTGCAAGCAGCGGGGACATGCTGATGTAGTTATGTGAAAGTACGTGTTTATTTTATCGGGGAGAGGTATGCCCTGTGTACAATGTATGTTTGTATAAGCCTGAATCTGGCATTGCGTGGTATGTTTGTGGGGGTGGCTAATATCCGAGCCCATTCGATGTCTGCCAGGGAGTGCCTCTGTCCGCCTCCCACTTCACCCGAAGCTGCGTCAGCGGTTGTGTAGTGTGCGTCAGCATCGCTTCCGCCAGCCAGTGAATGATATGGGATCCATTACCCATAACGTGCAGGTACTGTAGTAATAGGTGTGTTTCGGGTTCGGCACTGACGTCGCCCCACGCTGTGGTGAGCGATCGCAGGATAGAGGTATATTTCCTGCTCTCACTTCCATGAAGCGAAGCAGGAGTTTGCAATGACAGTGCGGGAGCAGTGCTCCTGCCCTACCATTGCAAACTGCAATGTCCCGGGGGTAGGCACCCCAGGACATTGCTGGAGCCGGCCCTGGGGGGTGGCGGTCCCCAGAGGGCTCCAGCCCCCCCACACACAGTTTTATAAAGTAGCCCCGGGGAGGTGGCGGTCCCCGGGGCTTGGGGGGGGCCCGCGAGGCCCCCCGCCCTATTTAATTTGAAGCCCCGGGGAGGTGGCGCTCCCCAGAGCTGCGGGGGCCCCCGTGGGCCCCCGCTACATAATTATGGCTTGCTCCCAGCACCTGGCCCACCCGGGGGCTTAAAACAAACGAAGCGCGGTAGCCCGCGCTTCGTTTTTTTTTTACATTGTCGGCCGGATTCGCACACTTGACGCGACTCCGGATGAAATTTAAAAAAAAAATGCTTTTTTGGCTCTGGGGGTCACTGTGGGACACCCTGACCAGGCCTAGGGGGTCACGGTATATATATCTCATTGAAACAAAAGGATGCCGCACTCCAGGGTATCGTTGTTGTCAAGATTTATTCACACCACTAACACCAACGCGTTTCAACACAAGGTCAAGGTCTAACCCTGGAGTGCGGCATCTTTTTGTTTCAACGAGAATCATTACAGGCCTGATTCCACCCGCTGCTGCCTGCACCGGCTGTGAGCGCGTTGGGAGGTGTAATTACCTTGTTTGAAATATATATATATATATATATATATATATATTTATTTATATTTATATATATATATATATATATTTATATTTATTATTGAGTTTTGTTTAGCGCAGACTTGACCCAAAGGCATCGGAGTGCTTCACAGAGTTAGCACAGCAGCAGTTACAAGAGCTACATCAGTGTAATCAACAGTACCTAGTAATAGCATAACAAGGAGTACATGATAGACAGCAGAATATGTGTACGATAGCAGCAATTACATGAGATTACATGAAAAGCAAATAACAGTTCTTAGTAACAATATAAAAGAGGCATACAATAGATGGTGGGGTATGTGTATAATATAGCAGCAATTACAGGAGTGACATAGAGAATTCATAGGGCTATATGAGAATTAATTGGGCTATATAGGAACCATATACAAAGAGGTATACTTATAAACAGTAGGATATGCAAACAATATAGTTCTGAGGTAGATATTGAGGGAGTTACGGAGGTGGGGAGAGTTGAGTCACAGTTTTTCCAGAGTAGGAGTACTCCAGTTTAGGTAGAGGGTGCGCGGAGGAAGCACCAGGCCAATAGGATCATTTAGGGGGAAGGTTTTTGTATTTATTGAGTAGAAAACGTTTAAGTTTCTTCTTGAAATGAGGGAATGAGTGATTGTCTAGTAGATCCTGAGGTAACGAGTTTCAGATTCTGGGAGTATTCCTGGAGAAATAGCAGGTGCACGAATTTTCTTTCTTGAATTTGGGCGGAATCAGGAGTAAACTGTTTCAAAGGGGCCTCTTTTGGCTAGCTTTTGATAGTTTGTTTGCAAGGTAAACTGGTTTTCCCAAGTAGAGAGCTTTGTGGGTTATGCAAGTAGTTTTGAATATACATTTCGCCTCGATTGGTAGCCAGTTGAGTTGAGAGGGAGTGATGTGGTCATGTGTGTACCTATATATGTGTGCTTATTACACAGTGGTGGTCCTGTGTACTTATAGTTAGGACCACCAGGTTTCTATAAGAAATAGATTTTTGGGTTTGCTAATAACTTTGGCACCGTTTGATGAATCCTAATTAAACTTCCCAAATAAAAGGTCCACCCACATCAGCTTCTTTCTGGAAAGTTTGAGGGTGATACAGCTAAATGTCATTACTCCAAATTTGGCAGAAAGCTATATCTTTAATCAGAAAGCATGCTTTTTAGGTCGAGCCTCGAGTAGCGCGCAAGCGCTGCTCTGGCGAGACTTTAAGTAAGGGGTTTCGAAAGCTGACCACACGCTCGTGCGTCGTGGCCTTTTTCGAGCGGTTACGCGCAAGCAAAAGGCCATGGTGCACGAGCGTGTGGTCACGCCTGCTGCTCGCAAGCGCACAAGCGTGCGCGACGTGCACTACAGCGCGTGAATACCCTCCCCCCTCCTCCCACTCCCTCCTCGTCAGCTTCATTTTCCTTTCACTTTCGCGCCACGCGGCCGTGTCACTTTCACGGCCGCGGGGCTATCAGCTTCATTTTTTTTTTTTTTTTGATTAACTTTCAGCGCGAGGCGCGGGCACCACTCGCGTCGCCCCCCCTCCTCCCCGCGTGTGCCTTCAAATGCTTGTTCCACCTTCTTCCTAAAAACACGCCGTACGAAGCAGTGTGAACGTAGCCGCTTTACGAGGTAACAGTCTGCGAATAACTTTTCATGAGCAGTGATGTCAGGCCTTAAATGTCTGAAAACTCGGTGGAGGGGGGTGCGGTGGAGGGGGTTAGATCGCTGAAGGGGAAGCTAAATGACGACCTTACATGTTGTTATAAAATGGGCGGTCTCTGGTCCAATTGATCTCCACTTAAGCACACGCACTACTGGCACTTGTGCTGCAACACCCCCTGCCCCCCACCCCCTTCCTAGAAGGCCAGAGGCTGCCAGAAGCCAGTGTCGTGAATACTACCAGCTTGACAATAGCCCTGAAACAGCCCAGTGTGTGGCCAGATAAGCCGACAGAGGCCCAGTCAACGGAATAAATGAGTTGTGTTGTCAGATAATAGCCATGCACAAGCCCGCGGGCATGACTGCATCCAGTCCGCGTGGAATCTGGAAAGAGTGCACGGGGGCGGGTGAGGAAGGCCGGACCGTCATTCGCTCTGGTTGCACGCCAGCTACTTCATGCATGTGCGGAAAACTCCCGGCTGGACTCCATGAAGCACCCTCCTCGCGCTTGCTCACTCTCCCCACCCCACCCCCAGTCTCTCCTGATATTTCGGAAATTAAGACTCTCCCTTCTTTAGAAACCATTCCACTGTTTAAAGTGCTCTAAACTCGTTTCACAAAAACTAATTTGCATTTTAAACATAACGCGCAGTAAAGGTGTCTCCAATTACGCGATCTCTCTGCGGGACCTCGTGCCCTTCACCCAACACCTCCCACATGATGTGTCTCACTAAAGCTACACACCCCCTGTAAGCAAACATACAGGCCCGCCGCCTGCCTGTAATTGCTCCGCAACGTTTGAGTGCCACAATAAGCGGCTTCTGCGTGACACGAGCAGCAGATAACACAACACATATCCATCATTAGTAATGTGGATGCAGGAGAGAGAGGTTATATCGCCCTTTCTCCAAAGCTACATGCTCAAGAGAGAGCCATGCGTGTCCACGTCATGCTAAATGTGCCCAGGTCACGTCATGCCGTTAGTCACAGCCCATGATTGCCTTTTCCGCCACCAAAGAGTTCGTCAGAATTCCGTTTCTTGGTATGGTCTAGCACAGTGATACTCAAAGTATGGCCCGGGGCCGCATGCAGCCCTCATGACCTTTACATGAGGCCCATGAGCAGCAGCAGCATTGGGCTGCTTTTAAGTCGACTCAGTATTAACATGAAAAATATATTAGTGATTACTTCCAAGGACAGGAGAGGGTTTTGTACAGCACGCATCCTGAAGTCATGTATTTCGAGGTCCTCCCATATGTGATAATGAAAAAAGGAGGGAAATTGAAATAAAACAATTGCCCAGGGTCACACAATTTGATCAAGTGGAGAAGCCAGGATTCATACCAGGTTTTCAGGTTTCACATTGCGCAATTGAGTTCAGCTAGTAGATATACATGCTTCAAATCCCCCTCCCCCGCTGGCATCAGTGCGGCCCTCAGACACACCAAAGACCAAACTTTGCGCCCCGGTAAAATGTTTGTGAGTACCCATGGTCTAACGAGACCTCTCCATCAGATCTGTCACGCGCAAAAATGCAATGCGCACGAGGCCTAATCCAACTGTCGCTCACATCCCACCCACCGTCCTCTGCTGGGAAATAATTCTCTGAGTAAAGTGGGTCTAATCAAATGCAATCTCTGGACACACCTTCAATAAATGTGATTCAAAATTCAGAAAGAGCTGGAAATACTTAATCTAAAATAAATACTGTTTAGATATAACTATAGCAGCACCTTCCACTAGCTGTTTCTCCTGGCGCACAATACTGTACTAGAGTCCAGGAGCAGAATCAGGTGCTCAGAAGCACACTGCCGAGCTGGACTGTACTGATAACAGAGACATCTGTCATACAAGTGGTCACGTGATGTACAATGAACCCGCCCAGTTCCTCCATCTCGATCTACTGACCACCAGCATGGCTGACGTGGCAAAATTGGCAAGTGGAATTTTCCACTGGAATCTGAATTTTGCAGTCCCATGAGGATTGCTCCCCGCAGGGCCATGGACCTGGAGCAGCAGTTGCATGCTACCCCGACTGGTCATTCACCTGTTTGGGCTTCTTCTGAGCTCGTCCGCACTCTGACCTGCTTGGCCTGGCACTCCGGAAGCTTCAGACATCTCTAGGGATGTTAGCAGCACCAGGGACTGGGTCAACCATGTTAACAATGTTAATGCCCCAGCCATATGGGACACAAGGAAAACCTCTGGTAGGTTGAAGACAAGGGGACTTTTTAAAGGGGTGAATGGACAGAGAGATAATCCTCTATATGGCCTGGCAAACAGCCTTAGGCAACACACACAATTTTCGTGTAACTTGTATACAATCTGCCCCCCACAATATCCACCTGAAATGGTTGGACTCATTTATTGTTCTCTCTTGGTACAAAATGGGGCATCAACACATTTTCCAGGGGTGCCTTCCGGTTCCTGCATCTTCACTGTTCGAGGGTGGTGCTGCATCATCCTCAGGATAACCTTGCAGGAGTTCAAAGAAGAATGAGCGATAAAGATGCCTTTCATTTTGTTTTTATCTGGTAGCATTTGCTTTGCATTCAAAGACAGAGGTCGACACGTCAGCTGATCGCAGTTTTTGGTGTAGATGGTGAGTGCTGGACGGAGGAAAGCCTTGCTCTGTGACAGTGAGTTGTGAATGAAATGTTTCAAGAATTGTAGCGTACAACACTGCTGGGTACCCGCCTTCGATTCCTAACGTGATTGTGGAATATATTACGCTAATGCACCATACTCGTTTTATGTAGCAAGGAAGAGGATGTGGCTTAACCGCTAGAGTGTCCGTATTTGAAACTGTGTAACCGGGTTGAGTCTGACGGCAGGCTCCTGTGATTCTGAGCAAATTGCTTCATCTCCCCTTGCCTAACAAGCATTGGCATAGCCAATAGGTCTCGCTTTTGGGACCTTATAAGTGTTTACCCATGCAACAGTTGATGTTGTTGCACCAAGGATATTGTGCTGCATAACTAAATACTTATAAGGTCCCAAAAGCGAGACCTATTGGCTATGCCAATGCTTGTTGTGATTTGGTGTTAATCCATTCAGTAGTTTGTTTTTTCGAAATTAAGGTTAAAATTTAGTACATTTTTCAGATTGCTGTACCTTCGTGGTAGTACTGAAGTGCCTCAAGGGCTAAACGTGCAGTCTGGTTGGCTGGCCTCAACATAGAGAGAAATGTTGTGGCTACCATTTTAGTACTTGAGACTCGGTCCCCATGTCCTAAAAACAAACTAACAAAAAACAAAGCATTAGGAACAGGGTAGAGGTGCCATGATCCGCTGGGTGTTTTGGGGGACGGTCGCAGAGGGACTCAACTGTGGTTCAAATCAAAAGGAATTATTTTTTGATTGTGCTGCGGTACAGTCACAGCACTCAGTGTGGCCCCAGTATATTTTTGTGTCGGTACCGCGATAATGCAAAAAAAAAAAAAAAACTTGGGGGGGATGGGTGTCTTTGGCTCTTTCATTTGACCACACAGACAACACCAAAAACCCAGACAGACACATCGACACAGTCACACATTCAAACTCCCCACCCCCATAGCACATGCTTGTACACTGTGGGGTTTGGATGCAGGGCCTGGCCACAGGCATGGCCCTGCAGCCTACCACACACTGCCAAAGGCCATTCACTTGGGGTGTTGGCTGCCTGGGAGGTTGTCGGAATGGTAATAACATATTACTTTACATTAACAAAAACTAGAAATTCATAGAAAAAAATAAAAGTAAAGTGATCTAGTTGGGTACAGTAAAAAATATCTTGATTTGCATTTAAAAAAAATTCAAATTCACTGAAAAAAATAAAGCTTAAAGTGATGTTATAGGTAAATAAAAATGTTGGTTAAAAAATAACTTTTTAAGCTCTAAAAACTACTGAAATTCACCTGCTATTGTTTAAGTAGTACTTAAAACTCACAACCTCACCATGCACTGCTTATCACCTAACATACTTTATCTCTCTTGACATGTTCTATAACCTCATTAATAACGTCACTGATGACATCTGAAATTACATCATTGATGATAACACTGTGCATGGGTGGGCAAGTTTTAGTTACTCCAGATAACTATAACTGGTGAATTTCAGTAATATTAACATACATTTTTACCTATTTTAACTATACCATAACGCCACTTTAACCTTTATTTTTCTGTATGTAATATATATATATATATATATATTTATTTATTTATGTTTATGTATTATAAATATATTTGTAGATATATATTTGTATATATGTACGCGCAAATTTATGTTGTGTATTTATATATATATATATATCTGTGTGTGTATGTTTGTCTATACACACATATATGTATGTAAATTTATATTGTTTATTTTATTGGTGGGGACCCGCAGCATTTTTAATACCTCCCTTTACCTCTACCCATCCTCTAAACCCCAAAATCACCATTACCTCCTTTGACCTCTACCCACCCCTGAACCCTAAAATGTCCCTTACCTCTACCCACTCCCTAAACCAAGCTTACCTCCCTTTACCACTACCCATCCCTATGCCGTAATATCACCCTTCCTCCCTTTACCTCTACCCAACCCTAAATCATTCTTGCCTCCCTTTACCTCTACCTCTACCTGCACCTAAATCAATTTTTTTAAATTTAAATAACATAAAAAGTTATTTAAAAAAAAAGACTTACCTGCGTGGTAAAGTTATATGTGGTAAAGGTAGAAATAATTACCTGTGTGGTACTTACATGCGTGGTACAGGCATGTGTGTAATGTATGTGTGGTAAAGGCAGTTTCCCACCAGGTCCCATGGTCTCCACTTGTCCTACGCTCCAGTAGCCATAAACATGCTGTGTTAAAGATTGCCCATAAAACCCACCGTATGCCACCACGCCTACCGCGATCCTCGCAGAAGCTGCAACAAGGTCACTGACGATCAGCTCACCACCTCCCTCAGCAAGATCTCACCACAGACATCCACGGACGCCAATACCTCAGCATGCAACCTCCACCGCTGGATCTCTGACTGCGCTAACACACTGCCCCCCCAAGAAACCCTCAGGCAAGTAGCCCTCCAAGAAAGTTAGCTGGCTCTCCTCTGCCCTCCAACAGTCAAGGCGCACCTGCAGACAGCTCTAGAAAAGATGGAGGAGCAGCAAGATCACGGCAGACCACGCAGCCTTCAAATCTGCTGTCACCGCCCACCACGCTACATCAGAAAAACAAAGAAAGCAGTCATCGAGGAATGCATCAACGCCAACGCACACAACAGCAAAGAACTCTTTGCCATAGTCAAAGAATTCCCCAAACCTAGCACAGAGAAATCAGACACCCCGTCCCAAGACCTCTGCAACAACCTTGTCACCGTCTTCCACCACAAGATCTATGACAGCTTCGCAACCCATTACCCACCCACCCACCGCACCTGCAACCACCGCACCCAATGGCTCCAGCCCCGGGCAGACCATGACCAACTGGACTACCCTCACCTCTGACGACACCTCCAGGATCATGAAGAGCATCCACTCCGGAGCCCCCTTGGATCCCTGCCCTTACCACCTCTTCAACAGAGCCGGCACCTCCATCGCCCCGAACACTGCCCCACCATCAACTGCTCCATTGAGTCCACAACTTTCACAGAAGACTAGAAGCATGCAGAGATCAACCCCCTGCTGAAGGAACCTTCTGCTGACCCGATGGACCTCAAGAACTACAGACCCATCTCTCTGCTCCACTTCCCAGCCAAAGTAATTGAGAAAGCCTTCAATGCCTAACTCCCCGAGTTCCTGGAAACTAACAACATCCTGGAGCTCTCCCAATCGGACTTCAGAAGCAACCACAGCACTGAGACCGCTCTCCTCACTGCAACAGACAACATCAGCACCCTCCTCCACCGAGGCGAGACTGTAGCCCTCATCCTCCTGGGTCTCTCAGCCGCTTTCGACACCGTCTCCCACCACACCCTCTGCTCAAGACTCCATGACGCTGGCATCCGCGACTAAGTCCTAGAATGGATCCGCTCCTTCCTCACTGGCCGAACGCAGAGAGTCATACTTCCACTGTTCAAATCACAACCCACAGAGATCAGCTGCAAAGTGCCTCAGGGATCCTCCCTGAGCCCCACCCTCTTCAACATTTACATGACCCCGCTTACAGCCATCGTCAGAAACCACGGACTCAACATCGTCTCCTACACTGACGACAACCAGTTGATTCTCTCCCTCTCAGACGAACCCACAGCCGCCAAGAGCAACTTCCACAACGGGATGAAGGCAGTCGCCACCTGGATGAAGGACAGCTGCCTCAAGCTTAATTCAGACAAAACCGAAGTCCTTTTCCTGGGCTTCTCACCCTCCACCTGGGATGACTCTTGGTGGCCCATAGCTCTCTGAACCCCCCCCCCCCCACTCCCACGGACCACGCATGAAACCTCTGCATCATCCTGTATTCCTTGCTCTCAATGAACCGCCAAATCAACGCTGCCTGGTCCTCCTGCTGCTGCACGCTCCACCTCCTTATTAAGATTTTCAATTGGATCCAGGAAAACGGTCACCCATGCACTCGTCAGCAGCAGATTTGACTATGGCAATGCACTCTATGCTGGCACCACCCAGAAACTCCCAAAAAATCTGCAGACCGTCCAGAACACCTCCGCCACACTGATACTGAAAATCCCACGCCGCAACCACATCACCGGCGACCTGAGGGACCTTCACTGGCTACCTGTCAACAAGAGAATCACCTTCAAGCTTCTCATGCATGCCTACAAAGTCCTCCCCAATGCTGTACCTGCATACATCAACCACCGCCTCTCCTTCTACACTCCCACCAGACATCTCTGCTCCGCCCAACTGGCCCTGGCCACCGTCCCACTGATCCGCAAGACCATGGCTGGAGGAAGATCCTTCTCCTAACTGGCTGCGAAGACCTGGAACTCCCTGCCTCTGCACCTCAGGCAATCACCAACGCTGCCGCAATTCAGAAAAGGACCTCAAGACCTGGCTCTTTGATTGAGCCGCAGACCCAGCACCCCACCCAGCGCCTTGAGACCCTCACGCGGGAGTAGTCCCGCTTTATAGGATTCTGATTGATTGATTGAGGGATTCTAAACCTGAATTTGAACTTGATCAATTGCCTTAATTGATACACCTCAGGAAGTGTATCCACCTCACAAAGCTCTTACCTTGCCAGTGTACAACCACAAGAGGATTCAAACTGTGACAAACTATAAATGGGAGCGCATTGGAAATAAATTCAGGATATTGGATAGAATGAATCATTGCACAAATGCAGAGCCTTCCTTTCCCGGTTTTAATCTAAAAGTGAGTTTTGAGACAGCCCTACATTGAAAAGCAAATCCACATTACGCTAAGAGCTGTGAGACGGGGAAAATGGGAAAACAAGTCCACCGGGGAATTCAAGCCCAATGGAAAGCTGGCAGTTCGACCTTTGAATTAATACAGTCAATTCACACTGTCCCCAAAAAGTCACTGCTATTTGTTAGCAAGGAAATCAATCCTACGGCAGAACGATGGGTATTTACAAAGGCAGACACTAGTAAGGTGCAACAATGTTTTGTGAGGACTGTGTCTTGGATGCCCATGAAGGAAGCAAAAAGACTGAGAACTGAAATCCAGTAGAATAGAAGTATTGTCATCACTAAGGTCCTGACGGTCGTGGCATGACTCCAATTTAAAGTAGCCTCGGACAGCGTCAGACCCTTGATCCTACAGAGTGTATTTAAGGTAGATTGTGGGTTTGCACTCATCTGAAACTCTTGACTGTATCATTTTGTGATGTATCAAAAACAGTCTTCCTGGTTACCTTCAAGCACTTATGCCAGACAAAATCCGTCTTTGAGCCCTGGAATAGGGCTCTTATTTTATAGCTGTCTTTCACCAGGGACTCAATAGGACAGTCTAAAACATCTCCAAAGAAAAATGTAATGTCTTTGGCAGATGAGATGGGAGTGCTAAATTTAAATTCTGCCCGCAAAGAATGGAAAGTTGATAAACACAGCTTCATGTACAGGTGCAAATTTTCATAAAACATACATTTTGTCGAAAATGTTTCCAGTAAATATTTTTGCAAGAACATTCTCCTATGAAAAGTGAGTTTTATGGAGTTTTTCCAGTAAAATATACATTTGCCGAAGGAAATCTTTGCAACTTCATGCGTTTCTACCTTGCGGCAAACAAACTCCCAGTGTACTATCTTCTCGCCAGGGTACATTTATTATCCCCGTGCTTATATGTACGATACGAACAGAGGGGATTTACTTTTATGGGGTGCATTTATTTTGTTGTAATAAAATAATGTTACAACTGGCTAGTACAAGGTGATTTATGTGTGTATTTGCCATTTATCAGAACAAATTATACGATCGTTAAGAAAACCTCCCGTGGTTCATCATTTGATGTTACTTGTCTAAACATATGTATTTTCCAAAGTGTACATTTAAAGCATTGTTTTACTTGTGCATGCACGTATTCCCTGTTGTTTAAAGATGTAGCACCCAATTCCAGTTATTATAAGGCTTCAACATTTGTCTTTAGGCTATGTTAGACTTGGCATCTTTTGGCGTGTTTCCCCTGACTTTTTGCTTTCTGACCTCCCGGTTTTGACTCTGTTTTTTGCTGGTGTAATGATTCTGCGCACTTTCCTCACTGCGGTCCAGTGGGAAAGTGCAAGTGCTCCTGTATAAAATGTGTTATGGATTGGTGTTTCCATGATTGGCCTATTTGGTTTATCTGTCAGTCCCTTGTAAAGTGCACTGCGAGTGCCAGGGCTTATAGACCAAATGCTGTTGGTGGGCTGCAGCACTGGATTGTGCCACCCACGCAAACAGCCCGTAAAGTGTAACTCGGGCCTGCCATCGCAGAGCCTGTGCGCAGCCTGGGGCTGCCATGTCGACTTAGCAAGTGCACACACTTGCAAGTCCCTAAACCTTCCCTTTGCTACATGTTAGTCACCCCTAAGGTAGGCCCAAGGTACCCCTGTGGGCAGGGTGCGGTGTATGCGAAAGGTAGGACATGCCCGGGTGTGTGCGGCATGTCCTGATAGTGAATTACAGCCTAGTTCGTTTTTCACTATTGCAAGGCTACCTGTTCCCCTAGGCCAGAACGGGCAGTTTTGATTATTACAGCTTATAATCCTAACTGACCCCGGGAACATGGTAGAAATTCGAGATTTAGTATGCCTGGACTCAGAATGATAAAATGCAGCTTTTAGTGAAGTTGGTTTTAACATTCTGTGTTTGAAAATACCACTTTTAGAAAGTGGGTATTTTCTTGTCTAACCATCCAAGCCTGCCTCTGCGAGGTTGTGTATTCCTTGTCTGGAGTGTGAGTGACAGGGGCTGGGGGATGCCAGGAGACAGGGTGAGTCAGCACAGGGCTGAATAGCAAGATCTACATGTAGATGGGTGGGAGGGGTCGCACCTGGGCCCTGAATAGGACAGTGCCTTCCCTCCACAATGCTGGCTCCACCTCCTGTGGTGCGTCTGATGTCCCTGGCCTGCTCACTGAAAGAAGGGACGGAGACTTGTCAACAAAGTGCTCCAGAACTGGTTTGGACTAGGCAAAGGCCTCTCTGTCTTCAGAGAACAAAGGAATTGGGGATATAAATATTGGGGCCCTGACCCCATGAATTTAGATCTCGCTGGAATCAAGGAACCTGCCAAGACGAAGAGCTGGAAGAGCTGCCAGGAGGAGTACTGCCCCTTTGCTGTGTTGTTGCTTTGTTGGGTTGGCCTGCAGCTGCTGCTTCTGCCTTGGGCAGTGAAAGGACTGAACTTTCTACAAACTTGTGCTGAGTATCTCCAAGGGCCAGGAACCGAGCTGGCCTCCTGTTAAGAAGTCTCAGGGACTACAAAGACTTCACAAGCCTCTGGGTACCGCTTCTGGAACGCTGTTTCAGTAGCCACAGAGGAAGGGAACTGCAACCGACTCCGTCAACCGAATCCATCCCTGGCCGGTGACCTGTTTGCACCGCAGACCGCATCGCCCCGCTTCGCATCGCAACCCTGGTCTCACCGTGGGCGACGTCCGACGCCGCCAACATCGAGCCGCTGCTTGCACCGTGACCTGTGGGCACCGCAGTTCGCATCGCATCGCTTCACTGAACCAACCGGACCCGACCGACGAGGTCGCTGCAACTGGCTCAAGAGTCGAGACCGCACCGCATTTGGGGCACCGCTCGCACGTCTGCGGCGCACCGCTCCGACTCGCACCGCTGTCCGACGCCAGCTCCCGCACTCCGGCTTGGTCGCCTGCATCGCAACCTGTCAGCACCGCATCGAGCATCGTCTCACCCTGCATCGCACGCCTTGGACTCACCGACTCCGTCTGCACGACGCTCATCGAGCCGCTGCCTGCACCGCATCGAGGGACACCGCACCTTGCATCGCTCCGTCTTGCACCGCAACCGCGACGAACGCCGACCGGCTCGTACACTCCGTACCAGCCACAACGAGAAAGGTACTGTAACCGAGTCTGTTCATGACTCTGCTGGCCCGTATCGACGCGGTCGGCTGGAACTGTTAGACTCTGTGGTTTTCAGCATCACGGTAGGCTCGGACGGAGCTACCGACTCGTCACGAACTTTGCTTTTGTGCTATTCCTGCAAAGAAGAAGTTAACGTATCAAGTATTCATTCGTAAAGTACAGTATTGTGGATTTTTGTCGTAATTGGTCTTGTCTTGAGTATATAAAATATTGGTTATTTTTCTAAACTGGTGTGGTGTCCGTTTGTAGTGCTTACACTGTATTACTGTTGGTTATGTGCAAATGCTTTACACACTGCCTCTGAATTAAGCCTGACTGCTCGTGCCAAGCTACCACGAGGGTGAGCAGGGGTTACTTCACGAGTGTAACAACCCTTACCCTGACTAGGAAGAAGGGTCCCTACTTGGACAAAGGTGCAAGCCCTTGCCAACTAGAGATCCCATTTCTAACAGGCTATTTATGTACCCCTTCGTAAAATGCTGCTTTTCACTTTTGTCAGCCAACCACTTTTGTTGGTAAAAATGACCACATTTAATTCCATTGACTTGTATCTCAGTTTACCTTATTTTAAATAGAGGGCAAAGTCTCACCCTGTGCCAAATTATAGTTTTCTTGTGTCAGTGATCCACCTGGGCGTTTCTACTGCCAACTCATTTTTTTTTTGTTTTGTTTTCCCAAGTTAAGGCGGTATCGTGGGGGCATATTTAACTTAAATGATGCCTCCACCCTTGTTTTAAGTAGCATCGGTTATGATTACAAACATTCATTTTGCAATCACTAAAAGCAGTGGCACTAAGATAAATAGGGCGATGCTTTTTTTATTCAAATTAGTATAGGATGTAAAAGGAAACTATCACTTCTAAGCAGGCAAAGAAACCAGGAAGGAGGATTTAGAATATGATAGAAGGCACATTTCATCAAGCTCCTTCTAACATCTCGTCACTTTATGTCACACTGGACAATATTGCACGCTGTTTCCTGGGAACAAACCGTGGCAGCATTGCTCAATAATATACACAAGCTTGCAAGAGGTCTAACTTGTTTCACCTTGCACAATTCCACTTGTAGTTCAAATTACAAGGAGATAAAGCGAGTTTTATAGAACCTACACATATTTTAATTGATTGCTAAGCTGACACACGGAAAATTAGGAATAGAATAGAAGGAAGAGGGAAAAAGAGAAAGAGATGTAACAATTCGTAAACTGCAGTTTCTGCATAAAGTTTATTTATTTATTTATTTAAAGGTTTTATATAGCGCTGGCTGGACCCAAGAGTATCAGAGCGCTTTACAGGTTTTGGTAATACAGAATTTCAATTTCACTTTAATACAATGAGGTAATGAGATAAAAATATCGCTGGAGGAAAGCAAAGTTAGTTAGTGTGAGAGGAGGGCGAGAAAGTGAAGGACAGCAGTGGAGGGTGAGGGGCAAGGGGAAAATAAGAGGAAGAAGGTAGGCATTACCCAAAAAATGAAGAGGGGGGAGGAGGGGGTCGAAATGAAAGAATAGAATGGGGGGGGGGATGGGGTGAAACAGTAAGTCGAGGGGACCTAGACTGATGGGGCAAGGGTAGGAATTATTAGCCAGTGACAATACAGTAAGAACCCCAATATTTATTGAGAAGGAGCAGCTTGAGGTCTTTTTTGAAGCTGGTGTAAGAGGGGTTGCAACGTAAATCTTTAGGGAGGGCATTCCATACGGAGGGCACGTTTCCAGAGAAAGAGCGGGACTGTGTAGATTTCTTTTTTAATAAAGGAGGGACAAGGTCAAGAGCGTTAGTGCTCCTCATTGTTCTAGTACAGCCCAATTTGTGGAGTTTGTCAGAGAGGTAAGAAGGGGTATTTTGATGGAGGGCTTTGTGCGTGATGCATGCAGTCTTGTAGGTGGATCTGCCTTAAATCGGAAGCCATTTAAGGTCTTTGAGAACGGGGGAGATGTGATCAAAGCGCTTACAGTCAGTAATAAGCCTGGCAGCAAGGTTCAAAACGGATTTGATCGGTGTTAGGTGGACTTTAGGAGTACCAGCGAGAGTGGCATTCCCGTAGTCAATTTTAGACAGGACCAGTGAATGCACAACTGATTTAAAGTCATCTGCAGGGATAAAGGGTTTAATTTTTTTAAGATGGTGAAGTGTGAAAAAGAGCACCTTTGGCCGAATTTTTTATGTGGGGAGCAAGACTGAGGCTCTGGCCGACATTGATGCCGAGGGATTTGACTGAGTTAGAGGTGGAGAGAGAGCAGTTGAGAGCTTTGATGTCAGAGATCCAGTGTTGAATAGGGAGCGAGTTGTTTTTAGGCGAGAATAGAATGATTTCTGTTTTTTTAGGGTTAAGTTTGAGGTGGTTATGATGAAACCACAATTGAATCTTAGTCAAGGCATCATTGAGATGTAAGACATCGGTATGGGATTTGATCCGATAGTAAAGTTGGGTGTCATCGGCATAGAGGTGGTACTGATTTTCGCTTGTTTAAGGATAAGGGTGAGGGGTTCCATGAATAGGTTGAATAGAGTGGGAGAGAGAATAGAGCCCTGGGGTACACCCAAGGTGACTGGCAAAGGTTTAGAAAGGCAATCGCTGACTTTAATTTGTTGCGTTCTGTGTTGGAAAAAGGAGGTGAACCATTTGAGAAAAGCACCATCAAAGCCAAAACGGTCTTTGAGAATATTGAGTAAGGCAGAATGGTTAACAGTATCAAAAGCAGCGGAGAGGTCAAGAAGAATGAGAAGGGAGGATTCCCCCTTGTCTAGGGAGCGATGGATGTCGTCAATAATATTGAGCATGGCTGTTTCAGTGCTACAGCCCTTTCGAAAGCCTGATTGTAAAGCGTCCAAGAGGTTGAAAGATTCGATGTGTTTGTCCATCTGGAGCAGGGCGCATTTTCCAGGGCCTTAGATAAGAAAGGAAGGTTAGAAATGGGGCGCAGATTATTTAAGTCATTGGGGTCAGCAGTAGCATTTTTGATGAAAGGGGTAATTTGGCCTAGTTGGAGGGACTCGGGGACACTGTCGGTGGCAAGGGAGGCATTGATGATAGTGGCCCAATAAGGGGCAATGATGTGTTTGAGGTCTTGTACAAGATAGGCCGGGAGGGGATCTCTGGTATGTGAGGATGGTTTAAGCTTGGTGATGATGTTGATGACATCCCGTTCAGATACTGGACAGAAGTTTTTCCAGGATGCATTGTTTTTTAGCTGGGGGGCGGAGTAGTAAGGTACAGAAGGGGTGGCAGTGAGGGGGAGTTGGGCGGACTCCGGGGGAGGGATTGGAGTGGATGAAGACAAAGCGGGAATGCTAAGGAGGGGAGGTAGGTTAAGTGGGGGGGGTTAAGACGAAGGATTGATCAATCTTAGTGATTTTATCAGAGAAGAAGGTAGCAATTTCTTCACATTTCTCGATCGTAGCCAATAGTTTAGGAGGGGCTGAGGCAGTTTGGTTTTTGACAATGTTAAATAGTTCCCTAGGTCGATTTCTTGCCCGGTCAAGTTGTGAACGGAAGAAGGAGGTTTTTTCATTAAAGATGTGTTTTTTATATTTGGCCATTGCGGCGCTGAGGAGGACAAGATTTGGTGAGGAAGGCTGATGCCTCCATGTGCGTTCAGTCTGCCTGAGAGCTCGTCTCTCATTGTTGAGGTCCTTATTGAACCAGGATTTGGAGGGTTTGCTTTTTTGCAGTTTTAATTTGGCTGGGGCAATTTGGTCAAGGGCTTCAACGATGGATTTGTTGTAATGTTCTGTAAGGTCATTGGCACTTTGGGAGAGAGGAGTAAGCCGTAGATAAGCTTTAATTTTTGTCTCCAGTTCGTCCGGAGGAATAAGGTGAAGATTTCTGGTCAGTTTCTTTTGCAAGATGGTGTTTAAGGAAGGGGGGGGCACAGAACTGTTGATAGTGAAGAGGATGAGGTGGTGGTCGGACCAGTCAATGGGGATAATGCGGGAAAGAGAAGCCAGGTCATTGCTAGTAATAATAGCGTCAAGGGTGGCACCTTTGGAGTGAGTAGGCGAATTGCAGAGTTGTTTCAGGTCGCTGATATCAAGTAAGTCATTGATGAGTTTAACCGAGGGGTCATCATTTTGTTCCAGTGGAGGTTAAAGTCCCCGAGGAAGAGGTTTTTAGACTTGGAGGTCGCTGATTGGATAAGAAGATCAGACAATTCTTCAACAAAGGAAAGAGGGTCACCAGGGGGATGATAGATATTATGTAGGCGAATAGGGGGAGCCCTGAGCTGTGAGTTCAGCACCAAGGTATTCAAAAGTAGTAAAGTCAGGGTGCTGGACAGGTGAGAGTTGAAGTTCTTCTTTATAAATAATAGCGATGCCCCCTCCAATTTTATCAAGCCTGTCTTTTCTGAGGATGGTGTAACCAGGGGGAGAGAGCAGATCAAGGATTGATGATGAGTGGGCATTGAGCCAGGTTTCCGTCAGAAAGGCGATGTCAATGTTTTCACTGAGGATGGTTTCAGCGATTTCTGTTGCATGACACGTTGCCGATCGGCAGTTGACCAGCATGCAGTTGAGGGGTTTAGGGTCGTTTGTTTTTGTGGAAGAATAGGAGTGGATAGTGGTGAGTTGTTGAGGGGGTCTGGGCGAGACTGGGGAGGACGGGGTCCTACTTGTACCCAGGATCACAGGGATTGATGAATGAGGAGGAGGAGAGTTCGTAGGCAAGGTGGTGAGGGGGTAGGCTTTATTGAGATCAGGGAGGTCAGGGGAGGGAAGATGGCTCATGGAGAGGGGTTGGCTGAGTGAACAATTACTGCAAGATGGTCTAGGTGGTGAATTGTCGTTAGGGGAAATATTCCTTTGGTTATGGAGTGCGGGGTATGTTTGAGTGGAGTCCAAGGGATAGGTGTGAATGGGAAGGTTCCTTGTGGAGAGGGAGTTGACGTCATTTCTGAGAGAAGAGAGTTCTAACACGAGGGTTGAGAGTTGGAGTTCTATATTGAGGAGTGATTGGGTAAGAAGTGAGATAGGGAAGGGGGCTAGGAGATCAAGTGGGAGAGGGGAATGGTCCAAGTTGGTCGGGGTGACGGTCTAGGGTGTGGATAAGGTGGGAAACCAGGCGGAGGGTAGAGAGGGGTGTTAAGGTTGCAGGGAAGAGGCGGAATTGAAGGGTATGAGAGGGCATTCCCGGGAGTCAACTGGGTGTCAAGAGAGGAAAAGGGGGCATGGGAGGGGTGTTGGGGGCTGTTAGTTAGATAAAGGGGGGGATGGTTAACAGGAGAAGAGATGGGAGTTAATTGTGGAGCCGATGAGGGATCACGGGGAAGTGTTACATGAGGAGGGGGGAGGATTTGGGTGTCTGAGGGTGTAGTAGTAGGGTTACTAAGGGAGAAGGAGATAGTAGTTATTCGAGGAGCCGACAGGGGATCGGGGGGCGGGTGTGCAGGAGGAGGTGGGGTTTGGGAGGCTGAGGGAGTCGTAAGAAAGTCAGGAGGAGGGGGGGATGCTGATGAGGTTGTGGGAAAATGCATCTGAGAATCGGCGATTTCAATGGTGATTGGTGGGTCAGGGAACGGATGGGTAGGGGACAGGGATTGAGGGGACAAAAAGGCATCTTGCGTTTTTGAGGCTGGGAGGATAGAGGTAAGTGTAGGTAGTAAGTGTTGGGATAAGGAGCTGAAGTGGTGTTCAAAAATGGTGAGGTGGTTTTCAGAGGCTTGGATAAGGATATTTCCTGATTTGAAAATAGAGATGTCAATTTCGCCAGGAAATGTGGGGGAAGGAGTGGTGGAAAGTTTCAGACCATAGGGTATTTTGCAGGAATTCTTGATAGGAAGGTGGTGGAGAAAGATACTTTTCCATTTAGAGGGGCGTTTGGTGTAGAAGATATAGTTGGTTTTTATGATGGAGGTTAGGCTAAGGTAGTTGTCAACGAATAAGGTTTCTTGGTGGAGAATTAGAAGTTTGTGTTTAAAGTTTTTCTTGCCATTTTTGGAAAGGTTTGAGGGATAAAGGATGGACCAGGAGTTAGGGCCATGTCTAGTGATGGGAGAGTCCAGTGTCATGAGAGTATGGTTGAGGGGAGGCATGATGGATCCACAATAATGGTTAGGGGGTGAGGGGAAGATGAGCGGGAGGGAAATTGGGGTGGAATATAATGGGGATGGGGAATAGGAGAGGGGGGGGCGATGGAACGTCAGTGAAGGTGAAGTATCCAAGTGATCGTGGGGGTTACTGTAGTGTGTTGTCTCGGGTCGGAGGCGTTAGGGGGGAAGGGAGGTGGGAGAAGGAGGGGATTCCAGGAGTAGAGGCAGTAGACAGGTTCAATATTATGAGAACGGGGTAAAAGGACGGTAGAACCAGCAGGGAAATAAAATAGTAGGGTGAAGTTGAGAGAAAGAGGAGGGGGGGGGAGAATGAGACAGAGGGGTATAATAATGATAAAGAAAATCCGTGAGACAATAGTAAAAAACAAGTCAGTGAAGAACAGGAGATGAGAGTTTGGGAGCAGCTGCACGTCTTTTTCAATGATATAAAAATGTAAAATTATAACCAAAAAAGATAAGGTGAGGTAGACCAAATTGAGTGCACATAGTATCAAATAAAAGACAAAATGAGGTAAACCATAATGAATGCACATCGAGCAGAAATATATAACAATTAGCACCATTCACAATAAATTACGAACAGCATAAACAATCCAAAAATAAAATAGCAGGATGGGGTGAGTCAAAAAGGAAGGGCATACTGTTATAAATAGCAAAAAATAAATAGATTAAAACATAAGAATAGATAAATTACGGACAGCATAGACAGTCCAAAAGTAAATAGCAGGATGGGGTAAGTCAGAAGGAGGTCAAACTGTTATAAATAGCATTAAATATGTTTGGGTTAGGATACCGCGTTTTATTATCATGGTAATTATATTACACGTTAATATATGGACACTAACAAAAGATCATCAACCTAGTCTTCCACTGAGAGCCTTTTGAATTCCGCTTTTTTAGAATTATTTCTATCCACCTTCTAACTGCTGGTCAGATCCTTTATATCACCCCTTCTGTGAATCCATTTTCTGCCTGGATTGGTCACCTTTGGGCCTGCTCATACTCTGGGTCGGATTGGGATTACAATTAGGCCCGGGCAGTCCCAAAAAGTGGCCCACAATTGCGGGTCGTGCCCTTTCAGAAAACATAATTTGATTAGTCTCAATGGGCTCATTTTTAGAGAAATGTTTGGTAACTTAAGCATTTTAAAGCCTATAGAATTAGTAAGATTGGCGAAAACTAGAAGCACTGCATTTTGGTCAGATGGGCAAGTTGAAATAAAATGGCCCAAGGGCCACAATACCTGATCTGGCTAGGGTTGCCACCTGGCTGGTTTTTTACCAACATGACCTGTATTTTAAAATCCTGGCTGTGCGAAAAAGAAGAAAAAGGCTAAAGTTTCTATTTTTTCCTCTGATCAGTATGTAAACAGTCAACGTAAGTTGAAAGCTCTTTAAAATCTGTTCTAAAGCTGCTTTACATAACCGTGACTAATAGTTAAACTAAAAAAAGACAGAAAAGCCATGTTCATGTTAAAAATGAATATGGATATTTTTATATAAAGAGTGCACTCTAACTATCATGCTCTGGCCCTTGCAGAATCTTATAACAGAAATCAGTTGCTATTCTATTTTCTAATTGCTTTTTTCTAGTTTTACATAAGGAGAACTCAGCGCTAGGGCATTGGAGCGATTTACATAAGCAATAGTTATGCTACACAAGATCAAATTTATTTTTACTTTAGGCTTTGGGTGATTAAGTGCACCAAAGCAAAGAACAAAGCTGCACCACATGGGACACAATAAAAAGATGCTGTGTTACAATTAAATATTTCACAATTTAGGAATCACAAATCATGACACGATCCAATTGCGTTTCTTCCTTTATTGTTGTCTTATTTGATATTCTTAAAAACACCAGCCAACACGTTTCGTCCAGTGAAACCTTGGACTTCTTCAGGGCTGCAAGTTTAGATATGTATATTTTTACAATTTAAAAACAAACCATACAAACAAACTGTACATTTATATACACTTATATACAAAACATGACATGACATATAATCACAATAAAAAGTGTACAAAGATAAACACCATAACATCCCATTTTCAAGAGAAGAAAGCAATTAAGTGATAGACCACCATAGACAAAACCAAGACGGCTATGTACAATATCGACACTCAAAGAGAACTACCTGTAACAGGAGATATAGGGCCATATGTATCAAACAAGAGTTTTGCGATTCTCAAATTGCGATTTTTAGCGAATCGCAATTAGAGAATCGCAAAATGCAATGTATGTAGGATTTGCTAAAAATTTTGCGAATCCTACATATTCCTTACTTGCGAATCGCAAATTGAGATTCGCAAATAAGGAATACCTTCCCATTCATTCCTATGGGCTAGGAGGCCCATAGGAATGAATGGGAAGACATTCTCAATTTGCGATTACCAATTAGAGAATCGCAAATTGAGAATGCAATTTAAAGGTTGCAAGGGTGCCAAAAGGACACCCTGTTGCACCCCTGAAATATGCATGTGTGCACATTTTGCGCACATACATGCACAAAGGGCATGTATGTGCGACATATGGCACTTTATAAAAATCAAAAAAGTGCTTTTTTAAAGAAAATCGCAAATTACCACCAACTTGGTGGTAATTTGCAATTCCTTAAGGCCAAATAGCAAATTTCTGGTGCTTCCAGAATTGCATTTCAAGAATCGCAATTTGCAATTCCTTAATTGCATTTGCAAAATAGAGAATCGCAAATTTTGCGATTCTCTATTTTGCGATGGCCTTTGGGATGATACATCCCAAAAGGCTTTTTCCCATTCGCAAACGGGCAGATTCTGAGAATCTGCCCGTTTGCAAACGGGGAAAAGGCTTGATACATATGGCCCATAGTGACAAAAGTCTGACAATACTAAAAAGTGATGGAGGTGACGACCATGTCAAGCAAGCAAAAACAAGAGACATGCTGGATGTGTCAGGAGAGAGCGAAAAGGTAAAGAATGGAGAAATGAGTGAGTAAAGAAACCAATTCCAAGTCCAGATAACAAAGATAGTAGAGACCCTTCGAGATGGGTGTTGCGAAAACCCATCAGGCAGAATGACAGGCACATCAGGAGAAGGGGACGCAATGTGAAAATCCAGTGACTCCAATAGAAGGACAGTGGACGGAACACAGAGCCCATAGTTCGTGATAGAGGATCATTGATGCAACACGTACCAAAAATAGTGTGATACGTCGGTGTAGAGACATCCAACAGTCAAAAACTTTCCAGTCATATATAAACCAAAGAGCAATGTCTGTCAATGGAGAATAAACATCTCGTGAGAACAGGAAGTAGTATGGTTATTGCATATTAATGCAGTGTGGGAGATAATGATAAGATCCCTACCTGTTTGATGTCACAAAAGGTAGCCACTATTCTGGCGATGTACTTATAACGCAGATATCTCTATTGGTCATAGTAAAGCCACAGTCCATGTAGTTAGCTGATCCTGGACTTTTAAAGATCCTTATGTATGTTATCAATGACCTATTGAAGGGGAATTAGCCACCCCGCCGGGTACACCTACAAATAAATGAAAATATTAAAAGACCAAGCCCCATGTTGTATCAATTGGCTAATCAAGAGAAGGGAGAAAGCTGACAAAATGATTTTACAGAAGGCGTGGCCAAGATGGCGGACGAGTAAGACGTGCCTGCTTGCGGCTCCGTCCTACTGTCTGGGCCCAGTTGAAATAGCTTTGAGAAGCAAGCCAGGAGGGGTGTCAAAGTTCGTCATTTAACCCCACATACCTCCGACGATCGATTGGAGTCCTTGTCGGCCGAGAAGGATAGCGGAAAAGCCCCGAAATCGGCACCCGCTCGAGCGGTGCGGCAGGCCCAGAGCGGAGACGGGCCTGAAATCAGCGAAGAGGCGGAGCTGCGCCCAGCCGGCATTCAGGTAGCGAGGGCGATCGTACTCAGCTCCAGCCTCCTGGGGTGAGAAGGGAAACGCCGGAGATCTCGTAGTGCTAGACGGGCACTGAGAAGGCTTCCGGAGAAAGCGCTGAAACGAAGGAGGGAGGAGGCCCAAGCGAAAGAGCGCGATCGGCCCCTGGGTCGAGGGGCGTGCGCCGGTAATTGAGTGCCCGCGGACGGAGGTGTCCATGAGCTTTGAAGCCCGCGGAGAGTCCGGGTGGCTATCCCGACATCACGGGGGAGGTGAGTGTTGATCCCTCCCCCTGATTGTATAAGTACGCGCACTCGCCCCGGGAGGCCCGGAGCCATCGCCAAATACTGAGGCCTGGATGGGAAGAGCTGCGGGGTGGTTGCGGAGAGAGAGGCACCCAACAAAGAAAGGCACGATCGGCTTTAAGATCGGGGAGCGTGCGCCGAGCATTGCGCCACCAGAGAAAGTGCTGTTATGAGAGAGGGAGGAGGCCAAAGCGGGGAGAGACGCGATCGGCCCCTGAATCGAAGGGCGTGCACCGCGAGCCATCTGCACCGCAGACAGAGGAGTCCATGCGCTTAGACGCCCACAGTGGGACCGGACAGCTATCCTGGCATCACGGGGGAGGTGAGTGTTGATCCCTCCCCCTGACTACATATCTACGCGCACCAGCTCCTGGAGGCCTGGAATTATCAACACGCACGGCGGCCTGGTGGGGAAGAGGTGCCAGGAAGCTACGGGGAGCGAGACACCAAGCAGGGAAAGGTGCGGTCGGCTCTCAGGTCGGTGAGCGTGCGCCTCGCTTCGTGCATACATTGCCCTACAGACGAAGGCACTCCTACGCTCCGGTATTGGAGAAGCAACCAGACAACCGCTCCAGCATCACGGGGGGGGGGTCGTTCCCTCCCCCGAATATGTTCCCAGGTGCACCCACTCCGGAAGGCCGGGTCTTTAGGCTAGGCCTCCACGAGGCCTATGTGAGACACTGCCAGCAGAAGCCCTACCCTCCCATTGTAAATCCAGCAAGGCCTAACAGCCCTGAAACGCTCACAACACCCCTGAGCTTCCCAGCTAGTGAACCAACAGCAGAGCAGGCAGATTTTGGACTGATAGAGGGGGCCTAGACGAAAGACAGGAGAAAGTACCCTAATCCGCCCAAGGCAGAGTGATCCCCGCATCGTTGGAGCAGGGTGGCGAGGCCTGGCTCACGGCGGGTGCCGCTTAGACCCAGACAAGAACTGTGACATCGCCAGGATATTAGGAGAGCACACAGAGCCCCCTACGCAAGCCAGGAACTAAGCAACAAGGCCGAACTGAAACTCCCTTCGGAGGCCATTATTGGTCTGCGCTCACAACCAGCAGAGCTACCTGACCTTTATAGACTGGACAAGGGGGGGCAGTCACGAATGCAGGGTCCACCTATGCATTAGTTGAACTAGAGGGGGGATCAGCTACCACACAAAATCTAAAGGACCTGAAGCCCGTACTGATGAGTCAGGCAACTAAAATTGACCTCCATCTGGGTGGTGAAGAATACACATAAGAGACTGGGACCCGGGGGGACCCGAGCCGGAACGCCCTACGAGAAGTGTGCGGAATCCCTATAGACAACGAGACAACACCCCACCTAATTAAGCAAACGTCATAGCCTACCCTCGAGATGGCTACAAGCAAAACCAAGAAGGAGCGCTCTGTTAAAGATCTCCTTACGTCCAGCACTTGCAACATGGACATGACGCCAGCTCCATCTGGGGGCGCTGTGGACCCGGAGGGGGGGGAAACAGAAGCTCCTGTGACGCGTGCTTTTCTCGAGACACTGTTCGCATCTCTAAAGGAAGACCGCCACACTGTAAAGAAGGAACTGGCCCAGGAGATCCGGGAGATTTGAAGGGACCTGGAGTCAGTAGGAGTTAGGGTGGAGACATTGAAAGCACAGGCATCCACTAGAGACGAAGAAATACACCAACTCCAGCAGGAAGTCCTCCGCTTGCAAGACCAGCACCTAGATTTCCAGACACACACGGAGGACCTGGAAAACCGCTCATGCCGAAACAACATCCGAATTCGAGCAGTCTCTAGTGGTTGCTAGCCGGGAGTAGGTTTGGGGACGCATGTCATGGAGTGTCATATTTCAGAGGGAGGGGGAAGAGAGGGAGGGGGATTGGGTTTGTTCTGTTTCCTTTTCTTGCATTTAAGCCAGCCCAATTGTCGGGGCTCACAGCTATACTCGCAGATTGCATTGTATTGTGATTACTGTTTGGATATTATAAAATCAATAAAGAAATTTAAACATAAAATGATTTTACAAGCAATCGCAGTAAAACGAGTGTTCGTTTTCCTATTAAGGATCAAACATAACAAACCTCTCTCAGCACTCGAGGTTAAAGAGTAAAGTAAAGGTAGAGCTATAGCACTGTGTGCGTCTACTCACTTCAATTGGTGTCCATGGGGTGAGAAGACCGGTCGTACAATGCGACGTCCTTCTCAGTAAGACGGGCCAACCGGTATGTTACTCGTACGCGTCTTTTGTATGCTAAGCGTACGTGGGGAGTCATGTGACGAAGTGGGTAATTAAGTGATTTGTCCAGAATCACAGGATGTTAAGCTGACGCTGGGACTGGAACCTGGTCTCCGACTGCCAAAGTAGGCAGCTTTGGCCACAATGCCACATCCTCTCTAGTTTAATAAAAGCCTAATAAAGGTTACCTCACAGCGAGGCCTATGCAAATACACACACCCTCCAGGAAGGCTTCTCTTAGTTCACTTCCTTTCCAAGCCCTCCATAGCCTCAGGGTGAAGTCCTCGCAGGGGAGGGGTCAAGAAAAAGGACACAGCTACTGCTGCTCCAGTGGGGCCTGAGATGTAGATAGCCCACATCCAAAAGTCCTTCTCCCCCAGTGAGACCCCTGCATGCTCCCACCCGCTTCCACCCAGCATTGCCTGAATGTGATGGCCTGGCAGGGGAGGAGTCAGGGGCAATACACTGCTTCATGGCCCCACTGGGGGCCGAGGAAAGAATGACCCATCAAATAGAGCAACACCTGGCCACCATTAAGGCAGGTTGTCACACTTAACACCTTTGCCCCGCACACCATAGCCTGAAGTGCGATGGCCTGGGAAGGCAGGAATGAAGCTGAGGCCCTTTAAAAACTGGCCCACATGTCACACTTAGGCACCGGCCCATCGGCCAATGCCCGACTGCCCACCTACTCAATCCGACCCTGCTCATACTGTCTTTGTTTATTTATCAGGTCACTCTTCAGACCTGTGCTAAATCTAGTGGCACAATATGTTGTCATTGCCTCATTTTAGGATGCCGCCATGTTGATCCCCGCAGCGTCATTCTGCTTAATGAGTCAGCTATGTCCCCCTGCTGTCTCCAATGGGTTGCCTCGGTTTAGGAAGCACTCATTGATATCCTATAATACCACAGGATGCATCAGGAAGTCGTATTAACTGACAAGATAAAGGTAGTTAATCTGAATTGGGGTATGCATAGTGCTTTCTACAGCGTTCATTGTTTTCCATTGGTCACCACGGGAAGCAGCTGGCACTCTTATGGTCAGCAGGGAAGTCATGGGGGTCTAACCACCTTCACCACCTTCATCATTTCTGAAAGTTCTTTTTAAAGTCATTAACTTTTTTCTTAACATTAGAATTCTAAGAACTCATTAATGCTTGAAGAATCAGCGAAGTGAGAGGTGAGCAACTTAGTTGTCGAGATCTCTCCATACCACTGTGCTTATTCTTCTGCCATAGACATTCTTTTTAATTGTAGGTTTGGAATTTGAGGCACTGTGGCTCCATCCAAAAATAATACCCACAGAAATCATTCCCACCTAAGGACTTTGTTCACAAGATATGTGCACTTCAGAAGTAAATAGGTACACAATTCCGAATGCAAAATACCTTCTTGGCTCACAGAAAAAGGAATTATGGGATTTGCATTCATAAGTGGGATTTACTCATATGGAAATTCTGCCAATTTGGTGAAGATTCCATGTGACTAAATTTGCTGGAATGGCAGGTTGGTGAGTGTGGGGTGATGATATTTAGTAAGTGTATTGTGTATGTAAGTATAGAGCACTAGTTATTATATTGTGCCAGTGTAGAACCCTGTATACTGCAGTCTCCCACGTGATGTAATTTAGAACCTGGCAGGTGACCATTCTTGTGTGGTGGTATTTGGAGAAGCAGTGCAACGAATAAACTCCTGAATATTTATGGAACCAGGAATTTAATGCACAATAAAGGATTTGATTTTATCAGATTCGGGGTGCGCATCTTTCCAGAGCGTTTCTGGTAGGGCCCACCTTCAAAAGATGGTAAACAGGTTTGCGGGTAATCCTAAAAGTTATGTAGGGGGGGCTTCACATCCTGAAAGTGTTTGTGGATTTCTTCATGTTAAAGGCAGGAGTAAATCCGTTTTCTGGGTTATAATGGGGATTAAACATTTCCAAAATTGAAGGTGGTATCCGACATGGAGTTTCACCATGAAAAAAAAATCGCCTTGAGGAGTAAGATATGTTCCATAGTTTAAATGCACTTCCCAGTGGAACCGTACACCTGGACATCCTGGGTATACATGTGAGGAAACTAGAAATCTGCAAAAATACAGCTTCCCGGAAGTACTCCCGGAATTCTTTGAGACTTCCTCCAAAGTCATAAATGTGCTCAAAATTGAGTATTAGGTCTATGTAAATACATTCTTACTCTTCCAAGGATGCTCTTCTGATTTGGGCTCCAAATGATGATCAGATAACATGTACAACATGTATTTTTAAGGCGCACGTTCAATTCTTGGCACACTGTGATGCTGAATAACAGCTGTTATTGTTGAATAACAGATGTTTATGGTTATCCAACTTAGTGGTACTTATTTTATCAACCTTAGAAGAAAGAAAGGCTGTGTGGGCTCACCGGGATTGGAGCCTGTGACCACGATGTTCAACACAGATTTCTCAAGTGGATGCATTACTCTACAGAGGCAAAAGACCTGATCAAGGCACCTATTGAAAGCCTTCACATGAAGTTGAAGAAATTGAAGAATCACTTGCTAGGATATCAAATTAAACACAAGTCCCTGCTCACTCAAAATCTAAGATAAAACCAAAACCTCAAGACATTTACGTGTAAAGGAGCAACATAAGAGTATTGTGACTTCAAAAAGATCGTGAAAGGGGGAAGAAAACTGAATTTCCACAGTGGACACTACCAAAGCTTTCAAATTTACCGCTTTGTCAAAATCTGGTAATTGAAGGCAACTACATAATTTGAAAGGTTATAAGCAACACCCTCTCTGAAGTAGTGCCAAAAGGCATTTGCACCTCACTGACCAAAGAAGGGTGACAGGAGAGTCTGGTGAAAAAATAACCACACAATGTTTAACAATGACAGTGGTGCATAAATTGACACTATTAGGCAATGAAAATATATGATATAAAAACAAACATTAGTTGGCTTAAACATGGCAGCCAGTTTTGCTGATATAGCTTTTTGTGTTAAAATCTATCCAAAGATGGGAGGGTGACCCAAGGAACTAGCCTGGACAGCTTGATGCAGGGTTCATGGAGCTGCCTGTCCTGTGCCGCAGCCTTTAAGAGTTTTAGTGGGTTTCCCAAAGGCCTCCTGTGCATATGCAGTATGTCCTACGGCAAACCCTAGGAGTCTTGAGGCATGGCAAGAACCCCCTCCTCTGAAAACGGAAGTCATCACAGCTCTGGTCAGGTAGTCCTTCGCCATTCTTCCTATTTGGCCACCCAATGTCGGAGACTAATGACTGAACCACTGCCGGATCCTAACATGCAGAGTACCTGGTATTATGCCGGAGACTTCGATTCTGCTGTGCCTGTGATAGAACAGTCAAGCCTCCATAGCCCCCTACATCTTGGCATGGTAGAAGGGGGTGTTAGCTTCTCCTGCCTAAATAGATGCCTTCATTAAAGTTCTGTGAAATAGTTTCCTATGATTGCAGTAAGCATTTCCAGGTACAATACATGTTATCATATATTTTGAATTTCTAATGATAGTTATTACAGACCTATCAGCATTTCCTAGAAGACGGATTTGAAAATCTGCCTTCCCTGGTGTTATCTCTGCTTGTGTGTGCTTTTTCTTAAGTTACGATTTAATGTACAGGTGTACTTAAAATATAAGGAATATAAATTCTCTTGGTTCCATATTTGTCTTCATTTTTAAATATATTTTGTTTTAATTTATGTGGATGCAAACAGCAAAGAGGCTCCCGGGTCACTGGAGTGCCTAGCTGTCATAAACTGTTTCAATCATTTTATTTGATGTCCGGCTTTCTGCGCTGACCTTTCACCCTCCAGAAGTGGCCCCTCTGGAGCAAACTTGAAACATGTTTTCAGGACATTGTGCTGTAATAGATTAGTGGATAAATACATAATTTAATTTACCAGCGCTGTCAATCTGGTAAATTCAGCAGGACGAGCATTGACATAGAAAATTGATTCAAGCAAACAATTTCTGTCTTCAGGGCATGGCAAATGAATGCAGTGCTACTTGGATGTATGTTTCTGAAATTAGTGAGCTTTTAGTAGTATTGTTGGATTTATCATTCTTTTATTAAACTGAGAAGCTAATGGTGTTATCATTTTATACTACAATTATCAGATGACTCAGCGTGGTCAGGTTGTGCTTTTCCCAACCCTGGACTTTCCTTATAGAATTCGTTGTTTAATGAATGTTCCCCAAGTGTATAATTGATGTTACAAACACTAAAGTTCCCTTATCATATTGAGGCCAGATGTATGAAATTTCTAATCACAAAATGTGATCACAAATTGAGCACAGACTTTTTGCAAATGCAAACGAATTTTGCAACCCAACCTATGCACTAACAGGCTGGTTCACAAAATTCTGAATCTTAGTCGGTCAGGTTCTGACCTACCTCAACAATATTCCTTCGGTAAGTCTCAAATTGCAGCTCACTACGATTGGATGTTATCATTTGGATGGTAGTCTGCAGGTGTCAGCAGGCTGGAATGTCTGTGGTCGCCTGTGAATAAAGTAAGCTTTTTTATAAGTACAGCCTGTTTTCCTTAAAGGAAACGGGGCTGCATTTAAAAAGAAAAGCTCATATTTTAATTTTGTTTGAGAGTTGGTAATGGTCACTTGGACCACTGCCTACTCCTCAACAAACTTTTTTGCACATTCACAAAGGCATATGAGTCTCAAAGTTGGGGAGGTGTGGCGCAGCGGCCAGAGGGGCTGACACCGGAGCGCGGGGCTCACGGTTTGATCGCCGACAGCAGCTCAGCATCATCTGACTCTAGACAGTAGCTCAATTTATCTCCCCGAGGGTCCCCAAAGCCTTGAAACCCTTAAGGGGTGATATGTTTGCGCTTTACAAATAGGAATTATAAAGGGAAACCTTTCTGTTTCCAAATATGTTACAGCCCCTAACTTGTGAGTCTGTAAAAATTCAATGGTTTGCAACCGGATTGCCATCACAAAACATTGATACATATAACGAATTGCAGATTGGAAGAGTCACCCTGAACACAGCCCTTCCAAATTGCAATTCAGTGTGCCTTTCTAAACCCATTTTGTGATTTAGTAACATTTTACTGATTCACACACGATCTGCAAAATCAATTTGTACACCAGCTAATAGGTTCTCAGATGAAAGTGTAGCAATAGAAATACGGTGTCCTGTAAAACATGGAGCGATCGGGCACCCACTTGTGCCTCCTTTCTAATTCTGCACTATTAGCTCCAACCTCTCTCCCAGTTAGGGTCTCTCACCTGTTAAGATTTCTTCTATGTTACAGGTTTCTCTCTCTCTATTGATGACAGGGTATGCAATCTCTCCTCTCAATTCATGTTTTTATCTCAAAAATGTTGTATAGAGCTGCATCCATACTTCTGTTGCCCCTGTTTAGGGTACACGGTAGGTGGTCAGATAAACTGCTCATTGCTAAAGCAGTGTGGATATTTGATTGTGCCATTTACACTGTTAGTCGCCCCTGGAAGAAAGTAGAGGCTTGCTCTCTAACGACTATTCTTTTAAAAACGCTGCCAAAACTGATCAAGCCGCAATGCAATACCGCTCCTGGCTTGATGCAGCTCTGACACTACTAGCGCCCCCCTAAACTATGTCAACAATCCAGGAGAACTCCATCAGAACCATGGTTCAATGACACATTGAAAGCTCAGAAGCAACAATGTCGCAAATCTGAGAGAAGGTGGAGACTTGATGATAATGCAACTACCCGATCGGAATACAAGGCATCTCTCCTAACCTACAAGAAACTTATCCTCAGAGAAAAGGCTACCTACTTCTCTGAGAAAATTCTGGCAGCCAACAGATGCCCTAAAGCCCTGTTCACCACAGTTAAGAATCTTGTAAAGTTGCCATCTGTACCTGACGCTAGTATTAGTCAAGGATTCTGCAATGCACTAGCAGAATGCTTCCAACAAAAGGTCAAGTCGGTCTTTGACTTATTTGTGCAGGAGGATAAATGCCTGGCTCAATCACCTATTGAGGTTGACAAGACTCAATCAGTTCTATTTGATAATTTACAAGGTGCCCTCGAACCAGACACTCCGACACTTTCCTATTTTAATACATTGACAATCGAACAAACCTCTATACTCTATACTCATTGCTGCTACCAAATCGGGCTCTCCATTAGACCCTCGCCCCCCCCAAAATCTTGCATATCTCGCCAGAAACGATAGCCATTCCTTTAACTGAGATTTTTAACTTAATGCTCACAACAGGACACTTTCCAACGGACTAGAAGAAAGCCTCCATACTTCCATTATTAAAGAAACCTAATCTGGATGTCAAGGAGCCACTCAATTACAGACCTATATCAAGACTTCCATTCCCCGCAAAAGTTATTGAAAAAGCAATAAACACTGAACTCTCTGCTTTCATCAAGGACAATGACATCCTGGATCCCTCCCAATTCGGATTTCGCGCTCAGCACAGCACAGAGCTGGCTCTCATTAAGGCAACAGAGGAGCTTAGGCTGATACTGGACACGGGGGAATGCAGCGCTGATCCTACTGGGCCTGTCTGCAGCCTTTGATACTGTCAATCATGGGCTGCTGCAGGACCGGTTGTGCACCATCGGGATCAGGGGTAAGGCGTTATCCCTGTTAAGCTCCTTCTTGTCTGAGCGGTCTCAGGAGGTGGCGATGGGGAACATGGTGTCACCCCCCTTTGCGTTGCCTTGTGGGGTTCCCCAGGGCTCTTCCCTTAGCCCATCACTTTTTAATCTTTATGTCACCCCGCTGGCTAGTTTAGTGAGAAGTTATGGCTTCACCCTTGTGTCATATGCTGACGACACACAGATCATCGTCTCGGTGAGCAGCTCGGCCAGCCAGACGGCTACCAGGTTCTGTGACTGTATGAGCCACATTGCAAAGTGGATGTCAGACAACTGTCTGAAATTGAATTCCTCTAAGACTGAAGTCTTGTTGCTAGGGAACAATCCTTCTTTTTGGACTAACAGCTGGTGGCCTGACCAATTGGGCCCGCTGCCCAAGCCAGTACCTAAAGCCAAAAATCTAGGCGTCCTGTTTGACACCAAGTTATCCTTTGAAACTCAAATCAACGCTGCCACTTCTGCATGTTTCTTCATCCTGAAAATTTTGAGGAAAATCCTCCCGGTAATACCTATGGATTTAAGGAAGACGGTGGTTTCATTGTTGATTTCCTCAAGACTCGACTATTGCAATGCCCTCCTCTCTAGTGCTCCACGCCGGACCATTAACAAACTTCAAACGGCCCAGAATGCAGCAGCAAGATTATTGTTGGGCATCACCAAGTTTGACTCAGTCTCCCCAGCTCTGATCAGACTCCACTGGCTTCCAGTGGGTAAGAGGATACAATTTAAATCATTATGTATCGCTTTTAAATGTCTTAACAATCTGGGGCCATTACAGCTGACAAAATGTCTTAAACCCTACACTCCTGCCAGAGCCCTTAGATCGGCCGAATTGAGAAACCTAACTGATCCTAGAATCAGTAAGGTGAGATGGGGTGGTAAGAGCTTCACAGCCACAACGGCAAGCTTTTGGAACTCCTTGCCTATCACGTTGAAAAAAGAGAATAGTCTCTTTAAATTCAGAAAGGGCCTCAAAACCTGGCTGTTCTCGGTTTAATTGTCTTACTTCCTCTGTACTGAATGCATTAAAGGCAGCACCTAGACACCCCAGGGTATTTGTCGCGCTCTACAAATTTATCATCATCATTTAGAGAATGATGATTTTGAATCCTTTTCCTGGAAGATTACGTTTTGGGGCATAAAGTATAGGTGCAAACCATGAGTAGCTAATCGAAGCCCCTGTTAGTATGACATATTGACCTTTTTGCTAGTAGAGTTGACATATACAGATAGATCCTAGAGGTCTGACTGTCCATCAGGGTATAGATGTTAATAGGCTTGCCGAGTGTTGGTTGAGATACTATCTCATTTGCTCTACTCTTTCTTTAGTGTGGTCTTCACCACCTTGCTTACCATCAATTTAAGTCCAATTGTCTCAACTCTTATACTCTGTCAATGTGTCTGGTCATTCCCTTGCATTTGTGCACATTTACTATCACCACTGCAGTACTTATCTCTGTATTCACTCTTTTTTCAGTGCAACGTTGCCATCAATCTAGCCCTTTATATAGGATAATTTCCATAACAAGCTGCTTTTACCTATGTGGAAACTCCGGGAAGGTGGAGCACATGTTGTTAAGGATTAGTTGGGTTGGGCAGTTTCCACTTTTTCTCTCTTCACCCCCAAAATGGTAAGCGAGGATTCTTCTGCCCATATAACCATTTCTTGGTGTTTGATAAAATATTTTGTCTACACACAATGTGCTGGTATTGGCGTCGTTTTGCTTTATTTAAAAACAATACGATTAGCAGTTATTAGCGTGAAGACACATTATATTCATCAGGATAGTTAAAGTTGTCTGTAGCCTGGTAAACTACATTTTATTTAAAACCTCCCATTGAGCGTGAAAAAATTCGGCTTATGCTCACCCTTCTTGTAGTTTCCATATTTATGCATCAAATGATAGCCTTCAAAGGAGTCCTACATATTTATCACGTCATAGACCAGTGTAAATAATAACATACCGACTAGTGTCAGGTAGGCAAGTGAGTATGACTTGACTGCCTGCGGCGGCCGTATTGATTGAAAGGAAACACATTCTCTGGTAATTATGATTGTTTTTTGTTATAAAAGACCTGGTTGCATCGCAGCTTTTGATATTGTGTGTGGACTAAAGTCCCTTAGCTGTATGAAGAGGCAATACTAGCGTTCGTCTGTTTTTAAAAATAAAATCGAAGAGATGTGTAATATTCCCTATCGACCCTAATGCGCCTTTATGATAAACATCGTATAGTTAAATCTTGTGCACCCTTTGTAATTGACCGAATGCGAAAAAACACAATTTTTTAAAGACACCTAGGGCCTCATTTACAGTTTGGCAGATGAGGGACACATGCTGCAAGCTAGCGCTTGTTCCATCCCACCAAACTCGCAGTTTACCCGCTTTATTTGGAGGTGGGGAACCTCTGGGTTTCCAGTGGTGGAGCCTCTTCAGGATTGGCTGTAGAAATCCCTCAATTGGCTGCACATCTGCCACTTAACCATCGGCATAATGGCATCAGAAAGCCCATCCTGGGGCCGTATTACGCATTTTCATTGTTTGCGCCTGGCGCACTTTTTAAAAGGTGCGCCGGACACAAACAATGAAATTCGCCCTATTACGATGAATGTGCTGCCCCAGCGCAGCCGCGAACTCGCACTCCCCTGGGGGCAGCGCATTCATGTAAAAATTCACGGAGTGGGTGCTTGCAGCCGCTCCGTGTTTTCACAGTGCAGGCAGCAACTCGCCTGCACTTTTGAAGGGGATATCTGGGGGGTCCGTTTCCCCACCTCCAGAGGGCTGCTCCCAGGGGGCGCACTAGGTGGCGCACTGTGAGTGCGCCCCCTGAGAGCTTTTTTGCCTCTGCGCCCGCATCTGTAATATGGCGTAGGCGCAGAGGCAAAGGAATTCCCTCATTTGCGTAGGGCACGCCCCTTCACAAATGAGGGAACGCCCCCTGAAGGTAGCACTGGTGCTTTAAGTGTGCCAGCGCTATCGGTATTACTGAAGGGGACACACAAGCGTCTGCACCCCCTTCTGCAATACCAAAGTGCCCCAGGGGCACGCAAAGCGCTCGGAAACGACCGTTGCGCCCCTGGGTCACTTACTGTAATACCTCCTCTGATGGGTTTGCCATAGAAAGCATGGCAGATTCAGGCAGGAAAATTAAGCTATGACCTCCACAAGCAGTTAGAAAAGTCCCCCTATGATACAGCTATTGCTAGTTTATATTTCAGAAACAATCGCTGAGGATTTGTTTCTGAAATACAAAAAATGCTGACCTGCTGCATGAATGACTTGGCCAGCTGGCATTTTAATTTTGGCAATTAGGAGGAGAACCCATAATATGACAGGACGTCTTGGTCAGGGCTGCCAGACGGTGGGCCTCCACCACCTTGAAGGATTCACCGTCCTCCCATCAGACTTTGAATGACTTTCCTAATTCCATGACTTTGTAAAAAAAGTTATCACCCTTCTAGATGACTTGTGCTGTTACAAAGGCCTCCACTAGCAGTCACAATTTCTGATGGATCACTGACAAGTTGAAATATCTAGGCATATTAGCGAATTAAGGGCTGGCTCAAGAGAATTTGCAACCTATAGTACAGAGGATGTCTGCTGATGTTGAGAGATGGACCAACTTAAGTCTTTCTTATGGGGAAGAGCTGAAGTAGTCCAGTGGTAAAGATGAACATAACCCCAAGGCTGAGTTATGTCTCTGGCATGTTGCCACTGAAAGTACCCAATAATATCTTGAAAACAATAAACAGTAACATCAAACTCTTGATCTGGGGCTCCACGAGGGCAAGACTGCAAATTTCAAAACTGCATGCTGTCACATCGGAGGGTGGCTTACAGCTATCCTACATGTATTCATACTACCTAGCTCACCCTTAGGCTTGCCATGCGAAGATGCTCCCCTCTTGCCAACAAAAGCCCACATGGGCTACTTTGGAAAGGGAGCTGTTGAGTTCACCACTCCCTTAGATATCCTGTACAGCGAGCTCAGTGCAGTGGATGTTAATCCCATGCTACACTCCTTGACACTCCCTCCATAAATAAATGGAATCAATGGCTTCCTGCACAGAGAATCACCTTTATGGAGGAACACTAAAATTCAGCCTCTCATTTGGTAGGCCTTGTCCCCATTTGGCATTAAGGTTCTGATGGATGTGTTTACCCAGGGCACTTTGACGTTTTTTCAAGACACCCAAAATAAATATGGGCTGAATGCCTCTCAGAAAAGAAAGAACAACTAACTCAGGCTCTTCTTACACTTGGTCCTAGACCCTGTTGTTTCTGTCATAACCCTGTCCCTCTTTGGTCCCAAGTGTGGCCGTGGGTTAGTTTAGTGGAGTAGTCTCATGTATATCTGGGACTGTAATAGCTGAGTTGTTCTTAAAGCCCATCAGTAGAGTGCTGAAGGCAAAGTGGGAGGGCCACCTGGCATTGGAGATTGAAAGCAAGGACTGGACTGCCCTCGTGGACCTCCTTGGTAAAGGCCTGGGAGATTCAAGCCTAAAATCAGGGCAAAGGAATGGACTCATCTGTCCTACGCCAAAGATGCACCCCAAATGGTAGTTGCCTGCTACCATCAACCATTTAATCTAAAATAAATATATATATATATATATATATATATATATATATATATATATATATATATATATATATACCTTTTGCCAAATTTGGTGTAAATCCGTTCAGCAGTTTCAGCTGTAACCGTGTCTAAAGTTTCCTATGGGAAAATGATTTTTTGACCTATATTTTTTGAATTTCTCAGGAACTACTGAACGGATTTACACCATTTAACAAAAAGGGCTCTTTCTGAACCAAGGGCTACCTTTTTGCAAAATTTGGCGTAATTCCGTTCAGCAGTTCGGGCTGTAGGCGTGTCTAAAGTTTCCTATGGGAAATAACATGGAGAAAACACGTTTTGGGACCCCCCTTTTTTCTCAGCCCCCGCTTGCCGAATCACCCCGAAACTTTCAGGATAGGAGCTGGCCGGAGCGCCCCACTAGTTTTGAAAATTTCGCGAAGATTCGTCAACCGGCGCCAAAGTTATTGGGAAAACAAAAAACGCTTTTCCTATGGAAACTAGGTCCTAACTATAACTATCTACTGGCGACCGCCAGTAGAGAATATATATATATATATATATATATATATATATATATATATATATATATATATA
This sequence comes from Calotriton arnoldi, assembly GCA_963921515.1. Lineage (NCBI taxonomy): Eukaryota > Metazoa > Chordata > Amphibia > Caudata > Salamandridae > Calotriton > Calotriton arnoldi. The sequence continues at coordinate 1,412,570 of CAWUFW010002910.1, read as the reverse complement.
TATATATATATATATATATATATATATATATATATATATATATATATAATCGCCAAAGTAGCTCCACTGAAGGATTTCCCATCACCATTTTCTGTAAGTGATCAATGCTTGAGATCCAAACAAATATCTGCAGCTTCACTATTATTGACTCATTAAACCCATGATAAGGTCTAACACTTCTCCATGTATGTCTTTCGTCTCCCGCAGAATGAGAAACCCCTCTCTAACCCCTCTATGTAACCTAATTGGGCTGTTACTCTTACCTTCACGGTTGTGATGTAAATCGCTCTCTACAGACAGTGTGAACATGATAAACAGTGATGATAAATTCAAACGAAGGGTGTCTTCACAAAACCATTTTATTAAGACCAGGATCTGGTGGACACTACACGGATGTATGAATGGAAAAAAAATATTGTAACTTATTAACTAGCCTTGTAAAAAGCCACAGAGTCACGAAAAACGTGTTGGATGTGCTAACATTGGACAAGTATATACTATGAATAATCGTACTAATATTAGAGAATCTCACTCAGTATTTCGACTTGGGATGTAAATATTTTAGTTCATGGAGTTGTTTTAAATAGGATTTCTTATTTATTGTGAAAGAAATTATGATTCTCAGACTTTAAATAAATTGTAGTTTCTGGGACTAAAAAGCAATTGTATTTTGTTAAAAACAAATCCATACTGTAGTGCTCCCTCTATTTATATTTGTTTAACCTAAAATCAGTTACTTAAAAATCCTGCAAGTCTGTCGCTGGCCCCCGAGCAGGTACATTCGGGCAGCATTAGCCCAAACCTGAAGAGCAGGCAGGCCCGGACTGGCCGTAGGGGGCACCGGGCGTTTTCCCAGTGGGCCGGAAGGGCGGGGGCAGGTTTGTTACAGGTGGCCGGTAGAGCTGATTGCCAGGGCTAGTTTCAGTTCCCAGTCCGGCCGAGAAAGCAGGTCATGTGGACTTAGGTTGCAACATTGGGCTCCGTTTGTGGGCCTGCCTGAATCTTTGTTATTACTATCCCAGATCTGGAGCAGCTTGAAGCAAGCGTGTAGTAGGCGTGTGCTCCCACTGCTCCGATTGTGTGCAAGGAGGGCAGTCTAGCAGATTTGTAGTGGAGAGCTCGGAGAAACTGCGTCATGAGAAAATGGAACATGTTTACAGCCTTGTGACTGTCTTATAGCAATTTATAATTCTGAAAGGCTCAAATACTGTACTTGAAGATTTGATAGCTCCATTATATTCACTTTTACAGTTGCACGCCCCTTTACAAATGCAGCACTGCGGTGACCCCAGTAGAGTGAATTAAAATGTAAAATGTGCCCTATAAATGATGATAAACAGTCGCCATCTTCCAACGTCGGAATGCAAATTAACTGCTGTCATAGAAACCAAAGCATTCATTTCAGTTAAGGATTTCTAAATAGCAGTTTTGTGAATTTAACTAAATTGCTGGCACCCAGCAGTCTTAGATCCTCTGCCAGTGCATTTCACAGAAATGACCAACAATATAAATTACTTTCAGGACAAAATAAGCATATTGCTCTGAGACACCATGAAGCATATTCCAAATAATAAACTCTGTACTCTTAAATATGGTCCTGTGCTTTGATCAGTTGGCATTAAACACTCTTCCTGGCAGAAAGCGTAGAGTTCTTTTTAAGGCGTCAAGTTGTAGTGTTCTTTTAATATGTAAGTGTTCATTTCTTTTCTGAATCGGAAATGGGTGGGCCAGTTGTAATGCTTATTGAGATGTTGTTTCATATTTTGAGTGTGTAGATGGACAATGCATGTTTACTGTTTTTTCCCATTTCCTCGTCTTTGCTAAACATAGCTGCTAATATCACAGCACAACATTAGGAGCTTTTGATGAAACCAAATGTGTATATTTTTATTAAATCTTGGAAATCCAAATACTTTTTAGCCTCCTTGGGAGGAGGTTGCCATAAACACAAAATAATACCCTCCATGAAGTTGTTACTTCTGAAAGTTTGTGTAGGCCTCTACCTAAAACTGATCTAAGACTTGGCTGCTCAGAATGATGTTATGTTACGGTATGGTGTGGTATGGTATATTAATGGAATCTGTAAAACACTGTTTACACCAAAATGTTCTTATGGCACTGTTGGGTCCAGAGGCAAAGCAGCCACAATGTTAATCCAAACATATTTGACAATGAGCCATGTTTTAAAGACTTCAAAAATCATTGTGTGGGTTTCTAAAACCTGCTGGGGTGTTGGAAAGGATTTTCAGATTTCATCACTTTTAGCCCTGAAAGAGAGTTGCAGACTGGTTGATATTTATGAACACTGGTTGTGGAGAAAGGAGGAAACCAAATTATTTTAATTTTTTTTTAAATCTGATGCACAGAAGATGCTGTGGATCGTGGAATTTTTAGCATTGGAGACCAAATTCTCCATTTGCTGTGTGAGGGATACTCAAAACATTCACACTGTAGAGGGTCTTTTGCAAAATGTTGCAACCTGTTCACCTCATGAATAATAATGAGGCAAGAATTTGATTGAGACTCCCTTGGAAAAAACTAATTCGGGATGGAGGCCTTCATGGGCCTATAGACCTTCATCTCAGCTTTTACAATGTGCTTACATTTGCAATCACTGTCCCTTACATGGGCACGGTACACTATGCCACAACAAACAATGGCATATTGTGAACTCAATTTTGGCGAATGTATGCAGAGGCCGGTGGCAATACTTTCTGCACCTCCTGGCAGGGCCCTACTGGGAATGCAAACCTACCCTGGCAATTGAGTCGGACTGGCCGCGGCGAGGGGGGGGGTCGTCTTGGGGGCAAGGGGGTGTTGCGCATGGAAAACACATTAGCTGCTTTTGTTACAGGGGGCCAATATTACCTGCCTCTGGTAACAAAAACGGCCCCCAGGGGACCAAAACAGGCCTCCACCCTGGTGGCCCACCGGAGAAACGCCCGGTGCCCGCTACGGCCAGTCCAGCCATGCCTCCTGGTATCTGAACCCTACCCAAAGCTCCAAAAATTCCATACTTTGTGAATGCAAAACGTATTTGTGCGTTTCCTTTTGACTCTCAAGGGTGGAGAAACGCCTTTGGGCTGCCTCTTCCCCTTTGAAGTCACAAAGGTTCTCAGTGCTTGCATTGTATTTCGCAATGTACATTATGCACACAATGAGTTTGTGCGTATCTGTTTATCTACCCGGCGTCAGTAAAAGAATGTAGATTAGCAGATTTTCTCAGACACTGTAGGAGCACGGCAGCTGCTTTTTTAGAAAACTTGACGTTGACTGATAGCATAAACTCTTGTGAATAACTAGGCTCCTTTACCGTAATTGACCTTTGCTGCTAGCCTCAAATGTCATGACCACGACTCTTGGTGAATGAAAGCTAAGCAATGAACAATGACTAAAGCTATTCTCAGATGAAAACAAGCGTTTGCAATGCAATAGGTCTTGCATTTGCGAGGGTTTCAGCTACTGGCATTGTAAATGACAATGCCTTTTATTTATGTGTTGGTTTATAAAACAGATAAATTAAAGGCATTGTCATTTACAGTGCCAATAGGTTAAACTCTCGCAAATACGAGACCTATTGCATTGCAACCTAGAGGCAACCGTTTCTAGGTAACTAAGATAAAGCAACAACGCAGGCATCAGAGAAGACTGCAACAAAAGAAAAGGCGACTTAAAGCCCACCTTACAGTGAACTCTGTCTCACCCCAACTATGCCCTACTCACACCAGTACGTGCAGTTCTTTGAAGGCGAGGGCTCGCAGGCAACAAAAACCCAAAAGCAGAGGGTGCAGTCCTTCTTCTAGCTTCTTCTTCAAGATTGTTTGCGACCTGTAGAGCCAGTTACTAACAAAAGAAGGGGGCACAAAGACGGGGAGCTCCAACCAACGGAACACTGGTTCCGGAATGTTGCCTCACTGGAAAGTCCTTAAATTAAAGAACTGGCAAGATCCCAGCACAGGGACAAAAAGCATGCACCATGCTGAAATATAAAACTCAGTGCTCGCGCAGATAAAAGTAATGCTTATGGCGGCCAGTGAAGCGGGTGCCATGCAGATAAGAAAAATAAACAATCATAAAACTGGGTGCCTGCTAAAATATTAAGAGTGGCGCCCGTGCTATTAACAGCGGCGGCCAGCGCAGGTAAGCGCAGTGGAGCGGGGGGGAGTCAGCAGATGACAGAATAGGTAAAATTAAATAAATAAATAAAACCTATTCCATCATCTGTCAACCTCCCGCTCCACCGCCCCATCACACTTACCTGCACCGGCTGCGACTGGCTATTAATATAAAAGCGGACACTGTGCTGAAACTTAAAGCGTGGTGCCCGGGGGCGAGGCGGGGATGAGGGGCTGCGAGCCGCTGGCGGCATTCTCGAATCTGAAGGTGCCTTTCGTTTAGGACAAAAACATAAAGCGCGCAGTGCTTTAAAAAACATGAAAAGCGGCCGCCATTTGCTAAAGCTGGCATCTCGCCAGTGCAGATTAATTAAGCAAAGAGTTCTCCTGAAAGCAAGCTATACAGTAAGGACACAGTAAAGGGTCCAGTCCTGATGGGAGGTTACAAAAGAAGACAGGGAGGGACTAATGCCTATTAACAAATCAAAAGCCAACATTTACAAAGGACCGTCACAGCAACTGTAGGAAGGTGGAATCTGACTATATGGTTGCCCCCACTTTTTTATGGTGTTTTGCTGGTTTATGACTTAGTTGGACTGGGATCCTGCTATTCAGGGCCCCAGTCTATCTGCTTTCTCTGTAAAAGGTTTCCATGTGCCTTAGGCACATCTCTGATTGGAATCTGGAGTGCCCTTATAAGTCCCTAGTATATGGTATACTATGTACCAAGGGCATAGGTACCTCAGAGGCCTACCAGGGGCTGCAGCATGTATTATGCCACCCCTGGAAGGCCATCCAAACTGACACCACAGGTCTGCTACTGCAGCCTGGGTAAGGTGGTGCATGCACCCCTTACTGTGATATAGGTTACCTATATCACTAAATACATACACACATATAAACCTATAAGTCACTCCTATGGCAGGCCTTATCAATCCTGAAGGCAGAGTGCGTGGTTCCTATGTGAGAGGGTGCCCCTGTATGAGCAGGGCCCCTCTGCAGCGTTCGGAGACCCTTTTCTGATGCTGTTTGTAGTGCAGCCTGACCATATACTCTTAAGCGCATTATAACCTCGCGTTAAATGCTAACTTTGGAATGGCTGCACCGAAACATGTCGTGTTTGGTGTCAAACATCTTGGAATACTACCCCCGCCAATTCTGGCGGCAGGGGTAGCATTCCACCCTTCTAGAGGAGAGACATGTTAACCCTGGATTGGCCGGTAACTTCTTTCTAAAGCCCTGGCATCACAAAATGGATGCTGCTGCCACAGACACAAGTCTGGCCTCCTGCTGCTGACCGAAACTCCGGCAGGGGAGGCCTGGACAATAGGTTTCCTGTCCCAGGGAGGTGTGACCACCTCCCCAGACAGGATAGTGTGTATTGGGGCTGGGCGGGAGCACTTTCGGGTGCTTTGAAGTCCTGCACTGGGGGCACACTTGGTGTCCCTGTGCATACCCCAGTTCAAACCGGATCAGGGGCTTGCAGCCCCTGCTTTGGCGCGAACTGGACAAAGGGAAAGGGGTGTAGCCACCCCTCTGCCCTGACCCACCCATAGGTGGGGCCACAGAGTAGTCCAACCCCTAAACTTGGTATAAGTATAGGAACCCAGTCCTTAGGACTTTAGATTATCCCTGGATGAAACTCTGACACTGAATCCTGGACCTTCGACGCTCTACTCAAGACTAGAGGACAGAAGAATCTCCCTTGGGGTCAAGGAGTGACTCCCCTGCTTGGCAGGCACCAAAGAAGCAATTGTCCGGTCTGCATCGCCTAAGCTCCCGTCGGACGCCGAAGTCTTTGCATCGCCAGAGGTGGATTTCCAGACTTCCCCGAGGCTGCCCTGAGTCCCCAGCGAAGCTGAGGCCCGTAGCTGTCGTGGGTAACGTGGAACCGTGACCCCTGGACACCGCACGCATTTGCTAGTGCATCCTCTTCTGGGTCTCCCACGAAGTCGTGCTTTGGGCTCCGAGTAGCCCTAGCCTCCAGCACCAACTGCACAGAAGATCACTGGCCTCCACTCCACGAGTGTCCTGTGAGCCAGCTCCACGTGCGACGTCTCGAGGCTCCTTCGCGGTCGCTAGCCCGTTGGCTATTAGCCCTTCACGAAGGCCAATCCTTTTCTTCTTGGGCTCCCTGGTTGCTCCAGGCTTGCCCTCACTTACCCTTGCTGGGTGAGTTCCTCAGACCTTCCTGGTCTGCATCATCGTCATTCTTTACTTTCATCGAGACTTGCCGTTGCCAAGGCTTGTTGGGTCCAATCCGGTCGCCGACACCTCAGCACTCGACAGACATTGTGTACCAGCCCGAATCCTGCTCCTGGTCGCCGACAACGCCTCCTGGACCTCGTGGCTGAAGAGTCAAGACGACCGTCAACCTACCTGAAGCACTCGACATCGGTGGGCATCTGCTCATCGCCTTCCTGGTCACTGGCTAGTGACCCAGACTCTGTCCCCTCTGCTTTCAGGTTCTTCAGATCTCCGATCCACTCTTGGATCCACCCGGACACTTTCCACTTGGTCGCCAGCCGCACTTTGCAGCAGATCGCCATTCAAATCGACGACGAAACCCGACCCCGAAAGGCACCTATGCACCCGGCTTCCCTGGGTGAGGTAACACGAGTACTCCGGTGCTCCCGTGGGTAGAGACTCTAGAACGACCTAGTTCTCAAAGGGTTTGCTCCAAGTCCTCCTTTAAGTGTCCCTTTTCTTTAATTTCCTGATCGCGACTTTCTCCATAGAAGTTAACGGCGTATCGCGGTTGTGTATTTACACTGCACGCGTCCCCCGTGGGTCCCCTGTGTCACTACCTTGGGTGGTTCCTTGTGGTCCAAGCACTTCTAGAGGCTCTAGGCCTAGTGTCTAGTTCAGTCGTGGTTCTTATACCACTTTATTGGTATATGGTTTGGTACGCCCCTAGGGCCCAAACGTGTATTTGTGCTATTACTGTGTTTAAATAACTTATAACTTGTGTACTTCGAACTCTAGCCTCATAAAGAGACTAGAGGGGTGTGTTTAACAATAAATACATATATTTTGAATATATACCTGGTGTGGTCATCTTTCATTTGGTCACTCAAGAGATTATAGACTGGTAAAACAAGCTGCTTTACATTCCTTCAAGACTTAGCCTGAAGGCTGCTCTCCATAGCTACCACTAGGATAGCTTTCAATAAGGTTGTCTTTAACCTATCTCCAAAAAGGGGTTGTTTGGACTGGTGCAAGGTGCCCACTATAATTAGTGGACAGCATATGCCAGGCCAACTTCTCACAGCAACCAATTGAAAAGATGGGCGGAGCTTCAAGTCCATACCTGAATACAGCATGCCTTGCAGAGCAGCGCATGCGCTGCCCAGGCTCGACCTAAACAGCACTTGGCTACGGCAGAAATTTGAGATGACAGAAATCAGAGTCTATCAGGAGACCCAGTTTCCTTACTACAGAGATGAGCTTGTTGCATGTGCTCATAGGCGGCAGCCAGATGGCAGCATGACACAAAACATATATTTTCTCTGAGCAGGATCTCTCATTTTGAGGAGTATATCTTTTAAAAAACCTCAAGACTCTAAAAACACCAACCTTGAGAGACTATCACTGTAATGTCCAAGTAATTGGAGCTAGGACTTAGTTTTAGGCTGAACAAAAGTTGTGTATCAAAGGCATGGAAAAGGAAATTTACAGTATTTGTAAAAGTGTAACCAAGGCATGTACATAGTTAATTTTGGAGCAGTGGTGACAATGCTGAGTCCTGGTGTACACCTAATCTGAAAGGTAATGATGCTGATTCCAAAGATCTTAGAGCAACAGATTGGACCAGACAGGGTAGTAAGAAAGCTGTCAACTCAAGAGCAGAATCTTGAATTTTGGCCTCAAAGAGATTTAGGGCAAAGTAAAGATGATCAATAGTGTTGAACACTGGTGACATGTCAAAACATATCCGAGCTTTAAAGCCGGCACTTTCCACTTCTTTTCTAAGGTAATCTAGAAGCTTGGATCACTCAGTCCACACACGGACCAGGATGATTTTCTGTCTGAAGATGGTCCAAAAGCGAGAGTTGTTCCACAAATGTTTGAGATGGAGTGTTTTTGGGCAGTAGTAGTAATGCTTTTGTTTTAGTACATCTACAATTGTTGTCATAAGCATTTTTTGTTTAGCAAATTCTATATGTAGAAGTACAATGCAATGGATACTAAGCATAATATTGCATTTGTTGATCGGGTGAATGGATTCATGAAGCCATTTTAGAGAGTCTTCCCAAACATTTTGATTGAACTATTTGTTAGATGCTCTTGCCTTTTTTGTATTATTTTATCTGGTAACCTCTCATTGCAGGTAGTATGATAGTTTTATGAGATTTTTCAGTGATGTGTTCCGTACACCAATCTTAGCCACTTTCTCAAAGCTGCATCTCACAGTTGCAATTGATTCCAATTTGATCGTGTATTGCGAAATCCCCTAATACGTGTGCTCGTTGAATTCCTGACACACCACCCAATAGATATGATGATTCCATTGAGAATAGTAACAGTACATACCTATTTTTTGTTCATTTTAAACCAAACCATGTGTGAATTTGTTTCCAGGTGATATTAATGTCTTGGATGTGCATTTCAGTAAATATATCCATCAATGGATCAGGTGTATTAACTTCTTGACACATTCACAGTGGGCAAAGTGTTGCCACAGTTTTCATGGGCCACAGTGGATTGAGAAGGTCAACATGTTAAGCGTTTGTACCATGTATTAGGTCTGCAGATTTCCATTACTTCTTAATATGTACCCAATAGTTCTCCCATATTAGTTTGAGTGTGTAAAAAGTGCAGTTTCAGAGCTTGCTTTGCATCCACACATTAATTAGAGTTGTTAAAGATGAAAAACATAGCTGTGTCTCTAGCTGGAACACTTGATTCGTTGTACCTCTTCTTTGTCTCTCTTCTGCGTTTTTTTCCTTGTTTGGGACCCATAGTCTTTTCCTCTCAGTCCCGGAATTGAAAAAAGCATATCAGAATCTCTGTCCTAAATATGGAGAGTGGTCTGAGATACATCCACTGACATCACAGAGATGTTTGGCCGCCAATGTATGGTTTCTGCTGGCAACATGGTAGCCTGTTGACTCTAAACAGAGGAGGCAGACGGTCAGTTTGGCTGAGAGGGTACTCATCCACGCTGTACCCTGGCTACCAAAATCTAAATGAGGCCCTTGGCATTGAAGTGCCACATAAGGACACGTTTTTCACCTCAATTTCTGGCTTGACTGATTTTTTCTATACGTAGCTCCCTTGTGCTATACTGATGTTTTTGCTGTGTCACAGGGATGACTGCTGTTCAGCTGCCCTACTGAAACGACCTGTTACTGATTTTTTCAAAAACATGTGGTTTATTCATGTGGTTTATTCATATGATGGAGGTTGACAAAGTCCTTTGCAAAGGTGGAACTTGCAGTGACAACTTTTCTGTTTTACTATTTCTTAAAATACGCATACATATTTCAATTCTGAAATATTTGTACTGGTAATAGTATTACCAACTCTTTTGAAGTTTTCCTTAAAGAGAATTTTTGCTTTATACGTTTTGGTCTTATCTATCTGTGCATTTGTCAATCGAAGGTTCTTTGAAGGTTCAGGCCCAGCTAACTCTCTGATGTTTTTATGATGCGCCGCTGGATTATTTGAGGTCAGTCTGACTGGAAATCTTCACTTTCGCAAGCTATTTTGATTGCAGCGGTATATTTCCGGGAGGTGGTTGACTACAGAGCCTTATTAACGAGATTTATCTTTTCGGTATTCCAGGCCGGCGTTTGTGGCTTCTTTTTTTTTTAACTAAGATAATAGCCACTTTTCCCTCTCGCGCTGCTTTAGGATATATCACGTGATAGCCAAATGATATTTTATTTTCGAATTCGGTTCTCTCTTTATTTACAGATTGAGGTAAACAATCAAGATGAGGGCTAAAAAGGATGACAAGGACTCACAAATAAATTCACTACTAAATTGCAGCTGTCAGACTCCTCATTCTTTTCTAAAACTGGTGTAGATGTGTACCGGAGCATCAAAATACGGATTAAAAAATTGAGTAGACTAAAAAGGAAAAGGAAATTGCTGCTCACCTATACTGGCTTGCGCCAGTTAACTGAACATGGCTCTTTTCACTCGCATCTCTGAAAATAAAACGTGAATGTAAATTCTTACCTTCGTGGAGCTATTTATGTGTTAAGCATGCACAGTACTTTGCTAGGCTCATTAAGTTTGTAACTGTAGCAGTGGCGTAACCTAGGCCCCCCGCAGCCCTCGCGGTGCAGGGGGGCCGAGCTCCAGGGGGCCCCCTCAGCACAGTACCCTGGTCTGAGAGCTCCTTACTGACTCCGGAGGGGGGGCCTCACTTTTCGTTACGTCACCGAACTGTCTTTTAGGCAGGCTGAGATCTTCCTTCGCATAACTTGCATCACGTGAGCAAGAATGCGGCATCAGGCACGAGGCTGCTCTGCCCACGTGCACCCCGGAACACGAGGCCCTGCATTATGCCGCTATTACTGTCATTGAATGTGCTGTGCAATAAATGTAATTTTACTGCCCTGCTTCCCGCATGCATCTTCTGCTGCCAAACAGAGCAGGGCTCTGGCCCTCTTGTCTGCTTCTGTAGTAGAGTCTCCTCAGAGAAGCTGGCAACATCCAAATCTCACTGTCTCTTTGACTGCGAGTTAGAGCGCGCTGTTGAAAGGGATGTGGGACAGTCCTTGCTGAATCTGTTTATAGGCTGCGGCAGCCCTTATCATTGATGCTGCAACAATTAAACTCTCATGGTCTTGTCAAACAATCCAGTCTGGCTCTTTCAGTCCCCTCTTACTCTTTAGCGATATTGAGGTGCTGGCAGACAGTGCTTTAAATGGGAAAAAATAAGTGCAGGTACTCGTTAAATTGAGCGAGGGGCGTGGCTAGTGGGCGGGGTTAGAGGCGGAGTTAGACATGAAACAAAAACACTTCTATTGAGTATTCATGTTGTCCTTGCATTGTCCTGGATAGTGGTCTCAAACTTTCCATATGTGCAGATTAACAACTAAAACCATGAATGAGCCAAGCCATCAACAGTACTTTTAGCACTTTAAGGCTAATAATCAATGTGCTCTAGGACGAGAGAGACTCTGGCGGTTGCGGGACAGAACAAAACATGTGAGAAATGTATCAATCCAAACAAAATGTGTTAACTCGTTATACAAAATGAAGGTGAAACACCAAATGTTCATGTTTCCTTGTTTTCTAATATTTGCAGCTTCTTAATATCATAATATTTCTAATATTCCTACTTGGTTGCATTTGGCGCAATCCTTAAATATTTAAGATTGCACACATACAAAAAAGCATTCCATGCATTTCTTTTCAAATACCTCCTGATTCTGTAACTCTCAAACACACACTCTCTGTTTTCACATCTGTAACCTCGAGATCCCACTCGCACTCACCTCTCTCCCGTTTGTAGCTAATTCTGTCCCACTCTCTTTACCCCTATTGCATCTTATCACTCTGTCTCATCACTCTATTTCTAATCTGCCCTCTCCGCGCCTCTCTACCTCTTTCCACAGCCGTCTGGATCCCTTCCATATCTCTGTCTGCACTTACCCCTTCTGCCTCTCTACCGTTTCCTACTTTAAACTCTGCTCCTTCCCCCTCACTCTTCACCTTCACTCACCCCCATTTTCCCTCCTCTCCCCTCGGCAGGAGGCCCCACGGCCGTAGAGCTTGCAGTGGCATGCAGTGAGCACTGGAGGGTCCCGAGTATGTGGAGAGTCCAGCAGGGGAAGAACAATACTGGCAGGGCCGGCTTTAGCACTGGTTGCGCCCAGTGCGACAATGGTTTTTGGCGCCCCCCAATGACCTCCTGCGCAACGGATTCCCGCACTACCACCACCCCTTAATAGTCTCCATAACCACTCTCTCTCAGATGCATCGAGTTAGTTTTATAGTGTCACTCATAAAAGTGAAGGGTGTCCGAGCACTTTACATTGCACACACATTACTCAATCATATGTGTGTAAATCAATGTATAGGAAAAGTTCCATATGACAGAGTGGTAGGATTTATATGTCATCCATACTGGTAGGTAGTATAGTTACGGGTGCTTGGTCTGGAGAAGCACAAACTCAGAATTTAAAATGTAAGACCATGGTTGGCGATTATCTTTAATAATTGGAATTGATTTACACCCAAATCAACACTTTGTACAACATTAGGATATTGAAAGTCTGGGGGAAAAAATCAAACGCTCTAATCTATACTTGAAGTCTGCATTTCAGTTCTTTGATGACAGTAAATAGCTCCGTTTTTTTTTAGCATTTCTAACTTATAAGCTGCAAGTAACAAAGGAAGTCTCTGACGAAAGATTTATGTTATGTTCACTTCGTGATTTGCATGATACACATTCTTTGCCCAGGCACATTAACCCTCTGCACTACCTTAAGATGAATCAAAACATCCCCCAGTCAACACTTCCACTAGACAAAAACTTCGTTCTCTCTCCAGGAACAGCGTCAATCACCGGAGTTAACTTGACATTTTTATTGTTGGCTAAAAATTGCTGCAGGTCAGGAACACTGCAGCGGGTGCTTTTAAAAACAATATAAACTAGCAATCAGGAACGCCATGCAGAGCCGGCCCTGCGTACAGACATGGGTAGAACTGTCCCTTTTGTTAGTGTCAAAATCTGGCAGAGGCTAAAATAAAGAGAAGTGTACGGGCCTCATGCGGGAAATGGAAAAGGAACGTTGCTTCCTTTCGAAGGTAACCTTTAACAGTTTCAGATAATTGACAGTACTGGCCTCCGATGGGAAGGTCAGTTGAACTCCCCCTCACCTGGGCACCAGGGAGGCTGCTTAAGCCTTCTTCGCCACCTCGATCATCACCGCCCATCATGGACTTAATGTCCCAGCGCGCGGGTGGGTGGAATCGCAAGGGCAAAAGAGTCCGGACAAAGAAAGTCAGACCCCAGTGGGAGGCCAAGGGGTGAAAATGACCCTTTGTGTCTGCGTTCCACGGACCCAGCATCGATGCCTAGCAGGGGGTGATGAGGACAAGGAGAGCCTCCATCTGGGTAGGAAGGGAGCAGAGGCCGCATCAGGCAGCTTGCCAAACCTGAATAAATAAGGCAACGGCCAACATGCTGCCAAACAAACTGCACGCAGCTGCCCACCTTCTAATCTGACCCTGAGTACCGGTACTCTCCTTGACAGTGGAGAAGTGCCGGTACTCGACTCGGTAAATTTAAGAAGTGCCGGTACTCAGTACCGGTGAGTACCGGCCCATTTAAAGCACTGCTGGCAGACATAAAATTAGTTACGCAGGCAGAACTTTGCCACGGGTGTCACTCCCGCTCCATCTCGAAAAGGAGGAAAGGAAAGTGTCTGTCAAAAATCTGATTCACTGAAACACCAGGAGGAGCAGAAGTGACACCATAAACTCCTTTACCGCCCCAGTCTCATCGAAGGGATGGCCTTTGTCCCATCTTGGGATCTGAACAGTCCTGTGTGTGATGCTTAAAAGCACGGTGAGAGAAATGCAGAAACAGTTCATAGAGCCCTGCTTAGTTTGTTTACCTCCACCTGTGTTTGTGCCCCCTATGAACAGAGGTAGCAAGGACAGTGCCCCCCCTTCATGTATCCGGCTTTGTGTGAGCTTCTTTCTCCCAACACAAGTTCCCGGTAAGTTGTCTAACTCTCAAACCCATTGAGTTCACTGCCTTGCTCAAAAGACTTGTAAGAAACTGAAACAATCGCCAGACATATTACACTACACTTAACTTATTTGTAACATCATGTCTGGCATTTTGGCTTCATTGAAAAACACTGTTCATAGTCGATGTCTGAGACTCAAGGATTCCCTGTTGACAGAATATAAAAAGAAAATTGCCCATAGATATAAGTGTAATTGAGATTACAACAACTAACAGTTGACACCATATAATAGTGTTTAGTGGTAAATACAAGTCCTAGGACTTGAAGCTTCTGCTTTGTGTATACCTTTCTGTTTTGACTATTCTCCATTTGCTGCTGTAGTAAGTACTTCAGCACTAGAGAAGCTGGCATACATATTGGGGCAGTGGCCCTTACCTGGGAATTGCTCAGTACTGTATCTCAAATGAACATGCTATAAATTTAGTAAAATGGTGTCCAGGGTTTAGTATACAGTAGTCACTCCATGATTAACTCTACTTAACCTATTCAGGCATTAAATAGCCAGTGCTTAGTTGTAAAATGAAAAATGTTGTACTTGTAAAAAAAATAAAAGTATGGGTGTCAAAAGTTTTTCTAAGGAGCCTGCTGACAGTGTTGCCGAATGCTGGGGTTGCAAGGCTGCCTCGTCTTGATCACACTTCATGTCTCTTTCTTCCACCACCTACACTTTCTTTAATTTGACTCCACTCTTGCAGGTTCTCTTTCATCCCTGATTTCTCTTTTGCCACTATTCTTCTATCTTTCTCCACATCATTTCTCCCTTTCCACCTTTCTCTCACTTGCTCTGGATCAAAGTTTTTGATCATGAAAAATAGGTCTTCGTCCCTAAATATGAGTGCCAGTGCCTCCCACCTGCAACACTAGCACAAAGTAAGCACTGTAAATAGCACAACTGGAGCTCCGCAAATGTGGTATGAAAACACAACTACCATGTATATGGCAGAATACCTCATTACAGGCAAATAGTTAACCATCTTACAACTCAGTCAACATTGTCAGTAAGGGAAGCTCAATACCAAAGAAGAAATAATATATATACATATATATGCACAAAAGAGCACGGAAACCTGGCTAGTTTCCAAGATTTAGCTAGAGGGCAGCATCATTATATGGAACACTCTACACCACCACCAATACTCCAAATGTGCTCACCTCAAATGTCTGGTTTTCTAGCAGAGATTGTAAGCATAGGATTAGCACAGTGCCATCCACACTGAGCTAGAAAGTGGCAAAAGCCTTTTACCATACTAGGCACAATATTACAGTCAACCTGGAATGAATAAAGGAAACCCCTGACACAAGTAGTCCGCTCTTATCAGATGCATTTTACCAATCCAAGCTGTAATATTGTGGGAGAAACATACAAAATCAGGTGTAGGCGGAAGCAATCAAAATAGGGGCAGATGAGGTTCAGGCTCCCTGCCCCTTTCATTCTCCTACGGAAAATGATAAAAGAAAGTTTGTTAAGACTGCACACTTAATTTAATTTCAAAACCATTTTTTGTCAGTGAATTCTGCAATGTTATACGAATTCATTAAGCAATGCTGTGAATCCACTCGGATGAACACATTTGCTGTTATTGTGTAGGCAACAACTACTTTTGGACCAAGCAGTTATGTAGTTTCAGATGTATCCCAAAGAAACCAAGTGTAAATAAAAAAGCAAATAGGTTTACCTAGTGATTTGTGGCTGTTAACATGCTACATATAGAGTTGTAAATGCAGCATGATGATTTACTTTATTTTATATTGGCATTGCTATATAATTTCATGTATAAATGTTTAAGACATTAGGTTGCTGGCTGAGGGGGTAAAACCCTACTCAAGCAGGAACCACAATCTTTATCAGAGTGAAGTCCCAAGCAGTCCCTAAATTAACTTGTGCCTAACCTGTGGATACAATGAAAAAGTCAATATTCTGAGCAACAATCATGTAATCAAGCCAGAAATCAATCCACGCAGTAGTCGTCGAAATTTCTTCTTTGTGCTTTATTCCGTATTATGCATATATCTGTGCTTCAATCTTCATCAATAACCAATAGCCACAGATTAAGCCAACACGTGTTTCGTCTTATGGGTATAACCAAAGACTTCATCAGGGCTAAAACAAATGGATACATCAGCTCAGTTGTAAGCCATGTAAACAATGATCATTAAACAATTTACAAAATCCTTCCCATATGCAAAGGAAAAGAACCAAGTGAAAATAATACACATATTGGTGGGCTACCTTAAGAGCAAAAAAAGAATGAAAAGGATTTTTGAGCATAGATGACAGAAATCACCCACAAAGTGCAAAAACGAAACTCCAAATTTAAGTCAAAGCCTCATGTAAATATTGAACAAAGTAAGAGAAAAACACCACCTATACACCTCGTGCACATGCTAAAGGTAACACTGTATCACAAAACTCACCGCCTGTAGCGAAATATAACTGAATCTTAACGTAGCGTCATATATCAAAAACCGTCTTCGTCAAAATATCAAAAATCAGCACGTGTCCTGAATATAATCATTATATAGACATATCCAATTTCAGGCCATGTCGGAACACATATATATCACAATTTGTAATAAAACGCTCAGATTATGACTACCCTGTGTCTAAGACCCACAGCATCATTCTAATATCCAACTACTTTGTAAAAAGTGCAATCATTCACATGATCCCGTTTCTTCCAACAGAGCTCATCGTATATAGCCGATTTTTACAATTATCAGACTCTCTGAATTCACGATGGTTATAAAAGAAGAACAAAACAAAACCTTTCTTAAACAGGTCTCGATAGTAATAGGCTCAAGAAATCCAACAACAATAAGAGTATTTACTCTTGACACATTGTTACCTTTAGCATGTGCACGAGGTGTATAGGTGGCAGCGTTTTTCTCTTACTTTGTTCAATATTTAAATGAGGCTTTGACTTAAATTTGGAGTTTCTTTTTTGCACTTTGTGGGTGATTTCTGTCGTCTATGCTCAAAAATCCTTTTCATTCTTTCACTTGCTCTCAGGGTAGCCCACCAATAAGTGTATTATTTTCACTTGGTTCTTTTCCTTTGCATATGGTGAAGGATTTTGTGAATTGTTTAATGATCATTGTTTACATGGCTTACAACTGAGCTGATGTATCCATTTGTTTTAGCCCTGATGAAGTCCTTGGTTATACCCATAAGACGAAACACGTGTTGGCTTAATCTGTGGCTATTGGTGATTGATGAAGATTGAAGCACAGATATATGCATAATACGGAATAAAGCACAAAGAAGAAATTTCGACGACTTCTGCGTGGATTGATTTCTGGCTTGATTGCATGATCGTTGCTCAGGATATTGACTTTTTCATTGTTTCATGTGTGTGGACCTAGGTCTACACTTGTTTTACAACGTGGGGTAGTCGTTGTACGATAACCTTTGAGCACTTTCATTGAATAAATAATACTTGCTGTCTAATCTAGTAACACAATTCTGCGCAGCATATACCCTACTGCCCTTTTTCTCGGATTACGACTAACCCTTGGATAGCTTGGCACAGAGCAGTCAGGCTTAATTCAGAGGCCATTTATAAAGTATTTGTGCAACACCTCAGACATTAACACAGTGAAAACACCCCAAAAACGAATCCCACACCAGATTGGAAAAATAGAGCAATTTTAAATAAATAAAACAAGACCAAACTGACAAAAATCCAATCAGAATCGGAGATATGCAGATTTTAAGATTTCATTAAAAATAGCTCCAAAAAGTAGAAAACACCAACTGTGGATTTCTGGTCGTGTTGGACTGGGACAAAGTCACAACTTCAGGCCGACTGGATTGGATCATGGGCCGGCTACAGGGACCCAGTTAGGCTCGTTGGACAAATTACCTTAAATTCTGGTTTAGAGAGCGTTGCAAAGGTCCGCATCAAAGATGCATCACGCAGCCCAAGCAATCGCTGGTCCCGAGATGCCGTGAGGCTGTGGTGCGAGGTCCTGCATTGGCGTCGAGGATCCCGTCAATGAGGGTTTGCGGTGCGAAGTCTTGCGTCGTGGGTTTGTGACGCAGTCGGGGTGATGCATCGGTTCCGAGGAGCTGAGAGGCTGTGATGTGGAGTCCGGCGTCATTGTTGAGGCTACCATCAACGAGGGATGTGAGGGCCTGTGCTGGGGATGTGTTGCACAGCTGCGGTTCCGATGATGCAACTGGCTGCGATGCAGATCTTGGCGCGTGAACCGATCCACGTAGAAGCGACAATTCGTCAGTTCTGCTCAGGGTTGCATCGCGCAGCAGAGTAGATGCGTCGGTTCTGGTGGATCCACAGAGGCTGACCGAGCACCTTAGGTCCACTTCAAGGGTCCAGAACTGAGCTGGCACCACTTTGCAGGGCAGACTCACAGATGGCAGAGTCCAGGTTCTTTTTTTTTTTCTTCTTGATAAAACAGTAGATAAAGGGAGAAAGACAGAGAAAGAGAAAAGAAAGGAAGAGTAACGGATAAAAGTGGACATAACAGTGCAATATAGCTTATAACATTAAAGCTTGTTTATGGCGTCAACAGTATGGATACGAGGATGTCTGATCTAAGATCAGACAAGATCAGACATTATTGTGGGTATCCTGAAGTTCCCCCAGCCAAGGTTTTCCTAGTTTTGGATATCGCCTGTATTTCTAATTTCAAGGGATAAACCTATCCTGCCTAAAAAAGAGGAGCAAGATCTATTACTTATATGGCTAAAGCCCCTGTTGAGTCCATCTATCTAAGCCAATCGGATAAGGGTTGCCAGATAGCAAGGCCCTTTTTTTCCCCTGTTGCCCATTCTGGAGAATTTTAGCCTTTTCCATATTACAAGGACCTCTCTATACTTAATGTGGTGAAAAGTGAAAAAAGTGAGTGGTAAAAATTATAACCACGTGTTAATGCATTTTTGCACACGCTAAGGTGTGCATTTCATGCTAAGTGGACTGACCGTGACTGGATGTCCAGTTCCAGAGGATGCCGGAATAGGTTGAAAAGCGGGCGAGCACCGAGACAAAAGCACATAATAGGGGCTCACCCCTCCCTGGAACCGAAGGGATATGAGAAAATCGTGATTTACGTACTCTAACAACAGTGGACCCGGAGTCACGGTCAGTCCACTTAGCATGAAATGCACACCTTAGCGTGTGTGCAAAAATGCATTAACACGTGGTTATAATTTTTACCACTCACTTTTTTCACTTTTCACCACATTAAGTATAGAGAGGTCCTGAAGAAAGCTCAGTTTAAATTTTTGTTGAGAGCTGAAACATGTTGACCAAGGGATAAATTAGACACAAATAATAGTTCTGAAACATTATCCATCTCATTTGTTTTTAAACATACCCTGGGCCACTGGGAATAAAAGTATCGGTTAGTGAGTTTCCCAGAGGTATTTTTAATCTCACATCACCTCCAGCACCATCACATGAAAACAAAAAACCAGCTCCACTGTAATCAGGTGTCGCAGCACAGCTGGGTAGCATTCGGCTACCCAGCTGGGAACCCTCTGATGAAGCATGACACCAACCAGGTTGGTGTGTGAGGGTTCTTTTTAAAAAAACAACCTTGTGGTGCCAGGTACTACGGTGTTGACCAAGCCACTTTCTAGTGGACCGTCTTAGTTGATTAATTCATTATTACATAGGGACAAGGATGGCCTACATACTGTCCTAACTCTCTCTTTTGGTTTGTAGAAGTTAATTAAATATGCCAATTGGGGATAAGCCAATGTTACCATGTTTTAAGGAGAGAGCACAAGCATGTTGACACTGGTTAGCAGTGGTAAAGTGCACAGAGCCCTAAGGAGAACAAAAACGAATTCAGCCAAAAGTGTAGGGTAAAGACAAAAAGTTTGGGTGTGACCAGGCAGAGAGGACCAGGTCCAACAAGATATGTTTGTGTTGTATCATGAGTAGAAGAAACAGAACTACAAGAAAGGGAACGTTTGTGAAAGATAATGGAAAAGTGTTAAGAAAGAAAGTGTGGCTAGATGCTGTAATATTATACAGTACAGCAAAGATGTAGGCATATATGTAAATTAGTAAATCATTCATAACACTGGCATTGGTTAGAACATTATTGAATGCCTTTCCCTTTAGCACACTCTTCTATGTAACAATGGCAGGTATACACAAATTCAAATACATAGAATACAGTGTTGCCAAGGGCCTTAATTTATTCAAATTCTCAAGGACAGCATGGTAGGTACACACTAGAAAAAAGGCAATAGCAGTGGAACATAAAAACGAAATTGTGTTTTTTGCTTTTAGATGAACGCCTATATGCTTGCATGTCTATATTGTGTTAAATGGTTTCAGGTTATCATGACAGCAAAGTAAAATAAATGAATATGTAAGCGCAATGGTGAATGACACAGTGTTCATATGACAGGCCAGGTATCCAAGAAATATCTGCTTCCTAAACAAAACAGCCATAAATCAGTAATTTGTCATTATACCAGCAAAGTAAATACATTTAAGTACACAAACTGGCTCTCAATTCCAAGCTACCCGTCATGTCACTTCTGCAGTCCAAAAAGGATTACTTGATGCCTCATCACCAAAACCTAAGGCAAACGCAAATAGAACAATGTAACCAGTCACAAAATGCTAAAGCCTTGATATACACGCTATCCAAGCAGTGGCAAACCATGAAAAACACGTGAAAGTTAAAGGCTAAAGGTGGCAAAAGCTTACTCTCTCTTATTAGCCTACGCTGTCTGGTTTGCTAAAGACATCTTAGGGACATTCAGAAATCTGACCTAGGAATGCATCCCGCCTGTTGCTTACCATTGGCTTTGTGATTTGTAACTCACATTTTATGGCTTTCTATTTGCTGGCTTTATTTGCTTTAGGCTGTCCAGCTTGAGCTCTTCCCTCCCATTGCTCAAACCTTGTTTACTGTATTCTTCCATCAACTCGCTTTCTGTAAGCAGGCCTTTAAAGCTTGTTCTTATCTTTTCACATTTGCCATGCATTCAAAGGCAGAGGTCTAATGTCAAGCTCTGGCTTCCAAGGGTGCCTGGTGTTTACCTTTCTGTCTCTGACTTCAAAGTGAGAGAATTTATGTGACAATCCTGCAGCCTACCCATGTAATAGGAGAGGGTGTAGGAAGTTTTCTTTTTCTAGCACACACAAAAAAATGAAGTGTGCTGATGTTTCAGAATATATCAGAATAAGTACAAATGAAGCACTTTTTTTTGTAATTCTTAAGTGTGGTGGGAAGAAATATTTGAATAGGATCAAAACACATCAATACACTAGGTGATGACATTTGCACACATTATCGTTTGTGTGCAGTAAAACCATATTTTGGTGCAAATGTAATGGTCATTTCAATTGAAAAGATGTCTGTAATGGCAGTGCACTACCACACCATGCATTCTCCACACTACGCCACTCCACTCTATACTCTTCCCTCCACTCCATTCTACGACACTCTTCTCCACTCTACGACATACCACTCCACTCTACTCCCCTCCACTCTACGATACCATGTGACTCCACACCACTCCAATCTACGCCACTCATTCCATGACACAACACAACACACCACTCCACTCTACGCCCCTCCACTCTGCGCCCATCCACTCCACACCCTTCCATTCCACACCATTTACTCTGCTCCACTCTACCCCACTCCAGTCTACCCCACTCCACTTGAATCTATCTCACTCCACTCCAATGTACCCCAATCTACCCACCCACTCCACTTTGCTACAATCTACCCCATTCTACTCCACTCCAGTCTACCCCATTCTACTCCACTCCAGTCTACCCCACTCCACTTCACCCAGTCTACACCACTCTACTCTACCTCACCCCAATTTATCTCCCCCACTCCAGTTTACCCACCCCACTCCAATCTACCCCACTTCAATCTACCCCTCTCTAACCCAATCCAATCTACCCTACTCCAATGTATCCCACTCCACTCCACCCAAATCTACCCTACTCCAAACCAATCTCCCCACTTCACTCCACTCTACTCCATTCCAATTTACCTCAATCCACTCAGTGTAACCCAACCAACCCCACCCCACTCCAGTTTACCCCACTCCACCCCTATCTACTGTTCTCCACTCAAATCTACCCCCACTCTGCTCGAATCTACCACAGTATACCCCACTCTACTCCACTCCAATATACCCCACTCCAATATACCCCACTCCAGTCTACCCACTCCAAACTACCCCAGTGCACCAGACTCCAATGTACCCCAGTCCAACCCACTCGACTCCAATCTACCCAACTCCACTACAGTCTTATCCAATCCACTCTACCCCAGTCCAATTAACTCCACTCCACTGCATCTATCCAACTCCTCTCCACTCTTATCTACCCCATTCCACCACAATCTACCCAACTCCAAACTACCCACACCAATCTACCACAATCTACCCCACTCCAGTCTAGTACACTCCAATCTACCCCACCACACTCCACTCAAATCTACCCCACTCCATCTCACTCCAGTCTACAATACTCCAATCTACTCTACTCCAGTCTACCCCAATCGACCCCACCCCACTCTACCCCACTCCACCCACCCCACTCTACCCCACTCCAATCCACCCCACTCTATTCTACCCCTCTCCACTCTAATCTACCCCACTCCAAACTACCCCATTCCACTCATCCCTCTTCAATCTACCCCACTCTCATCTACTGCACTCCATTCTAATCTACCCTTCTGTAATCCGCCCAATCTACTCCACCCTAATCTACCCCACTCAGACCTCTTGCATGTATTTGATTTGCACCACATGACCCCTATGGCTCACTTTCCAGTTTCTCCTAACGTTGTGTCATACTCCCTCAAGTTTGGACAAGAAGTTGGTTTAGCAATGTGTGTATTCCAAGATACATGTTACATGGCACGTCAGATTTAAGAAAAAATCTGACGTGCCATATAACTTGTAGCTTTCCACGCACTTGATTTTTATGCCAACATGGGCTTGGACTACACACATTGGTAAAACAACTATCCAACTAACTTGTCCAAACCTGAGGGAGTATGACAGAACGATAAGAGAAACTGGAAATCGAGCCATAGGGGTCATATGGTGCAAATCAAATACATGAAGAGGTCTGATTGAGGACCATACTTACCATTTGGATATTGGTTTTCTTTGGAGGCGAACGCATAAAGTTCATGCGGTTCCTGTGTCTCTACAGTACATAAGCCCACAAGAAGTCTCATGTAAAGAGACGAAACGCATTGGCTACATTCAGAAAAGCGTATTTTAAGAAGATGCGGATAAAGAAATAATTTTATGAAATCACATGAATGGAGTTTGTGGATCCCATGAATTAATTGATTTGTACTTTCTGCATATGAGGAGCTGTGTGTGATGATCATTCCTATGCAATTGTGTTATGGGGTTAAACCCCGGTGAGGAAGACTAGGAGGCTGATCTTCCTGATCTGGGCACCACACAAATTCAATCAATTTACTAGAAGTGACAAGTGCGATTTGTTTTGCCTTAGTCTCATAATTTGTAAACTACCCCACTCCACTCTAATCTATCCAACTCCACTCCAATCCACTCAATCTACCCCACTCTACCACACTACAGTCAACTCTACCCAATCTGCCCCATTCCACTTCACTCATATCTACAACATACCACTCAAATCTACCCCACTCCAGTCCGGTGCTCTTTTACCAGGAGCAGTATTCTGGCCCCCATAACAAGTTCTGTGGGGAAGAACTACTGGGTCAGTGCATAAGGGGTACATCTTGCAGTGCTGATTTGAGCGCAGAAGTCCCTTTGAACTTGAATCTGCATTATCAAGCTGCAGAGAATGAGCACTTTGCGTCATTATTTAGTACTTTTTGCCTAGCTAGAGTGTTCTGTATTACTTACTAAACATGTTTGGGATACCATTTTAATACCAAACTTATTTCATTTTTTAAGCTGAGGAGTCAGAGTGGAAGGGCCCCTTCTACTTTATCCAGGGGGCTGACCCCCAGTTTGGCCTGATGAAGGCATGGGCGATGGCTGACTGTGATAATGGTGGCGATGAATGGGACCAAGAAATCAAATTAACAGAAGAAGCTGTCAAGGCCATTAACAAGCTAAACCCCAAACCCAAATTCTTTGTACTGTGCGGTGACCTCATCCATGCAATGCCAGGTAAGTCCGCCATTTTGTACGTGTTTGACTGTCTTATGGTGGATATCATGATTGCACTACAGTTTGGTTCAAATTTCACTCAGCCCTTCACCCGAATCAGATATATATATATATTTACATTTTATTTGGTTTCAATACAATATCAGAGAACACATTTGACCACATTATTAGTAGAAATGCACATGCCTAAATACGATTTATAGAGCACCTCAAGCGATCATTATTATGTGATCGCATCACACGGCGCAACAGTGGCAGCTGGTATTTGAAGGCTTTGGTGGGCAGGTCCCGGGGCGGGGGGGAGAAGGTAATGAAATAAAACTGAAAATACACACTTACCTGTCTGCCGCCCGCCGTCGCCTCCTCTCAGTCCTCTTCCCCACTTCCAGGGCAGGAAACAGGATGCACCCTGCTCCCAGCCTCCCGATAGCCAATCACAATGCAGCGTTGTGATTTTTCTGAGTGCCGTGGTTAGGCTCTTAGCCAGAGAATGGGAGGCTGGGCACGTTTTCCATGCAGACTGTAATGCAGCCTGCATGGAGAACATGCAAAGTGCGCATGATGGTTTGGCCGGCCCGAGATGGCCGGCCAAAGCGTCCTGCGCACTTGGAGTGGGCAAACCACCCCTGCCCTGCTCTGTGAGCAGAGCAGCCCTGCCCCATCCCAGCTGAGCAAGGGAAAAAATAAAATGATAATAACAATAAGTTATTATCATTTTATTTTTCCCTTTTTCGACCTGCTCAGTGGGGCAACGCTTCTCCGCCTTATCGGAGGAGCCGCCCCTGCGGCGCAATGCAAGAACTCACTGGGGTGTTTCATGTGCAAAGCAAATTAGCAAAACAATATGTATCTTTTAAAAATAGGTAACACGAGATTCTCCATTTTCATATAACGGAAATGGTGGTTTGGTGTTAAGAATGTATGCAAACCTAAACAATTGCATTATATATATATAAAGCATGTAACTCCAAATGGGCGCGGGTGCAAATAACCACTGAGTCTTGCAGCGGGTGGCATTTGGACTGGATTTATTCTGTGTTAATGAATAGGGATAACCATGCGCAGATTTTGATTGCACCCTTTTTTATATGTGCTGGTCATGCGCATAGCTGCCATTGGTACTGTGTAAACCCGCGGCCCCAGGGGCCCGTTGAATCCTGATTGTTACTATATTTCACAGTTCAAACAGGGGGGGGGTTTTCTTCCTTGCACTAGGGCCATTGACACACTGGCTACGCCACTGGTGCCGGTGCCGGTACCGTTTAAGCACCGTTTTCCACAGTCACCCCACCAACAAGAATCCGGAAGTAACTGGTTGTGAGATTACAATTTCCTCTTACATCCTAATGTGCTACAGTTTAAACCTACGCCCATGTTTTACACTAGCTCTTGTTTCCGATCTCAGTAAGAATCTAGAATTCAAATTCGTATTTGCTGAATTTAGTGTTTCTTTTCATAGTGGAAGACGGAAGGTAGGCCATAGCTAAAAGTTGGAAGATAGAAAAAATATTAAGCTTAAGGTATTAAAGGATTTATTAAAATAACCATAAGGCTCTAAAAACTGTAAATGCATGGAATGGACCAGGATGCAATTAGCTGAGATAAGTATTCTTACAGTAAGACATTTCCCAGAGAATAGCTACTCATGACATGACCCTGCTGTTAATTCAGATGACAGAGTCACTAAAAGATATGTATTTGATAACCACAAATTGCCTAGGACTGTGATTATTTTTGGACTGAAAGAGAAAGGTTCATTTTGGTGAGAAATGTTAGAAGCCCAGCTGATTATGCGTCACGTATTTGGTGCGCAGAATTGTTTAAAGGCAGGTTATCAATACAAAATTGGGCGTGAAGGGCAATATGCTAATTTTGTTCATCCTCCATGTGGTTGATGTGAGGCCCTTCGTGTGAATCACAGCTGTGAAAACATACTTCCTGCTTTTATTTTGACTTGCCTTGAGATCTGGTTCACCCTATAATTGTATCTGCCACTTAATCACATCCAAAAATTGTGCATGTTGCAAAAAATGACAGCACATTTTCCGAGATGCAGTAAAGGGCGTATATGCACTGCTTGAACTGAACTGGCTGTCTACTGAAACAGTAATAAAAGAAATCAGGGAATACTCCTGAAGCTGTGACAAGGAAGGTTAACAGGGCCTTATAACAAAAAGACTGGCCCACTTCGCAAGCATTGACCTTTTCTCTTCATGCTGCAAGGAGATCTCCACTCCTACTAATGTCTTCCAAGGGTCACTCACATTGTGTGTGTCATTGGTGACCCCGTCTCTGTTTCTGTGTCCAGATGTGAACCTCCTGCCCACTTCCCACATCTTTCACATTAGACCTTTTACTGTAACTGCTGTGTCCTCCTGAGCATCAGCATAGTTATACATGGTTCAGCAGATGCAGTGGACTGAGGATCAGTGGTGTGAGGATCCCACGCCATCTGTTTTTTACTATCATACCAGTCGATGTCGGCCTTTGCTCGTTTAGTGCCAATGGCACACCTGCTGCACCACTGCTTTTGACAGATATGTGCCTCTGGTCTTCCCATGCATTTTCTTTAATTCTGGAGGTCAAGTGAGCTTTTATTGTCTACCCCTATGACCCTGCTGATGCAGCCCACATCTACCCTGTTACAAAACAACCCTCGCATGAACTGGGAGGACAGGAAACTGCTACCATCTCCTTACACTGTGGCACCCTCTCGATGACCCCTCCCACTTTCACTTTTCCCTCTGCTCTCCTCTTTTCCATTTGCCAGTTTTTCAGAATTCCCTTTGGTGTCCTGTCCAACCTCCTGTTCCCCCCTTGATCTTAAACCCGCCTGCCATCTTGTCTATAACGCATGGAATGCTTATTGTGCCATCATTTGCCCCTTAGCTGGCTGCCAATCATCCATCTCTCCTATACCCCTGGAAAGCCATTGCCAAGCTTTAGTTGACAGATGGAGGCTGTGCTGTGTTCATTTAGCGCACAGCAGATCTATGCTTCTGGTTACAGTAATGCTGTAGGCTCAGGCCTTTGACAACAAATCTATGCCTCAAGTTACACTGATCTTGCTGGCTCCAACTTTGTGCACCAAACCAATCTCTCATTGCAAATATATCCCACGGGTTAGGGCGTCGCAAAGAAAAACTCTATCAAGGGGCTCACAAGCCTGGGCTTTGGACAGCAGAGCTCTTCCTTAGGTTACACATATCCTACAGGATTGCATATCTCACAGCAAAGCCGGCCTCAAAGATCTTACAAGCAGAGATATCCCTCAGGTTATAGAAAACTGTGAGTTAATCTTGTTTCCACTGTCAAAGAACACCTAGCTGCATGCTTGTATGAGCTTTACAATCACTGTATACATTGCACTACAAAGTATTAATAAAGCTCCCTCGTTTCGTGAATGATTTATATGTATTAACCACCGTAAGAGGAATCAATGTAAAAATGTACAGTCTGATCACATCACTATTACCTACATGCCTGTGCTACTGAAATGCCAAAAAGTAATTAAATTCTGAGGTGCCTGCTTTAGAAAGAAAAAAAGAAACAATTGATGGACGGAATGCTGGAAAATGCAAACATTCACTCCCAGTCACAAGGATCTGGGTTTAATCCATCGTTCTTTTGCTCACCACACCACCCCAGTTAGGACGATGGATTTAACCCAGATCTCTTGACTGGGGGAGAATGTTTGAATCATTCAGCATTCTGTCCATCATTTGTTGCAGTTACACTTTTCGCCCGAAGTGGGACGGGTATGCCCAGACGTGGGTCCCTTGCTCACTGTGCCACTGGATTCAAGCTAGCCTGGCTGATGAAGGGTAACATACCCCGAAACCGGTCCCAGGATGCCTTTTTCCGGGCCAGGGAGGACCTGGCTTGGCAGTTCGGTATGGACTGTTCCCATGAGGCACAGGGTCAAGACTGATTTGCATATGTCTGGGTCCAAACTGGGGTGGCGTAGTGGGCAAAAGAACAATGGATTTAACCCAGATCTCTTGCCTGGGGGAGAATGTTTGAATCATTCAGCATTCCGTCCATCATTTGTTGCAGTTATGCTTTAGAAAGCAGCAAAGAAAAACCACCTAGAAATGGCTCAGCCAGTTCTGCATGTTTATAAAATGCATGGATAGTGTAAATTGTTGCTGGAAGAGCTGAAATGTACCATATATTTTGCTGAAGTTCATTCAATTAAATGCAACTTGCAACTATCTGCTAGCTATATTTGTATGTGGGATGATATTTCTTCCCTGTTCTAGGTGCAAGCTCTAAAACATAAGTCTAAGGTCTTGATAACATGTACCCTGGTATTTAATGACACCCTGCGCAAACACCTCTTTTCTATGGATTCGCGATTTCAAATGGGTCAGTTAAAAGTTTGGTCGGTATGCAACAGAGCCACAATGCGCCCTAAAAACACCAGACTTAACAGTGTTATAATTGCGGCCTCTTCCTTGCGCACATTTTGAAGAAAACTCCTGACAACAATTCTGAACTAACCTAATAATAGAACTGGCAGAGTCGGCCAGCTGCCAAGGTCCATATTACAAGTAACGTGGAATTATTTGTGGGAATACAGAATGACTGGAAATTACATTTCCAGCTACAATCCTTGGGCATAAATTCAGCTATTACAAGTTAATCTCCAAGGAATGGGGAATAACTGCACAGGTTGGCTGAAATTTTCCATGGAATTCCCAGTTCCATAAGGATTAAGGCTTTCATTTGCCCCTTACTGTCAGGTGGTAAGAGAGAGCCAAGGTGGGGATGAGTGAGAGTTGGGAGGTGCGGGGTGGGAGTTGGGTTAGGGCATCAATGGCTAGGGGATTATGTGGCCTAGCCGGAGGACCATTACATACTTCCCCCATGCTTTGGGAATGGATGGGCTGATTATCCAGGCCACATTTCCCAGCTTTTCAAATCGGGCCTGGCATTCCTGCACTCATGAAATCAAGATGTGGGAACCCCTAGACAGTTATAATTGGGTGGTTCGGTATCCCACCTAGGGACACTGTTCCACCAAACTCGGTGCTTAATTTGAGCCAGTGGTTTTCTGTGCTCAGCACTGGCACTTAATCATCAGCACCAGCGCTTTTTTTTTTAGCACCAGTTAAGGACACATTCATTTTCGAGAAGATTAAGTTATTTGTCCAGAATCACAGGATGTTGAGAAGTCACCTAGACTCAAACCTGGTTCCCCAGCTCCGAAGTCGGCAGCTCTGGCCATCACGCCACAGCCTCTCCCCACTTTCATGGTTAGAAGTTGGTTCTGTTTTAGGCAGAGCTAACAGGAGAAATGGACTGGTGCAAGCTGCCTCCTGACGAGAGCCTCAGCACTTATTTTTTTTTTACAAATTAACCACTGATTCAACTTGTCATTGACCCCTTTGTGGCATGTATTAAAGTCTAACATACACTTTAAAATCATCATCCTATTTCCTTTATTTCGGTTGAATAGAACCATAAAAGTTACAGTGTAAAAGTTTAGAATTGAGATATTATAAAAATATACAAATTCATTTTACATTTTTTTCTAGGTAATACAAAATTGTGTGAGAAATTACAGTCCAACAATATGTATCGCATCATGTTTTTTTTCAGTTCAAAAAGAAAATTTTATTGATATAGATAAAAGTGTCAGTACAGAGTTCAAAGCATTAAATTCCTGTCATTACAATAAAGTTTGCTACAATAATGATAAATGACTCAGACTTATGATTGAATAAGGAAAAATGATACAATAAAAAAATAAAAAATCATTAAGAAAAATGGAATAACAAATATTCTAGGAACAATTGAGGGGATCAAGGAGGTTTTAGGACCTCTTGCTGAGATGGTTGCAGTTGGTAATATCGCTTGGCACATGTATCAAGATATATTGTAACAGGTGACCACAAATCCATACGTTTCGCTGCCATATGTATTGGGTAAACAAAGGAGGTGTCCAACCTATGATTATGGCAAACAGCATACCACCATGCCTTATAAGAGATTTTTGTGAAATCCTTCCAATTTACAGTGATCTGCTGAAATGCGACTGCTAATAA
Source organism: Calotriton arnoldi (assembly GCA_963921515.1). Classification (NCBI taxonomy): domain Eukaryota; kingdom Metazoa; phylum Chordata; class Amphibia; order Caudata; family Salamandridae; genus Calotriton; species Calotriton arnoldi. Next base: position 1,382,554 of record CAWUFW010002910.1, on the reverse strand, counting down.
TAAATCAATAATTTTAACATTGTGAGTAACCTTCTCCCAGCAAGGTGAGAGACTTCCCAAGAAAACATGGGTCAAAGAAAAAGCAAATTTAGCTCCAAAAATTAGGTTAATTTGAGACCATACCTGCTTCCAGAAATTATATACATTTGGACAAGAGAATAACATATGAAATAAATTAGCGTTCGGAGTAGAACATGTCCAACAAACATCTGATGTGGTCGCAAAACTTTTACTTAAGATAGCTGGTGTGAGAAAAAGTCTATTATATACAAAAAAAGCGTTTGTGTTATGTTAGCTGCTCTAGATGATTTACGTAATTTGAGCCATAATTTATTCCACAAAGACACTGGCCAAGATACCATGAAATCCTGTTCCCATGCCTCCTCTGTTTTAGACTTCTGCCTAACGCTATCCTTGCCCTGCAAAAAACTATATAAAGTGGAAGCTTTGGGCATGGTTTTTAACAACGTGTGGAGTTGTGAAGGAGGATCCAAAACAATTGGAGCAATGGACGTGCCCAAGAGATGGGTGTATCTATCTGTCACTGCCTTCTTAAGTAAATTATATTTATGAATGTAGGTGGTAGGTAGGTTAAATATTTGACTGAGTGAGGGGAAAGATAGAAAGTCCATGTGTGTAAATAATTGATGTATCCAAATTAGACCTTTCAGTCGCCAAGTCTTCCAATAAAATAGTTTATTACGGATGGTCAGATTTTTGTTATGCCAAATTGTTGAATTGAGGAATGAATCTATAATGTTATGTGTGGGAGTGAATGCAGGTTCCAAAAGTTTAGAGGTCAGTTTGATTATGGGGGTGGACAAGGCCTGTGGTTTGCGTGAAAAAGAAAGATATTCATGAAAAGAGAAGGGGGCTAAAAAAAGACGTTCAACTGTAGTCCATAGAGGACAATCTTCCGTGGGGTCAAGCAACCAACGAGAGGCTTGACGTAAAAGGAATGCCTTCTGATATGCTTGAAAATCTGGAAAGTTAACCCCCCCTTCTACTTTAGGTCGAATTAATTTAAATAGAGACATTCGGGATCTCTTATTATTCCATAGGAAGGAAGATAGAGATGAATTGATCTTTTTAAAAAATTTTGCGGAAATAGGAACTGGAATGTTGGAAACAGTATATAAAATTATGGGGGACAGCATCATCTTTATGGTATCCAGACGACCCCACCAGGACAAATAGAGGGGATGCCACTTGGCAGTTAAGTCTGAGATTTTTTGTATACATTTATTCATGCACAATGACACTGTGTCTGATATTGAGGAAGTAACATGTAATCCGAGATATTTAATATGATTCGGGCTCCAAGTAAAATTGGAAGTCATAAAATCCGATTTAAAAGTAAACTTAGTCAGGGGTAAAATCTCACATTTATCGTTGTTTAACTTATAACCGGAGATATTAGAGTAGGCTTGTACCTCTGCCAAAAAGGCAGGAATTGAGTCACTTGGTTTGGACATAAAAAGCAAAATATCGTCAGCGTAGGCTGCAAGTTTAATATGGGAGTTCAATGTTTGAAAACCATATAAATTTGGATTTTGACGTAGTTTAGAGAGAAAAGGTTCCAAGGCCAAATTAAAAAGGAAGGGGGAAAGAGGGCAGCCCTGACGCACTCCTCTCCCCAGCTCAAAATATGGGGAAATTAAGCCGTTGGCGTACACAGCCGCACGTGGATTAGAGTAGAGGAGAGAGATGAGGGATATAAATTTAGGGCCAAAGCCGAACTGTTTAAGAGTATAAAATAAATAAGTCCACTCAACTCTATCAAACGCCTTTTCAGCATCCAGAGCTATTGCCACAAGGGATTGTTTTAAGTGGGAAGATTTAGATAAGACGTTAAAAGGAGTCTCGTATTGTCAGTTATGAACCTTCCCTTAACGAAACCAGATTGTTCTTTTCCCAATAAATCAGGTAAGTAGGAATCTAAACGTAATGCTAATGCTTTGGAGAAAATTTTATAATCAATGTTGACCAAGGATATGGGTCTGTAATTTTTACAATATTTAGAGTCCTTGCCCTCTTTTGGTATAAGGCAAATATGTGCTTCCGAAAAAGAACCCAGTGAGCTACCTAGTGTGGTGAAGGCATCGATTAGAGAATGTAACTTGGGCATTATGAGTTTAGAGAAATGTTGATAAAATTCTACGGTGAAGCCATCTGGTCCCGGTGCTTTGTCTTTTTTGAGATGTTGAAGAGCAATTAATAGTTCTTGGTGTGTTAGGTCTAACTCCAGAGATGATAAGTCCGGCAACGTGTATTGGGGATTCTGAATATCAGAGAAGAAGTGCGATAATGATTGCTCAGAGGGCTGTGTTGCGGAAGTATATAGTGATTTGTAAAAGGTGGAGAACTCATTCAGTATTTCAGCGTCTTTAAATTTTAAATCTGAACGTTCATCATAGATAGATTCAATATTTAGTCTATTATGTTTAACTTTTAAGTAATTAGCCAATATTTTCCCTGCCTTATTTTTGCCCCCATAAAATTTTGCACTGGATTTCAACAGATATAATGAAGCGTCCTCTGTTGATTTCTTATTAAATTGCATTTTGGCTTTTATGAGAGTTGTGAGACACTCCTTCGAGTGTGAGGTGTAAAATGAGTGTTCCAATCTTTTAATATCCTGAAGCAGATCTTTAGTGAGCTTACGGAAAGTTTTCCGTTTCTTTGCAACATAGCTAATTATGAAACCCCTCGCCGAGGCCTTGAATGCATCCCATAGAGTGGAAAAGGGCATGAATTGGGTTTGGTTCAGTTCAAAAAACTCTTTGAAGAAGTTAGGGAATGAGGCAGTAAACTTTGGGTCCAGAAGGAGAGCATTGTTAAAACGCCATCTCTTGGGGCCCGAATCCTTAGGTAGAATATCAATGCCAATCGAGATTGGGGCGTGATCTGATAATAAGATGGGACCAATCTCTGCATGCGTAAGTGTTTGTGAGATGTTGTGCGAGACAAATATATAGTCAATTCTTGATTGAGTTTGGTGTGCTGGGGAATAAAAAGTATACTCTCTAGTGGTCGGGTTGCAAAGACGCCAAGCGTCCAAGAGTTTATGTTGATTTATAGCATGAACAAAAGATTTATGTGACTTGTTGGGAACAAAGGAAACTTTGGAATTTCTGTCGATAAATGGGTCAAAAGTCTGGTTACAATCTCCAGCTAAAATAAAATTGTCCTCCATACAGTGAGTAATTCGCTTAGCCATTGTATGCCAAAAAGAGGATTCACCACACGTAGGAGCATAGACATTTAGAAGAGATATTGTAACGCCCTTCAAAGATAATTTGACATTCAACCATCTACCATCCAGATCGGATTCTTGGGACACAAATGAAAGTGAAAGGGATTTGCGACAAAGTATCATTACTCCATTTCGCTTGCCATCTCCAGGGGAAAAGAAAACCTCCCCCACCCAACCTCTCTTCAACTTCAATGACTCAACATCTGAGAGGTGAGTTTCTTGCAGGAATACAACATCCGCGTCCAATTTGGCTAAATGGCTCAAAATTCTCTGCCTCTTGATGGGAGAGTTTAATCCCCTAACGTTCCATGTAATCAGTTTTAATGACATAAGCACTTAAGAACAGGTTGTAATAATAATGTAGCACATAAGTCCAATTCATTATATAAGCAGTATTCAAAGTAAGAGAGATAAAACAGGAAGGAATTAATTGATTTAGTTTCATAGCAAAGCATAATAGATAAGACCAATAACCAGAATAAAAAAAGGGAATCAAGTGACAGGATATGAAAAAAGAAAGTCCAAGTAGAGAGGTAAAGGGATATCATAAGAGTCAAGATATTTGCAATTGTACTGACTAAAAGAATAGTGATTATAGGAAGGCAAGAAAAGTTGAAAAAAAAAGAAGAGACGTAAATTGACGAAAGAATAGAAACTACAGAAAAGAGACAGAAAACAAAAGACAAAACAAACAATATATCTAAGAGGATGTATGAAAATACCATACTTACGAAGAAGAAGACTCAGGTATACACGGGGGGGGGATGGAGCCACATGAAGCAGGCAACACACCCAGGATCAACGGAACAGAGGGTCGGGGAGAAACCACAATACAAAGGTAATAATCTGTGGGGACAATACCAAATAGGGATTGAGAAAAGCATTGGGGCAAACACATGAAACAAATATTTGAACATTCCAATGCGAGGAGGAGATCAGTAACAATGATCCATAACTCAATAAACAGTATTACTTCATGAGAACAGTAGCAATAATATCCAAAACTAAGAAAAAACACCTGTGAGTTACCAAGATATTATGCCAAAGAAAACCGGATCTAAAGCAACCTTAAACAAACTATTAGAGAATCAAATGTTGAATGAGGACGAAGGCCCAGAAGAGTCCATAACAGTCGTTTTATAGGAATTGATGAAACTTTGCAAACGTAACGGGTCTTCATACGACGTTGTCTTGTTGTTATAAGTAACCTTGAAGAGACACGGGTGGAACAGGCCATATCTGGCTCCCATGGAACGTAGATCAGCTCTCATGTTGAGGAAAGCCTTACGTCTGTCAGCAGTGGCTTTAGAATAATCTTGCGCAAAAAATAAAGGCGATCCTGACCAGACAATTCTCGTAGAAGTTTTAACCGCTGCGAGCACTTTCATCAAATCCGTGTACTCCAAGAAATATAAGATAACTCCTCTCGGTCTCTGTGAGGGACTAGTGTGAGATGAAGCCCGTCCCAATCTGTGGGCCCGCTGAATGTTGAGTTGGGTTCCCTCTGGCATGCGGAGTAGTTTAGGGAGAAATGACTTAAAGAACGTGGGCGGATCTGAACCTTCAACTCCTTCTTCCAGGCCATAGATACGCAGATTGTTCCGTCTGTTGCGGTTTCCAAGATCTTCCACCTGTTTCTGGAGTATGGAGACATGGGAGTGTAATTGAGAGACAGTTGTGCATGTCTCTTTCAAAGAGGAAACAGTATTTTCGACTGAGGAGACTCTCGCGTCTAATTGAGACCAATTATCTGTTAGGGTTTGCAGTTTGATGTTAGTCTCTTCCATAAAAGGTCGGAGGGCCCTAATTTCCTCAAGTAATAGTTCCATCGAAACAGGCGAGGCGGACTTGGGTGGTGAAGGAGGGTCCTTTTAAGCCGTTTAGTGAGAGATTTTCCAGCGGTTCCAGAGGATGAATCCATATTTGCTTGAGAGTACTGGTGCGAAGATGATAGAGAGTCTTCAAACTTAGAGAACTCAGTGAAAATTTTTGAGTTTTTTATGAAGATATGCCTTTTGTGTGGAGAGGGTCGGACTCCTTTTGTTCCACCCATAAAACGCTAACCCCAGACTCCCACTCCTATTCAGCAGTATAGGAGGAGAAAAAATAACTCCAATGCGAGCTCACTCAGAGAAGCTAAGATGGCCACCAAATAGATCTCTCATAAATCCTCAGTCAGCCTTAGCGCCCTCACACAGCTTCACACCTCGGTGCTCTGAGGAGAAAACATGCGCTGTAACCCAAACTGAGGTAAACTGGATGCGTCAGATCATAGTCAATGCCATTAGTGAATAATCACTCCGCAATTGCCACCATTTAGTAGAGCAAAATAAGGAAGACCATTTTCTGTGAGGGCTCCTCAAAAAGACCTAAAATGGCCGCCAAACATAAAAAATCGCAAACTTCCTGCAATTCTTGACGTTTTCCTATAAACCTTTACCCCATTAAAGTGAAGAGGTGTCAAACATCTTCTAGGCGTTATGGAATGGTATGAAGTACTTAATGAGGGGTCCAGCCTGAAGTGCAGGAATGCCGCGATCGCGGTAAAAAATTCAAAATGGCGGCCGCGATAAATCGCGGCCGAAATTTAGCAGAAAATGCAAAAAAGAGTTACTTGCTGGTGACATTCAGGTGCTGCAAGGGTCCCATGGTGCTCCTTCCATCTTCCGCCACTTGTATTTGCCCTCCGTTAGTCCCCGTTTAGTCTAGAAGTGCAGTTCCTCAGAGACACACCGGGGAGCTTCACCCGTGTGCTGCCATCTCCGTTGGGCGCCAAGCCACGCCCCCCGCATCATGTTTTAAAATCAATAATATTATAATAAACATGTGTAAAAGACATTAAAAAGAAGCATCCCCAAAGCTAAAACGATTTGGAAAGAGGTCAAGTAAAATCCTCAATAAAATGGGTTCAAAACCAATCATAGATACTGTTGAGACAGGACATTAAGTTAGGTATGCTTACTGTTTTAAGAACCATTCGACCTAATATACCTTATTGCCGACAAGTATCTAGTGATTGAATACACCACACAGTCTCTGGTGTTGGTTTTGCGTACTCTAAGAGCTGTGTGGCGGTCCCTAAAACTGAGAAGTTTACAAAGAGAAATAATCCAGCATGATCGCTGTTTAGGATAGGCCGTATAGAAAACTAACAACTGTTCAATTTTCTCTGGTACTTGACAACCCATCGGCCACAGATTCGATATGCCTCCCCTTTTCATCCAGGAATGGGTAAACGTGGCCAACGGTAAGATGCCCAATCTAAATTTTACATAAAGTGCACGTGCAGCAGGGTTAATAACCATATTCAGGTATTGCTCATACTCAGGTACACATTTAAACATCAAGAAGTCTACCAGGGGATGTAGCAGAAAGTTTTGCGCCTAGTACACAATTCCAAAAGGACGTTTTCAGCTTATCCCGAGCATCTTGGGGTATTGCAGAAGGCTGCAGCCAAAAACCTTCCAGACCCAACTTAAATAGCCAATTTAAGATGGACAAGCCAGGGGATCTTCCCAACATGGTTGTCTTCTAATATGGCTTTAATGCAATCCCTATAGGGACCTAAATCCTCGTTGTTCCAGAGCTTTATCCAATACTGGATAGGTCTCAACATAGCAATATCAGAAATTGATCTTAGGTTTAGATCGAGTCTAATTGGCAGTGTCGGCGCACTAGTGGGGAGTCTCAAGAGGGTCTTTATAAAGGCATTTTCAGTTTTTTGAAGGGTGTTAAGATTACAGTGCACCCATAAATCTGCTCCATACATAGCTCCCCCACAAGCTAGAATCTTATATATCTCCAAGGGGGGAGGGGGGGAATAGCAAAAGTGGGTGATGTATAGGTAAAACTTCTGATGGACCCTGTTCTTTGTTTTAGAGTCATAACACTTATCTGTATTTGGGCTACCCATCTATGGGAATCTTCCAATCTTGTGCCCAATTAGTCAAATTCATATACCCAATCCAATGCCCCACCCCCCCCCAGAATACCTTACTCTTGGATGTTTTCCTCCTGGCACCAAAGACCATGTACTTAGTTTTGTTACTGTTAATTTCCAGGCCATCCTCTGAACAAAAAGTATTACATTTGTACAAGAAAATAGATAGACGACAAGGAGTCTCCAATAATAACACAATGTCATCTGCAAAAAGGAGCCATGGTATTTTGTAATTCTTTACCTTTGGGGAGTCATTTTTGTAATCTATAAGATAGGGGATTCAACCATTTATGTACAAAAGAAAGAGTGGAGGGGCCAAAGTGCACTGTTGTCTAACTCCTCTCCTGATTGGAATGTCTTCCGTCAATTCCCCTGCAGTGCACCACCTAACTCTTGCAAAATGTTCCATATATAAAGCCTGTATCGAGGACAATAGTACCCGTGGGACCCCGATCTTATGCAAAGCCACCCAAAGTGCTTAATTTAAGTCAGTGGTTTCCGGTGCTCAGCACCCTCACTTAATCATCAACACCGGCGCTTTCATGAGCACCAGTTAAGAACACATTAATTTACAAGGAGATTAAGTGATTTGCCCAGAATCACAGGATGTTGAGAAGACGCGGAGACTCGAACCTGGTTCCCCAGCTCCGAAGTCGGCAGCTCTGGCCATTACACCTCTTTCTCTACCCACTTTCATGGTTAGCAGTTGGTTCTTTTAGGCGGCGCTAACAGGAGAAATGGGCTGGTGCAAGCACTTATTTTTTTACAAATTAACCACTGATCTAACTTGTCATTGACCCCTTTGTGGCATGTAATAAAGTCTAACAGACATTTTAAAATCATCTGTTTATTAAGTGAAACAGGAATTGACGTAGGTGATTGAGAACAGAGCAAGGCTCTTCTGTGCTCCAGGCAAAAGAAACCTATCATTTCAGGAGTGCTCCCATACACAAAAAATTCTATTTTTCAGTTTTCGGCAGCAATTTAGCATACCCTCTAAGCGATAGCCTAAATGTTTGCCTTACCTCCTCTAGTCCCTTAATACGAGTGGCTCAGAGTGTTATATGGTAGGGAATACTACTATTGACTTTCATAAGTTGGTTGGTGTTTCCACACCCGTGTGCACACTGGGTCCAGTTTTACCAAGTTGATTCTGCACCCAGTAAAACCTGACTTGGCTGGTATCTGTGTAGTGCACAGGCTCGGGCCCTGGCAGGCCACATGCAGCACCACAAGGGAGCTGTTCCAACTTCCACTAGCCTTCTTGCTTTTGTCCACCCACCACCCGCCCATCGCCTTCTCCCACAGAAGTAGGAAGTACAGGCTGCAGCCAGCAAAATTGCCTGAGGCTGAATTGAATACCTCCACTCTCAAGCCCGCACCCCCCCCCCACCCCCCCCCCGGCCAGTGAAAGAGGCCCGGGTAACAGCAAACGTGCCCAGCCCAATATGGCTTCCTTACTTCTACCTCGAGCCACACAGCAGTGAAGCCAGGTGCAACACTGCACCCAACAAGGGAGCCAGCACGGGTGTGGGCCAGAGGTGGAGGCCTTTGGCGGACAGGTGCTCACTGAACCCAATCAACCATACCCGAGCCCCAGTCACATGAGTGCAAGCATGCACCTCACTGCACTCTTGCCTGCTCTTCCACCTGCTCCCTGATTTGCACAGGCCCTTTGGACAGCACAGGTCTTGCTCTTCCCATTCATCACCTGCTCAGGGCAAATGTTAAAAGGGAGCTATATATAGGCTAGAATAGGTAAAACTATGCATTTGTGTCACCTAGAAAACCTGGCTTCCATAGGTATTCTGTATTTCAGCTTATTTAACTTGTAAATTACACGTGAGAAGAGTGGAATTACTGACCACAAATGGCAGTTCCGACCCCAGTAATGTCTTCCCCCCTACACCATGCAATTCACAATCTGGACCCTAGAGGAAGAACCAGCCCTGCAGGTATTATTGTTGTTTGGTCTTTTAACACCTCAGTAAGGGATGGAGTGCAGTAAGAGGCTTCAGCAGGCGCTGCCTCTGATGCAAGTGGCTGAAAGAATTAGGTTGTGGAATTTTATTTTTTCAGATTCCTGTATTTAAAATCAGACATTCCACTCATTATTTTGGTGGAACCCTAAGGCCTCAAACCTTGTTTATTTATATTTATAGAGCACACTGGTGCTTAGGGAAAAGGTAAACAGGTAGAGACTGCTTCAGAAAGATCTAAGCTATTAATTGCTTAAAAAAGAAAGGCTTTAATTTAGAGGCGGAAGAGAAGGTGAATAGAGGTGAGATCGACTGTTATGGGGAAGTGTATCTGTTATTGTCTAGATATGGTACTTTGTTAGTATTAGTGGCATATCAGAACACTAGGTATGTAGTTGGATTGTAAGGAGCTTGAGGTTCCAAACTCTGGCAATTGAGACTGTAGCTGGAACCTCACAAGAGGCATGAAGCTGTTGGTGGTGGCTTGATGCTTACTAAAAATAAATATACTCAGTTGAAACATCCAGTCATTGTTTAAGCGTACTCTTAATGTTATTCCACTATTTAGTTACCAGAAGTTAGAAGGATGGCCTACCAGTCTGGCTAAATGGCATTGCTAGAACAGAGAGAGCAGCCTGGAATGTAAGATTAAAGACACTCCTAAAGATACAAAGAGACAGATCTCTGAAAGGAGAAGTGACAGAATCTTAAAAATAATCCATTTGGCAGTGGGGAGTAAGTGGAGTTCATTGAGATGGAGAGAGATCACAGTCTTGACGGGGAGACCTAGACTGAGGAGGGCTGCTGAATATTTCACTAATTGCAACAGTGAGAGCCACAAGGCTGGTGACCCAACATAAAGGGCATTGCAATAGTTTAAGTGGGAGAGAATGAGAGCCTGCATTACTGGCTGCCTATAGTTGGGTGGGGGGGAAGTAGACTGCTTTACAAAGGATTCATAGTATGAAAAAACATGCTTTGATACCATTGCAGATCTTCTCTTTAAAAGAGCTTGATGAGTTAATGATGTCTACATTTCAGAAGCACCATGTGTTGGAGTTAAGTTTGAAGACGAGAACTAAAGTCTTGTTGCTGTTAAGTGTTATAGAATTGCTTTTCCTCCAAGCTGCCATGGCACACACGCACTCCTGAAAATGGTTTGGGTTGTGATCATGTTGCCACTAAAGGTGACCGCAATCTCGTTATTGTCCTTATATGTCAGTAAAGAGAAACTAAATGACTAGATCAGCTTTGCCTCAGGAAACATATAGAGGTTCAAAAGGCTTGGGCTAAGGACTGAGCCCTGAGGAACCCGGCATGGCAAGTATGGAAAGGAGGAACAAATGGGATAAATTAATTGGTTGAAGCAGTTGTTGAGACTTTATTTCATCCAAGTATTTGCTGGGCACTGGATTACAAGCTGAAATTAATGGTCACCCAAGAAGTCGTGGGAGAACCACATTGTATGCAGCACTGACATCAAGAAGAATAAAGACGGCTTTATTTCCATTATCAAGGCTGATCTAAATGTCATCACTAATGATAATAAGTATGGATTTGGTTGGATGTAATGGATGGAATCCAGATTGTGCTGTATCAAAGATATTATCATCCACAAATTTAGAAGATAGTTGATTAAATTCTAACTCGAGAATTTTCACTAGGAAAGGTATTGATGGTCAAAGTTTGCTATAAACTGTAAAGTAGCAACAGCAACAAGTTTTTCTAGAACGAGATGACCATGGCATTTTTTTCATTCTTTCAGAAAGACTGCTAAAGCTGAACAAGAATTGAGGAGCTCAATGAGCACTGGACCTGAGGTGTCTTGAACTAAAGCAAACATATGAGCAGTACAGGGATCGAGAGGGGAACCAGAGCGATTGACCTTGGCTAGCCATCATGTAACTGAGAGTATAGTGAAAGGCAGTAGCTTGTGGCTACAGTGAGGGAGGATTGTCAGGGGGTATAAATGGTAGAGAAGGATTGGCAAAATATGCACATATCGACTCACCTTTTTCTAAGAAATAGACCAAGCGGTTATTACAGCCATCTTCTAAAGAAATGTCAGCTTTACTGCAAGTTTAAGGAGCTGTAAATTCTTTGACAATGTTAAAGAATTTCTTGGATGCATAGTTGGCGGTGTCAAAATGTCCATCAATATTTTTGGAGTGGGTTTCTTTAATCAACCTCCTAAAAGATCCTGGCATATCAGCATAGGCCAGTTTCTCTAAAAGAAGTTATTAATCTTTCCACCTTCTTACAGTGACGCTTAGTCATTGCTAAATCCGCCAATCTGCAGAAGGAGTTGAACAGTGTGAGGAAAATTGTGTGAAGAGATCCACTGTGGCTAGGGAGTGAGAGTTTCAATCATTAAAAAGGTGGGCTTGGTATTAATATCCTGATTAGGATCCCACTAGAGAGCTGGTTGGATCACAAAGAAGTCATTTATGGGAACAGATGGTGAACGGGCCAAGGGTTTTAACGCTGGACATGTCCCGGCCTTGATGGTTGCAGACAGTCTTGCCCTTGGTGGGCCTTCAGCACACCAACCCGTGCATCCACTACTTGTGCCCGCTGGCTGGAAGCGTAGCTAATCGTGTATTATAGACCTCCAGGTCATCAGTCGCAGCCGGCATGACTCTTGGGGGAGGGGGGGGCAGGCTCTCGCTGGTTTGCGGGGAGGGGAGGCGGGACAGGTTTAATTAAAATTTAAAAAAACGTACCTTCCCGGGTCCCGCGCTGCCTCCACTCCTGGCTGGGTCCCGTGTTTTCCTGCTGCTCTCCTGAACAGGAAGCAGTCACAGGCAGCCTCCCTCCCCTCCCTTAAGCCAATCACAACGCTGCAATGGCAGCGTTGTGATTGGTGGGGACGGCGCCGAGCCGGGCGCCTATGGGGAAGCCATTTTCTCTATGTAGGCTGCATGCAGCCTACATAGAGAAAAGGCAGAGTGCGCATTACTGGTTTGGTCGGCCCCAGAGGGCCGACCAAACATTCAGGGCCCACAGCATTGGGCAAGCCACTCTTCCCCCACCTGCCCGCCCCAACCAGGCATACCCTTCTGCTTTTTCGCAGTGCGAGAGGCAGAAACATAAAATGGTATTTAAAATACCATTTTATGTTTCTGCTTCTCGCACTGCGAGAAAGCAGTGGGGCGACACTCCTGCCCTAAAGGAGGAGCTGCCCCTGCATGTCATGAACAATCTGTGAGGCAGCATGTGCAAAGGCAGCGCTGTCCAGCAACCTGTCAATGCAGTACATTTAAAAGAAATATGGGGAGGGCAAAGTAAACAAATAAACTGAAGTCCAACTGCTGCTGTCTGCAGACAAGGCCACGTTGCGCTGCAAGACTATAGGGAAAGGAAAACAAGTAAAAACATTTGTGAAAAAGAAAACAAAAAAGTAATGATAGTTAAAATAACAATGCATTATCAAGGTGCCTTCATAAAAAAAAATCATAGTATGCTATCAAGGTGCCTTAATTAAAATAAGCCTTAATTAAAAATAAATCTTACTCATGACTAGTTATAATAAAATCAATAGCTGATGAATTGTACCCATCACAGATATTGATTACAGGGTTTTTGGCCAGACTGAATGCTATGCACAATGGTTTGTACGTAACATGTCATTGAATTTTCAGTAGGTATAGTTTGTACACAAAAAGCGTCTGCAGGGTATTCCCCAATTATTGGGCCCACATTTAAGCATGGCAGAAAGGTCTCAGATAATGGTATTAGCAGCTCGGGCCATTCTGCTAAGTTCAAAATGAGTTGCTTTATTTTGGAGACTGAAAATGTGTGCTAAGAAGTCAATCAATAATTCTTTATTCGGTTTAAAATAAGTAAATCATAAAAGAAAAACAATACAATAACAATCCAAATAGATAAGACAAGAATCAAGTTCATAATCAGTAGGGATCAAAAACAAGAAACGGTGAAAAAAAAATAATTCTAAAAATTCTAAAACCATTATGTCAACCTAAAATCATTGAATTTCTTATTCTAACAACACAGTTTAAAAAACAGGCAACATTAAGGCAGGTTGGAAAGTCAGTCAACATCTGTAAATGTAACGGTGTAGGTCTGGCATGCCTAAAATTCTACCCAGCATAAAACTGGCTTTAAAAATCTTTTACAGATATTGGAGTAAAGAGGTCAAACTAAATAAAGTGCATAGGGGCACATGCATCAAAGGTTTTGCGATCGCAAACGGTGCGAATCGCAAAAATCGGCCGTTTGCGATCGCAAATTGGCCTTTGGAGATGCATGAAAGTAGTTTCCTATGCGCAATTTAAGAATTCGCAATTAATTGCGAATTCCTAAATTATGATTGCATTTAAGGAATCGCAATTTGCGATTCCTTAAATGCAATGCTAGAAGCACTTTCAAATAGCGATTTCGCTATTTGGGACCGCAAATTACAGACAAATCAAACTTGTCTGTAATTTGCAATACCTTCGAAAAATGCTCTAAAATGCATTTTTTAAGTTTTAGGTTACACACACACATGCCCTTGGGGCATGTGTGTGCGCAACATGGGTGCACATCACAATTTCAGGGGTGCAACAGGGTGTCATTTTGACACCCTGGCACCCTTGAAATTGCATTCTCAATTTGCGATTCTCTAATTGCGAATCGCTAATTGAGAATGTCTTCCCATTCATTCCTATGGGCCTCTAGGCCCATAGGAATTAATGGGGAGGTATTCCTTAATTGCGACTCGCAATTAGCGAGTCGCAATTAAGGAATGTTTAGGAATCGCTATTTTTATAGCGATTCCTACATGCATAGGCTTTTGCGATTCCTTAATTGCGATTCCTTAATAATCGCAATTAAGGAATCGCAAAAGCCTACCTTGATGCATGTGCCCCATAGTGTCTTGAATAGAGCAACCATCACATTGGTGGGGGTATCGATTTCCTCTGGTGTCTAGCCCTTTGCCACACACAACAAATGAGGAATTAAATTACACCTACAATGTGTTTACGGAAAGCAATGAATGTTTGAAAACCCGTCATTTAAGTAAAGTTCCAGAAAGGCTGGTTTGGACCAAGACGTAAAATCTCACAAAGAGCAAGGACAGTGCTCCAGGTTCCCTTTCGTTGGACCCCTATGACATAATAGCATTCTTAACCCTGACAATATCACCCTTGACTATGGTTTGTGGTCGAAGGAACATATCAGGATGACCTAATTAAAAAAAAACAATCCTTGATATATTTAAGCCACAGCATTTTGTCTCCTGCCCCACCGCTATGCTTGCTGGGACTTGCAGTCCCTCCTGAGGTCACTCTCCTTCCCGTGTTGCGGGACCCCTCGTGCGCTTAAGAGAGTGAGGAAAGGGTGTGTGTCCAGCAGTCGCCTGCCCCACCCTCTTTTGCTGGGACTTGCAGTCCCTCCTGAGGTCACACTCCTAAGAAGTAATCAATTGCTTGATTGAAATGGAATTCATTACATCTTGGAGACTGTTCTGGAAAATATCTTAAGGTGTAAATTCCAAAATGAATATCTGGAAGGGTAAGAAGCCCCCCCGAGGCAGGTTGCTTTATTCATATTCCCTTTAGCATGAAATTTAGAATACTGACAGCATGGAGGGTGTTTTCTAATGTGATTGCCCCTTTCTGCCCGAAGGCAATACCATAGCACAGTGGATGGAAGGAGCATGATTGTTGCACTACCTCACCCAGTCATGAGCCTAAATATTACGCGCTTAAAGTTTCACCCATACAGAATGCATACAAACAAATTGCATGGATCACTGAAGAGGCTTTTGGATTAAGGTCTTGACCTCCCGTATGTTATCTGTGCTGAGTGTGGACCTCCAGAAACAAGATCATGGATAGGACCTCAGCGCGTTTCATAGGCTCGAAGGCAGGCCAATCGCTCTCTTTTGTTCTGTTTTTTTCTGGGTCTGTAGAGAAGATATGCATGATTCAAGCAGCATGTGCATATTTATCTGCTCTCCTCCCCTGTCAAGGCTACTCGTTTACTAGGCCTTTTCCTAGGCCCACAAGGGCTGGATCCACCACCACGTGTCTCTGCCACCCATCACCTCACCTCATGCTCCACTGAGTCTCCTATCTCTGCAGGTGATCTGAAATCATTGTAGGCTTCTTCCTGCTTACTCAGTGGTTTGAGTGACCTATACTTATCAGCAGGACAGCACCAGGCTAAGAATTAGGCTACCAACTTATTCTAGTATATGAAAATCACTTATTTAATAATTGCGTTTATTTAAAATAAATATACAGGACCTTTACATTGTTTTTAAATATACAATTTTGAAATGTCACAAATTAAAAACATTAAGAAAAAATCCTATATTTTCTCAGAAATGTTGACTAACAACATCAACACCAAATCATTGTTATTTCAATGGCCAGGGTCTGGTCATAATTTGTTTTTTAAAGCTCTTTGTACGATATTTTGACAAACATTTTTCTGTCATATATATATATTATGGCAGGCATGCTGAGCTTCTAAAAATAAATACTCACTTGCACTTACAGCTGGGTCTGTTTTCGTCTGTTCCGGTTTTCATGAGCTTTGTGATTCCTGGGATCTTTGAGGTGAAACTTTCGACATATATATATATATATATATATATTATCTACTGGCGGTCGCCAGTAGATAGTTATAGTTAGGACCTATTATCCATAGGAAATCCGCGACATTCTATTTGAAATAACGTTGGCGCCGGTTGACGAATCTTCGCGAAAGTTTCGAACTTGTTGGGGCGCTCCGGTCCGCTCCTATCCTGAAAGTCTCGGGGTGATACGTCAAGCGGGGGCCGAGAAAAAAGGGGGGTCCCAAAACGCGTTTTCCCCATTCATTTTTCCATAGGAACCTTCAGTCGCAGCTACAGCCTGAACTGATGAACAGAATTACACCAAATTTGGCAAAGAGGTAGCCCTTGGTTCAGTGTCGTGCCTTTTGCTTAAATGGTGTAAATCCGTTCAGTAGTTCCTGAGAAAATCAAAAGTAAAGTCACATATATATCTATGGCCGAGTAGGGTCCGCGTACCCTCCCGATCACGAGCTGTATGCTAATTGGCTGTCAAGTGGATGTCAACACTCCAAATCAGGAAGTGTTGGCAGCCATTTTGTCCCTCGGTAGAAGCGAGGGACAGAAACAAGTGCGCAAAGCGCAAAAAGGGGGCAGGGTAGAAACACCCTGACCCCCTAGGTCTGCTCAGGGGGTCCCACAAGGACCCCCTGGGCAGAAAAAAGCATTTATTTATTTTTTAATCGGCAGGATGCGCTTAGCGTGCGCGAATCCCGCCGCGAAAAAAAAAAAAAAGCATAAGAAACACGTCACCAAACGCAACAAGGGGGCAGGGTAGAAACGCCCTGACCCCTAGGTCTGCTCAGGGGGTCCCACAAGGACCCCTGGGCAGAAAAAGCATTTATAAAAAAAATCGGCGGGATGCGCTTAGGGTGCGCGGATCCCGCCGATAAAAAATCGAAGCGCGGTCTCCCGCGCTTCGATGTTAATTTGCCCCCGGGTGGGCCAAGTCCTGGGGGCATGGTGGGGGGGTTTAAATTTAATGTGGGGGGCCTCTAAGGCCCCCAAGCCCCGGGGACCGCCACCCCCGGGGCTTTCAAAAATAATGGTGCGGGAGGGCTCTTGGCCCTCCGCAGCCCCGGGGACCGCCACCCCGGGGCTTCTTTTTTTAAAATTATTTTGACCTGTGTGGGGGGCTCCAGCCCCCACACTCCCGAGGACCGCCACCTCCCCGGGGCACTAAAGATTTGAATATGGGGGTCCGTTACGGACCCCAAAGCCCCGGGGACCACCACCTCCCCGGGGCTGTGAAATGGTTGGGAGGGGGGCCGCGCGGCCCCCCTCCTGGAGCCCTTGATGGCCCTGGGGACCGCCACCCCCAGGGCCGGCTCCTGCAGTGTCCTGGGGTGCCTACCCCCGGGACACTGTAGTTTGCTATGACAGGACGGGAGCCTCGCGGCTCCCGTCCTGTCATAGCAAACTTGGTTTGCATTTTGAAAGAGAGAGCAGGAAACCTGCTCTCTCTTTCAGAATGCAAACCCAATTGCTTTTCCACATGGGGAGCAGCATGTTAGCTGCTCCCCATGTGGAAAAGCAATGCCGGCTCCTGTAGGACACGGGGAGCCGGCGGGACTGTGGGGGATTGGGGACCCCCCCACAGTCCCCAACCAGAGGCCAGGCCCCGGGGGATGGGGTCCCCGGGGCCATAAGTGGCCAGGGAGGGGGCCACGCAGCCCCCTCCCCAAATAAAAAAAAAAAAAAGGGCAAGGCCGGCCCCGGGGATGGGGTCCCCGGGGCCTTAAATGGCCTGAGGAGGGGGGCCACGCAGCCCCCCTCCAAATTAAAAAAATAAAAATCAAGGGCATGCCCCGGGGGATGGGGTCCCCGGGGCCAATACAGGCCCAGGGAAGGGGGGCCACGCGGCCCCCTTCCCGTTTTTTTTTTTGATTTAAAAAAAAAAATTAAATGCTCAGGCCCCGGGGATGGGGTCCCCCTGGCCAAAAGTGGCCAAGGGAAGGGGGGCCACGCAGCCCCCCTCCCATTAAAAAAAATTAGAAAAAAAACAAAAACGACCGGCATCGTGCCGGAGGCCCCGCCCCCCCTCCCTGCAGTACTCTGCAAACGCGCCCCCTGGCGCGTTTTAAGAAGGGGAAGTAATTCCCCTTGAATACTTGGGGTCCCTGGGGGCCAACTAGCCCACCAGGAACCTCCAGTATGCGCCAGGGGGCTGCGTTGCAGAGAGGTGTACAGAGGCCATGCCCCTTTTTACACTTCTCTGCAACTCAGCCCTGTGGCGCTTTTTAGAAGTACATGGTGGGCTAGTTGGACTCCAGGGACCCTCAGGATTCAAGGGGACTTAATCCCCCAACTTAAAACGCGCCATGGGGCGCGTTTGCACAGTGGTGAAGGGAGGGGGCGGGGCTTCAGGTGACATGTGTGCAAACAGGCCCGTGGCGCGTTTTAAGTTGGGGAATTAAATCCCCTTCAAGCCTGAGGGTCCCTGGGGGCCAACTAGCCCAACAGGTACGTCCAGAAAGCGCCACAGAGCTGCATTGCAGAGAGGTGCAAAAAGGGGTGTGGCCTCTGAACACCTGTCTGCAACGCAGCTCCCTGGCGCATACTGGAGGTACAGGGTGGGCTAGTTGGACCCCAGGGACCCTCATGATTCAAGGGGACTTAATCCCCCAACTTAAAACGCGCCATGGGGCGCGTTTGCACAGATGTCACCTCAGGCCCCGCCCCCTCCCTTCACCATTGTGCAAATATTCCTCTAAAATCAGCCGAACTACGAATTCCTATTTACTCACCTGTTATCAGGAGAGACCTCAGTGCTGCATCTTTCAGCCCAGTACTGATCCTGAAAAGTAATTTTAACCGTACTTACCAGTAACTTGAATTTCCTTCCATAGGCTAACATTGACTGGTTTCACTTGGAAATTCTTCTAAGTGTGGAGTTTTGGAAATTTATAATATTCCTCTAAAATCAGCCGAAATACGAATTCCGATTTACTCACCTGTTATCAGGAGAGACCTCAGTGCTGCATCTTTCAGCCCAGTACTGATCCTGAAAAGTAATTTTAACCGTACTTACCAGTAACTTGAATTTCCTTCCATAGGATATCATTGTCTGCTTTTTGCTGAAAAAGTTTGTGTCGATTTTTGAAACATACAAATATTCCTCTAAAATCAGCCGAACTACGAATTCCGATTTACTCACCTGTTATCAGGAGAGACCTCAGTGCTGCATCTTTCAGCCCAGTACTGATCCTGAAAAGTAATTTTAACCGTACTTACCAGTAACTTATATTTCCTTCCATAGGAATCCATTGTCTGGTTTTCAGCAGAAAAGTTTCTAAGTGTTGATTTTCACAAACTACAAATATTCCTTAAAAATCGCCTGTATGACTTAAACGCATTCTTTCAACTGTTTACAGGAGATGCACCAGTGCTGGATCCAGGATCCACCACTGAGTAAGAAAAAGTAACGATAACACTACTTACCTGCTAAGTGAATTTCCTCCCATAGGATAACATTGGTGATTCTATGTGAAAAAGTTTCTAAGTGTCAACTTTTAAAATACAATAATATTCCTTAAAAATCCCTACTGTAACCAAAACACTTTTACTCAACTGTTTACAGGAGATGTCCCAGGACTGAATCTAGGATCCAGGCCTGTGGTTAGAAAAGTAATCCATAAAGTAACTAATTGCATTTAGCTAGAAATTCACATTGAGCTCAATGTTGCATTGTGTTTGAAATTGTGTTGCCCATTGCAACAACTGTAACTACTGTACTTAAAAGTCTATTGCGTATTTGCAAAGTATTTAAACTAAAGTAATTCATTCTGAGAAAGTATATTTTGTAATGTAATGTATAATGTAATTACAATGTAATTTAAAAAATAAAATATCTAAAAATAAATAGTTTAAAAAAATGTAGTAAATTAGTATAAAAAATAGAAATATAACAATTAATACATTTAAAAATTGTCATTTACAAAACCTTTGAAATTCACTGAAAAAAACCATAGGTTTCAGACATGTTATAGTTAGGAATTAGCATTTAAAAAACCTTTGAAATTCACTGAAAAAACCATAGGTTTCAGGCTTGTTATAGTTAGGAATTAGCATTTTAAAAACCTTTGAAATTCACTGAAAAAACCATAGGTTTCAGGCCTGTTATAGTTAGGGTTTAGCATTTAAAAACCTTTGAAATTCACTGAAAAAACCATAGGTTTTAGGGAAAGTTATAGTTAGTTGGACATTGCACTCGTACAAAACCCGTGAAATTCCCCGTTATAGTTAGTTCAGCTAACTATAAATCGCGCCCCGCAATGCACTGCTGATGACGTCACATATTACATCACTCATGACATGGTCAGTGACATCACTGATGACATCACTGATGACATCTCAAATGACATCACTGATGACATCATCCATGTGAGAATTTCATGCATCTTCTCACACCCTAATATAACTTTTGATACACCCACTCTAAATTACAGACTGCCATTCTCAAAACCATACACACTCCAATACCAATAAGTACATACCCACTCACTGATTCTTAGGTCTACACACACACATCTACTCACTCACCCGTACAGTCACTCATACTTACAGTCACCCAGTACAGGACTATCATATGCACTCATACACCTATATAAACACTCACACAACGCAACTCCTCCATAGAGGTACTCACACACCTAGTCAGTCATGCAAATAATTAATCACACTCCAATTTACTCACCTATACAGTTATACACACCAGCTCACTTACTCATAAAAATACTAGCACATTCTTACGCTCCTATGCAATCACTGATGCAAGCACACACTCATCCATATAGCCACTCTCACAATCACACACTCTCACTTATAGCCATTTATATACTCCAACACACATATATACTGCCTTTCACATATGTAGTTACTCACACATGTACCACTGAGATATACATTCAATCACTAACACACCCATACACACACTCACCCACCCATACAGTCCATCACAGACGCACTCTTGAAACCATGCACCCAGTGAATCACCCACTCACACATCTATGCACAGAGTCACACACACCCCACCCACACAAACACTGAGGCACCCATACAGATACTCAGAGAACCAATCCATAACCCATATAGACACTCATTTAGCTAGTCAGAAACCCATGCAGCTGCTTACACAACAACAGACAGACGGATACAGACATTCACACAGTTTAGTCACTCACCCATGCATCCAGTAAGATACGTTTAATCACTCACTTATAGACTCAGTCACGCACCTACTAAATCATCCATTCAGACACTTATACACCCACTCATTCTTCAATACGCCTTTCCCTATATATATTAAACATATTTAAACTTTACAGAAACACACAGTCACTGGATGATGTCAGTGATGTCATCAGTGATGTCATTTGAGATGTCATCAGTGATGTCATCAGTGATGTCACTGACCATGTCATGAGTGATGTAATATGTGACGTCATCAGCAGTGCATTGCGGGGCGCGAGTTATAGTTAGCTGAACTAACTATAACGGGGAATTTCACGGGTTTTGTACGAGTGCAATGTCCAACTAACTATAACTTTCCCTAAAACCTATGGTTTTTTCAGTGAATTTTATATATATATATATATATATATATTGCTCCAAGGTTTACCCACAAATTGAGGAAGCACTCGGGCAGTGCACGGCAGACCACACACGCAGCAGGAGCAGCCTGATGCGTTTCGGAAACCTCCTTCCTCATCCCACAGATTAAAACAGCATTTGGGCCACACTACATTTATTGCCTAAACTGCCTGCTGATAGGCCGCTTCAATAAGCCGCAACATGATTAGTTCACAGGCCCCTCTGGAATTCTGGGACATGTAGTTCAGCAATCTCACCCAAATGGGTGCCGTGTCCTCTGGGTCCTTTATGCATAGCCCTCCAATGGGCCCCGCTGTGTGCGCAGTCTGAATTCCTGGCGCTGCTTGCCCCCTGTGGAACTGGACGTATTTCCAGCTCCCAGCCGCTTTGCCAATCCTAGCGGTGGTGCTCCCTCCACGGCTGGGCAGCCGTGAAAATATGTTGCTCCAAGGTTTACCCACAAATTGAGGAAGCACTCTGGCAGCAGCAGTGCACGGCAGACCACACACGCAGCAGGAGCAGCCTGGCGTGTTTCGGAAACCTCCTTCCTCATAGGCTCAGTCCCACAGATTAAAACAGCGTTTGGGCCACACTACATTTATTGCCTAAACTGCCTGCTGATAGGCCGCTTCAATAAGCCACAACATGATTAGTTCACAGGCCCCTCTGGAATTCTGGGACATGTAGTGCGGCAATCTCACCCAAATGGATGCCGTGTCCTCTGGGTCCTTTATGCATAGCCCTCCAATGGGCCCCGATGTGTGCGCAGTCTGAATTCCTGGTGCTGCTTGCCCCATGTGGAACTGGACGTATTTCCAGCTCCCAGCCCGCTTTGCCAATCCTAGCGGTGGTGCTCCCTCCACTGCTGGGCAGCCGTGAAAATATGTTGCTCCAAGGTTTACCCACAAATTGAGGAAGCACTCGGGAGCAGCAGTGCACGGCAGACCACACACGCAGCAGAAGCAGCCTTACGCGTTTCGGAAACCTCCTTCCTCATAGGCTCAGTCCCACAGATTAAAACAGCGTTTGGGCCACACTACATTTATTGCCTAAACTGCCTGCTGATAGGACGCTTTAATAAGCCACAACATGATTAGTTCACCGGCCCCTCTGGAATTCTGGGACATGTAGTGCGGCAATCTCACCCAAATGGGTGCCGTGTCCTCAGGGTCTTTTATGCATAGCCCTCCAATGGGCCCTTCTGTGTGCGCAGTCTGAATTCCTGGCGCTGCTTGCCCCCTGTGGAACTGGACGTATTTCCAGCTCCCAGCCCGCTTTGCCAATCCTAGCCGTGGTGCTCCCTCCACGGCTGGGCAGCCGTGAAAATATGTTGCTCCAAGGTTTACCCACAAATTGAGGAAGCACTCGGGCAGCAGCAGTGCACGGCAGACCACACATGCAGCAGGAGCAGCCTGACGCGTTTCGGAAACCTCCTTCCTCATAGGCTCAGTCCCACAGATTAAAACAGGGTTTGGGCCACACTACATTTATTGCCTAAACTGCCTGCTGATAGGCTGCTTCAATAAGCCACAACATGATTAGTTCACAGGCCCCTCTGGAATTATGGGACATGTAGTGCGGCAATCTCAGCCAAATGGGTGCAGTGTCCTCTGGGTCCTTTATGCATAGCACTCCAATGGGCCCGCTGTGTGCGCAGTCTGAATTCCTGGTGCTGCTTGCCCCATGTGGAACTGGATGTATTTCCAGCTCCCAGCCCGCTTTGCCCCAGGTGATAAAAAAAAAAAAAGAAGCCCCAGGGGGTGGCGGTCCCCGGGGCTGCGGGAGGGCGGAGAGCCCTCCCGCACCATTTTTTATTTAAAGCCCCGGGGGGTGGCGGTCCCCGGGGCTTGGGGGGCCTTAGAGGCCCCCCACATAAAATATAAACCCACCCCCGCATGCCCCCGGGACTTGGGCCACCCGGGGGCAAAATAGCATCGAAGCGCGGGAGACCGCGCTTCGATTTTTTTTTTTATTGGCGGGATCTGCGCACCCTAAGCGCATCCCGCCGATTTAAAAAAAAAAAATGCTTTTTTCTGCCCAGGGGGTCCTTGTGGGACCCCCTGAGCAGACCTAGGGGGTCAGGGCGTTTCTACCCTGCCCCCTTTTTGCGTTTGCGCACTTGTTTCTGTGCCTCGGTTCTACCGAGGGACAAAATGGCTGCCAACACTTCCTGATTTGGAGTGTTGACAGCCACTTGACAGCCAATTAGCATGCAGCTCGTGATCGGGAGGGTACGCGGACCCTACTCGGCCATAGATATATATGTGATTTTACTTGGGATTTTCTCAGGAACTACTGAACGAATTTACACCATTTAACCAAAAGGCACGACACTGAACCAAGGGCTACCTTTTTGCCAAATTTGGTGTAATTCCGTTCAGCAGTTCGGGCTGTAGCTGCGGCAAAAGGTTCCTATGGGGAAAACACGTTTTGGGACCCCCCTTTTTTCTCGGCCCCCACTTGACGAATCACCCTGAAACTTTCAAGATAGGAGCTGACCGGAGCTGGCCATAAGTTTTGAAAATTTCGCGAAGATTCGTCAACCGGCGCCAAAGTTATTTCAAATAGAATGTTGCGGATTTCCTATGGAAAATAGGTCCTAACTATAACTATCTACTGGCGACCGCCAGTAGATAATATATATATATATATATATATATATATATATCTGTAAGATTTCCAAATCACCAGCCGCAGCACCTCACGTCTCGGGTGCCGCCCCATGCGGGGGGTGAGCTACTTGACACTATCACTGTCGGCAACCGTTTCTCCGTTGCCCAACGAAGCGCACACATGAGAACTTGATAATTTCAAAGTTTATTCAAAAAGTCACACAGCAGCACATACAGACACGTTTCGTCATGACGCCTTCCTCAATGTCAGCGTGTCCAGACACCATTTCATATTTAAATACCTTATGCGTGGCGGCCATCCTAACATTGGCAAATAATGTATATACAAAGAAGAATGTTCTTATGTATAGTTCGTCATCAGGGAAGTATTTACAAGGGAGCAGTAAAAACTATTTACAATTCAAATAAACCTCAATTCATTATTAACTCAATAAGTCTCTATTACTTTTCTTAATAGTGCCCTGAATGGGCTTACGCTGATCAATGGTTTAACGCGCTCCCTATGTACAATTTTTATTGTTATCTAGCTCCTTATAGTGCCCTGAATGGGCCTTCTCTATACCACCATTTTATATTTCGGTAAAAACCAATTTCATATACATTACATCAATGTGCATTAAAGTAAAGAAAACATATTTCAACTCCATCATTTGCTCACATTGTCAATTAGTGTATATACAAGATTATAATTTGTAACGTAATCGCTATACAAAAGGTGTTAAGAGGAAAAAAATGTATAATCTTTTTTCAACACACATATACATCAACATATTGATAACTGTCAATAGCACTTCTCTGTGCATCAAATGTTCTCCAGAGAAAACTATATTTCTGCTTTATCTAGATTATTGACTATGCAAACACCCTTAAATTGTACCAAATGGAAGAAATCTCTAAACGAGATCATTCAGTATCTAACATAAATAGTTATGGCTATCCTGCAGTAAAATCACCTACATATTTTAACCAAGATGAACCCATAGCTTTCCTTTTTGTTCAGTCCCTTAGGGGTCCTTAGTTTGTAATTCGATTATTTAACAGGACTCAAGAATGCGGAGCTTCTTCACCCTATCCCCCCCTTTCATTTTTTTTAACCTGATCTAAACAAACAAATCTAAGACGATCACGATCGCTGTCATGTTTTAGTTCAAAATGCCGTGCTAGGGATAGCTTTGGTCTCTGTAATCGCTCGCATATGTTCGAGCACCCTCTTTTTAGCCGCATGTATTGTGCTCCCTATGTAATATTTTCCACAGCGGCATACCAGACAGTAAATTGTAAATTCTGAATTACAATAGAAGCCCGTACACCGGACTCTCTGGGGGGAGTGAGGACTCCAACCCCCAGACTCCTTGGCCTCACGCCGCGTCACTGCCACACCCGGAGGTGCTTAAATTAACATTGTGGGCCCCGCGGAGCAGGAAGCCCGTACACGGGACTCTTTGGGGGGTGAGGACTCCAACCCCCAGACTCCTCGGCCGCAGCCCGCATCACTGCCGTGCCCGGAGGGGCTTAAATTAACGTTGCGGGCCCCGCAGAACGCGTGCGGGGCCTGGGTCAAGGGCAGGCCCGTTCTGCGCCCGTCAGTACTTGGAGGAGGCTGGGCCTGACCACCTCTCTTACATCGTTACAACTGATTCATCCTGGAGGCGGTGAGTGCTGGTTTATTAATATCTAATGGGCCTTTTGTGTGGACTCAGACTAAAGCCCTTTTATGATTTTGCCAAGCCATTAGTTATTTAATCTCTATCAGTGCTGTCTGAACTTGAGTTTCAAGCATAATGGGGATGAGAAAAGCGGAACCCATTAATGGGACTGAGAAAAGACCAAGAGCCAGTAATACGATACTGTCCTTCCTAAACCAGGCAGTGGGAGTGTTATCAGATGAAATCTCCTGTGCCGAGGTAGAGCTGGCTGCTAACCATCAAGCTATTTTTACGGCCAGAGACGCTCAAGGTGAGGGGGCTGTTCGCTCAATCTTTACCCCCTCTTATTCCCCCCTCCTGTCAGCTTTCACTCTCTAACTTCCTACGCACCCTGGTACATCCCAAGAATGGTGAATCTACTCTCAATAAGCAAACTGCTGACACTCAAAGACTGGGAGCCAGGCGTAAAACCAGAAATGTAGGGCAACTACCTTCTAATAAATCAACCAGGAAGCCCGCAACTGGCCCTAGGAAGGCATCAGTAAAGCCTGCATGTGAAAATAACACTGATGATCTCACTGCCCCAGGGCTTGACAAGGCTGAATGTAACTTTGTGGAACTCTTTCGCATTCTGCAACACAAGACTTTAACAGCCCTTAACGTCTTTGGAACTCAGATTTCTGCCCTGGAGCACTAAGTGGGAAACCTCCAAGGGTCAGTGGACACTATACAATCATACATTAAGAATGTGTCTTGTAAGCCAGACATCAGTACTAACATTCTCACCACGGCAGCGGGAGATATTATCTCCAAAGCTCATACCAAGTATTTCTCAAGGTACACCGAGCCCCTTTTGCCTCAGGTAACTTATAAGACCCCAATGCTCTCACATGCAGACGTCTGCTCCCCACGACTAATGTTTTCATCTCCGAATAATGGTGATCTCACTCACCTGATGGCTCCTTTCCCTGTTCAGCCGCCCAGCTCCAGCGACCCTAATCACCCCACAATGGCAACTCCTCACATATCACAAAAAGTCGCCCCCGGTAGATTATCCCTGTACTACTGTTATCCAGCTGCCCCCAGCAGCTACCCCCTATGTTCTAATAATGGTGGATGCTCCCCCCCTTAAGGAAGGATGCCCAGGAAAACTATGACCAACTCAAGAACAAAGTAGGTCATTGGCTGACGACCAGGGCTAATGTATGCCAACCTCTATTCCAGCTTTTGGCAGAGGAGATCATCATGGTTCGCAGGGTGGAATGGATTGGCTCTTCTCAGAAGATGTTCTTAGGCGACTGTTTAAGGAAGGATGCCCAGGAAAACTATGACCAACTCAAGAATTAAGTAGGCCATTGGCTGATGACCAGGGCTAATGGATGGAAACCTCTATTCCAGCTTTTGGCAGAGGAGATCATCATGGTTCGCAGGGTGGAATGGATTGGCTCTTCTCAGAAGATGTTCTTAGGCGACTGTATAACAGTTAATGTTAACAATGCCATGCAGGCAGGCTCTATTCTCCACACCCTGGGAGTTAAAGGTGCTACTAAGGACAGAATATCAGTGCTCCCTCTGCGCTTCTTTTATCCACCACACATTTCTGGGCTATCTGGCAGGGAGGCCTACGTCCCAATCAGAGTAGGCAGCAAGATGGATTGGTCAATCATTCATGCCACAGAAACACCATAATTATACAATTTAGCAACCATTTTTAGCCAGTGAGTCAACTTGAAGATCCTGACTGACTGAGCCCAGTCCCTGCTGAAGAGGTCTTGGCTAAGGCCTTGGCGATCTAAGGGGTCTTAGTTGGAACATAGCCGAGGTACGGAGCAAGTTAACTGATGCTGGATGGCTGAGTATGCTGGCAACATTTGACATTGTTTGTTTGCAGGAAATGTGGGATGTCAAGGGATGCCTACATTTGGATGGCTTTGCTTCATATACTAAACCAGCTATTTTTCACCTAGTGGGCGCACCAGTGGTGGCCTTACTACATTAGTAAACTTGGGCCTCAACTGTAAAGTTGATGCTCTGAAGTCTAACTCAAAGGCTGTTCTGGGCATTGTTTTGACTTTTAGAAACAAGTGCAGATTGCTTGTCATTACCTTTTATAATGCAGTTTCATCCAGGAATGAACCAGATGCCGTTATCAGTCTTAAAGTTTTCATAGAAGATTTTTATCATTCTGAACCCCCATTTACTGTGATTATGTTAGCCAGAGACTTTAACCTACAACCATGCTATTCTTGCCCAGATAACGACGGATCAGAGCTTGAGAACCCTTTTACTCACCAGGTGCACCTCAAGCATATATATCAAGGTGTTCAATTTGATCAATTTAATGGACTCAAAACATGAAGGTTTAGCCGAGAGGATACCTGCATTCAAGGGGGGAGGTCCTAGCACTACAATAGATTATATCTTTGTGTCTTCCTGTTTGTCCTTAGCCCTTGTAGATTTTAAAGTACTATGGCATAATTTGGGTGACCATAACCCCTTGATGGCCACCTTGCTCTGGGACAAAAAGACTATTGATATAGCACCCTTATACAAGGAGCCAATTCTTCCCATTGATCATGTACGAAGGGTGCGGTGGGCCTCTATTGTCACCCTGGATTTTGTTCATAACTTGGTCTCTTCGTGCCGAAGCAATTTTCATATATGTCTTTCAGAGTAGGTCTCGGTGCAAAGTATTATGCTATCTTTCTCAAATTTTAGCAAATTTATGAAATCCGCTCTTTGCAAAGTAGGTGCCCCCTTTATGACCCAAGTAGTTAGATGTTTCGGCAAAAAGTGCTCCAAATTTATTTATTTATTATTTATTAAGGAGTTTTATATCGCGCTCGAGACCAGACCCGAAGGTATCGGAGCGCTTTACAACACTTTGTAAAGAGGAAAACACATATTATAGCAGTAGTGAACAGGAAGCCACAGGGTGCAGTAGAGGACTTTGCGCGTTGTATAACGATAGAGGGAAAGTTACATAGTCTCGTAATAGTGAACACAGTATATTCAAGCCGCGCATCCTTCCGATCCAGGGGGATAGTGGGGAGGAGTCGGGCTAGGTATGAGGTAGAGGTCTTGGTTATAAAGTGTCATAGTGCAGTAATGTGCACGCTTGAGAGATTTGGTTTCAATCTATCCATTTGGGAAGGTACGATTGAGGTAGAGGTCTTTGAGCTGCCTTTTGAATTTTAGAAAGGAGGGGATAGTCCTGATATGGACTGGGATGGAGTTCCTTATTTTGGGCGCATTTCCAGAGAAGGATCGGGTTGCGGTTTTTTGTTTGCGGGTTTTCGGCGGGATGAGGAGTAGATTATTGGAGCTCCTGAGGCTCCTTGTCTGACCGGCCTTCGTGAGTTTGGAGGCCAGGTAGGCGGGTTTTCCTGTGTCGAGGGCTTTGTGCGTGAGGCAGGCAGTTCTGAAACTGGCTCGCAATTCAACTGGGAGCCATTTCAACTCTCTGAGTGCGGGCGAGATATGGTCAAATTTTTTTACTCCGGTGACCATTCTTGCAGCTGCATTAAGAGTTGATCGGAGGGGAGCTAGGTGTGATTTTGCTGTGCCTGTGAGGGTTGCATTCCCATCATCTAGTCTGGAAAGTACCAGGGATTGAGTCGCTTGTTTGAGGTCGTTGGTCAGGATGAAGGGTTTTATCTTATTGAGTAGTTTCAGGTTGAGGAAAGTGCTCTTTGCAGTGTTCTTGATGTGTTTGTCCATGCTTAGTTTAGGGTCCAGGGTGATTCCCAGCGATTTGACGGAGTCGGCCAGGGAGAGATTGTCGTTGAGAGCATCAATTGCTTTTAGCCATTCTGAGACTTGGGGATTCTCCGTTTTGTTGGAGATGAGGAGGATTTCCGTTTTGTCTTGATTCAATTTCAGGTGGTTTAGAGAGAGCCAGTGTTGGACTTCTCTAAGAGTGTCATTGAGTCTCTGGATGTCTTCAATGGAGGAGGTTTCGAGATAAATCTGGGTGTCGTCCGCATAAAGGTGGAAGGGAATGTTGGATCTTTTGAGTATAGTGGTGAGGGGCTCCATGTATATGTTGAAAAGTTGCGGGAAGAGGACTGATCCTTGGGGGACGCCTCTGCTGACAGGGTGAAGGTCAGACGAGAAGTTTTTGATTTTGACTCTTTGAGAGCGATTCTGGAGAAAGGAACCGAACCAGCGTAAGACCACCTCTTCAGCCCCTAGCCTTTCTTAGAGTACCTTAATGAGTAGTTGATGATCCACCGTATCGAAGGCTGCCGAAAGGTCCAGGAGGATTAGTAAAGAGCATTGGTCTGTATCGAGGGACTTGTATATATCGTCTATGATATTAAGGATCGCTGTCTCTGTGCTGCACCCTTTTCTGAAGCCCGATTGGTGGGGGTCCAGGAGGTTGATATTGTCCATGTGTTGAGTCATTTGAAGGAGAACGCACTTTTCCATAGTTTTGGCCAGGAGAGGGAGATTGGAGACGGGTCTGTAGTTGTTCAAATCCATGGTGTCCAAGCCTGGTTTTTTCAGTAAAGGAGTGACTTGGCCAACTTTGAGGCAATCCGGAATGGCTCCAGAGCTCAGGGAGCTGTTTATGATCCTGGTCCAGAGCGGTGCTAGGGAGAATTTTAGCTTCTTGGCCAGTTGGGCAGGAATAGGGTCCAAGGCATGTGTGGAGGGTTTACAGGTGGAGATCAGTTTGACTATCTCGATTTCCGATACGGGGTTGAATGATTTCCACTGATTGGGGGGGTGGTTGGTTGTGTTGCCCTCTGCTCTTGGGGCCGGGCTCCAATGGACGAGGTTGCGGTTGAGGACCAAGGAGAGCTCAATCTTGGAGATTTTGTCGTTGAAGAAGTTGGCAAAGTTCTCGCACAGGGCATTAGAGGCCAGTGTTGAGGATAC
Organism: Calotriton arnoldi; assembly: GCA_963921515.1. Taxonomy (NCBI): domain Eukaryota; kingdom Metazoa; phylum Chordata; class Amphibia; order Caudata; family Salamandridae; genus Calotriton; species Calotriton arnoldi. The sequence goes on along the minus strand of CAWUFW010002910.1, from coordinate 1,352,059 downwards.
GGGGGGCTTGGAAGTTTGTTGCCTGATGAGGGTGAAGAGCTCTTTGGGTCTGTTTTTAGCGTTTTCAAGGGTGTTGCGAAAGAAGGAAGTTTTTTCACGATTGATGTGGACTTTGTACTTCTTGTGTTTTGCTTTGAGTTGGTCCAAGAGGATTGGGGACGGATTGTTCTGCCAGAGTCTTTCTGCTACTCTGAGTTGTCGCCTTTCGTCGTTTATGTCTGTGTTGAACCAGGATCTGGAGGGGGTGGTCCTGGCTCTTTTTTGTTTTAAGGGGGCTAATTGGTCCAGAATGTTGATCATAGTGGAGTTGTAGTGAGAGGTCAGTTCTGTAGTGGATAGATCGCCAGAGGAGATGGGGAGGAGAGAGTTTATCCTTTCTTCCAAAACGTCCATGGGAATCTGCTTTAGATTTCTTGCCAAGTGGGGGTGTTCCTGGTTAGGGGGTTGGCGTAGGATCGATTGGTTGATGTGGACTTGGATGATGTGATGGTCAGACCAGTCGACGGGCACGGTGCGGTCGATCGTGACTGCATCAGGTTGGGCAATGATGGCATCAAGGATTGATCCTTTGTTGTGGGTTTCCTCTAAGCAGTGTTGGGTGAGGTTATTGTTATGTAGGAGTTCGTTCAGGTTATGAATCAGCAGGTTGTTTTCCTCGTTCCAGTGAAGGTTGAGGTCTCCTAGAATTAGGTTACTAGAGTACCGGAGTGCGCAGTTAGATATCAGGTCAGATAGGTGTTCTCCAAATGGAGTGTTGTTGCCTGGCGGATGATAGAGGAGATGACAGGATAGAGTTTTGTTTTCCCTCGTCTTGATGTTGGCGGTAAGACATTCAAAAGTGTTGTACTTGAGGGCTTCGGTTTCCATCACGGAGATGGTGTTCTTGTGTATGATTGCTATGCCCCCTCTGCGGTGGATTTTTCTGTCTTTGTTGATGATTGCAAAGCCTGGGGGCACAAGCATGTCCATAATTGGAGAGGAGAACTCGTTTAGCCAAGTTTCGGTGATGAACGCGATGTCTATGTCGTGGGTCGGGATGGTTTCAGCCAGCTCTGTGGCGTGTTTGATAGCTTATCTGCAGTTAATAAGCATGCAGTTGGTGTTGGTCTCTCCGTTTTTGAGTTTCGTCGTTGTGGAGGCCCTTGGAATGGACGTGAGGCATGTTGGGGGTCTTGGAGATCTGGGTGGAGAGCGATCCCTTCTAAATCCAGTGATGACCTGGATCTGTGGATTAGGGGTGACAGTCGGGGAAGTATCGTAGGAGGAGGCAAGGTCTAAAGCTTCGCACATGGACATTGCAGCTATTGTTCTTTTGGGTCTTTGAGCCGGGTCAAGGAGTTGGGTTGTGTTCCAACAGGGCCATGGAGCCCTAGAGTGTCTTAGGTGATTATTGTTGGTAGTGGTGGGGGTCGGGAGCGGGTGTTTGCTGGGCCTACGTTGGGAGGAGAGGTTCATTGTGATTTCTTTGAGGTCTCGTAATGCCTTTTTTAGCTGGTTTTCTAGCCGGGCAAGACGTAGCGCCATCTCCTCGGTGGAGGAGATGAGGGTGTTCTGGGGAGAGACGTCTCGAGACGGCTGGAGCTTGTTGTTGATAAAGTAGAATTCGGTGTTCGTGTTGTCAGTGTTGACTCTCAGGGTAGTCATGGGCATGGGGTGAGAGGATTTACGTCTAGAAATCGGAGGCCTCAGCTTGCGTGTGATAAGGGAGAAGGAGCTGGGCGACATAGATTGCGGGTTGGCGGCGCTGGTAGATTGTTGAGGGGGGCAGAGTGGGGCGGGAGTGGGAAGGATTCGGGCCTTAGGGGGTTGGGGAGCCTCATTTATGTTGTGCCTTTGCAAATGTTTGAAGGGGGGTTTGGAGAGTGCGCGGTTGGTGCGGGGGGGACGGAGAGGAGGTCACGGTCTTGGGGGGAGGGGTAGGTGCTGTAGGCACCTGTAGCGGGATTAGATTTTGGAGCATCCAGCTAGTCGGACCGTCCGGGGGTAGGTAGTTGTTCGGGCTGGGGTGCCGTGTGTACAAGGAGGCGATGCGTAGCGAGGGGAAGAGTGAGTCAAATGCATCTAGGTTGTCACTGGTGGCTTGGATCAAGACTGTGCCGTTGGAGTATAGGGTCACCGAGGTGAGGCCACTCCGCATGAGACGGTTGGGGATTGTGGTCGACAGTTGACAGCTGTGGGGGGTGTTAGTTGTTTTGGTTACGAGATGTGTCCTGAGGATGGTGATCCAGTTTTCCAGTCTTTCCGTATGGAAAATGAGGTCCATTTTCCGCTGCCCTTTGGCGGAGCAGTGGTAAATGTCCGCGAATAGTGTTTCTGGGTGTTGTCTAATCAGTCTGTGTTTGAAGATCTTTTTTGTTTTAGGTGAGAGGTTGGGGGGGAAAGTGATAGAGAAGGAGTTCGGGCCATGTGGTTTTAGATGGTTATGTGTGTCAGGGTAGGATGCGGTTGGAGTGACGGGTAACATTTTGTCTAAGTTGTAAAGGGGGGTGGCTATTCGAAGCTTCTGCAATTAGCGTCTCCTAGGGGACCGGTATTCGGGACATTCCAACTGTGCCTGCAGAGGCAGAGGGTGTCGCTAGGTTATTGGGTTGTTGGGGAATCGGTCTAAGGTTGTTAGGGAATCGGTCTAAGGATCAGTGCTTTGACTTAAGTAGAGAGAGAGGGGGTAACTGGGGGTTGCCGGCTAGAGGACAGGCCTCAAGTCGTTGTCAGGGACCTGGAGTAGGATTACTGCGTCTGTGTTGTTAAACTGCTGGAGGCTGGTGTGGTAGTCGGGCAGTATTGGGGAGCATGAGGGAATAATATTGGGGGGTGGTTGGGATGGGGTTCGTTTGGCTCGGGAACGGTATAATTTTAATGGTCAGGGTAATGGGAGGGCAGAAACAGCCTTCTTTGAACCAGGCATTACGTTAAAGACTGGCAGCTATGGGGTTGACGGGGCTGCAGATTCAGTCACAGGAGCTTGTGTGGAATGTGTCGGTGTGGGAGTTTCAGAGGGGAGGGGAGGGTCCGCTGTTTATTTCAATAGAAGAGGGTTAGGGGATGGCGGGGCTGGAGGTTATAACAATGGAGCTAGTGTGGTTTGTGAGGTTGAAGGATGTTGCGTTTCTGTGGGGAAGGGACCGGTGATTAATTCCAATAGATGGGGGTTAGGGGGTGACGGGGGCAGCCTTATTGGTGCCATGGATCTCCTGCATGAAGGCGGTGTAGGATCTGAGCTCCGAGATATGCGGAGGAGGTAGTGTGCTGGCGAGGGTTTAATTAGTCAGAATCGGGGATTGCTATAGCAGTGACAGCCCGCCGCCATTTTAAGGTTGGGCGCCCATGTCACATGACCTGCTTCATAATGATCCCTAGATCAGAGCGCTAATGATTATACGCGTGGCATGGACCCGGTGAGTGTGTCCTACCTGATTTCTTTAATTGGAGGCTCGCCGGAGATTGGTTTCAAGTAGGCACAGAGAGAGGTGGGGGGGCCGTTGAAATTGCGAGGTGACCACTTTGTTTTGCCACCATGAGAATTGACTTAAAGAATCATGATGTTGGGCACGCTGAAATTATGTCCAGGTGTTTATTAGTAGAGCGATTGCCGATTAGAGTGATTTTTTGCGGGAGTAGGGGGGCGCCATTTTGGGTTCAGGCAGCGCGCTACCCGCGTCCCGTCTTCCTGGGTTGGCCGTGATGTTGTCTTAGCGGGATAGCGGTCCTCGTCCAAGCTGGAAGGAATTACCAGCTCTGTATGAAGTACATCCAGAAAGCTGCTTATTGGGGGCAAGGAATGTGAGGGCGGTGGACTGACTGTAGTGCTGCGTTTAACGGGTTCAAAAGGGCGCTTTCAGCACCACGGGTGCCATTTTAGGACCATGCCCCGTTGCCTCCCAAAGTTAAGTCGGCTCGTCTCGAATGGTGAACTTGCGCGGACCCGGAGAGTAGCTCCTGATATCCTCGGTTGTGGGGTGGTCGGAGGGACTGTGGAGAAACACTCGGTCTCATTGGAGAGGATTAAGGAGTTGTAGACGCGAGGGGGTTCATCGTTTCTTCAGCGATTTTCAAAAGCACAGGTTGCTGTTCCGGCGCTTGTAATGTAGAGATGGTCGGTGTCCGGTGTTGATTGAAGTTTCAGTGGGGCTCTTGTGCTACCCAGCGGTGATTACTCGGACCTTCTGTTGAGGCGTCCGTCGCCTGAGGTGACCTGACCAAGGCGAAGGCAGCGAGGTGCGGATCTAAGCCTTCGGTGGAGGCTCAGCAGCACGGTTCCGGTTCACCACTTCGACGGAAGCAATCGGTGAGTCTTAATTCTTCGTTCTTCGTGGGACGCCCGGGATGGGGGGGGCACATTAGTATTTGCACTTATTTTTTGATCCTGTACCCCCAGGGGCTAGTATTCAGACCTCTGTCCCCGCGACCATCTTTGTTTTTGGCCATCAAGGTTTTGTGGAGTCTCCTGCATGAACCACCTCGGTGTCGAGAGAAGGTCAAAAGGGTTAGGACATTCGACAGCTCGACCTGCAAGGAGAGAAAGACTCAGCTGAAAGAAGAGGCCTGGGAAAATCTCTTGCTGCTAGTCTGCAGCGTGAGGTCACCGCAGCCATCTCCCGCCTTCCCTCCAACAAAGCCCCTAGGCCTGATAGATTGCCTGGGGACCTCTTTAAATCCCATATCGATTTATGGGCTCCTTTAATAACTTTGCATCTAAATTTAGCCGTTAATGGCCCCCTTCTATTGACTTGGTGTCAATCAGTCTTGGTACCAATTTTTAAGAAGGGCAACAGGTCTGACCCAGCTTGTTTCAGGCCCATACCTCTCATTGACTCGGAAGTGAAAATTATCGGCCGGGTCCTGTTGGATCGCCTCTCAACTTGGGCAGAGGAGCAAGGCCTTTTGTCTGACCTTTAATACGGGTTTAGGCCAGGGCGGGGCACCATTGAGCAAAATCTGAACCTCTACCTGTTGATCTGTAAGTACATTAAGGTCAAGAGGGGGGCAATCCATCTGGCCTTTATGGACCTCAGCTCTACTTTCAATAGAGCTAACTGCTCTAAACTGTAGTCCATGATGTTCAAGATGGGAACAGAGCCCTCATTAATCTATTTTCTGCATGATTCACACAAGGACCTTTCAGCCAGTGTCAGATATAGGCCTAATGGTGAATGCACACAGCACTTTAAATTGAAGTGTGGGTCCAACAGGCTATATTTTAGCACCATTTTCTTTTATTTTTATAATGTATTTATTGAGTTTTGTTAGAAGCAGAAAAAAAACACAATTAATAAAAAAAAAAAAGGTCATCCCAAAACAAATACATATAATAATTAACGCCACAGTGTACATCGGTGCCAATCAAATCATGTCATACATTACAAGTCGTAAAGCTTAAGATGGTGCACATAGCAAACATATCCTATATAACAATACAGGTATTACAATACCGGCCTCCGGCTTCTGTGCATATCACGTCGTCAGCAGGCTTCACAAGACTATCAAGCAGCAGGTACATACTGGGCTAAAACGAGCAGGCATTACCAAGGAAATACCAAAGACTAATATTCCAATTAATTGTATAATATTGTATTGGATCTCTTCATCCTGGCGTTTCTGACTCACTACCAGCTAAATAACTCTGATATAAACTCCAGAAACATTTGGGGCGGCTCTGAGGGGGGAGCAGCTTGCTGTACAGATCAGATTGCGTGTTACAAAAGATCATGTCCTTGGTTCATTCTGCTATAGTAGGCGCCGGGCCCCTGGTCCATCTCATTGCTATTCTGCGTTTCGCTACTAGTAAGCCCATGTCCACCAGGTGCCGCAGCATCCTAGAAAGCCCCAGGAGAGCCAGCAGCGGGTCCGGGGTGAGGGAGAATCTTAGCTTAGCTTTAAAAATATTAACCTCCAGAAATTAGCTATGTCTGGGCATGTCCAGGCAAGGTGTATGAACCCCGCCGGATTGGTTCTGCATCTCTCACATTCAGCGGATTCTCGGAGGCCGTATCTATGGAGCCGTTCCGGAGTGTAATATATTCTGTTTAGAAACTTGAACTGAATAAGTCGATGTCTACCATTCAAAGAAATGCGCTGCTTAGATTCACAACAGTAACGCCATGTGACATCGTCAAGGGCAATGTCTAGGTCATTTTGCCATTCCAGCCTCATTTTAGTGTATACATTTTTACATTTGTCTTGCATTATTCTATAGATTATGGTCACTGTCTTATTGGGGAACTTGGCTCGCAGAATAAAAGATAAAGGGGCGAACTCTGGCGGTTCCATCATGTCTTCTCCGAGTAATTCACGGAGGGCATGTGTAACCCGGTAAAAGTAAAAACGCGCCAGTGGAGTCGCATTGTGACCTTCTGCTTCAATCTCAGCCCATTTGCGAGCTACACCATCCTGAAACAAGTCACCGATTTTAGATATCTGGAGTGTTACAAGCGCCCCAATAACCTCTTTTTCACCACAGATTGGTAACCAATGGCACCACTCCAGCGGTGTCAGAGGAGAGTATAAGACTGTACACACTTGTCTCTTCAGTAGATTGTGCCAAGCATGTGTTGTGGCATTAATAGAGACCAACATACCCGCTCTTCTAGATGGGGCTTTGAACAGTAAGTTCGGGAGGAGGGCAGGCCTAGCTGCCACCCTTTCGATCTGCAGGTGAGGGAGGGTATCGTCCTGGTGTACCCAGTGGTAGGCGTGCAAGCATTGTGCCACCCTGTAATATAGCTCTAAATCCGGAGCCCCAAATTTCCCCATAGAATAAGGGAGAGTGAGAACATTCCATTGGGCACGAGGCTGTTTACCTGCCCATACCAATTTCATTAATAGAGACTTACCGGTCCTAAAGAAATGTGAGGGGAGGACCATAGGTACATTGAGGAACAAGAATAAAAATCTGGGCAGCACCACCATTTTCATCAGGGAGATACGGCCCAGGGGCGACAAAGGCAAGCGGATCCAGCGCTCCACCTCATCTTCCAGTTTGGCAATTGCCTTTCCGTAGTTCTCTGTGAAAACCGTTTCTGAGTTCGTGTGCACCTGTATTCCCAGGTAACGTACCGAATCAGTAGTCCAAGTGAGAGGGAATTCCAATTCAATGTGCTCCATGACCGGCGTCAGTGGGAAAATGGTGGATTTTGTCCAATTTATTTTAAGACCAGAAAATTCCCCGTAGCACACTACCTCCCTCAGAACTGGGGAAAGATTGGTTTCAGGGTCCCTGACGTACAGGAGTGTGTCGTCAGCATAAGCGGAAACAATCAGGTTATATCCTGGGAACCTAATCCCCTTATGCCCGTGATATCCTCTGAGGGCACAGGCCAGAGGTTCAGCTACTGAAGCATATAGAAGTGGGGATAACGGGCAACCCTGACGAGTGCATCTGGAAATTTTAATCGGGGCTGTCACCAGATCTCCACCCTGATCCTGGCTGTTGGGGCATGATATAACACCGCCACTGGTTGTAAAAATACATCCCCTAAGCCCATTCTCCGCAATACTTCTGACATGAACGACCATTCCACAGAATCAAAGGCCTTCTCAGCATCTAGGAAGACCGCTGCCGCTTTGATCTCTGGATTCGCGTGTTGTATCACCCCAAACACTGTACGTAGGTTGTACGTCAGAGTATGCTCCGGAACAAATCCAGCCTGCTCAGGCCCAACCAGTTGTGGTACCAGCGGGGCTAAGCGATTAGCCAACACTTTAGCGAAAAGTTTAGTATCAACATTGAGAAGCGAGAGGGGTCTGTACGAGGAGCATTCATAAGTAGGTTTGTTCGGCTTCAGGAGAGTTGCTATCAATGCCTCCCGCGTAGAGGGGGGCATCTCCCCGCTCTTGCCCATCTCCTCAAACTGGGTGGTCAAGTGAGGCAGCAGGATGTCCCTAAACTCCTTGTAGAAGGCTACAGTAAGGCCATCTAAACCCGGCGCGCTACCGGAGCCCATAGTCTTTAAAGCTGCGAGGATTCCCCATGTTTCCAGCGGTCTCATAAGGTATTCTCTATGTACATCAGCCAGCCACGGTAGTTTGATGTATTCTAGGTACTCTAGTATTGCTGCGTTATCAGTTGACCCCTTGGAGCTATACAGCTCAGAGTAGTACTGGCTCAATCTATTGGCTATGCCTGCCGGGTCTCTGATTGCTTCCCCTGTCGCTGAGTGTAGTACAGAGACTCCTGCAGTCTCCCTCCTGCCTCGCTGCAGTGCTGCCAGAGTCGCCCCAGGTCTCTCACCCTCCCCGTATGTTTTAGCTGTTGCTTACTTTCCCATATGTTTAATCTCGCTATCTGCTACTTCGTGGTTCTCCTCTAATGTCTTTTTGTATTCTTCACTGTTCAGATCATCCCCTCCTGATAACGCCTCTCGTTCAAGTTCAGCAAGTCGTTTTTCAAGAGTTTCTAATCGCCCTCGTAGTGCTCGAAGGACCCCAGAGTGCTTTGCTATAGCTATCCCACGTATATAAACCATGAAGGTTTCCCATACAGTGGCGAACTGACTAACCGAGCCTATATTGGTTGCAAAAATAAATCTCGATAGCTTCCGATAATTCAGTTTTGAAAACATTGTCTAGCAATGAGTATGGCGGAAAACGCCATGTAAATAGGGCCGGTTTCTTCTGCGGGCACTCAATATCTATTTGTATAGGCGATTGGTCAGAATATGAACAAGGGTGTGTCATTTAGTCCCGGACATAGTTGAGCAGTGTTCTGGAGATAAACCAGTAATTTATTCTGGTGTGCAGATTGTAAGGTGTGGAAAAGTGGGTGAAGCCTCCCACCCCCGGCGAGCGCACGCGCCACACATCTACTATGTCTAATTGGGTAATAGTGTCTATAATAGTTTTTGCTGATGCTGAAGGTCGCCTGGCAGGGCCCCCCGAGCGGTCCAGAGTAGGGTCTAGGGTGCAATTGAAATCTCCACCCCATATTAGTGGGAGGGAAGTGTCTCGTCGTAGTCTGTCCAGCATATCTCGGAAAAATTGCGGGCAGTCATAATTTGGGCCATATGTATTAGCGACTAGTAAGTCCATACCCCGTCCCCTGCACCTAGAAATGACATACCTGCCCTCACTATCTGCCTCAATAGCCTCTATGGTGATATCAGACTTAGAGTTGACCCATGTGAGTACCCCCCTTGCGTGAGTGGAAAAGCCGGCCGCATGAAAATGACCGTGGAATCGCCTGTGTGTAAGCAATTTACTATCTATGGGCAAGTGGGTCTCCTGCAGGAGTGCGATGTCAATACCATGTCTAGTGAGATAAGCTAATACTTTTAGTAATTTTCTGAAGTTGTTAAGGCCCCTCACATTCCATGTGAGGAATCTCACCGTTCTACTCTGGCCTGGCACTATGATAATTTTTACTTGCTATATCTGAGCAAATGTTGACTGACTTGCTGCACCATATCTTTAATTGCAATGTCTCCCTCCCAGAGGCACAAACACAACCATTAAGTACACTGTGATCATAATCTTGAACCAACAAAACATCCCTCCCACGCCATGTCGCCCGCAACTTGACATGTACGAAATCCCCCCCCCCCCCCAACTCAAACAATTTCTGGCATCCCGCCAGTATAGTGGGTAACACGCAGGGGCGGATGTTGCCTCTCTGCCGCCAAGTACTCCACTTCAGAGTGGATCTGGTCTAGCCATCTAAACCAATAGTAGACATTCAGCTTATTAAAAAATGAAGTAAAACATCAATGTGTGCACCAAGTGCCATCCCCCACCACACAGACTGCCCTTTGGACCGGCTTCTGGCAGTGCCTTCGCACAGATAGGCCTAGGTGGTGGTAAACATAACCATAGTAAACAAATGCAGGCATTAAAGTATAAATTGTAATGTCTCCTTGCCCTTTCGTATGGGCAAGGACTAAGCCTCTTTGGCAGTAGACATCTCGGTGCGATCTCCTTTTCCACCTATCTGTTACATGTCGTAATGTGTTCACGCCAGTTCAACTTGTCAGTCTTGTTCATCAAGTACACCCCCCGTAGCTTCAGATAGTTTTTCCGCTTCCACAGTACTTGCACCTGCTTTAACGTAGTCCTTGAGAGCTTTCTGCAAAGATTTGGGGTCTAGAAATACCTTAGGCTTTCCGTGCATGATGACTCTGAGCCTGGCAGGATAAAGCATTGCATATTCCAAGTTGTGGTCTCTCAGCCTCTTCTTCAGGGGGGGCAAACTGCAGTCTAGCCTCCTGCACTTTCATGGTCAAGTCAGGATATAGCGAAATCGCTGCGCCCTCATATTGCAAATCCTTTATTTCTCTCGCCTGTTGGAGCGCCGAGTCTCGGTCTCTATAATTTAGGAGTTTAGCAATGATGGGGCGAGGCGGAGCACCCGGGGGAGGCCTAGGTCCGAGGGAGCGGTGCGCTCGCTCAACAATAAACATGCAGGAGAAGGTGTCTCGGCCCAACAGCGTAACCAGAAGTTTCTTGATAAATACCTCCATATTGCCTGTGGGCGTTCATTCCGGAAGGCCAGTGATTCTAATATTGCTTCTTCTTGACCTGGCTACTAAGTCTTCAGTCTTGTCCTGCATGACAGAGAGGAGCTTCCCAAATTGCTTTTGCACAGAGTCTGCCTCCATTTGAGTTTCCTCTACTTCAGTTACTTGCCTCTCTGCCATATCGAGACGTTCGGCATGTTTATCGAGTCTTTCGGACATTCGGTCCATACGGTAGGATAGGGAATCAATCTTCCCGTCTATGGTGGACAGGCTTTTTTGCATGGCTGCGAGTATTTGGCCCAGTTCTCCAGCCGGCTCTTCTTCCAACCCCCCTAGATCATCAGGTACTTGGGTATCACTGGGCTCTTTACTCCTTGATTTTCGCTGCTCGAATTGCAGCTTGGGCTGTGTTCTGTCCACCTTGCCCATTTTGATGTGAGCTCAATCACTATATATGTCCTCACCGATTGCGTTTTTATCAAAGCACGGTATGCAGAAGGCCAAGTATGTCAGTCTGCTTCGTCAACTTGGCACCACTCACGGTCGGCCGCTGGAGCCGGCAGTCAGCAGGGAGCTTTCTGTCAGCACCTGTGCCGTAGACTGAGTAGCTTACATTCGACCGCAAGGGAGGTAAGGCACTCCTTAATCCCCGTTCTGGAGCCACCCCCTGGCCCACTCAATGTGTAGGTGCTTATTCTCCTAAGGCAGACTATGCGGTGAGCCTAATTGTGTTGTGGATGAGAAAGCACGGGCGACACCCCATGTCTCCCTCGATTCAAGGATGACTTCTTAGGTATAAGTTTATGGAGAGTATTAATTTCCGATTGCTTTCTCCCTCTGTGCTTGTGCAAGGGGCTGATCCCACCTCAGTTCAGTCCTTGCTGCCCACCAGAGAGTGCAGCTCAGCTCACAGATCAAATCACAATCATGCCTCAAGCCAGGTCTGGCCACAGATGGGGAAGGCGAGACAGGCCCAGTCTATCTATGTGCCCAGTCTCACCTTAATCGTTGCCTCCAGGCTGACGCTGCTCGTTACGCTCTCCTGGGTCAGCGGTGCTCCGTAAAACTAGGCCGCTGCAGCACTCGGCCCTCGCCAGGTGCCCAACAGCTGTGTGCGTGTTCACCGGTGCTTTCAATCTAGGCCGGATGCTCAAGACTGCATCCGGTGCCGTCTCAGGCCCCGAGGGTAGGCCCCGCCCCCCCTGGGCCTCAACGACAGCGCCACACAATCTCGGATCCCGCCACTGGACAGCCGCACCACCGGGGCCGCGCTGGAGCCGTGCCCGCAAGCACTGCAGGTCCGCGGTCACCACGCACCTCCGCCCAGGCCGGCAGCTCCGATCAGCAGGGACGTCAGGAGACGCCGGTTCCGTCGCACCATGCTCCGCGTCCTCGGCCGCAACCCCGAAGCCTCAGAGTCAGCGCCCGGCCACCACGTCTCGCCGCACTCCAAGGGCACCCCGCAGGACTTCCAAGGCATCAAACAGCGACCCCGAATCTGGGCTGTAAGGTGCTTGTCTCGGTGCGTAGTTTTGACCGCTGAAATGTCAGGATAAGTTTGATGGCTAGCGGAGCGCGTTCAAGCCGCGGCCATCTTGCGCCCTGGCAAGCTCCGCCCCCTAGCACCAATTTATTTATTTGTTATATTAACCAATTAGAATTAGTACTGATTGACATTTGGATGTACCCCAAAGCCAATGGCCGCCCAATCCCGGCTCTGCTTTATGCAAATGACACTGTCTTAATCACTCGGACGGCCAAGGGGTTACAGAGACATCTTGATCTTTTTGTCGAATTTATGAACAGCCTTGACCGTTACACTAATTTTTCTAAATCATAGGTTATGAAGTTTGGCCAACCTAAAACAAAAACTATGACATTTACAGCGGAAGGTCACCATATTAGTCAGCTTGACAAGTTTCGTTATTTAGGTGTTTAATTAGACTCTGGCCTCAATTGGCATTCGCTTATAACCCATAACGTGACAGCTTTCAACAGGGCTATGTTTAACATAGGAGATTTCTCTTGTCTGCTTTGGCGCACCCACATAAAATCAGTCCTGGAAATTCTTCAAGGCCAAGTGCATCCCAATAGCCAGCTATGGATGTGGTGTCTGCGGATATGGGCCTGTTGTCCCAATTTAAACAGCGGAAAATAAATTCCTTAGGGGGCTTTTCGGGGTCCCACAAAGCATACCCTTCGAAATTGTGCACGAAGAGTTGGGCCTGGGCAATATCATTGACCAGCTCCGTCTTTGTCCCCTGAAGCTCTGGCTTTCAGTTTGGACAAAGGAGGAGTAAGTCTTAACAGATTGATCACGCAAGACTGCATGAATATGGATAAGTCTTCCTTGATCCCACTGCTGGCTTATATCTCCTCTAATGTGAAATCTTTAGGGAGACCTAAACTCTATACCAATCCAAGTAGAATAGCTAAACCCGATTTTAGATGGGTCATTGATGCCTTTAGAGACAAGATTGCAGTAGACTGCGAGTCCATAGCACTACTCAAACTTTCAGTCCGTCACGCGATACTGGTCAAAACTGTTAGCGAACTGGAGCCCTATCTGACTTGGAATTTGTCTCGCCACCAGTGACGTCTACTGACATGCTTTAGGCTTAATTTATTCCAGCGACTATTGCCTTCTACCCATGGCTGTTTCAAGGATTCGATGATGCCCTTGTGTAATTGTGATAATGTTTCAGCTAATTATACCTTACACATCGTCATGATTTGTCCGAAATGTAATTACTTGCGATTTAAACTCATAAGCCCACTTTTAAAGATTATAAATTTTACTCAAGTTAGACCTGCATTATTGTATCTACAGTTTTTAAATACACCCACGTTCTGTTTTTTTTTTTTTAACGTTACTTCTCTGGGGTTTTAAAGCAAGCATAATTTTACCTTGTGCTGATGCTGATCTTTGCGCTCTGTTTTTTACTGTTTGTCTTTTATAATTTTATTCTTATCAAATAAAGAATATTGATTGATTTATTGATTGAATAACAAATCAGTAATTTTGAGATCTTTTTACATTTGTCCTGAATTTCAATCCTGAAGTCAAGGACTTTCTTACTGTATTTACAGGCCTTACATTTGAGGCAAGGAAAGAACCCCACAACCGGATCTCTTCTTTCTGGTATATGTTTATAGTGATTGTGCACCAAATGGTCCTTCAGTGAAGGGACTTTCCTATATGTTATCTGGGGGCAAGATGTAAGTTCTCCTCCTATGATGTTATCCGTTTTTAAAATATGCCATTTCTTTCGGTAAATGTAAACAATTTTTTGAGAACTCGTAGTTAATTCTGTGATCATTCTAACTTGTCCATCCTGATTATTCCTTTTATTTTTCTGTGTGTTCTTCGTGAAAAGCAATTGTTGCCTCCCTGTCTGATCTGTTTTCCTCTCTGCCTCTTGTGTAACCTCTTTTCTTAAATCTCTCTTTGGCTTTTTCATATTCTGTATGTTTGGAACAATTGCATTTAATATGCAGAAGTTCCCCATATGGGATATTTTTTATTAGACTTCTGGGATGATAACTTCCCGCATGCAGTACCGAGTTACCAGCAATCAGTTTGCGGTATAGTCTGGTTAATAGCTTTTTTTCCTCTATATATACCTCCAAATCTAGATAGAAGTCACTGGTGGTACTAACGTTACCGGTAACTTCTAGATTTAAATCATTTTGATTCAGAGCAGCAATATATTCTTCAGCTGCTGTTTGTGTACCCCGCCACACGATGGATAAATCATCTATGTAGAGCCCAAAGGGCCACGCTCTCCACCCAGTGTTCTTTCCCTTCTGCCCACACCACGTGCTTTTCCCACCAGCCCATGAATAAATTCACGCAACTGGGGGCGAAGCACGTGCCCATGGCAGTCCCCCGTTTTTGTTGATAAAGTTGGCCTGAAAACAAGAAAATGTTATTGTTCAAACAGAACCTTCTAATTTCCAACAACATGGAATTGTGTTCTCTATATTTTAAGACTCTGTTCTTTAAAAAAAGATTCTATTGCATAAAGACCTTTCTCATGTGAGATACAGGTGTACAAGCTTGTTATATTTAATGTTATCAATAACATGTCTTCTTCCCATTGAATCCCAACAACGATTCTAAGAAAGTCTTGTGTGTCTTTAACATATGAACTTAAGTCTTTCACAAACGGGGATAAATGGGAGTCAATATAAATAGCAGTATTTTCAAGTAAACTATTTTGTGATGCCACTATGGGTCGTCCCGGTAGATTCGTGGTACTTTTGTGCACCTTTGGTAAATGATAAAAACTCAGAAGTACCGGATGCTCACAGTGAAGGAACTGATATTCATCAAAATTCAACATGACTGTATCCCTCCAATTCTGCAGGAATTGATAGAAACGTTGTACACTTCTTTCATATTTAGTTCTCTTAATCGGTTGGTAACATTCCTTCACTGTACGTTGTCTCAAAGATTCATTGTAATATATTGTTCTTTGTTAAATACGACAATGTTTCCCCCTTTGTCCGAAGGTTTAATGACGATGGTTTCATCGCTTTTCAAAAGGAGAAATGGTTGCCGATAGTGATAGTGTATATATATATATAAATATATATATATATATATTATCTACTGGCGGTCGCCAGTAGATAGTTATAGTTACAACCTATTATCCATAGGAAATCCGCAACATTCTATTTGAAATATCTCTCTTGCCGGTTGACGTATCTTCGCAAAATTTTCAAACTTTGTGGGGCGCTCCGGTCCGCTCCTACCCTGAAAGTCTCGGGGGATTCGTCAAGCGGGGGCCGAGAAAAAGGGGGGTCCCAAAACGCGTTTTCCCCATGCAATTTTCCATAGGAAACTTTAGACACGGCTACAGCCCGAACTGCTGAACGGAATTACACCAAATTTGGCAAAGAGGTAGTTCTTGGTTCAGAAAGAACCCTTTTTGTTAAATGGTGTAAATCCGTTCAGTAGTTGCTGAGAAAATGAAAAGTAAAAAAGATAGTGATATCTA
This sequence comes from Calotriton arnoldi, assembly GCA_963921515.1. NCBI lineage: Eukaryota > Metazoa > Chordata > Amphibia > Caudata > Salamandridae > Calotriton > Calotriton arnoldi. The sequence continues at coordinate 1,336,611 of CAWUFW010002910.1, read as the reverse complement.
GGGCCGCGGATCCTCCCGAGCACGAGCTTTATGTTAATTGGCTGTCAACACTCCAAATCAGGAAGTGTTGGCAGCCATTTTATCCCTCGGTAGAACCGAGGGACAGAAACAAGTGCGCAAAGCGCACAAAGGGAGCAGGGTAGAAACACCCTGACCCCTAGGTCTGCTCAGGGGTCCCACAAGGACCCCTGGGCAAAAAAAAAAATTTTTTTTAAAAAATCGGCAGGATGCGCTCAGGGAGCGCGAACCCTGCCGAAAAAAAAAAAAATCGAAGCGCGGTCTCCCGCGCTTTGATGTTAATTGGCCCCCGGGTGGGCCAAGTCCCGGGGGCATGCTGGGGGGGGGTTAATTTTATGTGTGGGGGGCCTCTAAGGGCCCCCCAAGCCCCGGGGACCACCACCCCCCGGGGCTTTATGTAGAATGGTGCGGGAGGGCTCTGAGCCCTCCCGCAGCCCCGAGGACCACCACCTCCCGGGGCTTCTTTTTTGAATTAAAAACCTGTGTGGGGGGCTCCAGCCCCCACACACCCCGGGACCACCACCTCCCCGGGGCACTAAGAAAATTACAATGGGGGTCCGTTTTGGACCCCCAGAGCCCGGGGACCACCACCTCCCTGTGCACTGAATGGGAGGGGGCCGCGCGGCCCCCTCCTGGAGCCCTTGATGGCCCTGGGGACCACCACCCCCAGGGCCGGCTCCTGCAGTGTCCCGGGTGCCTTCCCCCGGGACACTGCTGTTTGCAATGACAGGACGGGAGCCTCGCGGCTCCCGTCCTGTCATTGCAAACTGCTTTGGATATTGGAAGAGAGAGCAGGAAACCTGCTCTCTCTTCCAATATCCAAGCCGATAGCTTTCCACATGGGGAGCAGCATGTTAGCTGCTCCCCATGTGTAGCAATGCCGGCTCCCGTAGGACACGGGAGCCGGCGGGACTGTGGGGGATTGGGGACCCCCACAGTCCCCAACGAGAGGGCCAGCCCCGGGGGATGGGGTCCCCGGGGCAAGTAGTGGCCCGGGAGGGGGGGCCACGCGGCCCCCCTCCCCCCCAAAAAAAAAAAAAAAAAAAAAAAACGATCGGGCCCGCAGGCCCCGCCCCCTTCCTTCACCACTCTGCAAACGCGCCCCTGGCGCGTTTGCAGAGAGGGAACAATTCCCCTTGAATACTGGGGGTCCCTGGGGGCCAACTAGCCCACCAGGAACCTCCAGTATGCGCCAGGGAGCTGCCTTGCAGAGAGGTGTACAGAGGCCACGCCCCTTTTACACCTCTCTGCAACGCAGCTCTATGGCGCTTTTGGAGGTATATGATGGGCTAGTTGCACCCCAGGGACCCTCAGGATTCAAGGGGAGTTAATCCCCCGACTTAAAACGCGCCACGGGCGCCTTTGCACAGTGGTGAAGGGAGGGCGGGGCTTCAGGTGACATGTGTGCAAACAGGCCCCATGGCGAGTTTTAAGATGGGGAATTAAATCCTCTTCAATCCTGAGGGTCCCTGGGGGCCAACTAGCCCAACAGGTACGTCCAGAAAGCGCCACAGAGCTGCGTTGCAGAGAGGTGTAAAAGGGGTGTGGCCTCTGTACATGTCTCTGCAACGCAGCCCCTGGCGCATACTGGAGGTTCCTGGTGGGCTAGTTGGCCCGTAGGGACCCTCATGATTCAAGGGGACTTAATCCCCCAACTTAAAACGCACCACGGGGCGCGTTTGCACAGATGTCACCTCAGGCCCCGCCCCTCCCTTCACCATTGTGCAAATATTCCTCTAAAATCAGCCGAAATCCGAATTCCGATTTACTCACCTGTTATCAGGAGAGACCTCAGTGCTGCATCTTTCAGCCCAGTACTGATCCTCAAAAGTAATTTTAACCGTACTTACCGGTAACTTGAATTTCCTTCATAGGCTAACATTGACTGGTTTCACTTGGAAATTCTTCTAAGTGTGGAGTTTTGGAACTTTAAAATATTCCTCTAAAATCAGCCGAAATACGAATTCCGATTTACTCACCTGCTATCAGGAGAGACCTCAGTGCTGCATCTTTCAGCCCAGTACTGGTCCTGAAAAGTAATTTTAACCGTACTTACCGGTAACTTGAATTTTCTTCATAGGCTAACATTGACTGGTTTCACTTGGAAATTCTTCTAAGTGTGGAGTTTTGGAACTTTAAAATATTCCTCTAAAATCAGCCGAAATACGAATTCCGATTTACTCACCTGTTATCAGGAGAGACCTCAGTGCTGCATCTTTCAGCCCAGTACTGATCCTCAAAAGTAATTTTAACCGTACTTACCGGTAACTTGAATTTCCTTCATAGGCTAACATTGACTGGTTTCACTTGGAAATTCTTCTAAGTGTGGAGTTTTGGAACTTTAAAATATTCTTCTAAAATCAGCCGAAATACGAATTCCGATTTACTCACCTGTTATCAGGAGAGATCTCAGTGCTGCATCTTTCAGCCCAGTACTGATCCTCAAAAGTAATTTTAACCGTACTTACCGGTAACTTGAATTTCCTTCATTGGCTAACATTGACTGGTTTCACTTGGAAATTCTTCTAAGTGTGGAGTTTTGGAACTTTAAAATATTCCTCTAAAATCAGCCGAAATACGAATTCCGATTTACTCACCTGTTATCAGGAGAGACCTCAGTGCTGCATCTTTCAGCCCAGTACTGATCCTCAAAAGTAATTTTAACCGTACTTACCGGTAACTTGAATTTCCTTCATAGGCTAACATTGACTGGTTTCACTTGGAAATTCTTCTAAGTGTGGAGTTTTGGAACTTTAAAATATTCTTCTAAAATCAGCCGAAATACGAATTCCGATTTACTCACCTGTTATCAGGAGAGACCTCAGTGCTGCATCTTTCAGCCCAGTACTGATCCTCAAAAGTAATTTTAACCGTACTTACCGGTAACTTGAATTTCCTTCATAGGCTAACATTGACTGGTTTCACTTGGAAATTCTTCTAAGTGTGGAGTTTTGGAACTTTAAAATATTCCTCTAAAATCAGCCGAAATACGAATTCCGATTTACTCACCTGTTATCAGGAGAGACCTCAGTGCTGCATCTTTCAGCCCAGTACTGATCCTGAAAAGTAATTTTAACCGTACTTACCGGTAACTTGAATTTCCTTCATAGGCTAACATTGACTGGTTTCACTTGGAAATTCTTCTAAGTGTGGAGTTTTGGAACTTTAAAATATTCATCTAAAATCAGCCGAAATACGAATTCCGATTTACTCATCTGTTATCAGGAGAGACCTCAGTGCTGCATCTTTCAGCCCAGTACTGATCCTCAAAAGTAATTTTAACCGTACTTACCAGTAACTTGAATTTCCTTCCATAGGATATCATTGCCTGCTTTTTGCTGAAAAAGTTTCTAAGTGTTGATTTTTGAAACATACAAATATTCCTCTAAAATCAGCCGAAATACGAATTCCGATTTACTCACCTGTTATAAGGAGAGACCTCAGTGCTGTATCTTTCAGCCCAGTACTGGTCCTGAAAAGTAATTTTAACCGTACTTACCAGTAACTTATATTTTCTTCCATAGGAATCCATTGTCTGGTTTTCAGCAGAAAAGTTTCAAAGTGTCGATTTTCACAAACTACAAATATTCCTTAAAAATCGCCTGTATGACTTAAACGCATTCTTTCAACTGTTTACAGGAGATGCACCAGTGCTGGATCCAGGATCCAACACTGAGTAAGAAAAAGTAACGATAACAGTTTTTACCTGCTAAGTGAATTTCCTTCCATAGGATAACATTGGTGATTCTATGAGAAAAAGTTTCTAAGTGTCAACTTTTAAAATACAATAATATTCCTTAAAAATCACGACTGTAACCAAAACGCTTTTACTCAACTGTTTACAGGAGATGTACCAGGACTGAATCTAGGATCCAGTCCTGTGGTTAGAAAAGTAATCCATAAAGTAACTAATTGCATTTAACTAGAAATTCACATTGAGCTGAATGTTGCATTGTGTTTGAAAATGTGTTGCCCATTGCAACAACTGTAACTACTGTACTTAAAAGTCTATTGCCTATGTGCAAAGTATTTAAACTAAAGTAATTCATTCTGAGAAAGTATTTTTTGTAATGTAATGTATAATGTAATTACAATGTAATTTAAAAAATAAAATATGTAAAAGAAATTGTTTCTAAAAATGTAGTAAATCAGTATGAAAAAAATTAATATAAAAATTAATACATTTAAAAATTGTCATTTAAAAAACCTTTGAAATTCACTGAAAAAACCGTAGGTTTCAGGCACGTTATAGTTACAAATTAGCATTTTAAAAACCTTTGAAATTCACTGAAAAAACCATAGGTTTCAGACACGTTATAGTTAGAAATTAGCATTTAAAAAACCTTTGAAATTCACTGAAAAAACCAGAGGTTTTAGGGACAGTTATAGTTAGTTGGACATTGCACTCGTACAAAACCCGTGAAATTCCCCCGTTATAGTTAGTTCAGCTAACTATAACTCGCGCCCCAGCAATGCACTGCTGATGACGTCACATATTACATCACTCATGACATGGTCAGTGACATCACTGATGACATCACTGATGACATCTCAAATGACATCACTGATGACATCATCCACGTGATAATCTGATGCAGCTCCTCACACCCTAATATAACCTTTGATACACCCAATCTAAATTACAGAGTGCCATTCGCAAAACCATAGACACTCCAACACCAATAACTACATACCCACTCACTGATTCTTAGGTCTACACACACACATCCACTCACTCACCCGTACAGTCACTCATACTTATGGTCACTCAGTACAGGACTATCATATGCACTCTTACTCCTATATAGACACTCAAACACCGCCACTCATCCATAGAGGTACTCACACACCTAGTCAGTCATGCAAATAATTAAACACACTGCCATTTACTCACCTATACAGTTATACACACACCAGCTCACTTAATCATACAAATACTAGCACATTGTTACGCTTTTATACAATCACTGATACAAGCACACACTCATCCATACAGCCACTATCACAATCACTCACTCTCGCTTATAGCTATTTATATACTCCAATACACATATATACTGCCTTTCACATATTTAGTTACTCACACATGTACCACTGGGACATACATTCACTCACTAACACACTCTTACACACACTTACCCACCCATACAGTCTATCACAGATGCACTCTTGAAACCATCCACCCAGTGAATCACCCACTCACACATCTATGCACAGTCTCACACACCCCATCCACACAAAGACTCAGGCACCCATACAGATACTCATAGAACCAATAAATAACCCATATAGACACTCATGTAGCTATTCGCAAATCCATGCATCCACTTACACACCAACAGACGGATACAGACATTCACACAGTTTAGTCACTAACCCATGCATTCAGTAAGATACGTTTAATCACTCACTTGTAGAGTCAGTCACGCACGTACTAAATCATCCATTCAGACACTTATACACCCACTCATTCTTCAATACGCCTTTCCCTATATATATTAAACATATTTAAACTTTACAGAAACACACAGTCACTGGATGATGTCATCAGTGATGTCATTTGAGATGTCATCAGTGATGTCATCAGTGATGTCACTGACCATGTCATGAGTGATGTAATATGTGACGTCATCAGCAGTGCATTGCGGGGCGCGAGTTATAGTTAGCTGAACTAACTATAACGGGGGAATTTCACGGGTTTTGTACGAGTGCAATGTCCAACTAACTATAACTGTCCCTAAAACCTCTGGTTTTTTCAGTGAATTTCAAAGGTTTTTTAAATGCTAATTTCTAACTATAACGTGTCTGAAACCTATGGTTTTTTCAGTGAATATATATATATATATATATATATATATATATACATACATACATACATATATATAAGGTTGTTCAGATTTCTGTGGTAACATTGGTACATCCATATCAGAATAGCTAATGCACATCTGAAAGGCTAGTAAATGTTTTGTACCTGAATCAGGGCTAAGACACATTTAACATTCGCATATAGCTACAGAAATTACCAGCAGTTTTTGTCAATACACATCTTTGATTGTAAGTTCTATGTTAGATAAAAGTTACATGAAAGGCCCCACTTACAAGTTGCTCTAGTGCGGTATTTACCAGGTTCTGTTATTATCTGTGATTCCAGTGTACCTGACTGAAAAGAGGATTACATGTAGAACGCATGCTTTCCGCACTAAAATCTGCACATCTTTGATTCTACTCCACATTTTTCTCAGAGTAGATTTTGGACAAATTTTAACTGGGTAAAACTGTGAGGTGGTCAGAAGTGCAATGATTACAGCATTTCTCAGAATTCAGATCTTGCAGGTATCAGAATTTAGTACTATCATTTTAATCATGGCCAAAGCCTTCTTTCCAAGTGGTCCGGTTCAATACCATATGTGTGGTAAATTCAGACTCAGTGGAGTCCGATTTGTTTGGGGTCTGATAAATTTCAGGAGACAATGGGCCACTCGTAATGAGGGACTGTAAGAAACTGGATTATTAGTTGAGGGGGTGGATGCCCCACTCAAGCAGTAATCGCAGATCTTTTTGGGGTGAACCACAAAAGTCACTGTGGGGTTTGAGGAGGTCGGTAGGAAGAGGCTGAGTGTTGCGGACGGTCGTCACTCTCTAGTGCAAACAGCAGGTCAAACATCATTGACAGTCATTGCAGTAGCACGAAGAGATGGTCAAGTGTTGTGGATGGTTGTTGCTGTAGCTTCATGTTGGCGGTTGTCGTTGGCTATCGTTGCTCTGGCGCAAAGTGCCGATCTCGTGTTGCCGGTCGTCACTGGTGGCCACATTGAATTCGGAGCAGGTCTCATGGATCTTCGAGTTGGTGGTTGTCTCAGGCTGTAGAGCTTTGCGTGCAAATGGGCCCATTCGCAAGGCGTCCAAACTTCAGGATTTTTACCTATCCTCTGGAGGAGCTCTCACTGATGCCAACCAAGGGACTAGGAACTGGGGGGGGCACCTCTTGGGGATCAGGACTCACTCCATTAGAGGCCAACAGCAGGGCTCAGCCAGGTCCAAGCCATGTCCAGTTGCAGCATGTCACCTGGGAAGGTACAGGGAGGTCTGTGAAGCTAGTTGTGTCCCTGTAGTTCACACAGGAGGCCAGCCAACTGACCCTTGAAGTCACTCTCTGTAGCCTGGGGTGAAGGCAATCGGGTCCAATCTTCCTTCTCAGACAGCAAGGCAACCATTCAAGCAGCAGGGCAGTCCTCTGGCAGCCGGGCAATCTTTCTTCTGTATCTTCCACAGGTTCAGGAGTGTTCTGATGAGTAGCACTGTAGGTCCAATATTTATCCCTTTTGGTAACCTTTGTCTGAGGGGACTCCCAGTCCTACTCCAATATATGGTTCTGGTAAGTTCTTCCCCTTCCCAAGACACCAAACTGTCTGGCGGTGACAAAAGGCAGGGCAGGCCTGATATCCTGTTCCTTTGTGTGTGCAGTAGGCAAAGCCCTTTGAACTGTAAAATGGGCAGAGTATTTTCCTATGCCAGTCATCCTGTCAGGTTGAATGGTTCACTGTACCAATCAGGTAGATTCCAAGTGTTCAGTGAGAGAGCACATACATTTTGGCACTGGTTAGCAGGGAAAAACTGTGCAGAGTCCTAATGCCAACAAAAATGGGTTCAGCAACAAGAGGCAGGATTCTGGGGGTAACCCTGCAAAAAAGGCCAAGTCCAACAGGGACCAAGGGAAAAAACTGACAGAATGTCTCTTGAGTTAGAGTAGCTTCATACAAATGCATGCTTAGTGCCTCATTACGAGTCTGGCGGTACACGGACCGACAGACTCGCGGGGGCGCAGTGGTGGTGGTCTCTCAACTGCCCTATTATGACCAGGGTGGTCGGGCTACCCGTGGGCCATCGCTAGGGATCAGAGATCCCTGGCGGTGGCGCTACGGTCTTGAGGCCGCAATATGCTTGGTGGGGCAGCCTCGGCCCCGCCAAGCATATTACGAGTTTCATCACCACCACACTCTTCATGGTGGTGCAACAGCCATGAAAAGTGTGGTGATGAGGAAACAAAGGGAGGCCTGTCTTGTGCCTCTGCACCATGGGGTGCATGCGGGGGGGGGCACATGTTGTGCCCCTCCTGTGTGCATGCACCCCAGTAACCGTACGACATGGACTGCAGCAGACCATGCCGTGCAGGTACTGATTTTGACGTTCCCATTGTTGTGCCTAATTCATAGGCACCGCCGTGGTAACACCAAAAAACCTGCCTGCCAGACAGGAGAAAGCTCCTAATCTGGCAGGCGGTTCAACCGCGGGTAATGAGGCCGTTAGTGTCTAATATTTTCTAAAGTTTTCTAAACAAGTCCACATAAGAGAAGTAGTATTGATTGGGCCAACTGAGCAACATTAAATGTAACTTTAGACTGTGTTCCAGTTGAAGTCTGTAAGGACTATAACATTTTCTATATTTCATAATACACCTCCTGTTTTGTTTTATTTTTAAATAACTTCCTAAGGCTTTTATGTGATTTCAAAAGTGTAAAGTATTAGAGTATTTTTTTAGTTGCCAATTTAATTTGTAGTCCATCTTCTGCATGCTATTTTTAACCGAACTAGTATAAGGCCTGTCAGTTGTCAGTAGCTCACACAGAGAAAGCTAATTTTGATTTCTGTCCAGGGATGTAGTTTTGAAGTGTCACATTACATGGAAAGATGCTGAAAAGCAGTTCAGCTAAATTTTTGAAATGCCACTCTTCTTAGTTCTTAAAAAAATGTATACTTCTTGCTGAACTCACATTTTCAATCTTGTGAGCACTGTATGCATGGATGATAAATGTTTTCACATCAGTGAAGTGTGGAACTATGGTGGAATTTTTTTAACGGGTGGTTTTCAACTTACATTTGTTTTAATTGCGAGTCAGCAGGAGTGGTACCACAGGGTATACCACTCTGAGTGATTATAAGGCCTTCAGTTTTACTGGACTTTAAATTACCAGGTCTGCTAAAACTGTTATTTTACCGAGTGCAGGACCACACCAAATAAAATTGCAGACATTTCTGCGGACAGTTTCCTCCTGGTCAGAGCACCTGGAAAATTCAATCAGGAGTCTGCTGCGGAAACAGACCCACTAATGATCTTTGATTTATTTGGTTAACCCGCTTCAATCTAGGCACTGTGGTAGCAAGCACCGTATAAAACAAGCCTTGGCAATGCCAATAGGTCAGGCTTATGAATGCACTCTGAAGCAAGACCTAAACACCTATGTAGGCTAATGACAGTTCTCCTCCCATCTGTGTTACTTCCAGAGAAAAACACCATAAATTATCTCGTTATCTAAGTCACTTCAACAGCATTACAGTATTATGTGTGTGCCAATGAAAATTCAACCTCATGCAGCTGGATAAATAACATAATCACAGCTGTGTGGAGGGCAAGCACTTTTTGTGTGGAACCATACAACATTTTCCCAATCAAAACACGTACCCTCTCTAATATTGCTCACATAATTGTCTGGCTACAGCTGTCAAGCCTGACCATAAAAAAGGTATTACTGAGGGAGGTTTGAAGATATTTTGAAGGAGCAGATTTCTCTCTTGTTTGTTCTAAGTTGTAACCGTTTACCATGAACCATCAACTGTGCTGTGCATCATTAAATTCTTTCTGCCCCTCCCACTCACCTTTTTTCCTAGCTTCAGTGAATAGAAAATCACGATTTTAAGAGCAGAGGTGAATGCTATACATCGCTGAAATGCCTAACCTGAAGCTGATATGAAAAATCGGATTATCGAACACGTATCTGTTGCATTATGATAGTAGTCTGATAAACTGAGTGATTTGTCAATTGTTTCACATATAATCAATCAATCAATCAATGCATTTGTAGAGCGCACTACTCACCCGTGAGGGTCTCAAGGCGCTAAGGGGGAGGGGGGGGGGGAGTGCTGCTACTGCTCGAACAGCCAGGTCTTGAGAAGTCTTCTGAAGGTCAGCAGGTCCTTGGTCTGTCGCAGGTGGATGGGGAGGGTGTTCCATGTCTTGGCGGCGAGGTGGGAGAATGATCTGCTGCCGGTGGTCGTCCGGTGGATGTGTGGAACGGTGGCGAGGGCGAGGTCAGCGGAGCGAAGCTGGCGGTTCGGGGTGTAGAAGGTGAGTCGTTTATTGAGGTATGCTGGTCCGGCGTTGTGGAGTGCTTTGTGAGCGTGGGTGAGGAGCTTGAAGGTGATCCTCTTGTTGACTGGGAGCCAGTGCAGGTCTCTCAGGTGGGCAGTGATGTGGCTGTGGTGGGGGATGTCGAGGATGAGGCGTGCGGAGGCGTTCTGTATGCGTTGAAGCCTTTTCTGGAGTTTGGCCGTGGTTCCCACGTAGAGGGCGTTGCCGTAGTCCAGTCTGCTGCTGACGAGGGCCTGGGTGACCGTCCTTCTGGTTCCGGTGGGGATCCATCTGTAGATCTTGCGAAGCATGCAGAGGATGTTGAAGCAGGAGGAGGAGACGGCGTTGACTTGCTGGGTCATTGATAGTGATGAGTCCAGGATGAACCCCAGATTGCGTGCGTGGTCGGTGGGTGTCGGTGCAGCTCCCAGCGCAGCCGGCCACCAGGAGTCTTCCCAGGCGGAGGGGGTGAAGCCAAGGATGAGGACCTCCGTCTTGTCTGTGTTCAGTTTCAGGCGACTGTTCTTCATCCATTCGGCGACGGCCTTCATTCCTTCGTGGAGGTTGGTTTTGGCGGTGGCGGGGTCCTTGGTGAGGGAGAGGATCAGCTGGGTGTCGTCGGCGTATGAGACGATGTTGAGGTCGTGCGATCGGACGATGTTGGCGAGCGGTGCCATGTAGACGTTAAAAAGGGTCGGGCTGAGGGATGATCCTTGGGGTACGCCGCAGGTGATCTTGGTGGCTTCGGATCGGAATGGAGGGAGGCGGACTCTCTGGGTTCTGCCGGTGAGGAAGGAGGTGATCCAGTCCAGGGCTTTGTCGCGGATCCCAGCGTCGTGGAGGCGTGTGCCCAGGGTGTGGTGGCAGACGGTGTCGAAGGCGGCCGAGAGGTCCAGGAGGATGAGTGCCACGGTTTTGCCGTTGTCCAGCAGGGTCCTGATGTCATCGGTGGCGGCGATGAGGGCGGTTTCGGTGCTGCGGTTGCTGCGGAATCCGGATTGGGACGAGTCCAGGGTGTTGTTCTCCTCGAGGAAGTGGGTCAGTTGCCTGTTGACAATCTTCTCGATGACTTTTGCCGGGAACGGGAGCAGGGAGATGGGCCGGAAGTTCTTGAGGTCCTTTGGGTCTGCCTTGGGTTTCTTGAGTAGGGCGTTGATCTCGGCGTGTTTCCAGCTCTCCAGGAAGGTGGCGGTCTCGAAGGAGCTGTTGAGGATCTTCCGGAGTTGGGGTGCGATGATGGAGCTTGCTTTGTTGAAGATGTGGTGGGGGCAGGGGTCGGATGGCGAGCCGGAGCGGATGGTGTTCATGATTTTGATGGTGTCGTCGTCGTTGACGTAGTTCCAGGAGAGCAGGAGGCTGGTGTGGCTGGGGAGCGGTGGGTTTGGGGGGTTGGCGGCTGTAGCGTGGGGTCTGGATGTTGAAGCTGTCGTGGATGTCTGTGATCTTGCGGTGAAAGAAGTTGGCTAGGGAGTCGCAGAGGTCTTGCGACGGTGGGATGTCGTTGGAGCTGGAGCTGGGGTTGGGGTTGGCGAGTTCCTTCACGACGTTGAAGAGCTCTTTGCTGTTGTGCGCATTGTTGTTGATGCGTTCCTTGAAGGTGGTCCTTTTGGCGGTTCGAATGAGTTGGTGGTGCTTGCGGCTGGCGTTCTTGAGGGCGGCGTGTTTGTCCGGTGTCTGTTCGTGGCACCACTTCTTCTCAAGTCTACGGCAGGTCTGCTTGGATGCCTGGAGGTCGGTGGTGAACCAGCTGGCCCTTCTGTCGGTGCGTCTGTTTGAGGGTTTCTTGATCGGGGTAAGAGTGTATTCGCAGTCGTCAATCCATTGCCTGAGGTTGCGGGCGGCTGTGTCGGTGTCGGTTGGGTCGGTAGGTGGGTCTCGGGCGAGGGTGGTGATTAGCTGGTATTCGGTGACCTTGTTCCAGCTGTGGTGGGGGATGCGTTGAGGGTGGTTGTGCGTGGTGTGTTTCTCGAAGGAGAAGTGGATACAGCGGTGGTCGGTCCAGTGGAGTTCGGTGGTGTGGCTGAAGGTGACGTGGTTGCTGGCGGAAAAGATGGGGTCGAGCGTGTGTCCAGCGGAGTGGGTGGGTGGGTGTCGTGACAAGCTGTTTGAGTCAGAGGTTGGCGAGGTTGTCGAGCAGGGTGGTTGAGTTGATGTTGTTGGCGTTCTCGAGGTGGAAGTTCAGGCCTCCGAGGAGGATGTAGTCTGTGGAGGCCAGGGCGTGCGAGCTGACGACGTCTGTGATGGAGTCGCTGAACTGTGGCCGGGGTCCAGGGGGTCTGTAGACGAGGGTTCCTCTGAGGGTGGTGTTGGGATCGATGTGGATCTGGAAGTGCAGGTGCTCGGCGGTGCTGAGGTGTCTTCGGTGCTGGTCGAGATTCTGAGGGTATTCCTGTGGACGATGGCGATTCCTCGTCCCGGTCTGTTGGTGCTGTCCCTACGGGTGCTCTTGTAGCCGTCCGGGATGGCTATGGCGATGTTGGGCGCCGATGAGGGGTTCATCCAGGTCTCCGTCAGGAAGGCGATGTCCGGGGAGGATGAGTCGAGTAGGTCCCAGAGTTCGACGGCGTGCTTGTGGACGGAGCGGGTGTTGAGTAGTATGCATCTGAGATGGTTGCGACCTGCCCTGGTGGGGGGGGGGCAGGACGTGTAGGTGTTCGGTGGCTGGTGAAGCTGCAGCTTCGGCAGGAGAAGGGTCCGTGGGTGTGCCTCGGGTGGGCCTGGAAGCAGGTGGATGATCGGCCGGCATTGAGTTCGTGGAGGATGTTGGTGTCGTAGCGGCGTCGGGAGTCGTGGCGCTCGCGGGGGCCAGGGGGTCTGGCGCTGGGCGCGGTCCAGGCGCGGACGGGCGCAGACAGGCTTGCCTTAGGCGCGCCTTTGGCGTGCCAGCGGCGCGGCCGCCATTAAGAAGGGGAGGTGGGAGGGAGGAGCAGCTGGGAGGCGGGAGCGAATGGGTGAACGAGGGGGGCGGGGCCGCAGGGGACGCAGCGGCGCGGAGGTGAAGTGGCGGGAAAGCCTAAAGTAAAGAGAAAGAGAAGAAGAGCAGAAATAGGCAGAGATAGGCGGAAGATTAGGCAAAAAACGGCAATCGGGAAAAGACAGAGAGAGCAATCCTGACGGCTCGAACTCGCAGCAGCAGCGAGGCGGGAACATGTGCACAGTAAGGTGGAGCTGTGCGGAATGGAGAGCGACCTGCCTGGAATCGGGGTCAAGGGTCGCTCTCTTCACCGCGCAGCGGCCGCCATTAAGAAGGGGAGGTGGGAGGGAGGAGCAGCTGGGAGGCGGGAGCGAATGGGCGAGCGAGGGGGGCGGGGCCGCAGGGGACGCAGCGGCGGGGAGGTGAAGTGGTGGGAAAGCCAAAAGTAAAGAGAAAGAGAAGAAGAGCAGAAATAGGCAGAGATAAGCGGAAGATTAGGCAAAAAACGGCAATCAGGAAAAGACAGAGAGAGCAATCCTGACGGCTCGAACTCGCAGCAGCAGCGAGGCGGGAACACGGGCACAGTAAGGTGGAGCTGTGCGGCGTGGAGAGCGACCTGCCTGGAATCGGGGTCAAGGGTCGCTCTCTTCACCGCGCAGCGGCCGCCATTAAGAAGGGGAGGTGGGAGGGAGGAGGAGGTGGGAGGGAGGAGCAGCTGGGAGGCGGGAGCGAATGGGCGAGCGAGGGGGGCGGGGCCGCAGGGGACGCAGCGGCGGGGAGTTGAAGTGGCGGGAAAGCCTAAAGTAAAGAGAAAGAGAAGAAGAGCAGAAATAGGCAGAGATAGGCGGAAGATTAGGCAAAAAACGGCAATCAGGAAAAGACAGAGAGAGCAATCCTGACGGCTCGAACTCGCAGCAGCAGCGAGGCGGGAACATGTGCACAGTAAGGTGGAGCTGTGCAGAATGGAGAGCGACCTGCCTGGAATCGGGGTCAAGGGTCGCTCTCTTCACCGCGCAGCGGCCGCCATTAAGAAGGGGAGGTGGGAGGGAGGAGCAGCTGGGAGGCGGGAGCGAATGGGCGAGCGAGGGGGGCGGGGCCACAGGGGACGCAGCGGCAGGGAGGTGAAGTGGCGGGAAAGCCAAAAGTAAAGTAAAGAGAAAGAGAAGAAGAGCAGAAATAGGCAGAGATAGGCGGAAGATTAGGCAAAAAACGGCAATCAGGAAAAGACATAGAGAGCAATCCTGACGGCTCGAACTCGCAGCAGCAGCAGCGAGGCGGGAACACGGGCACAGTAAGGTGGAGCTGTGCTGCGTGGAGAGCGACCTGCCTGGAATCGGGGTCAAGGGTCGCTGTACTAATCATTGTGAGTTTTGCAGTTAAGAGCATAAACTAACTTGAATCCCGAAGGGGAGGAGAACGTTTGGGGCGTCACAGCAAAGCTTGATTCGGATTTCTTGTTTCCATTTCCAAGCAGTGGTCCTGCTTTTGGAAAAAATCAAGTTAAAAAACAATTAATTTGTTCAATTTTTTAAAATAAAATACTGATTTTCTAGTATTTCATTAAACAAAATATATAATTTGATTGTGTCTTTGCCATATGTCTTTACTGTTCATTGTGGAATATTTTTTCTATTATTTGACTGTTCCAAAATCTGATTCTGCGGCCATTTTGTGGACTGTACTGCGTATAATGATTTTAGGAACATACTGTGTTCTCTCCATACTGTGCTTATTTGTTAAAGGGTTTATGGAATTTGACTGTGAAAGGATGGTTGAATGGACTACACTAACATTTTCCAATCGCCACACAGTTTGAACCACAAACTCGGATTGAGCAAGGATTTTACATTTTCAATCTTGGAGCACGGCCAACATTTCTTCAATGTGTGCTGTTCTGGATGCCACTTTTAAAACGTTTGAAATCCACAATTCTTCACTCTATTCCTGATTATCATCCACTTTCCCTTGACTGTGGCATAGGGCTTGAATAAACCTCAGCATTTTACAGGTTTACCTGTTGACTGGCTTCACCAAAATCCGACCATATAGCATCCAGTAAACAATTCAGAGGTGACTGAGTTTAGGATTTTCTTTGGGATTATGCCTAACGATGCATCTTTGATGTCACACTTGTCTTCTGATCTCCTGGCAGCCATGTCCCTAGAGTCTCACTGTTGCTATGGTGAGCCATTTCAGCATCTTGTTAGTTATTATCTGTAGCATTGCGCTTTTCCTGCTGGACTTGTCTCCCGATCAATCTACCGTACTCACCCTTGAGACTAAGTGTTGCCATCAAGTCTTTGTAGTGCAATTGCTGATGCACTACCCTTGCCCAGACACGCCTCTGTTGGCCGCCTGTGATGCCAGTAGGCGAATGGGATTTTAATCATCACATACCTTTACGACATGGGCTGGTGGTATCTGTCACCGTGCTGTAAGGAACGCTTTACAAAATACGTGCAATTATTTTGGGTCGCTGATAGTTTTCTTGCACTTGGTTAGGTGCCTGCACGTCCACCCCTCTATGAAGTAGGAAGCACATTTTTTATTTACGACAAAAACAACAGTATTTTTGCGCCAGGTGATATCCTGCAAATTTTAGCATCATCAACTTGAGTTCCAAAAATCCACTACAGAAGATTTGTAACCTCAATCACGATGATCAAAATTAGGAAGCAATCAGGAAGAAGAATCTGAATTGTTGGTATTTGGCACTCCACTTGTGTTCTGTAAAGTACCTAAGTAGGGAAGCAATCAGTGGCTCTACTTAAGAATGCAGGTGCTGAACAAAATGATAACCAATTTAGTTAATATTTCTGCTTAAGAATTCCGAATTAGAAGCATAATATCTTGAACAGAATGCTAATATAATTTTGGCATTATTACCATATCATCTATTTAAAGATTTTTTTCTATTAATGTTATTTATTGAAATGTGTGAACATATTATTTTACATCTTTAGGTCTGAATTTATTTGAAATCGAACAAGTGCGCCCACTGAAGCCACCGTACTGGGCCGGGCCTCTTTCTGTTATGTTATTTTTAAAAGTATATCGAGATATATAGTTTCAGCTTTCTACCTTGTTGCTGCAATTCCCCTTCTTTGGGTTGCATTCTCAACGCTTGTGCTGTGCAATTGTGACTTATGTAATAATAAAGTAACACATTAGGTATGCATAGTGCTGTCCCAGTTCACAAAAGTACATAACCTGTGTGGAGGTATGTGTAATGTACAGTTAGGGGAATTTATAGCCTCTGCATTCATGCTGACGACTTCCCTATTCTGAATTACCCACACCACTTCTTTCACCTAATCTTGTTGAACAAGAGTGCCCCCTACGCCGGAGTCTCCATACAATGTGTGACTGCTGCATCCTTGGTTGTTTTCCTCTATTGCACCAATTTCAGCTGCTACCCCAGTCCACTGACGGAAGTTTGCTTTTGTATTTTTGTTTAGGGTGGTGGCCTGTCTTTAAGGCTCTACTTCTCCCTCTTCATTTTGCACCCTTGCTCTACTGTCCATGTTATTCCCCTGGCAACCATGTGGTCAGATTTTTTTGTTTGCTAAGTGAGCAAGGTAGTCCCATAACCCTTCCCATTATTTCTCCTTCCTCCACCACATTTCCCTTTTGCATACTGGCCTGTCTTTGTACAATATCAATAAACGAGTCCACCCTGTAGCCGCCAGGAGAATGGGACAGTAAATCAGCTCAAATCACAGTGGTTCCCTGCAATATGTATTTAAATATGTATTACATGAAAAGTGTCAAATAATGAGCCATGCCTTGAGGACATTAGTCTTTGTCGGCCATACAACAAACTAAAATAATTATAAAATAATAATTAAGTGTTTAATACCTGTTCTATTATTCATAATATCAAAGACGAAAACTATTCAGTGCTCAAGTGGTCATACAGTGCAACTAAAGACAAAACCTGTGAAAAGGTGTGTATACACAAATTCCGACACTGGACCAATCAATGGCGTAGAAGTATTGATACAGGGTTAGTCAATTGTATCTCAAACAATCCAAATATGATGAGATAATGAATTTGTGGGTACAGTTGTCAATTGCCTCTATAATTCTTCCAACCATTGTGGATTAACGGGACATCATCAGAGTAGAATTTCTGAGCATAAGCAGAATTCTGCAAAAGATGAAAAAATACGGATGTGGATACTAATGAATTTGTGAAAGTCCATACATAAATTGTGTTATTTGCAAGTGGAGACCAAACCGGTTGCTAATCTGTGAAAAAAACACATGAAAAAAAATTGTTAAAACGTATTAAAGAAAAATGGCAAATGAGTGCCATACAGGTGAATGTGCAAAGAGTGGTATTAAAAAAATACACATATCGCAGTTTTCATCTTTCACAGAATTTTGCTTATGCTGCATTTTGGATCGCTGTAGCAGTATTCAATGCATTCGCTCCTCAACTTGTATGGCAAATCATTTCCTTGAACAAGGTCACAGTAGGTGGTCTTGCAGCCTGTTATAGTGAAAACTGTTTTAAAAAATGTCAGTAAACTAATTTTGGAAAAAGAATAAAGATGGGTCTATAGATTGCACACCTATAAGGTAGCTCTTTAAGATTACATCTCGTGGTTTCTACTTAATCAGAGAGCTATTGTTGATTTTTTATTTTTATAATAGATATATCCCCATTACAGGAGACAATAAAAAGAAAGTTCCCACTACATAGAATTTGTCTGGAAATAGGACTTCTCTTTCTCCTGACTAGAAGATCCACTGATATTAACCAATCCTCTATGTGCACAAACATGTGAGATTATTACACACAGAATTCCTGAATATACTTCTTAAGTGTACACTCTCTACGTCTTTAGTTATTAACTCTATCTTTCAATTACATACTAGACCACTATCTAAGACCTTGTTTTATAGGGTCCAATAGTGTATAGACATCCTCAAAGACTATGGCTCGATTCCACAAAAACATTGTAAACTTTCGGATACTTTTAATTACACTAGCCATAATAGTATCTTTCCAAAATGATTCCCCCGTGACCACGAGCATTTTTGTTCCTCCTAGGGATGTGACAATTCTGGTTTAATCACAATAAATATGTTCATTTTGAAAATTACTTAAAAATTTAAAAACTAATATGTTCTATTGTTGGAGTTGGCCCTTTTTGCACGGTCATCCCTGAACTTTTTGCCTTCCTCCTAGTATTTTTTCTGACCTGGTGTTGGTGTTTTTAGGACTCTGGGCACTTTATCACTGCTGTCCAGTGTAAAGTGCATGTGCTCTCTATGGTAAAACATGGTAAGATTGGTCTACACCTGTTTGGCGTATTTAATTTACCTATCAGTCCCTTGTAAAGTGGTATCTCAGATACGCAGGGCCAGTAAATTAAATGCTACTGGTGGGCTTGCAGCGCTGCTTGCGCCACCCACCAAAGTAGCCTTTCAAACCTGTCTCAGGCGTCTGCCATTGCAGGGCCTGCGCGCACAGTTTACTGCCGCAGTGACGTGGCACATAAAGTGGGTGCCACGTCTGTGACTCCCCTTTTACTACATATCAGTCACCCCTAAGGTAGGCCCTAGCTAGCCCTATGGGCAGGGTGCATTGTAGGTAAAAGGTAGGACATGTGCCTTAACTGTGTGGCATGTCCTGGTAGTGACAAACAGCCATTTTGGTTTCTCACTACTGTGAGGCTGCCCTCTCATAGGAATGCATTGGGGATTCCCTGATAAATGTTTCAGTGGTAAACCCTGACCTGAGAGGAGTAGAGTGGTCAAGTTTGGTATGTTTGGAATAGTGGTAATAAATGCTGCGCAATTGTGTTCGCAGATTCACTATCACTATTTTAGAAATGCCACTTTTAGAAGTGGGCATTTCTGTGTGATATGTGTCTTTATGCCTGCCTGATGTGTATTGCATGTCTGGCTCTGGAGTGACAGGGGGTGGGTGAGTCAGCACTAGGCTGAATTGGCCAATCTGCATTTGGAGTGGTGGGAGGAGTAGCACCTGGGACTGAATGAGACTGTGCCTGCCTTCCACAATGCTGGCTCCGCCCCCCTGTGGTGTGTCTGGGGCCAGAGCCTACACTGACAAAGGAGGTGGTGGTGCACCTTTAGAGAAAGGTGTGAGTGCCCCCAGAACTGGTTTGGACCAGGTGCAGAGCCCTGGGCCAGGGGGAGAACAAAGACATTTGGGGTATAAGTATTGGGGCTGTGACACTATGAAGGGGTGCTGCTTGGTACCTGCTTGGAGCTGAAGGACTGCTGGGCAAGGAGGAACCGCCGTGGGACCCAGCTGCTGTCTCCTGGGGGTCCCTACGTGCTGGCCTGCCTGTGCCCAGCTCTGCCCTGATGTGAGGGGTAAATGGACCTGCAGTAGGCTGCTCCTGTGTGGAGCACCAGAAGGACTGGACTGTCCTCCTTCCTGGTTATTTAAAAAGAAGCGTCTGGAGTGCTCAAGGGTGCTCCCCCGTCAGTTCTACGACCTGTGGGCGAAGGCACGTGTGAAGCGCTGTTGTTTTTATTAATGTGCCGCCCTTGCCTGTGGCTATTGAGGGACAGGAGAGGGGAGCTGAGACAGGAGAAGTGCTCCCCCTCTCCCTGTCGGCCGGTCACTGTTTTCCCGCGGTGTGCGCAGGCGGGGCTCTGCTGAGTGGCCCCGGGCTGCAGGAGGTCACGACGAAGCCGGAGGCACCAGGCGGAAGTCAGGCGGGACGAACCTGACCTGGGGCTTTTGGCCGCCTCAGCAAGGAAGTCAGGCGAGACAGTGCCTGACGGTGGGCGGGGCTCCCCAGGAAGAGGAGAGCCCCGTGTGTTGCTGGAGTAGTGGGAGAAGCCCTGACAGGGTCCGACATCGCTTGTGGGTGGGACCCTGGTGCCGAGGAGGAGCCGGAGCCTTGCGGGCTCCACTTCACGACTTCCCACCTCCCGGCGCCTGGAGGAGAGCCGAGGAGGGCAGACAAGCCCAGAGGGGCGCGGCAGCCGCCAGGTCAGTGGGAGTGGGCAGACTGGAGAATCCCCTGGGTGGAGTTTTCCGATCGGGCCCACCGTTGCCAGCCAGACCATTGGAGGGGGCATTGCACTGCCTTTTGGGGGCATCGCAGGGCTGCCTCAAATCTTGGGTGGGATCAAGATCCCGGCCCCACTCAGAGCCATAACCCGAGACCGGGAGAGGTCTCCTTCGCGGGCAGCTGCCGATTTTGGTACACTGTTGGGGGCTTTTCTTTTGTGTTGATTGTTCCTGTGAGCCCAGACGGGGCCCGAGTTCCACAATACCGCATTTCCTGTGGTAGGAGGGCAAGTGGCCCAAGAACCTACGCAGGGAAAAGACAGTTGCCTTTGCAGAAATGGTGGTATACCTAAGGTGGGCATGATGCATTTATGTGTCCACGCTACTAGTGGGTACTAAGGTGCACTGCTGATGTTTTGCCTAAAATGCTATGCTGAGTCCTGTTATGATGGTCTGGCCTCATGCTGCGTGCTAAGTGAATGGTTACCAGTAATTACTGGTTGTTTTCACCAACTGTGATGTGATGGTTCTGACAGTGGCCCGATTGGCCCTGTTCTGTATATAATCCCCTGTAAAGTATACCCTAGTGCCAGGTGGCACAGTGTACATTCGTGATTATGATCTAATGTGGTTTATGAGTAATACAAAGGCTATTTTTGATATAACCTTGTGTGGAGCTTCTTTTGTGGTGTGCCTAATGTGTCGCTGCTGTGTGTGTGTGTTGTGCAAACACTTTACACATTGCCTCTGTGATAAGCCTGACTGCTCGTGCCAAGCTACCAAGGGGGTGAGCAGGGGTTATCTTCGGTGTGTAACTCCCTTGCCCTGACTAGAGTGGTGGTTTCTGCTTGGCTTAGGCGCATGCCCTAGCCAACCAGAAATCCCATTTCTAACATCTATACTGTACTTTTACATGTGATGAGAAATGATAAGGAATGGTTTAGTCCAACCTTTGTTTTTGTTCACCTTTGCATGCACATCCACTTCCACATACAGGTCTAACTGTAATCAGGGTAAGGAGGTAGGCTTTGAACTGGTCCTCCGGTTTGGTTCTTATGAATGCCATTAAACCCTGCAGAGGGCACTTAGGCTCATAATTAAAGTGTGGCAGAGAGCATACTCTGTCAAAACCTGACAGGTATCCCATCCACCTATTTCAAGTCCAATAATCTAGAATGCACTTGTAATACGATGGACAGGACATTCACCACGTTTGTGATGGACAGGACATAAGGCAAACTCTAACTAAGCATTTAGTGTTGGTACAAACATATTGACCTATATGTCGATTATGAGGTAGAATAGTACCGTTAATGTCTGCCTTTTTGATACTTTTAATCTTATCATAGCAAACACTAATGAATGTCTTAGTGTGTGGTGTAGCTTCCACTAATCATTAGGAACTGCGCATTTGTGGACGAAATAATCTTAGGATGGTGCCAGACTGATTCCATGCACCCCCGCAGGATATGTTCTCCCTTAGACCAGCTAGCTCACAGTGCCAACATAAGCCCCCCTAACCTAGACAGGGAGCGAACAGTTCTGGCAACCACTGAAAATTATAACCCTGCTCCCTCAGGAACTGTAGTGACAGACCTAGATCCTTTCGTTCAGACACTCGTGCTCTCTTTCGCTCAGAGAAGTATACAAAGAATATATGAAGAGATGTTTTCAATATTTATTGAACCGAAGTGATTCTTGTATATAAAATGTGCTGCAATGATCAATAAACAGAAACAGATGAAGGTTATATGTGTCAGGACAGAGACCAGGACGAAGAGTTCCACCATCTTGCTGAAAGAGTTTCTATATGCAAGCATATGTAACAGTATAATCCTACTATGCAAACCATAAACTATGTGTATAGGGTGTAAATGTATGTTCTGTCAAGAAACCCCCTACTGGATGATCCAACGCCGTTACCTGGTGGATAAGAATTTAGGAACCCGTCTTGGTCACGAAGTGGACACCCCTCACAGACATATCAGTCAGCTGCTGGGCGAAAGCTTCAGCATGCAGGGACCCCTTGAAGTCAGCCAAAGTGTCTCCTCTCATTATACTCAGAAACAAAAGATTATATATAGAAAACGGCATCCTTGCCTTGGCCTGAGATTGTATTCAGGCTGCCATTGTTTGCATTCCACAGATAGCTGTGTCGCCATATGGATGTAAATAGCAAACACATTTGCACAACGCACATGAGGGCCTTGTACAAAATGCCAAGGCAATGGATAGTGCTCTTGCGAAGTTTATTCGTGTTAGCAAGGTCGATGTTTCCAAGAAACTAACCCAAGTGTCATGAATGCAAGTGTGTGTCAAAAGTCGATGTGGCAAAGTGAAGGCAACTTTAGGAAAGAGCCGTGTACATGTAAAAATGGCTACAGGTCCTACTAGGCCTAACTGGGACACATGACAATGGTTCACCTTCAGGTAGTATTCCTCTTTTAGAGCTCTCCATACAGGTAGTATTATTCTCATATTAAAATTGGGACGTTTCCATAAAGAAAGATCTCCACCAAGAGCTCCCATAAAGAGAGGCTGTTGGGATAAGATGACCTATTACTTGCCCACAACGCGCGAACCTGATGATGAAGCAGGCCAGGCAGGTGGGTAAAGGTGGGTAAAGCGTTTGCGTCCTTAAAATAGGAATTATGTTCTCAAATGGAAAAGGGAAAGAAAGCATCTTAAAAGATTCTCCTCCTGTTGGGCAACCTCACACCTTTTGGTTTTGTTTATGTTGGGTATACAGACATAACCAAAAAAACGCATAATCATAGCGTTGCAAGAATGTGGGGGCGCAATAAGATGGTGGGACACTCTAAGTGCATCTGTCCATTCACTTATAAAACTAAAAAACTTGTCCATGAAAATGTCAGGCACACTCTAAGACATGTCTCCGAATGTAATTCTAAC
This sequence comes from Calotriton arnoldi, assembly GCA_963921515.1. Classification (NCBI taxonomy): domain Eukaryota; kingdom Metazoa; phylum Chordata; class Amphibia; order Caudata; family Salamandridae; genus Calotriton; species Calotriton arnoldi. The sequence continues at coordinate 1,313,640 of CAWUFW010002910.1, read as the reverse complement.
AACTTAGTATGCTAGTTTGAGTACATATGGTTTACTTTACATTGACCAAACCACACAAAAAATAAAAACCAGACTATGCCAGCAAGGCAGCAGAGTAAGATGCAAAGTTGTGACAGCACCATGGCAAACTCGTCTTTTCAAGCAAATCATATAGAAAAAATTATTTGTTGGCAGATGATTGAAAGTGCTGAAAAGTGGGATTTGAAGCTTATTTTGAACAAGATGAAAGCTAAATGGCTATTAAGCTGTAAAGGTATAGAGAAAGGCTCAACCCTGTAGAAGAGAGAAACAATATTATTTTTTCTTATGAAGGTCAAGTATCTCATAATATTTGTACAACCTATTATAATTACATCACGCTTACCTGTCTTTTGAGAAAAATGTATAATGTTACAAAATTTGCACTTTTAGCCCACAACACCTTTTGTGATGTCTTGCATTTGAGTACACTTAAACACATGAGTATCTTTTACTTTGTTATATTAATAAAATAGTTCCTTTGATCTCAGGGTTTGCTTCAGGCCCTTATTTCTTTATGCCAGATTATTGCTAAATCTGCCCTGCACATAGTAACAATGACCCAAATGATGTTGCAGTTATAATCTTACATAATGTTATATTCAATAGACTTTCACATTTAGGTTGATTTTTCTTCCTAAAATCAACTTCCTCTATTCTTTTGGTAGGCATTTTTTCAATCTTTTTTGCTGCCAATCGCTGGCTCTTGCCACAGCAGATCCCTCTGCCATGTCTCATGCCATGGAGGGTTTTTTCCATTTCAATTATGCCCCTTCCAAATAAATACTTTCTAATAATTGGGAGCCTGCAATAGCCCTACGATATAGTGTATTTTATTTTCCTATTGCAGGCACGTTCTGTTGTCAGAATGCACCTGTAATAATAAACTGACACAACCAGCTGCTTGTAATAAGTTACTACAAGCAACTCTTGATGCTACAGTGTTCAAGGGGCACAGTGACCTTCACTCAGCATGAAATAAGTTAGGGCCTTATTTAGATCTTGGCCAATCAGGTCCCGCTGTCACTTTTTCGACAGTCTTCCCACCCACCGACTTTGCGGTCCACCTGCTATATTTAGATGTTGGCTGGTCCATAGACGAAAGACCGACACAGTCCAGCCAACCCTGCCAGGAATTCTCAATTGTGTCAACAGCGGTATAAGCAGAAGCAGCTGTCGGCAGGACTCCAGGCCAGATTTCTGCTGTCCAGATTACAATGTGCCTTTCCGTCGTGGCAACTGTGGCGGGAATCCCTCCTACTTCAAGTTGGCGGAATCGAAGGAAGTGAGGTAAAAACGTACCTTTTTTCCTGCTTCCCGCTTCCGTTTCCATCTTGTACCCCATCATCCAGGTCCCTCCTTTGCTGCACCGACTCCACCATGACGACAAAGGACTCCATTGTCGCCAAGGTTTACAGTAAGCTACTTGCACGATTGTCCTATGTATCGTGTATTGGCAATTGCTGTAGCTTCGTGCACTTCGGCATTGCTCTTACATGCAACATCTTTCTTAAGTGTAATGCAGTAGTGTTCATTTTCCTACTCATCAAGGTAAAATGAACACACCTATATTTACACTTTAAAAAAATATATTGTTGTTGTGGTACCTGTGGGTGTGCATTCAATAGTGTGTGTATGCTGTTTGGCGTCCATTCAATATGTGCCAAAATGAGGCACAACACATTACCTACATATACATCAGTGCTTAATTTGTAAAAGAATAAGTGCAGGGGCTCTCGTCGTGAGGCCACTGCAGCCTGCACCACACATTGCCCCAGCCAGCTGCCAATGACAGTACAAACACAGCTACTAACCATCACACTCTTACAAGTGTGACAGTTCATACGATTCCAGGTCCCCCAAAGCTATATGAATGGCTTGGGAAGCAGGTATCAGTCATTGTAAATGTAAACTGAATTAATAAGCAGCTGTTGTTGTGCTCATACCTAAATTAGCCAGACAGTGCCACCATGTGGCAGACTGTCATAAGCCCTGGTGCTAGAAATTAGGTGCCGGTGCCGAGCACCGGAAACCACTGGCTTAAATTAAGCACTGATATACATTATGACACATTCATAACACATAGGTATAGTAAGATAATGATGAGTAGCACTTATCTGTCTCCACACCAACGTGGCCTCACTCCGCCTGGACACCGCCGTCAGGACACCAGGAACATCTCAATCTGCTCGGCGCAGACCCGCCGGAATGACAGCGACGGAGTACTGTTAGCCAGCAGAGAAGACCACAGCCGCGGGGTCTCCTGTCTATTGCCGCAAAATCTAAATACAGCGAGTGGACTGCCGTCAGCTTGACGGAGTACTTGGGGCTGCTGCAGGACAGCGGTAGTACCGCCAAGATCTAAATGAGGCCCTTAGTGTGCTAGAGTCCAAGCACTGTGTGTTTAGCAGCAGTTTTTAAAATATACTGTCACATTACAGAGACAGTGCTAGGAGCCACATTCCAACTTATCTCATTTTCCCTGGGAAGGAGTGCAGGCTGTCTCAGGCATCCTGCACAAATGTGCAACACTCGTCCGTCTAAGATATGAAAATGATTTATTTCACAAACGAAGGTTAGAGGAACTTGTCTTTTTGCTCCTCTACCTTTCACTCATGAAAGTAATGTTTTTTTAATTTCTGGTATGGACCAGGTCTCCTGATTATTGGAGGCTGTGTAAACATGAGATCCCACATCTTCTTCCACACCATCAGCCAATCCTGCCTGTCTAGCCTGCAGCACGTTGCATTTGTGGGTTGTTAGACCTGTCATCCTTAGGGTTGTCTCCCCCTGCACCTTATGCCAGCTTACCTTCCCTTTTTGCTGTAACGTTTGTTGTCCTTAGGACTCTGATCACTTTACCACTGCTGAACAGCGCTAAAGTGCATGTGCTTCTCCCCTAAACATGGTGGCATTGGTGTATACATTATTGGCATATTTAGTTTACTTGTAAGCCCCTTGTAAAGTGGTGCCCAGGGCCTGTAATCTAAATACTACTAGTGGGCCTGCATCACTGGTTGTCAACTTGCCTCAGGCCTGCCACTGCAATGCCTGTGTGTGCAGTTTACTGCTACTTCGACTTGGCATTTAAAATCACTTGCCAAGCCTTAAACTCCCCTTTTTTTACACATATGTTACCCCTAAGGTAGGCCCTAGGTGGCCCTAAGGGCAGGGTGCTGTGTAACTAAAAGGTAGGATATGTAATTTTAAGTTTGACATGTCCTGGTAGTGACAAACCGCTAAATTTGTTTTTCACCACAGTGAGGCCTACTCCGCTCATAAGCTAGCATTGGGAATTCCTTAAACACTTTCAAGTTGTAATTCCTGATTAGAAAGTAGTAGCTACATCATGTTTCATATCTTTGGAATGGTAATGCTAAATCATCTTTAGTGGTAAAGTTGGATTTAACATTACTATTTTAGAAATGCCACTTTTAGAAAGTGGGCATTTCTCTGCTCCTAACTTAGCTCTGCGTGCCTATAGTCTTTCTCCAATACACGTCTGGGGTGGGTGACACCTATACTTTGTGCATTCCCTCTGGACAGTCACAAACACAGGAAGGGTGCGTGTGACAGAACTCATCTGCATTCATCTGCATTCTGATATCTCTTCCTGGGCAGGAAGAGGGAGAGGGACCTGGCACATCTGAATAGGCAGTGTCCTGTGTCCCAGAACAAAGGGCTGATTACCCCCACAGATAGCCTAGCAGATAGGGCTGGGATAAAACGGGACCTGTGCACTTCAAGGACTTGCTTTAAAGTCACTCCCACTTCAAAGGCACATTTGGATATAAGTACTGGGCCTCTGACCCTACCAAGACACTAGTGACCCGTGAAGAACTCTTCCAGGAGCAAAGACTACTGTGCTACAAGGATTGTCAATCTGCTTGACTAACTGTTCTGAAGGACTCGCTTCTCTGCTTTGCTGAGCTGCCCTGCTGCCTGCTGATCTTTGCCCTAATGAGGACAAGGACTGGGCCCATCTCACTTGAACCCAAAGTGACACGAAGGGCTTGCTGGCTTGCCCCCTGTTTTCTGAAGTCTCATGACCATCAAAGAGGTCCTACAAACTCCGCTGCTGGACTCTGCCATCTTTGAGTCCTCCCTTGACTGAGGTGCCAATCCAGTCCTCGGCCTCAGAAGTAGATTCTGCAGCTGTTTTTGTATCAAAACTGACGCAGTGACTACTTTGCGCCGATCGGAACCAGGGCCTTGACCTTCGAGGCTGGCGCAGAAGCTGATCAACGACATCACTTCAATGGAGAGTGCGGCTCGATGCCAACGGATAGCGTGGCTTAACATCGTCGCAGCCCCTGAATCGTAAAGGGGCCTGACGCTGAAGCTTTCATCAAATGCGTGGATCAGCCCCAATGCTTCGCCTCTGTCCACGAAATCTCTGACACGGCGTCTCCTCGCATCCATCCAAGGTACTTTGTCAGCAGGCCTGCCCTCCATCGCAGTGGGCCTGAACTTTGGATTTATCCTGGTCTAGTGTGACCTCAAGGAACCCCTTAGTGCTATTTACTTCTAAGCACTATTTTTGGTTTATTATTTAACAATTCATAACTCCGGTTCTACTTATTGGATTTTTGTTGTTTGTATCTTGTTTTACATTCTCTATTTTTCTTAACCTGTGTGGAGTATTTTTGTGGAGTTTTCTTTGTGTTGCTGTGTTTGTGTGTGTGTGTGTTGCACAAATACTTTACACATTGCCTCTTTAGATAAGCCTGACTGCTCTTTGCTAAGCTACCAGAGGGTGAGCACAGGTTATCTTGTAGTGTGTATCTGTCTTACCCTGACTATGATCGTGGTCCCTACTTGGACAGGGTGCGTACCTCTGGCAACTACAGACCCAATTTCTAACATGAGACATGTAGTTTTGTTTCAAAAGTAAAAATCCCAATATGCTAGGGCTGTGGGCTAAAAAGACAGGACCTGCAGAAGGTGTGACACATAACAAGTGGCCACTTGTTGGCTAGGTAATGTGTTTTATGAAGGAGGAGGGCAAAGCCCAAATATTAAATGGGATAAAATACCCAGTTAGTTTACTTTATGATGGATATTGCAGGTCACCTCTGAGTGCCCATGGCCTTGTGCCTCTATATGGTCACAAGACTCCTCGAAGGCTTGCAATATTGTTATAATGTACAGAAGGGTGTATTTTATCCTATATATAGTTGACTCTAAATATTGCAGTTTGACTAAGACTAAGGTCCTTATTGTATGGTTCAATAATTGCCCCTTTTTTGCAGTATATATTTAAAACATACCACAAGGAACAATCGTGTTTCGAATTAGCCTGTCTCTGTGGCCTCTGGAAGTGCAGTTCTTTATTGTGGTCTGCTGTCTCGTAGGACATGGTACTGAGAGAGAGTTTTTTGTAGCAAATTGGGTACATACAAACCGAGTTGTCCTTAAAAGAGACACATAGGCCCTGATTATGAATGGGCCAGGAAACAGCAGGGTAGTCATAACATCCAGTAAATATCAACTCTGTCAAGTGTGGTATGTACCAGATGTGGTAATTGGCCCCTATTCCAAGTTTTCCTCTGGATAACAAGAATTTACATGCAGAATTTGTTGTAATCTCCATCAAATTCTGCATATATTGCAATACACTGTTGTTTACCAGGGAAAAATTGAGGGATATGATAATTACTGCAATACTCAAATTTCATTTCCTTTACCAAAAGGCTTTTGCTCAGGGATCAGAATGTTCCAGCTCTTCATTATCAAGGCCTTAGAAGATCTAGTTCCATATATAGAAATGGCAAGTCCATGGCTTGTTTTTTACGTGACGATTAACGGTCTGTATTGGCAAAATATCAATTAAGACTTTCAGGGATATTTCTCAGATATCAAATGACACCAGCATGGCTCAATTTGATGTGTGAACGAACCTGTTTACAAGAGCGGGAAGTCGGCGTTCCAGGGTGGTGTGGCCTTAGAAGTAGGTGCACACCTACAAACTTTCTCGTTTGTGAGTGTTTACAAACAATTTCAATGTACATTCCCACCATCAATACTCCTGTCAAAGGCCTCAGTAAATCTCTAGGTCAGAAGGAGTAGAAATAGTGCAATAATCTGTGCATGTTTTGTAGGGCATACACGAAGGTGCAGCATGTATAGATATGTAACGAGGGCGGTCGGATGAAGAGCGGGGTGCGCCCACATGAAGGTTGGGAGAGTATGATTACCTCCGACTCCCCTCTTGTTTCTCAGCAGCAGGACGAATGGACTTGGCCGGACATTCGAACCGGGGACGTGGAAGACGAAAAGGAACACCTTTCCTTTAAGTGGGATGACTGGTCGCTAAACCACGCCCCCTGCGATGACGACGAGGAGGTCGGCCCTTCAAAGACGGGAGGAAGGCGCAGGAAGAGCCGAGGGAGTCGAGAGCCAAGTGAAGCAGACGGAAGCAACGGAAGGAGCAGAGGCGGAACGGTCGCAAGACGGAAAGGAGCCAGGAGGCCAACGTTCCCGTGTATCGCCCAGCCACATTCCAGGAGGAGCGTGGCTCTCGCAGGTACGAGACCGCTTCACGGGCTGGGTGGGTAAAAGAGAGAGAGCCCGAGAACCTAGTGCAATAGTCCCCGTATCCCGGTACTCCCACCCTGAGCACTGCCCTCACTTATTTAGACGTGCTACTCACCGTGTGACTCCTCACTACCCCCTTCCCTTGTCAGCCTGGTAAATACGTGCACTACACTCACACCCCGCTCCTTTCTCTTTCCCTCCCCACCCACGCTTCCTCTTTGCCCGGACGGACCCGTGCTGGAGCGGCTACGAAGGGTGCGGACCTCGCCGAGGGACCGAGAACACAGAGAGAAGACAGAAGAGCAACCCTTACCTTATTATAGACTGGTCTCACGACAGAGGCGTGTACTTAGACCAATAAAGCCTTCTTTGACCCCATCCTGTCTCCCGTATGTGCCTCCCAACCCGCTACAAGTGGTGGAGAATGCGGGTATAGAGGCACCCATCGGTAATACCACGATGGACGCCCTCATACAACACCTGGTAAAGGGCCAGGAGCAGCTGGGATGGGCGGTGGAGAGACAACTAACATCGGCACAAGCGGACAGGGACACGTTTAAGGATACCATAACCGCTCAGATTGAGGGACTGCATAAGGTGATGCGTGACCTGCCGCTCCCCACGCCGCAAGAACCTCGGAACCCAACCCCAGGGCCCTCTAGCATATCACTACAGAAATATGTAGTGGGGGAGGACCCCGACGCCTTCATGCTCAATTTCGAAGGAGCCGCACGGGCCTGCGGCTGGCCCGTGGAGAAGTGGCCGTTTTTCCTAGCCCCATTGTTGACAGGAGAAGCGCAAGCCACCTATCAGGTGGCCAACGCAGCAGGAAACACCCCGTATGCTGATATTAAAACGGTCATATTGGACCACCTAGGTCTTGATGCTGAAGCGTATCGGGTACGCTTTCGAAAGGAGAGAGGTAACCCAGGAGAGAACCCAAAAACCCTGTTCTTCCGGCTAAAAATGGCTGCGGATAAATGGCTAACCCCGCATATGTGTACCAAAGAAGAGATAATGGACAAAATCTATCTCGAACAGTACCTGGATGCTCTTCCCTTTAATACGCAGAAATGGTTACGCCAGCACTCGCACCTGACCACGGAGCAAGCCATTGATATGGCCTCTACGTTTTCACGGGCTCAACCCAAGCAGAGCGGGTTGGATAACGAGAAACCCAGTAGGCCCCTGGTACTCAAACAAGACAGGAGAAGCCATGCGTTTATGGAAACACACAAACCACGACCCAGCAGACCAGAGATACCACAGTTCATGGGACCCCAATGCTTTGAGTGTGGGGACTGGGGCCATATCGCGAGGTTGTGCCCCAGACGAAAACCCACCGAAGAACCGATGGAGGTGGGATACGTCCCCAAATCCATTCTTTACTCCGCTGAGATGGGGAGCGCCTTTCACGTGAGTGTACGGGTGAACGGGACCAATGTAAAGGCCCTCCTAGATTCATGTTGTAGGCAGTCCGTAATACAGGGGGTCTTCATACTGCCCAAGCAAGTCATCCCCGACACCGTGGTCCACATCAGGTGCGTCCATGGAGACGTCAAGCCATACCCCGTGGCGGTAGTACCCCTGGTCCATTCAGACGGTAGCACCTATGTCATCCGGGTGGGGGTGTTGGAGGGGTTACCAGAAGAGCTTATAATTGGGACGGATAACCCCGAATTCCGAGACATGTTCCTACACAGCCTTCGGAAAGAGACCCCACAGACCCAACGAGGACCGGTAGTGACATCACCAGTACCCGCTTTCATAACCCCTGAACCGTGGACTTTAGACAAAGGTTTCAAGTTTGCCCAGGCTAATGACTCCTCCTTATTCAATGCATGGGAACAAGCCCATAGAACACAGGACTGTACTAACCCTGTTTATCCACGATTTCTTATCAAAAACGGTCTTCTATATCGCCAGGGTTCCAGAGAAGACCCCCATCAACTTTTGGTCCCTCTTACCTTTAGGGAGCAAATCATGTTCTTCTCACACTCACACTTAACTGCAGGACACATAGGGAGCGAAAAGACTACCCAGAATGTGTTAAGACATTTTTTTTGGCCGGGGGTCTATAAAGATATAAAAACCCACTGTCAGGTCTGCGACATTTGCCAGATAAAGAACCCTCACCGGCCCCCAGCGGTCCCTTTACAAACCCTCCCGATAATAGGTACCCCGTTCGAACGAGTGGGGATGGACCTGATAGGACCCCTACCAAAGACACGCCGAGGGAATCAATATGCCCTCGTAATAATAGACTATGCCACCAGGTACCCGGAAGCCTTCCCCCTGAGAGCCACCACCTCGCGCTTGATCTCCGAGAAGTTTCTGGAAGTATTTTCTCGGGTGGGGTTCCCCAAGGAGATCTTGACCGACCAGGGTACCCCTTTTGTGTCGAGGCTAATGAAGGAGGTATGCAGGATTTTACAACTGCGGCAGATCAGAACATCAGTATACCACCCACAAACCGACGGCCTCGTAGAGAGGTATAATAGGACTCTCAAAACCACGTTAAAGAAAATGCTTTCCGTGAACGGCAGAGAATGGGACCAACTACTACCACTGGCATTGTACGTGATCAGGGGGCAAAAACAGAGCAGTCTGGGGTGTTCGTCATTTGAGATGCTATACGGACGACAACCCCGGTCGCTCCTGGAGATGACCAAGGAGGCGTGGGAGAAGGAAGAGGCCGACGAAGAACGTGGGATGTTGGAATATACCCAGGCCCTAAAGTCAACGATAGGAAAATTGAGAGACCTGGCCTATTCCAACCTAGAGAAGAGTCAAGAAAAACAGAAGGCGTCCTATGATAAAGGGAAACGATGGAGAAGACTGGAAGTGAATGATTGGGCCCTAGTATTACTACCCTCGTCCACGAAGAAGTTCCAGGCGGAGTGGATGGGACCCTACAAAGTCGTGGGGACCATTGGGAAAACCAGCTACAAAATACAGATCACCCCCCGAAGAAGCCAGACATATCACATAAACCTTCTGAAGAAATGGCTAGGACCCCCACCGAAAGCAGCCCACCTTACGTTACCAACGCACGCCCCCTCCTCTTCTACCTTGGAACAGTTGGTTGTCAACGAGGAACTGAGAGAACAGGAAAAAGAAGACCTCCAGAAAACCCTGATTCCCTTTTCCTCCATCTTTTCGGACAAACCGGGAAAAACCACCTTGACCGAACATAGGATAGAGACACCCCCAGGAAAGACCATTAAACAGCGGCCGTACCGAATCCCCGCAGCAAAAAGGAAGGCAGTACAAAAAGAAGTACAGGAGATGCTACGCCTAGGGGTCATAAGACCGTCTAGGAGCGAATGGTCATCGCCCATCGTGATGGTGCCAAAACCTGATGGTAGTACCAGGTTTTGCATGGACTTCCGCGCCCTTAACGGCATCTCCTCCTTCGACACATATCCCATCCCACGCATCGATGAGCTGATCGAAAAATTAGGTGAAGCCAAATATATCACCACCTTGGACCTGACCAAAGGTTATTGGCAGGTACCTCTACGGGAAGAAGATAGAAGGAAGACCGCTTTTTCTACACCTGAGGGCTTATACAAGTTTACTGTTCTTCCCTTCGGCCTACACGGGGCACCAGCAACATTCCAGCGCCTTATGAACACGGTGCTCCGGAATCATCAGTCGTTCACCTCCGCGTACTTGGACGACATAGTGATCTTCAGTCCTTGTTGGAAAACCCACCTAGTGTCAGGTCCTTGAATCCTCGGAGTCGTACGATGCTCAATGGGGTCCACCTCCTGATAGCCCCAAGGTCTGAGTGACACAACAGACTCAATGGGGTGATCAGGCGAGGGAAGGGAAGGATGGGGTCAGCTGGGAGGGAGACCTGTAACGAGAACAATGACTTATGAAATCAAGCCCCCATTCTCAATGCATAATGACTGACCATAAACTAACTGGTAAGAGTAGTTCTTATACCTGTAAAGAAAAATAACAGTTCTTCGTCCTGCAAGGGATGTTCCTCTTGTAGAGAAGCCACAGTTAAATCTACAAACAGATAACACGTTAAAGCAGAATACTACTTTGGCCTGCACTACACAATGGGGAAGGGTGCAAATACTACATACCAAAAAGTGTTTCAAAATGATGCTGTACAGGGGAGGGAGCGGAGCTTCAATCTGGATAAGCTCAACAAGCCCCTGATGGTGGAGACAAAATAACATGGCACAATAATAGTTTCATGATTGGAGCAACCCCAATTCTGTTGCCCCCTCTGTGAGTGTTCAAAATTAAGATACCACGAGTAGCTAGGGAAAAAGACTCCAATCCTTCTTGGAACCCTTTCAATGCAACTTAACAAAGACCAAACCGCAATGTCCAGCGGTCACGATAATCACCCAATCATGCTCTATATAAATCCAAGATAGTACAGTACAGAGGATAGCCCTGTAGCGCTATTGCCAAGGTTTTTGCCGGGATTGGGTTCAAAACAACAACGTAAGAAGCCCATACGACCAGCCCCGCAATTGCCTTCAAAGCGGTGCCGGTCAGCAGTAACAGAAGTGCTTCCACTTAGAAGTACTTAACGAAATGCCCTTAAGGCCCAATTAGTAAGGAAACGGCTGAAGTAGAACTTGGTGCAAACCGCACCCCTACCGCTACTAGTTCATCCGTATCGCCTCTGCCTCCGGTTCCAGAATCAACGGCACCCGACCTCTGTCCCGGAAGCCTTCATATCCCCGGCTGCAGCCACGTCGTGACGTTACGTGCGTCACGCTCTCAATGCCTCACGGGAAGTGTAGTTCTTCCGAGGCGTCTGGTCTCTTCCGAGCTGCTTTGCCCTGGCAGTGTTCTCCGGCGGCCAGCACGGTGCGCCGCAACAGTACATCCCTCTCCTGAAGAACACTGACAGAGACAGGGCTTCCTAGGGAAGCGTCTATGGAAGAGCGCAGTGCAACGAGGGGCATGCACTCCTATGGCGGGCTCCCATGAGTTTTCCTCGTCGCCATAGCCCTTCCAGGCTACCAAATACCAAAGTCTAGTGCGGTATATTTTGGAGTCCACAATACCCCGCACTTCATGTTCTACCTCGTTATTCACCATGATAGGAGCAGGGGTATGCTTGTTCCTTGTATGTGACGGTTTAACCAGGGACACATGGAAAGCAGGGTGTATCCTCAAAGAGGAAGGCAATGCCAACTTCACTACCACTGGATTGATCAGCTTGGTCACTTGATAAGGGCCTATGTACTTGGGGTTAAAAATACTGTATTTCCTGAACCTGATGTTTTTGGTGGATAACCACACATAGTCTCCTTTCTTGTACACGGGCCCTGGGCGCCTATGTTTATCGGCATGTGCTTTGTACTGTATTTTAGCTGCCTTTAAACCTTTCTGCGCTGCCCTCCAGCTTTGTTGAATGTGTGCTACTCTTTCCTGAACGTCCGGTACGGTGGTGGTATGTGCAGGGTGCAGAAAAGGAGTGAACCGAGGATGGAATCCATAGGTACAATAAAAGGGAGTGAGGTTAGTAGAACTGTGCGCAGCGCTGTTATATGCCACTTCGGCTAACCATAGTTTATCCACCCATGCCTCTGTTGTAGCATCCACGTAGCATCTTAGGTACTGCTTTAGCGTTTGATTCGCCCTCTCCGTCTGACCATCGGTTTGTGGATGGAAGCTGGTGGAGGTATTGGATGCAATGCCTAATGCCGCACACCAAACTCTCCAGAACTTAGCGGTGAACTGTCCCCCACGGTCCGAAACTATGCTTCTGGGCAACCCATGTAATCGGACTATGTGTACCAGTATTAACAGAGCTAACGTACCCGCCGTGGGGAGCTGTCTGCAAGCGATGAAATGTGCCATCTTAGTTAAGTAATCTACCACAACTAAGATGACTGTGTGCCCCTTATCCACTGGCATCCCTACCACGAAGTCCACCGAGATATTCTCCCACGGATACTCCGGAGTTGGAAGAGGCTGCAAGAGACCCGCAGGTCGAGCATGCGTAGCTTTCATTTGGTTACACGTCAGGCATTCCTTTATCCATGTCGTAATGTCTCGCCTTATGGTGGGCCACCAGAACTGCCTTAACACCCTTTCCATAGTCTTTTCCTGACCATTGTGTCCCGCACTGGGCAGGATGTGGCACCACTTGAAGGCTTGTTTGCGCAAGGAACCGATAGGTAGTAACAGCTGGTGTCCTCGCAATGGTAGTCCCTTTGTCACCTTCCAGTCCTTATTCCTGTCCAACCAGTCTTTCCACTTCTCATTGTGGATGTTGTGTGCCACACTCCGAAGGAAGATATCGGTGCAGGTAGCCCCAACCAGGTTTTTTGGGTGAATAATGGCGTTTTTGGGACCACCGGTTTGGCCTACCGGAGCCGTTTGCCGGGTTAAAGCATCTGCCTTCTTGTTTTCTCTTCCCGGTCTATAAGTCACCAAGAAGTTATACTCTGCGAAGAACAGCATCCACCTTAATTGCCGGGGTGTCAGATGTCGGGCTGCTGTCATGAATTGAAGATTGCGGTGGTCGGTGAATACAGTCACCACATGCCTGGCTCCCATCAGATAATACCTCCAGTCTACAAACGCCTCCTTTATAGCTAGTAGTTCCTTTTCCGCTACGGTGTAGTTGTTTTCCGCAGGATTGAGCTTCCTTGACATATACGCCACAGGGTGGAGTTGGCCGGTTTGTGTATGTCGTTGGGAGAGCACCGCCCCCACCGCTGAATCCGAGGCATCAGCCTCCACTATGTATGGACGATCCGGATCTGCATGCACCAAAACAGGGGCAGATGCAAAAGCGTTTTTAAAGCATCAAACCCCTTTTGGGCCTCCTCGGTCCACTGGAAGATGGTCCTTTTCTCAACATCCATGTGAGAGGGGCGGCCAACTCAGAGAAGTGCTCGATAAATCGACGATAAAAGTTGGCGAACCCCAGGAAGCATTGAATATCCCGAACATTCACGGGTGTGGGCCAGTTCTTAACCGCAACGACCTTCCTTTCGGACATTTCCTGTCCCCAAGGGGTTAGCATAACACCTAGAAATTCGACAGATGTCACACCGAACTCACATTTGCTGATTTTACAGTACAAATGGTGGTTTCGTAGGGTTTGCAAGATGGTACGCACGTGTTGTGTGTGATTTTCTTCCTTGGACGAATAGATCAAGATATCGTCGATATATACCACTACGAACTTGTCCAGGTATTCTCGCAGGACGTCATTCAAAAAGAATTGAAAGGCCGCGGGAGCGTTGCATAAACCAAATGGCATTACCAGGTATTCATATAACCCAAAGCGCGTCTTGAATGCTGTCTTCCATTCGTCTCCGCTGCGCATGCGCACTAAATGATATGCGCCTTTGAGATCCAGACGGGTGTAGATCGCTGCCTTCTTCACTTGATCCAGCAATACACTGATCAGAGGTAACGGATACCTATTTTTAACCGTGATGGCATTCAACGCTCTGAAGTCCACACAAGCGCGCAGCTCCCCGTTCGCCTTGGGTATGAAAAACAATGGAGACGCAGCCGGGGATTTGGACTCCCGTATGAACCCCAGCGCCAAGTATTTATCAAGGTAAGCGCGGAGATGGGCGTTTTCGGGTTCCGTGAGAGCATATACTCTCCCCGCTGGTATGACTGCACCGGGCACTAGGTCTATCTGGCAATCATAGGGCCGGTGCGGTGGCAGCACTTCCGCCTTTAAGTCATCGAACACCTCGGCATATCCTTGATATTCCTCTGGAAGACTTACATCCTGTTCCACTGCAGTAGCCACATGATGACAGGAAGCCAAAGCCAAGGCTGGGGAGACACAGGTATGCTTACAGTGTGAGATGCAATACTCTGAAGTAAACAGAAGAGCTTGTTCCTCCCAGTCCACCAGGGGGTTGTGTGTTCTCAGCCACGGTAATCCAAGTATCAACCCGTATTGTGGTGCCCGGATGATGTTAAAGACCAGGCTTTCCCAGTGGTCAGTTCCCTGTAGAACCTCCAGGTTTCTGGTTTGGAAACGAATGGGCCCAGAATCCAAGCGTCGTCCATCTACCGCGAATACCGCTTCCGGTGCCTCCTTTTCTTGTAGTTCAATGCCCAAGGAGAGTGCTTGCTCCTGGTCCATGAAACAACCGGTGGCACCAGAGTCCAGCATGGCCCGAACTGATCTCCATTCTTCCTGTATCAGTAACCGCAAATCCACGTAGAAATGGCTCTTTTCATTCACTGTGTCGTTTCCAAGTGAGGGGATGTACTTCAGGCTTGAAGGGGTCCCCTCCTCCTTCTTCAAGCACGCTAGTTTTCCGTCGGTGTTCGAGCCCCAAATGTAGACGCCTTCTTAAACTCAGACCGGGTAAATTTAGGTCTCAGCGTGCATTCCCTGATAAAATGGCCCCGTCTCCCACAGTAGAGGCACAACCCTTTCTTACGACGGTAATCCCTTTCCTCGGTAGTAAGAGGGGAGCGCACCGCCCCAATTTCCATAGGTTCCGATTTAGCGCTTTGACTACTCTCGGGGGTTCTAGATGGTTCAAGACGAGGTGCGTATCTGTCTTTCTTCTTGTGTTCTCCTTTACGCTCGCTGAGACGGTGATCCAATCGCAAGACTAGGCTGATGAGGTCTGCACAAGACTTCGGTTGTGGATCTATCTGGGCCAATACGTCTTTCATCTCCTCCTGTAGTCCTTGATGAAAGATAGCCGCTTGCTTGACTTCAGGCCAATCGGTTTCCGCTACCAATCGCCTGAAATCATTTAAATAGGAGATGAGATCCCGATTACCCTGTTTCAGCTCCAGCAACTCCCTATCTGCGGAGAGGGTGGCTGCCCTGCGGTTGAACGTTTTCTCGAATTCTATGAGAAAAGAGTCCCAGTCATGCAGGAGGGGGTCATCTCTTTTAACAAACGGTACTGCCCACTGAGCTGCATCCCCTGCCAGATAAGATATCAGAAACGCTACTCTGGCATGATTTGTGCTGAACGCCTTAGCCTTACATGTAAAGTGCAGCAAGACCTGTGTGATGAACACCTGTACCTTGCTGCTATCCCCATAGAATCTTTCTGGTGAGGCTAAAGGAATAGGTGTAGGGAACTCCACCACCACCGGAGCAGCCCGTGAAAGGTGCGCTGTACCTACATCAAAAGGATTTCTTTGTATCCTGTCCACTTGCGCCTGCAAAGCAGCCGTTTCAGCCCTAGAAGCGGCTAATTCGGCCTGTATCAAGGCTAAGGCGCCTATGACGTCCTCTAAGGTGGCCATACCAGCGTACGACCGGGAGGATAACAATTCGTGGGCCGTTGATTCTGTCAGGTCCTTGAATCCTCGGAGTCGTACGATGCTCAATGGGGTCCACCTCCTGATAGCCCCAAGGTCTGAGTGACACAACAGACTCAATGGGGTGATCAGGCGAGGAAGGGAAGGATGGGGTCAGCTGGGAGGGAGACCTGTAACGAGAACAATGACTTATGAAATCAAGCCCCCATTCTCAATGCATAATGACTGACCATAAACTAACTGGTAAGAGTAGTTCTTATACCTGTAAAGGAAAATAACAGTTCTTCGTCCTGCAAGGGATGTTCCTCTTGTAGAGAAGCCACAGTTAAATCTACAAACAGATAACACGTTAAAGCAGAATACTACTTTGGCCTGCACTACACAATGGGGAAGGGTGCAAATACTACATACCAAAAAGTGTTTCAAAATGATGCTGTACAGGGGAGGGAGCGGAGCTTCAATCTGGATAAGCTCAACAAGCCCCTGATGGTGGAGACATAATAACATGGCACAATAATAGTTTCATGATTGGAGCAACCCCAATTCTGTTGCCCCCTCTGTGAGTGTTCAAAATTAAGATACCACGAGTAGCTAGGGAAAAAGACTCCAATCCTTCTTGGAACCCTTTCAATGCAACTTAACAAAGACCAAACCGCAATGTCCAGCGGTCACGATAATCACCCAATCATGCTCTATATAAATCCAAGATAGTACAGTACAGAGGATAGCCCTGTAGCGCTATTGCCAAGGTTTTTGCCGGGATTGGGTTCCAAAACAACAACGTAGGAAGCCCATACGACCAGCCCCGCAATTGCCTTCAAAGCGGTGCCGGTCAGCAGTAACAGAAGTGCTTCCACTTAGAAGTACTTAACGAAATGCCCTTAAGGCCCAATTAGTAAGGAAACGGCTGAAGTAGAACTTGGTGCAAACCGCACCCCTACCGCTACTAGTTCATCCGTATCGCCTCTGCCTCCGGTTCCAGAATCAACGGCACCCGACCTCTGTCCCGGAAGCCTTCATATCCCCGGCTGCAGCCACGTCGTGACGTTACGTGCGTCACGCTCTCAATGCCTCACGGGAAGTGTAGTTCTTCCGAGGCGTCTGGTCTCTTCCGAGCTGCTTTGCCCTGGCAGTGTTCTCCGGCGGCCAGCACGGTGCGCCGCAACACCTAGTACATCTCCAGACCATCTTATCTGCCCTGCAACAGGCCGGATTACACATAAACTCAAAGAAATCTAGGGTGGGTTACCAGAAGGTGAAATATCTGGGTTATGTACTAGGCCACGGGATGATTGAACCCCAGATTGAGAAAATCAGAGCGATAGCTGAGACCCCTTTCCCCAGCACCAAGAAGGAAATGAGAGCATTTTTGGGGTTGATAGGGTACTACCGACGTTTCATTCCCCAATTCTCAGAGGTAGCCGCCCCATTGACCGATACCCTCAAACAAGACGTAAAAGCACAGTCCCTCTTACACCCCACGCCCCTAATGTGGAAGGCATTCAACGGCTTGAAACGGGTTATAACCACTGGTCCCGTGCTCTCCTCCCCTGACTTTACCCGTCCTTTCATACTCCACACCGATGCATCAGACTGTGGAATTGGGGCCGTCTTGTCACAGTTGTCACCCGAGGGCATAGACCACCCCATCCTCTATATTAGCAGAAAGCTCTTTCCCCGGGAACTCCAGTACCCTACCATCGAGAAGGAGTGCCTGGCAATTAAATGGGCTGTCGACAAGTTGAGGTACTATCTCGAGGGCCGCCCCTTCCCCCTATACACAGATCACGCCCCCCTCCAGTGGATGAGCAGGAACATCGCTCTAAACCCCAGGGTTCTTAGGTGGTTCCTCTCCCTGCAGCCCTTTTCCTTTACTGTGGGAGCACTGAACAACATCCTGGACCCTTCCCAGTCCGGCTTCCGCAGCAACCACAGCACCGAAACCGCCCTCATCGCCGCCACCGATGACATCAGGACCCTGCTAGACAACGGAGAAACAGCAGCCCTCATCCTCCTGGACCTATCAGCCGCCTTCGACACGGTCTGCCACCACACACTACGAACACGCCTTCACGACGCCGGGATCCAAGAGAAGGCCCTGGACTGGACCACATCCTTCCTTTCCGGCAGAACACAAAGCGTCCGCCTCGCCCCTTCCGATCCAAGGCCACCAAGATCATCTGCGGCGTACCCCAAGGCTCCTCCCTCAGCCCAACGCTGTTCAACATCTACATGGCACCCCTCGCCCACGTCGCCCGACAGCACAACCTCAACATCATCTCCTACGCCAACGACACCCAGCTGATCCTCTCTCTCACCAAAGACCCTCACACCGCCAAAGCCCACCTCCACGAAGGAATGAAGGCCGTCGCCGAATGGATGAGGACCAGCCGCCTGAAGCTGAACTCGGACAAGACGGAGGTCCTCATCCTTGGTTCCAACCCTTCAGCCTGGGACGGCTCCTGGTGGCCAACATCACTGGGAACAGCCCCGCCACCCACCGACCACGTACGCAACCTAGGGGTCATCCTCGACCCCACCCTCTCCATGACTAAGCAGGTCAACGCCGTTTCCTCATCCTGCTTCAACATCCTCCGAATGCTCCGCAGGATCTTCAAGTGGATCCCCACCGAAACAAGAAAAACAGTCACCCAGGCCCTCGTCACCAGCAGGCTGGACTACGGAAACGCCCTCTACGCAGGAACGACGGCTAAGCTCCTGAGACGGCTGCAACGCATCCAGAACGCCTCTGCACGGCTTATCCTCGACATCCCCCGACGCAGCCACATCACACCCCACCTGAGAGACCTGCACTGGCTCCCTGTCAACAAGAGGATAACCTTCAAGCTCCTCACCCACGCACACAAAGCACTCCACAACTCCGGACCAGCCTACCTCAACAGACGACTCCGCTTCTACACCCCCACCCGCCAGCTCCGCTCGACCAGCCTCGCCCTCGCCACAGTCCCCCGCATCCGGAAAACGACCGCCGGCGGCAGATCCTTCTCCCACCTCGCCGCCAAGACCTGGAACACCCTCCCCACCAACCTCCGACAGACCCAAGACCTACTGGCCTTCAGAAGACTCCTCAAGACCTGGCTCTTCGATCAGTAGCAGCACCACCCCCCTCTTCCCCCAGCGCCTTGAGACCCTCGCGGGTATGTAGTGCGCTTTATAAGTGACATGATTGATTGATTGATTGATTGATTACTGTGAAACATCGGAAAGGCTCAGAGAATGGGAGCGCTGACTACCTCTCCAGGTTTCCTCTCCCCGATCGGGAGAATCCAAGGGGGGTGGTGTGTAACGAGGGCGGTCGGATGAAGAGCGGGGTGCGCCCACATGAAGGTTGGGAGAGTATGATTACCTCCGACTCCCCTCTTGTTTCTCAGCAGCAGGACGAATGGACTTGGCCGGACATTCGAACCGGGGACGTGGAAGACGAAAAGGAACACCTTTCCTTTAAGTGGGATGACTGGTCGCTAAACCACGCCCCCTGCGATGACGACGAGGAGGTCGGCCCTTCAAAGACGGGAGGAAGGCGGAAGTACGGGTGTGTTAGCACCGGAGGCGCAGGAAGAGTCGAGGGAGTCGAGAGCCAAGTGAAGCAGACGGAAGCAACGGAAGGAGCAGAGGCGGAACGGTCGCAAGACGGAAAGGAGCCAGGAGGCCAACTTTCCCGTGTATCGCCCAGCCACGTTCCAGGAGGAGCGTGGCTTTCGCAGGTACGAGACCGCTTCACGGGCTGGGTGGGTAAAAGAGAGAGCCCGAGAACCTAGTGCAATAGTCCCCGTATCCCGGTACTCCCACCCTGAGCACTGCCCTCACTTATTTAGACGTGCTACTCACCGTGTGACTCCTCACTACCCCCTTCCCTTGTCAGCCTGGTAAATACGTGCACTACACTCACACCCCCGCTCCTTTCTCTTTCCCTCCCCACCCACGCTTCCTCTTTGCCCGGACGGACCCGTGCTGGAGCGGCTACGAAGGGTGCGGACCTCGCCGAGGGACCGAGAACACAGAGAGAAGACAGAAGAGCAACCCTTACCTTATTATAGACTGGTCTCACGACAGAGGCGTGTACTTAGACCAATAAAGCCTTCTTTGACCCCATCCTGTCTCCCGTATGTGCCTCCCAACCCGCTACAAGATATGATTTATTACAGGGAGAAGAAATGAGAAAAGAAAGTTAGTGTTTACTGTGTTATCTTTGTTTGCGGCACATGCATAGACTGGGCACATCAAAGCCTAGATGGACATGCCTGATATTTGCATATCTAAGGCAGGGAGACATGTCTAAACCCCTATCATTGTGAATTCCATGCCTTCACACAAGTACAGTGGCATGTATAATGCACAGATAGGTCAAAAGAAAATATGTGAATTCCAAATCAAAAATATTTTACACATCTGCTTATGCATATTGTTATTTGATCTGTCTATGAATTTAGCCAAATATTATGTGAGTATGTAAATTATGTGTTGAGGTTATTTCAACCTATAACATACTTTTACAAACCAAATAATCTAAATTAAAAATAAAGAAATAATGTTATTTTGTGAATGTTAGTATATTATGCTGTAGTATTCCTCGTCCCCGGAACCACCCCTGCGGCATGGAACAACTCCTGGTGGCCCACCGCCCTCGGCAGCCTCCCTACCCCCACGGACCATGCCAGGAACCTCGGCATCGTACTCGACTCCTCCCTCTCCATGAATCGACAGGTCAACGCCGTCACCTCCAGCTGCCTCAACCCCCTCCTCATCCTCCGTAAGACCTTCAAATGGATCCCCCCCCCCGAGGCAAGGAAAACAGTCACCCACGCACTCATTACCAGCAGGCTGGACTACGGAAACGCCCTCTACGCCGGCATCAACAAGTCTCTACTCTGCAAACTCCAGACAATACAGAACACCGCCGCCAGACTCGTCCTGGGGGTCCCCCGACACAAACACATCAGCCAACACCTACGCAAGCTCCACTGGCTCCCAGTCGAGAAAAGAATCACCTTCAAGATACTAACCTACACCTAGAAATGCCTACACAACACCGGACCCCAATACCTCAATGACAGAATCATCCTCCACATACCCAAACGAAACCTCCGCTCCACCAACCTCCTCCTCGCCGAAACCCCGCGCATCCGCAGAGCCAGAGCAGGGGGAAGATCCTTCTCCTACATCGTGGCCAAGACCTGGAACGAGCTCCCCACCGACATCAGACGTGCCCCCTCCCTGAACACCTTCAGGAAGGCTCTGAAGACCTGGCTCTTCGATTGATACGGATCTGCTGATCCCCCTTACCCCCCCAGCGCCTTGAGATCCTCACGGGTGAGTAGTGCGCTTATAATTCCCGTGATTGATTGATTAGTATAACTTTTCAAGCCTCGTTGAAATAAAAAGATGATGACGATTTGTCTTGATATAGATTGTAAGACTTTGGATTATTATTTGGGAATAATCATAACCTTTGTTAGGGTGAACCCTTAAAGTCACTATATTCACCTAAGCTCACCTCCCTGGTAACAGTGGCACAGAGCAGACAGGCTTAACCTATGGCAATGTGTAAAGTATTTAATCAGTGCTAAAACAGTAATAAAGTTAAAATGCAAAACAATAAAACACCCAAATCGAATTAGAGAAATAGAGTAAAAAGCAATAAACAAAATGACACCAAAATGACAAAAATCCAATAAGAGGAACTGGTGATTTGAATTTTTAAAGTTTTAAGTAGGGGTAGCACCAAGGAACATAACGTATCATGATTGCAGCAGACAGTGACCTAGACGCAATTTGTCGCTGACTGCAATGGAGCGAAGGTGGAATACACCAACCAGATTCATCCTGGTGAAAGATTTTACCTTCCAACTTTAGTCCTTTGAGTCCCAATCCACTGCAATAGTAAACTTCTAAAGCCCCTCAGGACCTTAGGGAGGCACTTAGACTCACAGGGTGTCAGGTAGAGGTCACAGCAGGGTCATGTCCACGTCCACTTGCCAATGGTCAGCTTGGTACTTTCAGGAAAAGACCTCTTGCAGCTTGTTGTATCCCTGTAGCTTTAACTTGAGGTCAACCTTATGACCATTGGAGTCAACTTTTGATCAGGTGTAATAGAAGGAGCAGGTCCAGTCCTTCAGAGCTCCTCTCAGGTCTAGGGGTGTTCTGAAATGGGTGCCTCAAGATGGTACATTTATGCTTGGAACGAGGTAGTGGGTAGGAGTGACTTCTGGGCAAGCCCAAATCAATGTGATAAAAGTTTCCAGGGGCAGCCATAACAACTATGGGCATTTTAAAGATGGTGAAAGTCTTCTGCCACTCTAAACTTGGCCTCTGAGGCCTAGGGGTGTGTTGATGAGTTTACTGTGGTAATCCTACTGTCCTCTAAGCTTCAGTTTCCAGTAGCCACTGTGCCCCAATATGCCCAGAGGCAGAAGTCTGGTAGAACAGAAGTAGGATTTTCCAGCATCCAGATAGTGGACACACAGGAATTGATTGGCATCTTGTTTTCCCCTATTTTAAGTGCACTGCAGTGTATATATAAATTCCATAGGCAGAATTCTGGTCCAACAAAAGTAGGGTTTTCCAGCAACCAAAAGTAGGGTTTTCCAGCAACCAGACCGTGAATTCAGAAGAATTGGTTTGGCATGCTGCACCCCTTACTTTCAAGTACACCCCACAGCGTTATATGTAAACTTTGCAAACCTGTAAAATAAGATTTGGCACTGTAATGTCAAGAAGGATGCACACAGCCCCACCCTGCTTATTCTGGGAGGTTCAAAGGAGTCATTTCTGCCCATTCAGGTCAGCCTATTGTTGGCTTCGGGGAAGCATTTCACACCTATTCAAATGCTAATCATTGGCTGCGAGAAATATTAGGGCAAATTACCCTCCAGGAACTGCAGGCAGGGAAAAGGTAACTTTCTAAAACTTACTTTCCCTTAATATTTATTAAATATCCGACCTAACCATTGAATTGTATTTTTAATAAATATTTAAAATAGCTGTTTAATTTTTTTCTTAGCTAGTTCTATTCACGAGATATAGTATAAGGACTTTAATCTGTACTCTGGTTTTCTACATAGGACAGTTAAGCCTGCCACTGTGAAAAAATAGCTTTTGGGTGCTAGTCACTTTAAGGACATGTTAATATTAATTTTCTATATGTCCTACTTTTAAATGCCAAGCACTTTTCCCTTTGGGCTACAAGGCCTACATATTATTTAAAAGGGAGGCTTCGATCTTTCAAAAGGATTTGTTTCGTCAGGACGAATTTTAGTCAGGTTTACATTGGGTAGACCTGAAGCCATGTGTACAATGCCATTGTAGTGATTGGCACAATATGTCCTACAGTTTACTAGTGGCATTTAACTTCCAGGCCCTGGGTACACTGTGTACCATATACTAGGGACTTAAAGGGCAAGTTAAGTATATCAATTAGGAATATGCCAATTTGACCATGTTTAATGGAGGAAAGACAGGCACTTTACTACTGGTTAGTAGGGGTAAAGTGTGCAGAGTGCTAAAGCCAGAAAAATATAGGGTATTTCTTTTCTTTTTCATAAACAAACCACCAAAGTGAGGGTCTGTTTCTGAATGATGAAAATCAGTGTCTGTGATCAATGGTGGGTTTCTCCGTATACCTCATTGTGACTGTTTCTACTTTCTTGTTTGGAACTTGCTTGCATGGCGTTCCTGGAGTACAAATCAGTGATGGAAGTCCTCGCCCAATATAGAGTTAGGTATCCACCACTGTGATCTGGTAGTACTATAGCAAATGGACAGCCAATTATTACTGGAAAGGTAGAAGGCCTGTAGGCTGGAAAGATTGTTTGTGACAAAGCCAGCCTGCTAAATGAGGCGGGAGAGCCATGGTTTTGATGAGGCGTGAGCACTACCATGTTGTGTTTGGCTCATTCACCACTAAACCGTAAATGAGGCTCTATGAAATTCTACTCCAATCCAGGTAGGGATTTCCTTTGCCCCAAATGCAGGCTGGCTAGCATGTTTGCGGCAAACCTAGCTAGAACTTCTTCAGGTTCACTTGAACAGAAATTTCTATAAGATTTTGAATGGGATAAACACGTTTTGCAATCTCAGTTACCTCTATTCCCTGTGTTAAATCTGCTCAAATTATGTCAGTGTAAAAGTCTACTGTGAATACGTCTCTGTGTACATTTTTGGTAAACTTATTTGTAGGCTCGTGTAGTAAGACAAACATTATGGATTGGATGTATCACATTAGCAACCATGCATTTACAATGCATGCCTTTACCACGCATCAATTACAATGCATTGCCTTTACCATGCATTGCCTTTACCATGCATTGCCTTTACCACGCAGACTTTACCACGCATATACCTTTAAAACCCCTGCCTTTACAATGCAAGGTGAGTATATGTAAGGTAAGTGAAACCCATATATATATATATATATATATATATTCTGCTCCACACTCCTCCGGGAAAGTTCCTCCCAAGGATCACAGCACTCACGGGGGCAGGTTCAAAAAGCTTTATTCCGGAACCTCAGGCACAGACGCGTTTCGGCTAACTGCCTTTGTCGATGTTTGCATGGTGGAGCAGTAATATATATATATATATATATATTTATATATATATATATATATATCGAAGAAAACATTCCAAGTGCCTTCACACACAAACGTGGACACGGACTCTCAATTCGCTGGTGCCAAATCGTAAAATGTATTTCATAACGTGCTGTCCCTGAAGCGTTTCGGCCACGTCCTGTGGCCTTGATCACATGACAACGCTACACAGAAACGGGAATTTAAAGGAGTAATGCTTCCTGTGATGATACAGCACTAGCAGCAATGGAAGAAATATTGAGTAAGTCTGTTTTTCATACTTTTGTCAAACAAATGCCTATTACAAAAATTGGTATATACATTGTTATCACTCCGTCCTAATACATAAAGTATACTCTGTAATATATTCTTTGAAACACACTAAAATATTAAACCTACTATTATGGTAAATTTCAGACTTCATTTCCAGGCTATCGCAATGATATACTAAATGACTGTAAGGTTATACATATCAATAACACATAAATGTAACATCATATTTCTCAGTGACATATAGATGTAACACCATATTTCGAAGTTTTTCTAATTTTTCCACATTGATGAACTAATGTCTTATGCAATGCGCTCAGTGCTACTATATGCTGAGTTTAGTCAGATTTTAAAGTGCAAAGTGCATACATTAGTTTCAATATTAAAATATTAAGATATTCATATATAGAAATTGTGCAAACATTGCTATTCGTATCCCCAATGAGAAGAGACGCGACATAATTGATAGCTAAAAGTAAGTCTAAAATATGCATTAAAATATGTTGCAGAGACATAGGGGCCGATTCTGATGCGGGTTTGGAAAAGCTTCCCGACCGAATCGGTTGGGAAATGGTGTCCGACCCACTCGGATCGGGAAAGTCCGACCGGCGGAGTAGGATGCATCCGGATGCTTCCAGATACGATTTGGTTGAACTCCCATTGACTTCAATGGGAACATTTGTTCCTAACCGCATCAGAATTGGGCCCTCGGTCGGGAAGACACGTTCCCGATCCGATTTGGAAGGAGCAAATGCCGTTAGGAGGCCTTCCTAACCGCATCAGAATCAGGCCCTTGGTCGGGAAGCTTTTCCAACCCGCATCAGAATCGGCCCCATAGTATGTAGCATGTCTGTCAATAAATAAATCCAATAAGATATATACATTGTGCAAAATGGCAGATTAGGATGCTTTATATTACCAAATCTTTTCTATGGTACAAAGGTAATCACCATATTCAACAAAGTGCTAGTGTCTAATCAGTACTGAAGCGTGTAAAGTGCAAATGGGTAATATTGTGCAAAAGTGCAGAAAAATTATAAAAAATGGACCATCTGGCGGCAACTAGGTAGAGAGATTATTTTAGAACTTATTAAGTTGGGAATTGTAAACTTCAATATATTAATACCATATAGTACAAGCAGTCTTGCTTACAGAACATATTTCCTTAATTTCATATACAACCCCATAGTGATGATCTCTCTATTTTCATAGTTCCAGGGAGCCCCCTGGTACTTGCCTACATGATTCTCTAATCTTTTACTCAAAATGTGATAGATCTATGTCAGTCTTGTTAGAACGTGAGGTATAGGCCTTCTGATCCCTAGTAGTCAGTACATACCCTGTATTCTCAGCGGTGTAGACTGCAATGCTAAATTCTCATAAGTTCCCTCAGAGAGTCACTGATTACAGGAAGTTGTGCAGGTCCTCCCCAATGTTGAGGCCTTGCGGAGACTTAGGGGCCAATTCTGATTTGGGCTGGAAATCTCACCGACTGAGCCGGATCCGGAGAGATTTCCGACAGAATCGGACCCTAGTAGCCCGACCGAACGAGTACGATGCGCACGTATGCTATCGGACTCGATTCGGTCGGACTCCCATTGAAGTCAATGGGAGCCGGTCGTACAACGCGTACGCGGGCTCCCATTGACTCAATGGGTGCGAGGCGAACAAGGGCGCCGCCTACAGCGGATACGCGTCGAAGCGACTCGCGCCGTACATGCACAGGTAGGGGGGACCCATGGGTCCCCCCTGTGTGCGACTCGCGCGGCTACGCATACAGGGGGGTCCGACACGGACCCCCGAAGTACGGCTCCGACTGCTCTTTGGAGTCGGTCGGACTGCTCGAGGCGCGCATCGTACTTACCCGGTGGGGAACGTCTCCATTGCGCGATGCGAGTCGAGTCCGTGCGAGTCGGTCGGAGCGGTCGGGTTCTGCGACCGAGTCGGTCGGCGATTTCGCGAGCGCACGCATCGTACTCGCTCGCCCGGACGCACGTACGAATCGGTCGGGAAATAGGGCTCCGAATCGGATCCGGTTAATCCGGATCCGATTCGGTGCCCTACCGGCCGAGATCGGAATCGACCCCTTAGTGTCTAATTCAACTATGTATCTTGATTCAAGTTGGCGCAGCCTTTTTTCGCGGTTGCCACCTCTTTTGTTGGGTTGCACTGCATCAATCACAAAGTATTGCAAGCAATTAAGATTATTACTATGGACAGCTTTGAAATGTCTTGCAACTGGGTAAGCTGGATCAGAGTTAACTATTGCACGCAAATGCTGCAATATTCTCATGTGTACTTGCAGTTTTGTGCTGCCTATGTACCTCAGACCACAACTGCATTGCAAAACATATACAGCGTGGTCTGTTCTACAGGTGTAGTGATCTCTAAGCTTGATGGTCTTGTCTGAAAACGCAGTCTCGTAGGTGGTGGTATTCACGGCAAATTTGCAAGCTCTGCACGAGCTACATTTGAAAAACCCCTTTTTGGGAGAAAGCCAGCTACTTTTGGTTGCAGATTCAGGGCTGGTTTTTACTAGATCATTCCGCATGGAGTACGCTTTGCGGAATGTAAATGTAGGTTTGTTTGGAAGAACTTGTTTGAGGGTAGCATCAGTGAGGACTATTGGCCTTTGTTTATTAACTATTGCCTTAATGGCATTGGCTTGTTTGCTGTAGGTTGTAATCAATCTTATTTGTAAATTTCCTGTGGTCACTGCTGGGTGGATGTTCGCTCCTACAACCTCCCTTACATCTTTTCTATTAGGATTTAATAACATGCCTCCCTCATTGCTGTTTGCCTTTTTAATTGCTATGTCCAATTTTTTAGGGTTGTACCCTCTAGCCATAAACCTCTTTTTTGCTTCCGTTTGATGGTGTTCACGATCATCTAGTGTACTGCATGCCCTATGTATGCGGAGAAATTCTCCATATGGGATGCTGGTGATGGTATGATGGGGGTGAAAACTTTCAGCATGCAAAACCGTGTTTCCCGCTGTAGGCTTTCTAAAAAGACATGTTTCCAATTTCCCCTGATTAATGTAAACCTTAATGTCTAGAAAGTTGGCAACCGCATCATCAATATGAGCTGTGAAGTGCAGATTGAGATTATTTATATTAATTCGATTAACAAATTCCTCAGCCTGATCTTTAGTTCCTCTCCAAATGACAAAAATGTCATCAATGTATCGCCACCATTTAACCACATGTGATGACCAGTCATTTGTATGTTCCACCTTAAGGACATGCTCCTCCCACCAGCCTACATGAAGACATGCGTAGCTGGGGAGAAGCATGCCCCCATAGCTACTCCTCTCAACTGTTGGGAAACAGTGCTGTCAAACATAAACATGTTGTTATAAAGGCACCAATATATCATACCAAGCAGCATTTGATTATGGCGATACATTTCGATTGGTCTTTTGCCCAAATAATATTCAACAGCTTTTAAACCATTGGAATGTGCAATGCTCGTGTAGAGGGCAGTTATGTCCATGGTGAGAAAAACATAATCATTCGACCAGGCTTGTTGGCTCAATTTGAATAGAAATTCGGTGGTATCCTTGATGTGCGATGGGAGATTGGTAACAAATTCTTGAAGATAAAAGTCTACCTATCTAGACGTGTTGTCAAAAATGCTATTTATGGCAGAGATGATTGGTCTGCCTGGTACTGGAAATTCATTTTTATGTACCTTAGGAATAAAGTACATCGTAGGCATCATGGGATAGTCATTGTTGAGAAATGTAAACTCGTCTTTAGAGATAAGGCCTTCCCTTTTCCATAACGTCAAGTCGTCCTTGTAATTCTTATGCATCTTTTTTACCTGTGCCAAGTTAGTTTTATTATAACACAGAGGGTCATTAAGGTGCCTATATGCCACTTTTATATATTCAGGTTTCTTCCAAAGGACAATGTTCCCTCCCTTATCCGATTTATTAATAACAATAGTGTTATTGTTTTTCAATTTGGTAATAAGTTCAAAATACTTTTTAGTTTGGTATTTGGGGGTAACATGATGAGCTTTGGTCTTGCGCTGTAGTTTCTTTAATTCCTCTGTAATGCGGTCATGAAAAATGTCTACCGCATCATGCGGCATAGTAGGGATAAATGTAGAATCGGCTTAAAAGGACTGTGTCCAGACATGGCTATATTAATTCCTTCTGCATCAGCAACAGCCTGTGTATTCAAATTGGCCTCCACGATGTCATCAGTGACATCACTAAGCGTGTGCAGGGTTTGAATAAGCGACATGTCGGTAACTTGTAATCCTTTTATTTGAGCTTGCTTCATTTGATGTAGTTCTTTGTCTTTATTGGCTTCGTCAAGATGCTTTTTGATGGTGTAATATTTCCTTAGTTTAAGTTTTCTTATAAACTTGTAAACATCTATGCGTGTTTCACAATAGCCAAAATTGCTTTCTGGGCAAAAAGAAAGGCCTAAGGCAAGAAGTTGTTTTTTCGCCTGATCGAGTTGGGTGTCTGTTAGGTTGATGATGGTGTTATCCATTGTGGCTAGCGTTTCTTCCAACGCTGGTTTTGTTGCCTTCGTCCTCTTGTCCCTGAGGCACTTCCTTCTTTCTCGCCTTCTGGCATTCCTCCTTTGCTTAGCGAGGCATTTGGATTGCGCGGTCGTAGGGACTGTTTTCGTTCCACCCTTAAAAAATCCAATTCCTCCGCGAGTGTTAGGTGGCCCAAATCTGCCGTTTGTTCTGCTCCTGAATTTCCACCATCCTCAGATTCTGTTTCGCTAGGAATCATGCTGGCGTCAGACGTGGAGATATTAGTGTCGCTGTCTGCCAGATTCGATGGTCTTAGATTCCCCGACGCCTTGTATGTCACTTTTTGTCTTCTTAGGTTATCAAATTTGCACGCGAAAGTGAAGATTTGACCCAGTTCGTAATCATTTTTATCCCGGGCAAATTTAAATGCCTTTCTGGTTTTTATAACCTCCTCCTGCTTCTTTAAACGATCTTTCATATCTTTGATTCTTCTATCAATTAATTCATTGTTGTTTTGATGTTCTGGTTTATTCAGTTCATTGTTTATTCGTGTTCTTTCCGCCATATTATTTTCACGGTCAATTCTGGCATATTTGATCAAAAGACATACTAGACGCATCCAAGTTACTTTCTGCCCATTCTTTAAGAAGGAGGGGATTGAGGTTTTCAAAACTTGGCGCCAGCATGATGCGCAAACTCCTCGGGATTCTTCCTACTTCGTGGTATTTTTCAAGCGACTTGATTTCCCACCACTTGGTCAATTCACTTCTACTGTTCTTTTCCAGCGCTTTAACAAGACTTTTAACATCATTATTGGTGCTAAGATCAGTCGACTTACTGTTACTGCCACCTTGAGGAATTTTAGGCAAGTTTAAAAACAATTCCTCTGCCGCCATCTCCCGTAGCGCGTCATCAGACATTGCACTGCAATATGTTGCTATACTGGTTACAGACTGTGAACTGCTTTTGAACAGTCCGTATCGGCACACTTAGCACCTCCCCACCTGCAGCGTGGTAACAAAGGCTTACCGCATGTAACCGGCGACGTCACGAGTCCTCCGACTCCGCAATCCATCTTTAACACTGCGGCTACAATTTAGAATCCATGTATGTATGTATATATATATTCACTGAAAAAACCATAGGTTTTAGGGACAGTTATAGTTAGTTGGACATTGCACTCGTACAAAACCCGTGAAATTCCCCTGTTATAGTTAGTTCAGCTAACTATAACTCGCGCCCCCGCAATGCACTGCTGATGACGTCACATATTACATCACTCATGACATGGTCAGTGACATCACTGATGACATCAATGATGGGCCTGTATTTTTTTTACTTTTTTTTACCTTTGGGGAGGGGGGCTGCGTGGCCCCCCTCCGTGGCCACTTATGGCCCCGGGGACCCCATCCCCCGGGGCCTGGCCTCTCGTTGGGGACTGTGGGGGTCCCCAAACCCCCACAGTCCCGCCGGCTCCCCGTGTCCTACGGGAGCCGGCATGCTTACACATGGGGAGCAGCTAACATGCTGCTCCCCATGTGGAAAAGCAATCAGCTTTGGATATTGGAAGAGAGAGCAGGTTTCCTGCTCTCTCTTCCAATATCCAAAGCAGTTTGCAATGACAGGACGGGAGCCGCGAGGCTCCCGTCCTGTCATTGCAAACAGCAGTGTCCCGGGGGTAGGCACCCCGGGACACTGCAGGAGCCGGCCCTGGGGGTGGCGGTCCCCAGGGCCACCACAGGCTCCAGGAGGGAGCCGCACGGCCCCCTCCTTACATTTTGAAAGCCCCGGGGAGGTGGTGGTCCCCGGGGCTTGGGGTCCAAAACGGACCCCCATTGTAATTTTCTTAGTGCCCCGGGGAGGTGGTGGTCCCGGGCGTGTGGGGGCTGGAGCCCCCACACAGGTTTTTCAAAATAAAAAAGAAGCCCCGGGAGGTGGCGGTCCCGGAGCTGCGGGAGGGCTCAGAGCCCTCCCGCACCATTATACATAAAGCCCCGGGGTGGTGGTCCCCGGGGCTTGGAGGCCCTTAGAGGCCCCCACACATAAAATTAACCCCCCCCAGCATGCCCCCGGGACTTGGCCCACCCGGGGCCAGTAGCTATCGAAGCGCGGGAGACCGCGCTCCGATTCTCGGCAGGATTCGCGCACCCTGAGCGCATCCTGCCGATTTTTAAAAAAAAATTTTTTTTTTGCCCAGGGGTCCTTGTGGGACCCCTGAGCAGACCTAGGGGGTCAGGGTGTTTCTACCCTGCCCCCTTTGTGCGCTTTGCGCACTTGTTTCTGCCCCTCGGTTCTACCGAGGGACAAAATGGCTGCCAACACTTCCTGATTTGGAGTGTTGACAGCCAATTAGCATGCAGCTCGTGATCGGGAGGGTGCGCGAATCCGACGCGGCCATAGATATATAAGTACTTTTACTTTTGATTTTCTCAGCAACTACTGAACGGATTTACACCATTTAACAAAAAGGGTTCTTTCTGAACCAAGAACTACCTCTTTGCCAAATTTGGTGTAATTCCGTTCAGCAGTTCGGGCTGTAGCCGTGTCTAAAGTTTCCTATGGAAAATTGCATGGGGAAAACGCATTTTGGGACCCCCTTTTTTCTCGGCCCCCGCTTGACGAATCCCCCGAGACTTTCAGGGTAGGAGCGGACCGGAGCGCCCCACAAAGTTTGAAAATTTTGCGAAGATACGTCAACTGGCAAGAGAGTTATTTCAAATAGAATGTCGCGGATTTCCTATGGATAATAGGTTGTAACTATAACTATCTACTGGCGACCGCCAGTAGATAATATATATATATATATATATCAAAGGCAACTTCATCGTCGGTAATTGACAAAGAGAAAGCCGGCACTCTAGAAATGTTACACCAATGATTTAATGAATGGCACCCAATTCCCTTAGCCACCCTAAAAATACCCTTACCACTAAATTCCCTTAGCCACCCCTAAACCCCCCAAATAGCCTTACCACCCAATTCCTTTATCCACCCTTGAACCCTAAAAACACCCTTATCACCCAATTTCCTTACCCACCCCTAAGCCCAAAAAACACCCTCACCTCCCAATTCCTTTACCCAAACCTAAACCCTAAAAATCCCCTTATCATCCTATTCTTTCAGCCACCCCATAACCCTAAAATCACCCTTACTACACTATATCCTTACCCATTCCAACACCCTTACTTTTTTCCTATATAATGTATACACACACACACTTATATACTTACCATTTCGTTGTAAAGGCATGCGTGGTAAAGGCATATGCATGGTAAAAACATGCGTGCTAAAGGCAATGCGTGGTAAAGGCATTGAGTTGTAATTGATGCGTGGTAAAGGCATTCGGTTGTAATGCCTGCGTGGTAAAGGCTGTTTCCCTCATGGGTTATTAACACTGTTACTGTTGACTAAGCAACTCAACCATAACCACAAAAAATTATGTTTTAGTTAGTGTAAAAATTGTTTACTGTGTTTTGTCCAGATTGGTCAAGGGTGGCAAAAGTTATTTTGAGATTTACCCCAAAAGTTGTATTGTATTTAAAACACCATAGAAATGTTTACTGAAGCATAAAACTAAAATCCACTAGATGGATGTCCACCAAACTTAGCAGGAAGGAAGGGCTTTGTTTACCCATAATAATTTTGTAGTTAGACAGTTGCAGTCTTCTTTAATGAAGTCTTATTCCTGATACATGAAGGAACTTTGCCATGGTAAATCTTATTTGTTATTTATATATTAACATAATTTGGTCAGAAATCACTGAGCAATGAAACCTTCCCCTCTTTCAAAAATTAAAGATCCATTTTAGAGAGAATGAAAGGACCACATGCGTACAGTTACACAGTGAAGCGAGCACCTCGGCACCCACTACAATCTCTGTCTTTGGCATGATCAGTTTAGTGCAATGTAATAGAAATAAGACCAGCAGGCTGCAACTTCAGTTTTTGAATTAAGTGGCGGATTTTTATCTATCCAAATCCCTAGATGTTTACTTACTCCTTAATTGTAATCCTGTACCCACAAATGTTTGATGATAATTAACAGAAGCCAGAGATCAGCACCAGAGCAGGAATTCGATTCACCCGTTTATCGGTTACCAGAACTAAAAGGTAGGTTTTACAGTGCATGTTTCTAGTGGCATCCAGTGATTAAACTCAAAACATTGTTACTGTGAACAATTTGAATAATCTAACCACCTCACAAAATCTCACACAAAGCATTCAAGAGATTCAATAACAATCTAACAACCCCACAAACATTCTGTGATGCAGCAACCACATTATGGATTTCATTACCAGTTGAACTAAGAATATCTGAATCTTAACTGATATTTTGAGAAAAACTGAAAACTTTCTTCTTCAAACAACATCTATTTCAATACCTATCTGTTATTTCTACCAGTGCATCTCCAACTGAAAATCCGATCCCAACTAACATCTTTCCCCTCTCACAAAATGTTTCCTTACTTACTCCTCTTTGTTCTCTAGCTTCCTCTCAAGTCTCAATTTCCATTGGCAGCTCAACCACCTAATCCATTTGCCATCCTACATCTTTTTTAATGCCTCACTCACATATAATTAGTTCACTTTTGCACATGCATCTTTCTCAAACATTGCCCTCTGATCCTTTATCTTACTCTTTTGTATTTTAGCCCTAACCGTCTTCTCATCCTCTTGTTCTGATTGTCTATCAAAATTATTCACAAGGCATTTAATCTTTACCTCTTGCTCCATGTATTGTGGAAGTCTTTGAATTACATCCAGTTGCATGTCCAGTGCACTAATACCTTCAGGTGAGCATGCTTAACGAAATACATTAAAATCTAGTTTATATACAAGAACATCAAATGTTATTGGTGAAACTGTGGTTAATTATCTTTTTTTAGATTGTAAACCACTATAATGGCAAGGACTTACTCTTGAATGTTATCAAAAACTCCAGTGTGTCAATATATTGTTAAGGAGTTTAGCATTGGGATGAAACGAATAACTAATCTTTTCATTGAAAGAATTTGCTCAATATACTGTTAATATTAAGGTATCTAAATTAATTCGGTCTGGATAACTGCTTTATGGTAATGACATTAAGAAGCCTAATTGGTATGTCACCTGTTTACTTTATAAATCTCTACTTTCACAATTTAAAACAATAGCATGAAGTTTGTACATTCATGTTTAGAAATTGTTAGAAATTGGGTTTCTGGTTGGCAGAGGTGTGCACCCTGTCCAAGCAGGAACCACAATTCTAGTCAGGGTAAGTTACAAACACAACCTAAGTTATCCTGTGTTCACTCTCTGGTAGCTTGGCACAGAGCAATCGGGCTTAACATTTAGAGGCAATGTGTAAAGTATTTGTGCAACACCTCAAATATTAACACAGTGAAAATACCACAAAAAGACTCCACACCAGGATAGGAAAATAGACCTTAATTTTATAAATAAGACAAGACCAAAACGATAAAAATCCAATAAGTAGAAGTCGAGATATGAATTTTTAAAGAATTTATATTGATAAATATTCATAAAGTGCAACGAATGCCTACGGGTGTCTTGGCACTAATGTCTGTAAGAAACTGTAATGTGATTAAATGAATTTGAAGGTAACTAGAGAGGGGAGAAAAAGAGCCAGGATTTAAAAATTTTCCTAAAAATGCTCAAATTGGGCTGACCTCTCAGATGCCAAGGCAGCTGATTCCAAAGTAGGCAGGAAGAATGAACAAAACTCCTCCCACACCAGGAAACCTTTTTCATTTTGGGGGCAATCACCTTTTTGGATGTTGCGGAACGTAAACATCTTCTTGGGGTATATTATAAAAACCTTTCCTTAAGATACTCCAGACCAGTGCCATGGAGAGCTTTGTGCACTGTGCATAGTGCTTTAAAGGCCGCTCTCTTTTTTTACTGGTACCCAATGAAGCTACTTCAATGCCTTGGAAACCA
Organism: Calotriton arnoldi; assembly: GCA_963921515.1. Classification (NCBI taxonomy): domain Eukaryota; kingdom Metazoa; phylum Chordata; class Amphibia; order Caudata; family Salamandridae; genus Calotriton; species Calotriton arnoldi. The sequence goes on along the minus strand of CAWUFW010002910.1, from coordinate 1,278,532 downwards.
AATAGAATTTCAGGATTTTCTTGAAGCCTTGCTGCTGCATTTTGCAACCTCTGCAATTTCTTTAAGGGGCCTTGTTGAATGCCCAAATAAAGGTCATTACAATAATCAAGTCTTGACAAGACTAGAGAGATTATGACAGTCTTCTGTAGATCAAATGGGATGAAAGGTAAAATTCTCTTTTGGCCTTTTAGCAGAAAGAAACGGGATGAGGTAAGTTTGTTGATCTGATCGGCGAAGGAGAGTTGAGAGTCAAAGGTTGCTCCCAAGTTCTTACTTTGGGTACTGGCGTGTGGAGAGGGCCCGATTGTGGCCACCAAGCCGTGTTCCAAAAAGAGGGGTCCTTTTTCTCTGAATTTAGCTTCAAACAATGACTGCTCATCCAACTGACTATTGATCTCATGCAGTTGTTGAAGTGGTATGCCACCTCTTCCACATTACTTGTGATTGACACTGCTATCTGTGTGTCATTAGCATAAGAGATGGTTTAGCAACCGAAGGACAAAATTAGTTTAGCTAGGGGAGCAATACAAATATTAAAAAGTGTAGAGCTCAACGGTGATCCTTGCGGAACATCACAAGGCAAGAAGAAAGAACCGGAGGTAAACTCCCCAAACGTGACCGATTGTTCTTTGTCAGCGAGAAATAAACAGAGGAGATTTTTGGCTAAGCTGCCGTTCCTAATCTCCGCGGGGCATTCCTTCAGGACTGCATGACTCACAGTTTTGAAAGCTGCAGATAAGTCCAAAAGGACCAACGCAGCCTTTCCTCAGTTGTCCATGATATGTCGATTTTTTTCCGTGGCCACTACCAGTACTGACTTGGTGCTATATCCTTTACTAAAGGAAAACTGAGCTCTGTCCAAAATCTAATTTTGATCTAAATACTCTGAGAGAGCAATATTTAAATGCCTCACAAAGCTTTTTGCTGACATAGGGAGAAGTGAGAGGGAATGATAGTTTTATTCCTCATCTGGATTGAGGGGGGGGGTTAAGTAAGGGGAGAATGGAGGGTTTTTTCCATTCTGTGGGAAAGATCCCCACATTAATGATTCTGTTCTGTAGAGTGGTAAGCGGAATAACTACTGTACTTGCTACACCTTGAAGGACAGTCGGTGGGCATGGGTCAGACAGGGCTCCTGATTTAGTGCAACCTATCAGTTCTATCACTTGATCGATAGTTAGGGGCGGAAACTTGCAGAGCTCCGAGTTACGTTGACCTAGGGTATTGTTCTCTAATGTCGGGAGGTTGGTGATCCGACTAGCTTCAAAGACCCCATAAACTGTCTCTACTTTGGTCTTAAAAAATTCTGATAGCTTGTTGCAAAGTAGTTGGCTAGGAATGAAAAACTTAGCGGTAGGTGGACAGGAGAGCACCTGAACCGTTTTAAAAAGCTCTTTTGAGGAATTTTTCACTGAATTAATCTTTTAAATAAAGTAATTAGTTTTCTTTCCTATAACCATAGTTTTATATTCTTGTATGGTTTGTTTGTACCTAGCTCTTTCCTCTGTGCAACAATTGCTTCTCCAAACCTTTTCCTGTCTTCGACACTACTGTTTCATCGCTCTGAGTTTAGAAGAGAACCATGGTTGTGTAGGCCAGGTCCTATAATTTTTGACAGATCTCATAGGGACCAATTTATTAACTTCCTCATTGATACAGACAGAGTAGTTTGCAGCGGCTAAATTGAGATCACCCATGAGGGATGGTTCAGTATTCTCTAGCCTATCGATAAGTTCTGACCTATCTTCTTCCAGGCTCTGACCTTTTTTCCTGCCCTATTTTATTAGCTAGGAGTTTAGTGGCTGGTATGTTTATGCTAAAACTGATTGCCAGGTGATCTGACCAAGTAATTGGAAGAACAGGATGATTTGAAAAAATACCATCTAGGGTATGGCCTGTTTTGTGAGTGGCTGTTTTCACAAGTTGCTTTAAGTTGAAGCACCTCATGTCGTCGATAAGTGATGCTGCTTCTTTGTTTTTATTATCATCCAGATGGAAATTGAAGTCACCTATTCTGGTGTGATTCACATAATGCATACATGACTCTACAAAGTCGCTTAGCGCATCTTGGAATTTAGCTTTGTGACTTGGGGGTCTGTAGATCAGTAAGCCATAGAACATGCAATTATTGTTTATTTTACATTTGAAAGCGAGTGCTTCACTATACGCTACTTAAGAGGGCTCACATACAATGTCCAGATGATTGCGATATATTATCGCTAAACCTCCGCCATGTTTACCCACCTGGTCTAGTCTAGTGATTACATAACCTGCTGGCAATGCTGCGGTCATGTCTGGATCCGTGAACTCATCTGCCCAAGTTTCCGTTAATGCTATGTATGTCTAAAAGCTCCAAGAGCTCATATCTGTGTTTGACAGTTGAGCGAGTATTGATCAAAAACATCTCAGTTTTAAGGTCCTGGCATCTAGCTTCATTCAGGGGGAAAGCGGTAGGTGCATCTTAAGCTTGTCTGCTGATAGTAGTAGTTTCAGCTGGCACGAGAAGTGGCACTTGTTGCACAAGAAGGTCTTATGTGTCTCACTAACATTGAAAGTATTGCATGGATGCTGCTGCTTACCTGACTTTCTAAGCCCAAGTAGCATTACTCTCATATATTCCTGGGGATAGATTTTGCCTGGCGTGCTGGCGCAGGGCACATTTCGCGCACAGACAAGCTTGCTTTTGGTGTGCCGTGGAGCACCCGCTGCGCTTCCGCAGAAGGATGCTCATTAAATACTGAGCCCGCCCAACCAAGTATACCATCAACCAAGATGGCATCTTTGTTTGTCACGTCCTGCTGCCTGCCGCTGAATACGGCCAGGAACAAAGTGCGCTGGCAAAATAAAGCACGTTGTGCATAGATCGTGAAAACAGGTTAAATCGCTTTTTTACAAAACCCTCTCATCTCAATCTCATAACAGTGCAGTGCAAATGAACCTCTTACGGACCTCGCGTCTGTGGATGGAGGCTCATTAAATACCGAGCCCAGCCAAACAACTAGACCACCAACCGAGATGGCATCTTTGTTTGTTACGTCCTGCTACCTGGCACTGAACATGGCCAGGAGCAAAGAGCGCTGTGCAAAATAATGCGCGATGTGCATAGATTTTAAAAACAGGTAAAATCACTTTTTTAAAAGCGCCTCTCATCTCAATCCCCACTTAACAGTGCAGTATAAACTGTAAAATTGCGCTTAGAAGCAATAAGTGCTTATTTTGGATATCTGGTTGCGCCGGACTGGGACAAAGTCATCAGTTCAGGCTGACTGCGATGGAGTGCGGGTCGGATACAGAGACCCAGTTAGGACAGCTGAACAAAAGTGCCTTGATCCGGGCTGCGTCGCCATTGAAGAAGATGCGAGGTGCAGCCGAAGTGATGCGTCAGTGTATAGCCACACAGTGGACGAGATGCATCGATTTTTATTTTTCCGAGAAACTGTGATGCATCAGTTCCGAGTGCGATGTGCTGCTCCTGCAGCAGAGGATGCATTGATTCGGACTGTGATGTGCTGGTTCCGGGTGCGATGCGCTAGCCCTGCTCCATGCAATGAAGAGGATGCTCTAGTTCCGATTCACGCAAAGGCAAAGATGTGCCGATTCCGATGAGGATGGGTGGGTTGGCTTGAAGATGCACCTTAGGCTTCACTTCCAAGGGTCCAGGACTGGGGTGGCATCACTTGGCAGGGCAAACTCACAGATGGCAGAGTCCAGGTGCAGATGCAGGTATGATGGAATTCTTTTATGTACCTGAGACTTCAAATCAGGAGGCAAGCCAGCAATCCCTTGGAGGCACTCTGGGTTCAAGTGATGCAGGTCCAGTCCTTCTAACCCAGGCAGGGGAACAGCAGGCAGAAGGGCAGCACAACAAGGCAGGCACCTAACAAAGCAGCAGTCAGCAGAGTGTCAGAGGTCCAGTACTTATACCCAGTTGTGCCTTTAAAGTGGGGGAGACTTCAAAGAAGGCTTTGAAGTGCACAGAGGTGTTCCCTTCCTGCCCTGGCTCCAGACTCACCACCGGGGGGTATACAGCCCTTTGTGTGTGGAGAGGACACAGCCTAATCAGATGTTAGTGTGAGTCTGAGCCCAGCTTCTCCCTCCCATCTCCCAGAAAGGCCCATCAAGTCACACCTAAGCTTCCCTTTTTTTGGCTGTCTATAGGAAATACACAAACCACAGCTTTCACCCAACCCAGACTAAGCAGAAACAGGCAGCAGGCACCAAATGGCTAAAGTAAAAAAATATCAGCTTTCTAAAAGTGGCATTTTCAGAATTGCAATTTAAAATCTGTCTTCACCATAAGTTGTGATTTTAAATTGTGAATCCAGAGACACCAGACTTGGGGGTCTTATCTCTTCCCAGTTGGTCCTATAACATGTAATAAGGTAATCCCAATGTTATCCTATGGGAGAGCTAGGCCTTGCAATATTGAAAAATCACTTCAGGGGTTTTTCACTACCAAGACATTTAAGTTCAAGTAGTTTATTTGCATAGGTAATTAAAACCGTTGCAATACAAAAAATGTGTTCAGTTAAAAAAACTATCATATACATATATAAAACTCATTCCTTCATGTTTCTTATATCTAAAGACCATGCTAAAAAAGCTTGCTAATTTTGAGCAGATGTAGCAGCATAAGTGACATCAGTTTTATCAGCTTGAGTTGTATGTTGGAAGTATCCTCAAGCCGCCTTGCATATATTTTTTTCTGGCTAGGTTCCTAATGTCTGCATTTCTGGCATTTTGCTTCCGCACAGTCTCAGATATTTTACTGCTCTGCAGTTCAATTGTGGATCACTAGGTGCAAAGCATGCCAGCAAAGCTTGCCTCCTGGTGCGAATCCCTCGTTGATTGAAAAGTTGTTTCAGCAATTTTTTTCGTTCTTTGAGGAGTTCTTTACAGGAGCATAGTAAATGCAGCAGGTCTTCCCGAGCCGATCCACATAACCGGCACATGGAGCCTGCTTTGTTACGCAGCCAGGGTGTAAGATGCCGTACGCAGGGGAGCAGTACAAATCTGTATTTCATAAAAGCAATTTTTATATTTTTGTCATATCCCAGGTTAAAATAAGCTTGAGCGCCCGGCTTCGTATATGTATTCAGGGTCACTACCAAGACATGTAAAACCTAAAAGTGCATGTCCTGCCTTTTAAATACATTGCACCCTGCCCGGTGGGTATACAGGGTCTACCTTAGGGGTGACATTCGTATAAAAAAATGAAGGTTTAGGCCTGGCAAGACATGTATCTTGTAAGGTTGAAGTGGCAGTGTAAACTGCACATACAGGCTCTGCAATGGCAGGCCTGAACCATGTTTAGAGGGCTACTTAAGTGGGTGGCACAATGAGTGCTGCAGGCTCACTAGAAGCATTTAATTTACAGTCCCTAGTCACATGTAGTGCACTTTACTAGGGACATATAAGTAAAGTAAATATGCCAAATGGGGTGAGCGAATATTACCATGTTTAGGGGAGAGAGTACAAGCCCTTTAGCGCTGATAAAGTGCACAGAGTCCTAAAGCCACCAAAAACAAGGTCAGAAAAATGGAGGGAGGTAGGCAAAAAGTTAAGGGAAGACCACCCAAAGGCTGTCAGATCTAGCAGAAATGTTTTTTTAAAAGTATTTTTTATTGCCATTTTGATCTTAATAACATGACATCATATCACATCTTACAAGGAAAACATTGTATACATTCTTAGTTCTGATAATCATCGCCCTTTCCAAACAGGTCCATATATTGCTAATAATTCGTACCGTTAAACGGCACGATAAATAGCCCCTTGCTTTTACGAAGGGAGGGTATGTGAACATTGCATCAATCTAATAAATGCAAATTTGGGGGCGCTAGAGGGCGCACAGCAAGATGGCTGCGCTGTAGTGCAGCTCCGCCGGCCGACTAGCTAATCCTGCATCTATCCTGCTCCCTAGACACCATCCAAACACAAAAATCGGTGGCGACTGACAAATAGCTGCGGGGAGACTGCGGGTGGCATTCTGCTGCAGTCACTGGCCCCCGCTGTACTCGATTGATTGCTGGCTGAGCGACGGCGCTGAAGGTAACATGGCGGCCGCATGAGCAACTTGGCGCCTGGTGGAGCCCGGCGACTGTCTGCACACCCGCGTCTTCAACGGTAGTCACCGCTGCCAATTTCAATAGAGACCACGAGCGCCTATGCGACCCGACCCTCCGGTGCAGGTCTGAAGAGGCAACCAGGGCTACATCTGAGAGGGCGGCGTGGTACATGAAGGGAAAACCAGCCGCCCGTCTTCAATACCCACCGCACAGCCCTGAGACGAGCCCCGTGTGCCTGCAGTGCGTTGCCTGAGTGGAGCGGGCGAGTTATCCAGCGGGTGCAAGGACGGGCTGCGCCTGAGGTTGCGGTGCCCTTCACCCGTGGCATCGAGGAGCTGGGCTGGAAGTGCGGGCCACAGAATAGCAGCAACCTAACATGCCGGCCGCGTAGGCAGTGCGGCGGCTGCCGTAGGCCGGAAGGCGGCCTAGGAATCGGCACAATCCGAAAAGAATATTGCTGGACTTTGCCTACCTGCGGGGGCCCCTGCAAATCCATCCCTCCGGTGCGACCTAATCATTACATGGGGCACCTGGATCCGGGCGGGCAGCGGGGAGCCATGGTGTGGACCGTGCCTCCATCCGGAGCGGAGCTGATCAGCTAGAAAACAGTCCCCGCGAGCCTGCTGTGGGGAATGTCATGAATGACGGCGCGGGTGGATCCTGGCTTAGTGACGACCCCCCTCACGGGAGACTGTGGGCCCGGAGCGGGAGCACGCAGTGAATTATCCCTGGCAGCGTGCCGACACAGCGTAAGGCCTGCTATTGTACAAAACCGCGGAGGGGCAGGGTGGTTGTGTGCGGCACTACACGTTAGAACTGTCACAGCTAGTTGTTGTGCTAATGCTTGGCTGTACTGACTTTCCGGACCGCAAGCTGGGCGTTGCGACCCCCCCCCCTATGTGGCACCCCGCGTCGACGCCCTTGAGTCACACAGCGGCATCCTCTGTTTTCACGCTGCAGCAGGCCTGGGCGGCTGTTGGTCGTTTCTGAGGCCATAACGTGAGGGGTGGAGGCGGGACGAGATCAGCCTCTCCTCAAGTCCGGTGCAATCTTGTGGCTGGGCTGAGCTAAACTTCAAAAATACCCGCCCGCATATACTGTCTCTGCCCAAGGTAACGGATGTCGGGGGTGTCGGTAAGCGCGCAGAGTCCAGGACAGGAGGATTGTGAATACTGCATTTCTGACCTACAAATAAGAGTGAGGGCTGTGAGACAGGTGCACACAGAGGGCAGCAGGAACGGAGACTACTGACACGTGGCTTGCCCACCAGATGTGCGCTGCCTACGGAGTGTCCACCACATCCGCGCCACAACGAGAATTTCACAATGGGAAAAACGGATAAAAGCCAGCCGCGCCTAACGTTTGACCTGCGGAAACCTGGTAAACCTCAACAGAGAGCCACCTCTGATTCTGAGCTGGATAATCCCACTGAGGCTCCATCCTCTGTGGAAAAAACTTTGGCTGCTATACAAGCCAGTCTTCAGTCCATAGATGGCAAAATCGAGGCCCTCAATGGCCGCATGGACCACATGTCGGCCAAGCTAGACAGACATGCTACCAGACTAGGCGAAGCAGAACAACGTATATCGGATGCAGAGGACGGACTGCAGCATATGACCTCCAAAGCACTGGATATGGAGAAGGTTCTCGCAGTCATCCAGGCCAAAAATGAAGACCTGGAGGCCAGGTCCTGATGTAATAATCTGCGCATAATGGGATTGCCGGAATCAACAAATGTGGGCAGGCTGGAGACATACGCGGAAAATATGCTCCGTGAAATTTTCGGCGCCGAAAATCTCTCTCAGCTGCTCATTGTGGAGAGAGCCCATCGCTCCCTGGCGGTTCGTCCACCCCCGGGTGCTCCACCCAGACCGATTATTGCGCGCCTGCTGAATTTTAGGGACCGCGACTCGGTGTTGCGAATATCCCGTCAGAAAGGTACCATCACTTATCAGGGTAACACAGTGGCATTTTACCCTGATTTCACAGCTGCGGTTCAGGCGGCGAGAAAGGAGTACCAGCAAGTGAAGAAGGTCTTGATCACCGAAAATGTGCAATATGCCATGTTATACCCGGCCTGGCTTCGTATTGGCTCCGATGACAAAGCTAGGATTTTTACCAACCCGAAACAGGCCATGGTCTATGCAAAAACCCTCCGACGCAAGAAGCAGGCCGTCCCCGATGCCTCGGACGATGGAGGCTAAGGGTCACAGAACATTGCTCCGAGACTTTTTAAACAAACTGACTTTCTAGCAGAGACTGCATTTCATAACATCAATGTCCGCGATGATATCATGGATATCGGGGCGTGGTGCTCCTGCTGAACTGTACCGATAAACCTGTATCCTTTTTGCATGTTGAGTCCCTTGAGGCTGAGCGTGTGACTGGGTTCTTACGTATAAATGTTTTAAGAGATGGGTAGTCTTGGGAGAGTACTTCACACTGATCGGCCACCTCCCTTGTCACCCTGGGAGTAGGTTGTGCTCCGGCGTTCCCCAATGGGTGCTCCCCATACCACACTAAGAACATGTTCAACTCTTTGGGGGTTTGTTCTACTTTGAGGGATGGCTTTGGCGAGTTGGGTATGCTAAAGTGGGTGGGGGAGGGTGAATTGAAACATGGAAGTTGGGGTTTGTTAAATGTGATTGGTCCGACGCTCAGGCTATGGTATATATGTACATGTTTCGATCTGCATAGTTGGGAACTCAGTATACCATCGTTTATCACTCTCAATGGCGACAAAGGAAGATAGGTTCACATGTTTAACGTGGAATGTCCAAGGGCTGAATCCCCCCAAGAAAATTCGACAGGTCTTCGCTCATTTAGATAGGCATGGGGTTGAGAATGCTCTTCTACAGGAGACGCACCTGACCAAACAGACAGAGGCCAAGATTGCTCTCAAGTGGGCGGGGTATAAACTCGCCTCTTCATACTCGTCCTACGCGAGAGGGGTCCTCACCCTTATAAAGAGGGGTATTGCATTCACTCCGATAAAAATGTGCACAGATGAGGAGGGGCGATACGCTATTGTGCATGGCAAGCTGGGTGTCTCGTTACTGACTATTGTTAATGTTTACGGACCAAACACGGATGAACCCGATATGTTTGCAAGGATTCTTAAGGTACTGGTGAATGGCCCGAAGCTGAAATTGTGTGTGGGGGGGGGGGGGTGATTTCAACACGCACTTAGATCCTAGCAAGGATAAATCCAGCAAACAAGGTGGGCGCACACCTAGAACCGCCCAATACATCAGGGATGGCATGCTTGAACTTGGGCTGATTGACGCTTGGCGGCTTCGTAATTGTGATACACTGGAGGGTACACACGCCTCGGCGACGCACGGCAGCTGGTCCCGTCTGGACTATTGGCTGTTGAGCGAAGGGGCAAACGCCTGGATGACAACTATCGTCCCTCTACCTCGCACACTATCTGACCACAATCCAGTTAAGCTCGCCCTACATATTCCAACGATTGCCCATCGCCCGTTCACGTGGAGATTCCGATCGGAGGCTCTCCTTGACCCTATCTATGCCAACACCATTAGAGAAGCAATAGGGCAGTCCTTTGATCTAAATGTGGGGACTGTGGACAGCGCTGCAACTCTCTGGCAGGCCTTCAAGGTCACTATTTGGGGCATGTGCATTAGCACAGCAGTGGGTATTCTAAGGGATATTCGGGGTCAACTCACAAGTATTGAGAAGGCACTATCAGAGCTTGAAAGAAAGTACGAGTCAAGTCCCTGTGCAACCACACTATCTCGCATTCAAGATTTGATATTAGAATATGATGAGATGACGGAGACCGAGATACGCTACCTGTCTAGAAGACATATAGCCCGTGCATACGGTGAGGGCGGCAGGCCAGGCCATAACTTAGCAGCCAAGCTTAAATTTCGCGCTGAGCACCATAACATTACAAAAATCATAGATGCGCAGGGTGAGGAACACTACACGCCGCAGACCATAGTGGATCAATTTCGTGGCTGCTATGCCGACATGTACACATCGCGGGGGAGTGCGGATCCGCCAGCACTGGATGAGTATCTAGCAGATATCGCATGTGCTTGGCTAGCTAGAGGGCACCAAGATTATTTAAGTCAGCCGATTGAAGCGTCTGATATCCAGGAGGCAATACGTGCTCTGCCGAATAAAAAGGCTCCGGGGCCGGATGGCCTCACGGCAGAATTTTTTAAAGAATACGCTGAGCTCCTGATTCCCCATTTACTGGAAATGTATGGTGAGGCACTCTAGACAGGCAAGCTTCCTCTGTCACTCAGACAGGCTCTGATAATCACTTTATTAAAAAAAGACAAGACACCCTCTCACTGCGAGTCATACCGTCCCTTATCCCTTATCAATCTGGATGCAAAAATTCTGGCAAAAATTCTAGCCTCCAGACTTCAACCTTTAATGCCTGGTTTGGTCTTACCGGATCAATCTGGTTTCATACCAGAAAGATCCACATCCCACAACCTACGGACTATATTTGCGATGTTTCACGTACTAGACCCTACACTCCTTGCTGCTGCTGTATGTTGGATGCAGCAAAAGCATTTGACTCCATAGAATGGAACTATATGTTTCAGATCCTAAAGCGAATGGGTTTCCCTGAGGTTTTTATTGGGTGGGTGCGTTTGTTATACACAGACCCTTCTGCACGGGTTCGAGTGGGCGGGCTAACATCGGAGCCATTTCAGATTTGTAGAGGAACTAGACAGGGATGTCCCCTATCGCCACTGCTGTTCTCTATCATGCTGGAGCCACTGGCCTGCATAATTCGTCAGCGGCATAGAGAAACTGCTCTTAACTTTATGCATCGTCCAGTTGGCATCTCTCTCTATGCTGATGACATGGTGCTTTTCCACAACGATATCTGGCACCAGTGCTACGCGAATATATTAGGTTTGGCCTCTTCTCGGGTTTGACTATTAACTGGGATAAATCTGTGATCATACCTTTGACCACGATCTCGGGTTCCCCCACCTTGGAGTATCCACTAGTGTGGTCCACTGACCCAGTTAAATATCTGGGAATCTGGGTACATCGCGACCCCGAGATCGTGATCAAAGAAAATTATGGGAAGGCATATGTTGCCCTGGAGCAACAGGTGGACAGATGGACGGCTCTGCCATTATCATTAGCAGATCGCATCGCTATCATAAAAATGATCGTATTGCCTCGTTTTTTATACCTATTCAGCAACATTCCAATAACATTGTCTAAGCATTTTTTCAACACTTTACGATCATTATTAGTACGCTTAATCTGGGGAGGCAAACAAGCTAGGGTGGGTTGGAACACACTTACTCTGGATTATGCCATGGGTGGATTCTGTGTGCCAGATCTATATATGTATTATCTATGCGCACAGGCGCAATACGCGCATTATTTGTACAACCCCCACACTTTTACTCCACATGTGGCTGTGGAAGACCGGGATGCACACCCGATCCCGCTCAATTGCATACTTACACATTCGCAGAGAGGCACACCAAAACAAGAAATCAATGCGATAGACACCAACATTGCTGCGTTCAATCAATCACAGAATTTGTAGAGCGCACTACTTACCCGCGAGGGTCTCAAGGCGCTGGGGAGAAAAAAGGGGGGGGTGCTGCTACTGGTCGAACAGCCAGGTCTTGAGTAGCCTCCTGAAGGTCAGCAGGTCTTGGGTCTGTCGTAGGCTTAGTGGAAGGGTGTTCCAGGTCTTGGCGGCTAGGTGTGAGAAGGATCTGCCGCTGGTGGTTGTTCTTCGAATGCGAGGGACGGTGGCGAGGGAGAGGTCGGCGGAGCGGAGCTGGCGGTTGGGGACGTAGAAGAAGAGTCGTCTGTTGAGGTAGGCTGCAATCCATTGGCAAACTTGCGGCGAAGCTCCCGCTTTACGCTCCGGCGCTACTTCTAGCGCACCATGCTGCGCTCTCAGTGACGCAGGAGGAGGGCCCGATGCGCTCTCTGAGAGAGGCTGGTATAGACAAAATGCAAGACATATACCCCAACGGGAGTTTTGTCACACCAGAGGAGCTGCAATACATTCTTAACTCACCGCTACTATTCTGGTTCACTCTGCACAGACTGAAGCTGGCATTAAAAGCACATTATAGTACATTTCCAGCTGAACCACCCACCTTGTACTCTTTGCAGCTGTTGCTGGTTACGCCCACACGTCGCAAACTAGTCACCAAGTTATATAGGGCAGTGAGGGACGAGAAGGCCAATGGCATTGATAAAAGTCTGGCACGCTGGAACGACAGACTCACTCCCCCGCTAACACAAACAGAATGGGAGCACGCCTGCAAAATCACTAGTGCCCTCACGCCCAATGGTAATCTGCGCATTATCCATTTTAAATATATCCACCAAGTGTACCACACACCACTTAAACTACACAGGTTTGGGCTCCGAGACAATAGCAAATGCAAGCGATGCGGACAGTCGGATGCAGACTTCTGGCACCTGGCCTGGGAATGTAGTCTAGTGTTCAAGTTTTGGGAGGAAGTGGTACGGCGCATACAGTCTATGTCAGAAGTCCCTGTGCAATGTACACCGAAGGTCTGTTTGCTGTGCTACATACCGCAGTTGAAGGGGACTGTGGGCAGATTTGTAAGAATTGCACTGCTGATGCCGAAACACCGGGTGGCATTGACATGGGAGAGTACTCTTGCCCCACGGCCGGACCACTGGGTTAAGGATCCTAGTGTACTGTAAAGAAAACCTCGAACTCTATGCGGGAGAGCTGCCATCGTCTTCCAAACCCAAGGACATTTGGGAACCTTTGCGTCACTATCTGAGCTCACAGACCCAGGCAATGTCAATGAATGATGAGGGTTGTTTTTAATGTGCATGTATACTCCAAGGAATAACATAATCAGTGTAAGTCACTAGCAGCCCATTATGCCATAAGATGGGGGGTCGATCAATCACATGATGTTTGTTGTTTGTTCGATATTTGTACTGCCTTGCATGGCATTGATGCTGTTCTTGTTGACCTAAAAATCTAATAAAGAGAATCCCCCCAAAAAATCTAATAAATGCAAATTTACGGAAAATTGATATGCCAGATATAGAACAGGGAATCCCCCCCAAAAAAATACTTTCACAGTGGATTAAAACAGTCAGTGTTGAATCACCATCCCAGCGCTTCAGTAGATGGGGGCCACCAATTAGTATGGGTGTGAGTGTGGGGGACAAAGGTGGAAAGGTTCCCTCCCAGTGGCATGGCAGGCTTCTCGCATATCTCAGAGTCTACCCTTTATTAAGTAGACCTGGCAGTTCAATCTTCAATCAGAGTCTTGTCTGCACAGTATATTACTCTTAAGGCATTGTAGGTGGATCCCAAAACTCCCCAAGGACATTCCCATTTCTAAGTCTCCCAGCTCCCCGTCCATTTCGTCCCCTAGTGGATCACTACTTTCCTCGAAGTCTACCTCCTGGCCAATCTCCAGGTGTTCCCATGCCACCAATACATCTGTCCAAAGATCTGCTATAGGGCGAGCACATACCCCCCTGGCCTCTTCTCTAGCCAATGCCCTTTCCTCGTCACTCGCCCATTGGGTATCAGCCTCCCTCCAAGTTTGAATCCGAGGGACTCCAGTCGACTTCCAGGTCATATCTATTCGTCTTTTAGCCAGCACTAATGCCAGATCTATAAATTGTAAACCCACTTTTCAGGGAATCGGTCTCGGGAACAGGCCCAGAACGCATGCCTCCAGGGAGCATGGAGGGGAACGGCCAAATGTCGTCTCCAGGCCCCAACTACTTCCGCCCAATAAGGTCTTATTGTGGGGAAGAGCCATATCATGTGGGCAAAATCTGTGACTATGTGACTACACTGAGGGCAGGAGCGAAGCTCGCCTCCATATACCACCTGGAGTTTATGCGGAGTCATGTGTATAAAATATTAAACTGGGTGTATTTAAGCCTGGTATTCCCGGAGATCTCTCTGGGGGAGGCCATAATCTTTTGCCATTCTGAGTCTGATAGTTCCCGTTCCAAGACTCTCTCCCAACTGCCCCTCAGAGCTAGTAAGGGAAGACGTACCATTGCCGCAAGGAAGCGATAAAACCAGGTGACCAGATGTCTGGTCGATCCCATGGAAACCAATAACTGCAGCACGGTATGTGTCTCAGGTTCATCCAGATCCCACGCCCACATGTCTCGCAATGTCCGTGTGAGTGCCTCATACATAAGGAATTGTCCTGGCGGCAAGCCATGTTGCTCCATCAAATCATCTAATGGTAGGAGGGTGCCCTGATGGTAGCAATCACCCATAGCGACAATCCCAGCGCCTGTCCAGGCTGCCATTTGCCCTGCCGTGAAATATGTCACGGGGTCACCGTGAGGGAGACACACCAGAGGCAGTGCCGGTGCTGCAAAAGGCGTCCCCGCCGTCCTCACCACGCATCTACGCCAGCATTTCAAAGTTACCGTAAGCTGCACTCCCGGGCGCTAGAGACCCATTAGGGGGCAGAGTAACTTGACCAATTAGAGGTCCCTTTATTTTGAGAGCCCAATCGCCCCTATACCATCCCGAGCGGTGCGGTCGAGCCATCATGCAATCCACTGAAGTTGGGCAGCCAGGAAGTAAAGCTCGAAGTCCGGAACACCCAGGGCTCCCTCCTCCAAGGGGTGCTGAAGAACGGCCAGCGACACCCTATGGTGACCTCTGTCCCATATCAAATCCCACACCAGAGTATCTAGCTGCTTAAACCAGGATACTAGTATTCCCACCGGTAAATTTGTAAAAGAAAAATATAGGAGTGTTGGGAGCATGACCATTTTAGTAAGCTTAATCCTAGCCATTTGGGCAAATTGAGGGATCTCCAAAAAGGAACATAGGTTTTTATGGAGCGGAGGGCCTTCCCAAAATTGGCCTTCCGAAGGTCATACAAATGATGAAAAATCTGGATCCCCAAATATCGGAAGGAGGTGGGCGACCACATCAAGTCTGGAGTGAGGCCCTGCGGCAGGGCTGCCTCCGAAGAGAGATGGAAGATATGCACCTGGGCCTTATTAACTCGCAGCCCAGATACTGACCCAAACCTCTGCAAACAATCCAAAGCCTGTGTTATACCCTGCACTCCGTCCTTCAGATAAAGAAGAAGATCATCTGCATAGAGGGAGACGATATGTTCTCGTCTCTCAACTAGAATACCGGAGCCCCGACATTCCCATCGAAAAAGCACTGCGAGGTGTTTGATGGCCAGAGCGAACAACAGTGGGGACAAAGGGAATCCACATATTGTGGGGATATCGTGGAGCCCTTCTTCACCCAGGCCGTCATTGCAGTGTGTAATAATTGGAACCAAAGCACCCAGTTCTCACCCAAGCCCATCTTACACATCACTTTGAAAAGATAGTCAAACGCTTTTTCGAGGTCCACCAACTCTGCCTCAGGGCCTCAGGGTGATACATCACATGATAACGTCGCCTTAAATTTTGGGAGGTATTACAGGTAGGTATGAAGCCGCTTTGGTCTTCATGAATAAGAGTCTGCATATGGGGAGCAAACAGAGGGCCAATACCTTACTAAGTATCTTAAAGTCTATGTTCAACATAGATAGTGTGCGGAACTTCCTAACCTGGGCACCCTGCGTCTTGGTTTTGGGAAGCGGGATGACCACGGCCTCATTAGTGGATTTTGGGAGTCCACCAAGGCGCCAGGATTCAGCGTACAGCTGAACCTACCGAGGGATCAGGGTCTCAGCATATGCCCCGTAGAACTCGATTGGCAGGCCATCGGGTCCTGGTGTTTTACCTCTCACCATATCTTTAATCGCCACTGGAATCTCATGTGCCGTTATATGATCACTCAATTCTCTACTGCACTCCTTGGTGATGGAGGTCAGGGGAATGGCTGCTAAAAATTCTGATCGGTCTGCTGCCTGGAGGGGCATGAGAGAGGCGTACCGGTTTTTATAATAGCCATGGACTCACCATTAATAGCTGTGGGTGAATACAAAGAGTGGCTGGCTCTTTGTCTGATATGCATGATAGGGGTCCCCCCAGACTCTGCCCGGATGAGCCACGCTAGCAATCGCCCTGCCTTACCTTCTTCTTCATGAGCCTTATTGATGTATGGTTTATAGTTATGACTGCGCATTCTCTTTAATATGGCCCTGTGTTATTCTCTTGTCTCCTGTATTTGCTCCAGTACTCCTGTCCAGGTGCCTTGGCTCCCATCTAAAACGTGCAGCATGTCCTCTATGTTTTGGAGTTCTCTGTCAAGTTCCCACTGCGTCCGTACCGTCATCCCAATACACCGACCACGTACCACCACCTTAAAAGCCTCCCACTCTACTATGCTCGAGGATGCAGAGCCCTGGTTCTGAGCAAAGTACTCTGAGACTACTTCTGCTAAAGAGTTACAATAGCATGTATCCTCCAGGGAGGTTGGGTTAAGTCACCACAGAGGTATAGGTGGGCGTTCCCCCAATTGCTAAAATAATAGAAGCACAGGACTATGGTCTGATAAGGTGCAGCCCAAATATTCTGAGCATACAATTTGTTGGGTAAGTTTCTGAGAGCACACAAATCTATCGATCCCGGTATGCAAATCATGTATTTGGGAGAAATATGAGAATCCTCGCTCCTCCCGTGCTGAATCCTCCATATATCTACGATCCCCCAGTGTGTCATCCAGTCTCTCAATCCCACTGCCAGCCTACCTGCCCCAGGACCCGCCAGCGGGGGTGTTGAGCGGTCCAATAACACATCCATTACACAGTTAAAATCGCCCCCTATCAACAGAGTATCAATCGGGAGGCTAGCCGTTTGAGTGGAGAGTGAGTGGAGGAAGGGAATCTGGTCCAGGTTTGGTGCGTAGACGCACCCCAATGCAATCTCCTTTCTAAAGAATCTCCCCACCTCAAAAGCAAACCTCCCTTGCTTATCTATAACAGAATGGGTGAGCTCAAAAGGGACCCAGGCCCTGATTCTTATTAAAACCCCCCTGGTGTAAGCCGAATAGGAAGTAGCATAGAGCTGGCCTCGCGATCTACGCCGCAACTGATCGATCTCGCTCCTTGTGAGGTGGGTCTCTTGGAGCATGGCGACCTGCACTCCCCTCCAATGGAGGTACATATGAATTCCATGTCTCTTTGAGGCTGACCCCATCCCCCTAATATTCCAGGACATAAACTTCAGTCCCTAGTGGGGACAGGAGTCGGGATGCCCGCCTGAGGAGACAGCGGTCACGGAGTGGCCTGGTTGCGGCCCAAGGCGGGGTCCACTTCACCAATGCATGTCCAGCGAGTGGCATTCCTGTTGGGCCTAAGGTGCCCTCTTCCTCATGGAGGCCGAGCTAGGGACCTGTGCTTCAGCAGGAGGAGCGAGACCACGAAGGCCCCGGCGAGCATGGGAGCATACGCAAAGAGCCCCGGTAAGCAGCAGTGAATTTGCTGAGAGTGGGGCCTGGCCTGGGGATCCTGGAAAATCCCGGAGGAGCGGGAGTGGTTGCCACGCACGACAAAAGAGTGCAATGATGTCAGCGCTGAGGGGGGCCCTCCCCCCTCTGAATGTATTGTGGACACAGAGTGGCACTGAGGAGATGTCTTCAGACCCTTTGCATAACAAGGGCCCCCTGGGAAGTGACTTGGCCCGTGAGATAGGAGGACCTCCAGCCGGGGGGAAGGAGACCCCATGAGATTGTGACGAGATTGGGGCAATCCCCTCGAGGGTGGAAAGCTATCCTTGGTAGCCCCCTTGATATTCTAACATTACGCCGCATTGAGTTGGATGCTTTCTGCGCTGCCCCCGGCGGGGACGGGGGGAGTCAGGCTGGGTACGCGGAGGCCCCCTGACGCCCTCTCTGATGTTGGATCTCTTTCCAAAATATATGGCCAACAGGACTGAAGCGTTGCCAGTAGTGACTCTCGTACAAGGCAGAACCCACCCGAGATACTGAGGTGAAGTCCACTTGTCAACTGGTCGGAACAGCTGATCGCTTGGTCCTTAAGTGCCTGGCATGGACGTAGGTGCCTTACTTATTATAGTATAGATGAGGAAGGTGCGACCTAAACTAAGGTAACTATAACTTACGTCCCTGCCACGAACAATGTTGTCATGAATGATGTAATTTCAGACATTGCAGTGATGTTATCAATGATGTAATAGAACACGTCATGAGGGATGTGAGTTGTGAGGTAATTAGCAGTGCATGGGCAGGGCGTGAGTTATAGTTACGTTAGGGCACAAGTTATTGTTATTGTGCAATGCGGGACAGCTTGCGTGATACTCAATATAGCTTTGTTGTAGGAGATTCTGAGCAGCCGCCCAGATATCCCATTGCGCTAAAATCCCCAGTGCAGCCGCACGCGTCATGCAGCCTGCAACGGAACAGTCCCGTTCATGGGCCTCTAAGGGACCCATCAACCGAACAAAATCCGGAACAGACAACGACGTATTGGAGAGGCAATAATCCATGGTCCAGGTGAAAGGACAGCGGATGCAAGACATCACAGGTTGCACGCAAGTGAAACACGCAAAGCGAAAAGAAAGGGTATAGGACACACTCAGTGTCGCCAACGGCAAAACTCCGAAACCAGACAGAAGGCGCTCACGGAGCAGCTGGAGAAGTCCGGGGTCGAGAAGGGCCCATTGGGGAGCAGCCATTGCGGAGGGAGCAGACCAACAGCAGTACACCAGCCGCCAAGGCAAGGATTAACGGAAAGCCACCAAAGACGCTGGAAAAAATCGAATGAATAAATGCCGGTATCACACCAAAAATAGTTTGGAAAGTGGTCACAAGGCTGGACCCCACCACCTTAAAAAAGTGCACCAGACCTACATTGTTAGATGCGTTAAAAATACGGTGAATCAATTCACCGAAATGTTGTGGGAGGTTAGTGTTCAAAAGGGCCTGTATTTCACTGTGGGTACTTGCCACCTGGAGAATGAATGTCTCCCGGGCGGATGTGAGCATAACCTCCTCGTTCAATAATAGCGCCTTTATTCTGCTCAGTTTATTGAAATCCGCCTTCATAGTAGGAATGGAAGGCCAAATAGAATTATCTATGATGTCGTGAGGGGGAGGAAAAAGCACATTCTTGCAGCAGACAACCCTGTGCGAAACTGTAACAATATAGGGTATGCCGGCCTGCATGCCACAGCAGTTGTCGTTATTCAAAAGCAAATAGCTACCATTTGTAAGCAAAGTAAACGTAGGAGAAAGAGCAGGAGCAGGAATGCCCTTTAACACACATGCAAGATTCGGAGCAGAAACATTACAAGCTCCGTGCAATTTAATATGTTTACAAACAAGGGAATGACCCACAGTTGAATCGCATGACTCCCCCGTGAGAAAAACTTCCTTGCCGTCTCTAAGGCATTTATACATGAAAGGGAGGGACCAAAGTTCATGCAGGAAGGCACTACCCAAAGGCTGTTAACGGCCCACAGGATAATGTTTCATGCATGAACTAAATTCAAACAGGGAAAAAGGCAAAGCGATAACCCCATGAACTAGCCACACAGCAGAATCCAATTCCGCCACAGAGAATGGTAAGGGCTCCACTTTCTCGATATGTAACAGAGTGTAAGCTGCATCTTTCATGGACATGAACTGCTGTTTGTCAGTTAAATTAAAAGGCAGAAATAAGGCAGTGGTGTTCAGAAAATGCCAAGGAACTTTACCCAACTTAAGTGTTTGCAAAGTCCACGCAAACTGCATAACGGAACGGAACTGATTTTGACCATGGTACAACACAGAAACATCATCTTGTACAATATCAACAACAGAGGACACAATATTCTCTAACGTGTAAATGCGGGAAGACAGGGTATTAATACTATTGTCAACAACAGCAAGCACCTTTTCCATATTTGCTTGGTCTATCTCCCGTAGACGGGAAGCAGCTTCCATTTGCGACAGCTTCCAGAGTTCATTATAAGCTTCATAAATGAATCTCTTCGGTCGTGGACCACGAGGTCCCAATATAAAGTCGGACAGATCAATGTTGCCTGATAGGAGGGATAAATGTTGTTTAACAGATTCCAGGGAAGAATGCTGCAACCACTGTTTACATAATTTACCTACAGAATATGTTGTGACAGTACGGGAGTCTGAAAACCGAGGATCTGGCCTATCTTGTTTGTAGCCAGGGACTGAGTCGTGAAAACGCAGTTGGCACGCATTAGATGATATGGGCCAGGCCAACCAGGGTGACTGAACAAGCATAGAAACATTAAACGAATTGTTCTGCAACAAAGCCTGCAAAGTCGCAAGGGACATATTAAGGTGCACGCTAGTGTTTGTAGTGGAAGACAGGTATGGAATGGAAGGTGCGTTTAATTGTTTGGTGGTAGCCAAGCCCCAACATGTAGTCTGATAGATGGAAGCATTCAGAAACACAATTTGGGTCGGGATAAGGCAAGCACGATGCAAAGCCTCGGTGCCTTGCACTTGCCATGGTTTTGAGCCCCAGATTGATTTCAAATCTACAGTGTCCTTCCAGTACTCATAACCACCCACAGCTAAGGCACTCAAAAAGGAACCCGAATATAGCAATTTGGTGTGGGTCAACATGATTTTCTGAGTGGATGGGGCGTTTAATTAAAAAAAATAAGAACCAGGGTTCGATCTATTAAAATCAGTGAAATATGTAAATGTATTTCTAAGAGTCTGGGAGCTACCCGGTAAAGGGTTTGGACAATGTTCCCATTGGGTGTAGGCGAAAGAACCACGTAGTGCACTTGGTTTATGGACAAAATGGTTGCCCCAATGCTGGTAGCAATACAAATCGGCATAATTCGCAGAATTCATATACAAATCCTCAGAATTAAAGGAAGCATAATATTTTAAGTCAGCAAACAATGCTTCAACGGCATGCACATCCCAATCGTCAGAATGAATATTACTTTTTACTATATCACCCATCGAAACTCGAAGGACATTGGGTACATTAATAATTTCTGTTGGTCCATGAATTTGAAAGTTTACTGCATCCCATACGATGCCATCAGCAACTGGAAAAGCTGAAATGTTCACAAATGTGTGGTCACGCTTCATGATGTGAGATGAGGAATGTGGAGCCAAAGTTCCAGCAACACTGTTCACAGCAGAGCGTTCCGGTAGATAGTGACCATTGATGAGTAGAAAAAACACTGTGACAAAGCCAATGGACATGAACAAAAAAATGAGGAACAGCACCAACCAGATGTATGTCCAGGGGGGAATCAAAAAATTGTCTCTGAACCAGGATACAAAAATACTGAACTTGGACGGGACAATTGATGAGGCGGAATCCGAGTCAAAGGAATAACGTGTTGGGCTCAATGGCATAGTTGGTAAGTGTGCCACCGATTCGGTATCGGGATAGGTATACTCGTTCTCGTCGATGCAGGGGGATACAGGGGGTTCGAGTATACTTTCAGGCAAATCAACCATCTCAATTGTAACATCAGTGACCGTTCGGGCAGGAGGGCCACGAACACAAGTCCGGTAAATGGCAGGACAAGAGACCGCTGGTGTAACACTATTCAGGATCGGCCAGATGTTGTAGCTTGACATTTTCCACTGAGATGTATCTGTTCTCCTTGCGACCAGGAAGCGATGGTAAGATGACTGTACGTGTTCCCTTCAAGCCCAGGACTGGAACCGGTGCACGATAAGAGGGGCCGAATTCTTTCTTGTTCTCCACCTTCTCTCGAACCAGATCTCCAATCTTCGGAAGCCAGCCGGCAACCGGAATCTGCAGAGCAGGGTCTGTGGCTGAAGGTAAATGTGCGATTGCAAGTTTGTCTCGGGCTTCTTGTAAGTCCTGTAACATAGTAGAATGGTTATCTACATCAAACTTGGCGGTTTGCGCCGCCATGTCTAGACCATCAAGGTCAGGCACAAACATTCGTATGCCAAAGAGCATTTCGTATGGGGTCCGCCCACCCAGAGATCTTCTAGGGAGATTATTAAGTGCACGTTGTACGGTATACAAGTGGGCCAGCCAGTTCCTGCCAGTACCTAAGACTCTAGCTGTCAAGGATTGCTTTAAATCACGGTTCATTCGCTCCACAATTGAATTACCCTCAGGTCTGTATGGAGACGAAAACTTCACCTGTACCCCCAGTGAACCCATTGCGTCCTTGTACGCCTTAGAGGCAAACGCTGGACCTTGGTCAGAATGGAAGGTGCCGCAAGCGAAAATTCCCACAAAGATACGCAAATCCCTGATGACATTTCGAGCGTCAGCACTCCGTTGTGGCCAGACCCAGATGAAACGTGTGCACGAGTCCACTGCAACTAAGATATATTTATAGGCAGTGTCTGAAGAAAATGGACCGCAGTGATCCAAGTAAACACACCCAAAGGGTCTGTTAGAAATGTAGAGCGAGGTCTGTGGTGGTCGTGTAACCGTAGAAGGCTTAATCTGTTGACACACGTCACAAGAAAGCACATAAGTACGGGTGTCTTTATATAAACCACACCACCAGTACCGCTGCTGCAAGATGGAAACGGTCGCAGACACTCCAGCATGAGCCGAAGCCATGCCTTCGTGTGCTGCCGTTATCAAGGAAAGTCTGCGATCCGCGTTGGGTATCAGCCGATCACCAACGTTAGGTATTGTTACATAAGGAGCCTGTTCAGGACCTAACTGATAAGAATATGTGGAAGGATAACCCCTAGGGTAATTAGCACCTTCCTTTGTTGCAGCAATAGCTGCCAAAATATCGGTGTCAATTTTTGACATGGATCTGGTAACTGCTGCTACTGAACACGTGACTATTGCTGATCTGGCCGCCTCGTCTGCCAGACCGTTACCAACAGCGTGTGCGCCCACCCGCTGATGGCCTAGGGTGGGAACCACCTGTGTGAGTGGCAAACGTTGTCTCAATTCTGCCACCCGAACCCAAAGCATCTTATGCTTGATTGTGCTACCTTTAGCGTCTCTATAGTCGTTTTGCTACCAAAAGAACAGATTGTCATTGTAAGATTGAACACAGTAATAGGAATCGCATACAATAAGAGTGGTCACCTCCGGATCAACGAACTCCAGCGCAAGCACCAATGCGCGCAGCTCGGCCAATTGTGCAGTACTGTCCCCGAGTGCTTGAGTGTGCACTACAGTGGATTTGAACTTTCCGTTCACGAAGGTACCTGCAACAATAGCACATGCGGCTGAATAAGCATGCTTGGACCCCGTGGCCGGTTGTGCCGAACCATCGGTGTAGATCACACAGTCGTAATCCTCAAGCGGGAGCAATGACAGAGGAGGAGGATGAACGAATTCGTACTGTAAAAACTCCTGAGTCTGTAGAGATGAAACAAAGATGAAAGTGACATCCGGAGACGTCAAAGAGGTTGCCCATTGAATCCAACGGGGTGCAACGCCTTAGAGTTCGGGACACTCGCCTTTGTCACTGCCTCTAGGGCAGGATATGGTGTTACCACCAGAATGCGCTTTCCCTGTGCCAGTGCGCGTTCCTTTAGAATCGCCATCTGCACTGCAGTCAGAACTTTCTCCACAGATGAAAAGCGCATTTCTGCGGAAGTGTAAAGATGTGACTTGTACGCGATCGGAACTGTGTCACCTTCGTTAAAGGTTAAGTACGTGAAACCCACTGCCCCCGGAATTATTCTGATCACCAGGTTTGTGTGGTTATCACGCGTCAACAGGTATTTAGACTCAAGAAGGTCTGTCTGCAAAGACTGCAGAATGGAGGAATGCTCCGGAAGCCAACTAGACTTCGAAAAGTTTGGTTGTATCAAGGCATACAATGGCTTGATACGCTGGGCGTATTCGGGAATATAAGTACGCCCAAAGTTCAGAAAACCCAGCAAAGACTGAAGTTTTTTCAGAGTAGTAGGAGGGCACAAAAGTGCACATTTTTCTAAGAAGTGGGGGCTAAGCCCTTACCTTCATTGTTGAGCTCGTAGCCCAAAAACAAAACTGTTAATTCAGCAATGTGTGATTTGGCAAAGTTAAACTTGTAACCTAAAACCGCAAACTCGAGAATAATGCGGTCCACTCTGGAAAGATGCGGATATAACTCGTCGTCTGTCAGGTAAATATCATCGACGTACGAACATGCATCTGGGTCTATGCCGTCTAACAAAGAGACAACACGGGCAGCGAACACACCTGGACTGTTTTTGTAGCCCATAGGGAGTCGCCTTAATTTGAATTGTTTACCACCGGAGGTAAAAGCGCTCCATTGGCTACACTCCGTGGCTAAGTTATGCGTGTAAAATCCATTGGATAGGTCAAGTGTCGTTTTATATTTTTTACGAACAAGACTGTCTACAAGCGCAGAACTGTGGGTATTTTGCACCGCAAAGGTCCGACAATGAGAGTTCAAATGCCGGTAATCCAATACTAGGCGGTACGATCCATCGGGTTTAGAAACCGCGAAAAGGGGATTATTCATGGGTGATACGCATGTTTCTATTACTCCCTGATATTCTAACTGAGTCAGAATTTCAGAAACGGGGCCTTTGGCGTCACGTTTAATGGGATATTGGGTTTGTGGCTGCGGTAGGGAGCGTAAAGGTATCTCATGGGGGGGGAGAATCTTCATCCCAGCCCACGTGATTGCGGTATGACGCCGGAGCCAGGGACACAGCCCACTCAGCTGCAAGAGCCTCCGCTTTGTCCTTTGGGACATGTCGAGAAAAGCTCGGAAGGATTACCTCCTCCCCTTTACGCGCAGCAAGTACGAATGGGGGCGGCCAATCCGCCTCCGCTAACAAAATGTCGTATGAAGAGGTCAGATTTTCCCAAAAAATCCCTTTAATTACACGCTGTATATCACCTTCAATTTGGATGACAATATTAAACAGTCTGTCAGGGGGTGCCACTCTGGTGTCTGCTGTCTCGACAGTAATGAATGTTTCAGTTGCTGTCGCCTCCATATGAGGACGTAGCGCCTCCCGCACTATGGTAACTTCCGCGGCGCTGTCTAGGAGGGTCACTGCCCACGTCCAATTCAGGAGTCTCGTTCTCACCGTCTGTGGCATATTTCGCTGTTACAGCGGCAACTTTCTTCTTCTGAAATTGTGGGCGAGAACGTTGAAAGTCTTCTGCTTTCCCTGTGACTTGTTGTCGAGGTTGGTCTCGTCCCTGAGGAGCCTCTCGACCCATTCCTCTATCCTGGCGATCTCCTCCACTGGCCTGCGAAGTTGTCTGTGCCTGTGAAGAACGAGGAGAACGCGTATCAGGGATCTGAAACCTATCCGGAGATTTAATTCTCGCCCTATCGCGCAAATCATAAGTGCGTTCAGAAGAGACTGAAACCGGGGATGCGCCTCTCGACCCCGGCTTCTTTTGTTGCTTACCCTGTTTTTTCAGCCTCCAGCTCTTTTTAGTGAAGACTGGTCTCTCATCTTTCTCAGATTGAGGTTTGGATTGTTGTTGTTGTTGCGATTGTGTTTGCTGTTTTGCAAAAGGTTTATTACCCAGGCTATTCCTGCCAATAGTTTTGTAAGCCTGTGTAATAATTTTCGGTAATTCGCGAGGCTTGTCCAATTCTGGGACCAAAGCCAAAGCATTAGCTACTTGAAAGTTCACTGCATCGCCCTTGACATTCGCAAGGATCAACTCAGCTACTACTTCAAACATTCCCACCAGTCTCATCCCTAATTCCACAGCCGCTTCAGGGCCATGTTCATCCTGTACTTTTTTAATTACAGAGGGGAGAACCGTCATGGAAGGAGTGCCGAAACACTTCGAATAAACTGCTGCGAATACCCTACCCCAGTTGTCACATGCTGTCAACTCGGGAATTAAGTCTTTTGGCAAACTAATCGTAAGAATTCTATGTTTATCCACCGGTGTTGTGTTTGGAAAAACTGCCTCCAACTGGTCAAATTTTTCTGCAAGCCAATAAGGAAAATCATCCTTATTTTGTGGACGTTTGCCCATCACTGAGTTCACCATGACGGGACTTATGGTCACTCCGCCTGCAGCAGCTGGATGGCCCGCAACTCCAGGTGGGGCCCCCTGGATGTTGCCTGTAACATATTGCACTAAAGCGCGATGCACTCGCACCAAAGCCGAATACATATTGCGCAGGTCAGCGACTGGTATCTACATATATCGCGGATGTGGGGTGTACCCGGCCAAAACAGGCCAAGTGGCCCCGTCAATAGACAAGGGGCCTAAACGAACCGTTGTTACCGGTTGTGGGAGGGCGCCATCAAACCACACACGGTGCTGCCAAGCCGTGAGCGGTACTTCAAGATTAGTATAAGGTCTATAGGCAGCAGGAACAACGGTGGGTTCATATTCATAGAACAGATTATCGTTCGCATCCACCGCTGGAAAGATGACCCAAGAGTAGAATACTTCAAAGTGGAAAGCCGGATCGGCTTGGACCACAAAGATCAGTTCGACTCCCGTGTCTGGCACTCCATACACCCTTAAGTGATCCCGGAGCGTTGTGCGGCTATGTGCCGCTATGTTTACACCCGCCATTACGATCGGGGATGTTCGACAACCTAACAGTAGGCAGCACAATAGAGGGTTCGATTAAGAAACCTTTTAACAACTTCAAGCTTGAAAGAACCTACAAAAACGTCAATATAGGAGGTATTACCATCACACACGCTTCCGGAAGCGTCCGTGAGGGGAGTTGTGGACAAGCACAAGCACTACTCAAGCGTCTCGCAGATAAGCAGCCCCACGTTGGGCGCCATGTTATAGGGATTCTGCACACACAGAGCTATGCACAGGATGATAGGACCTCGGAATATAGTGGTGAGCCTACCATAAGCCGTAGCACCTAAAACCCCAACCCAACTAGCCTTAGCGTCCCATTTGCAACAATGTACCAATGATTAGACAACCCAGAACACGGTATCTCTCTCTCTCAGGACTCGCAGTAGCAAGAACACCCTTTCGTCACTCACTCATACCTGTCCACAACGGGCGTAAGAAGAGACACAGTATAGGTTAAAATGTTTATTTCAACATACGTGCTCTAAGATACAGTACACGTGTCAGTACTATCAGCATAATGCATAAGAATAATATAATCAGCATAGTTACAACTCCATAGAATACAAACGGGGAAAGCATTTCATAAAGCAGTGGCTATATGGCTAAATGACCTTACCACCCTCCCCGTGCTATAAGCTAGTTTATAATACACATAGAAGACCTCTGGGCTTTGACTAGCGAACCCCCATACCTCAGTCTCTAGATGCAAAGACTACATCAGCAGACTATCACAGCTCTTCTCCCTGGAAAGGTTTTTCTCCAAGTCCCTCTTAAGCGGGAAAACCGCAATATTAAAAGCACACCAATTTCTCCATGGCAGCTGTACATAGTGTTATGTCTAGGTGCGAGGGACTGGCCATATCAGCAAGAACTAGGGACGTTGTTTTTCGACCTTGTAACTGTTGTTCAGACTGAGCCCAAAGGGAACAGGAGAAAAGGTGAGAGACAGAAAATGCAGACAGTTGTAAAATAACTTGGCAGAGGGCGACAGAATAACGGCTAAGAGTAACGTGCGCAAAAGTCATCATGGCAGCCAGGCCTATGCCAACGTATCCAGGCAGGCCAGGAGGCCACAAACCACAAGACATTATATAGTTTCTTGAGATAACTATAATTGGTAAATTTCAGTGGTTTTGTTCATTTAAAATAGTATGTTTTAACTGACATTTTCACCTAACTATAATGTACCTTTAACCTTTGTGTTTTTTCAGTGGATTTATAAGGTTTTTTGAATACCAAATGATAACTGTCTGTCACTTATATCAGCAGATCGCCAGAACATCGAAAATAAAATTATTATCGAACCTGGGGGGGTGTTCTGCTGGGAACTCTGACATGGCCCAGGGTATCAGTGTACCCCTAGCCTGTCCCCTTACACCGTTTTTTAAAAAAAATCTGGGACTCGGGGACCGAGTCCCAAAGGCCTAAGATGGTGGCTCCAATATTTTCATCATGTTGCAGTCAACCAATGGTATTCTGCAGTCGGGCTACAGACCCGACCGCAGAGCAGAGCACGGCAGGGTTTGTGGATCCTCCACGATGGGTGTACTGGTGGTCATCAGCATGATATATGCAAAGCTTTTGAGGCATAATTTTTCAATAAACTACTAAACAGTTTACACCAAATCACAAAAAGCATGCTTTCTGAACCAAGATCTAGGTTTCAGCCATATTTGGTATAATTCTATTCAAGCCATTCGGGCTGCAGCTATGTTTAATTTTCCTATGGAAAAATGAATGGCAAAACGCGTTTTGGGACCCCTTGCTTTTTCTCGGACCCTGCTTGCCTTATCACCCCGAAACTTTCAAGGAAGGAGCTGAGGTGGAAGAATATTTTTTGGGGGCAGTTTTGTGAAAATCGTCACATGGTCAAATTGCTTCAAAGTTATTAGCAAACAAAAAAAATCCCCAAAAGCCTCTGGGTTATATATATGTATGTGTATATTGTATGTATATTATATGTTTGGGTCCTTTTACTGCTCGAATTGCATTAGTATAAACACCTATATTTCACGGAGACCATGGAATATTTAAAATATGTTACAGTTTTCTTGAAATTTGGATTTCTTGCATCATGATAATGATATCGTCCAAACTATTCTGCAGAACTTTTTCATTGTCTGGGTCACTAGGATTATGCAGCATGGAGTACCAAATTTTGCGGCAAGGTTATCGAAATTATTCGGCAAAACAGCAGATTATGTAGCACATCTTCTAGCAGTGTTATTTTCATATGTTTCAGCTAGTAACAATTTTTTTTTGTGAAATTTGCAGATTAATCTGATTAGACTGCAAATTATGTGGCATATATGGGAAAATCAGAAATTATGGGAACATTTTTATTTATTTTTTGCACGTTACAGTTCATTAGAGGAAAGAGAGAATTTCATTGTATGTTTCTGTTCATTCTGAACTACAGCATGTTTTAAATATAATTTATATTAAACTGATTCCAAGGTTTTTAAAACAAATTACTAACTGCTTGTTTGTGTCTTGAATTTCACACTGCAGATTCCAATTATATTCATAATGTCTGTAACCTTAGTATTTCTTTCAAATGAAGGAGCAAGGCACAAAAAATGTAAGCGGTTTGTAGGATGGGTGATATTGTGATCTTGAATTATAAGGAATAAAATACCTTCTATTATACATTAAAATAATATTGCAATTTACCTCCTAGCTCATTCGTTTATAATGTCACAGAGCTCCTCAGTGACTTGCAATATTATCCTGTATACATTGGTATGCCAGGGTTCTGATGACATTTAAAAACCACTGGGTCTCTGGTCTTCACGTTTATGAAGTCACCATAATCCCTCAATGGCAATACTGGGCCATATTATCCCTTAGCTCTTGTGTTAGTGGTAAATATTAATGTTTTGTGACTGGGGGTCGTAAAACATTATTAATAGATATCAATGCAATTCTGTAATTGGAAGGGACACTCTAAACACGCCCCTTCCAAATATCGAATCTGTATTTGGTTGCAAACCCAAATTGCAATTCCGTAACTTGTTACCGATTCACAATATGGTGTTTGTACATAGGAAAAAGCATTTTTGTAATCGCAAACGGCCTGATTATGCAAATCGGGTGGTTTGCAACCACAAAAATGCTTCGTACATCTGGCCCAACATCTACTAATGCCATGGGGATTTGTCTAAGGTTGCCCCAGATATATGCAAAGGAAAACTTTTTTAACCTGCTCTTTGAAAGATCTGACCAAAGTTAAAAATACCAAGCGTAGGGTAAACATGATAGGCATCTCCATCGCACTGAAGTTACAGGCAAATCAAAAAATTCCGTAGCACATGACTGAATGTTGCAAGCAGATGGTTTATCCGGGGTTTCTGTGTGACTAATCTATACAGAAAAAAACGCAGTTAAAGGTTTCTTATGGTTCGGCAAGCACAAACATGAAAACGTTCTGAAATTTGCCAGCCATGATACACAAGCCACAGTGGAACTCACACAACCAGACATGCACTGCTTTATCAGGGTTTTTGTTTGCATGCATGTATCAAAGTGGTGTACTGAGCATGGCTGGCGGCATGGGTTAAGGTGTACTTTTTGAGTTGCTTACAATAACTGGCTAATTTCAGGGCTTTTTCGGATAGAGTTGCAGTATATTGGATGCTGATGGAGGGGGCCCCTTCGCTCTCTAACAATGGTAATAAATAGCATGCTATACTCTGCGTGTCTGCATATATGGTTAATATCATGGCATGTTTTTATGTATTTGTTTTAACAAATTTATTTACCCAAATCCAGGATGCTATGAATTACATTCGTGAAGCTCGGTAAAACCAAATTCAGGAGATGTTGTGACTGTAAGGAGAGTTGTTTCCATGTGTAAAGAAATTATTGTATGCGATCTGTGAGACAGTAACAAAGTGGTTTTCTCATGTCACTTTTGCTGCACTGTAGTAATAAATCCTACTTTGGGATAGATAGATAGATAGATAGATAGATAGATAGATAGATAGATAGATAGATAGATAGATAGAAGAAAACTTTAGTTTTACTTGAATAGCTAGTCTAAAATCTATTTTGCACATTCTGAAATCTAAATGCATTGTTAATTGGTCTCACCAGTCCTTCTTTTTCTTCAAAAATGTCTACACATTATCCCTAGCCGGATTAAATAGCTTGGGCTGCAGCAAAGCATGCTTTTTGTCCAGGTATTAGGATATGAAATATTAGAGCTGGCAAAACACGGTTTATTTTGTGTATGCAGGTTCAGAATCGCATTCCAAGTAGGTCAATACATATAGTAATGCTTTGCTGGCATGAAGAAGAGTATACTTAATGGCATATGCTGCAGTGCTTAGCAGTAAATCTGGTAGGATATTATTAATGCAGAGAGGTATGTCTACACATTACTTAACGGGCCCAGTGGGAGTAAATTCAGCTACCACAGGTCTGCAGACTATGAATAATGAGAAACGTCGATTTGAAATAAGAAATGTGAAAATGTTTTATTTTAAATAGGCATTTTGGCATAATTTTGAGACTTTATTGCCTGTGTATGAATCACTGCATTAGATCTGCATTGAATTGCATTACCCATATGGAAATTTTCCAGTACTGTTTATTCAGTTTGATTTATCTAATTATTATCATTTTGCTGCTAGTCATTTCGATTTGAACTGTCCACACATTCCAAAATACCCCTGATTTTGTGAGTTGCCATTTTTAGCATGATAATGAATAATAGTTAGCTTGCACTGAAATTAGATCTAGATATGTGTAAACATGATCACACGTGGGACTGCTCACAAACTGCATTTTAAAGTACTTTCAGTTGTACTACATTAGTACTACTCACATACTGCAAAATGCTATCACACACATACATGCAGAGGTCTACAGCTCCTCCACTCCTAATTTGTCTGTGTGGAGATCTCCGCCCAGATTGCGGAGATCTCCATGCAAGTCGGTAGGCCTATGTTTTAGCAGTAACTGTGGGAGGAACAATAGAATGGCTGGAAAATAGGGAATTCCTACTACATGGGAGGGGTTTGGTAGGAGTAAGACGGGGTTAAGGGAGGCATACGGAAAGGTTTATGGATGGACATACACCCACCCACAGGAGTTGGCTCATTCCTGTTCACAAACTACACTTTCAAAGTTTCTACAGCTAAAAATGACACAAAATAGTAAAGGTATTCAGCCTCTGACCAGTAGTAAGTCCAGCATCACACATGACCAACCACTGGTACTTTAGCACCTTCCTGTAGAAAATAATAGAGGCAGAGACTTAAACTAACACCCCGTAAAAAATATTAAAATAAATTATTTTAGTTCAACTTCTTAATCATATATATATTTTTAATTACATTTAAAAAAATGAATACAAAAATAGTTAATATTTTAGTGTAAAATATTGTAATAAGCTTTTTAATTGGAAAATAAGTGGGCCCATACTTCTAATAGCAGTTCCTCACTTTTAGAAATATTTCCAGGCACCAGAATGGATTGTGAAATTTTTGTAGTTGTGCTCCTGCGCACCTCTCTGTGGCGTCGTGCAGCACAACGTTGACTTCATTCCATCCTGGAAGGGATGGAGTAGAGCCCTATATAACCCCCCCTCTACCCCACATGACGACCTCAGTTCCATCCTGTCTGAGTCTTCATACGCATGTCCGGATCTTCTCTCCCTTTCATCGCTTGATGAATTCTTCTAAAGTTTCTCCCAGTGTTCAAGGGAACAATGTCTTCACCAATGACTACAGGGTTCAAACCATGTCTTGATTGTTAGAAACAGATGTTGGTGATGGACCTGCATGAGGTCTCCCTCAAGTGCTTGGGCACAATGTGTGCCTAATGCACTTGAAAGCCATCTATGACTGTGAAGCAAATGATTTAGGATGCCGATCTCTGAAAGAAGCCTTGGACCTCGTGTAGGCCCATTCCAGCTCCCGTTCCAAGTCGAGGGCACGTACTCTTTCCAACTCTCAGTGCAGCGCCGGTGACAGGTCCTCTTCATGGTCAAGGTTGTTCCTTATATCAAAATCTAAGAACAAATACAAGTAGTTGAAGCAGGACTCCATCCCATCCCACCACCTTCTATCCAAAAAGAAGTTGGGAGCGTATCAAGGAGCCAACCAATTTCACTCCCAATACCCTGTCGCGGAGCTGATTCCCTTACTGGTCCCATTGCGCCCTAAGTTTCCAGAGCAATCAGTAATGCAGCAGCAGGTCAGGGCCTTTAAGAAGGCAATGCTGTGTATTTTTGCACTCTTGTTGCACCAACTGGCACGTCTTCAGACCCCAATGATTGGCAGGAGTCTCCAGTTGCGTTACCAATGGCGGATCCATCCTTGGGGCTGTGTGAGGCCCTTGCAACCAGCTATTCAGTACAGACTTTGGTGCCAACTTCCAGTCTAGTTCCAAGATCCTCTTTCCACTGACGCCAGTCCTGACATCGCTGACACCAGAGATTGAGCCTCTGTCGACTATGATGTCTGACCTCGAGCGGAATCCACTTCGACCCGTATCAAGGTCGCATCTTGAATCCACCACAGTACACTTGGTCCCAGTATGATCGCTGACAAAACTCTTCCTCTTTCCCAAAGCCTCTGGCAAATGCTTCATTCTTCTTTTGAGTTAGATTCTGCTGACAGGTCTGACAGTGCTGATAGCTACGCTCACCCTATGATGAGGATGACATTTACATGGACTTGCAAGATGCCAGTGGGCTGGGTACTTCCACAGGCTCCCATTCGACCCCTACGGAAGAGAGCGCATCTTTTCTGGACGTACAGCACCCCTCAGTGAAAGTCAAAACCAATCTACTGACTTTAGTTTTGCACCCAGGGTCAGATTCATCAGACCATTACCCTCATTAAATGTGAAGGCTTACCTGACACCCTTAGGGCTACACAGGTGAAACGTTGCCACTTGCCCACTAGTAAACGGACTGGTGGTCAGACCCCATAGACTAGCACAAGGCATCCTGGATTTTCTTAGTTAGCTCCTGACTCTTGTGAGTTTGGTGGTTTATGCCATCACCAGTAGAATTCACCCTAATGCATTACCTGTGGCCCTACAGTCAGGGAATCGAAAAGGATTGAGACATTCGGAAAACTGCTGTTTTCCGCCAGCTTGGTATTAGTTTCAGTCATGCCATTTTGCCTGGTAGGCAGTTACGAACGTCATCCGCGGGCTTTTCGGGGTATTTGCAGGCATTCCTAATGGATGTACCGTTAGATGGATTCCCTCCCTTTTGTCAAAAATGCTGATTCTGCCTTCTAACATTTTAATGAAAGCAAAGCCATAGATTGTGTCTTGGGCCTTTCTAGCTTCTCCTCACAGTTTCCCCTGCAGTTCTGAACCTTTTGAGGCTATTCCAGAGGGCTTGTATAGAAGTACCCCCAGGCACCTTCAACTCCACAGCAGTCAGCCCAGTCCTTTTGTGGCTGCGGCTGGGATCCAGCAGACATCGTGCAGCCCACCAGGGGCAACACTCAACTCAGTCCTCTACCGCCATGGTATCAACAATGAGGCCTCTTTAGCTTGCCCTTAGTGGCATACAGCCATGCTATGGGAGGCTGGATCAGACATCTACCAGAGGTGCGGACCATCACATCCAACAGATGGGTCCTTCAGATCGTCCAGCATGGCTATAATCTACCATTTATTTCCCATCCACCTCAACTTCCGCCCACATCAGAGTGGCCTCACAGGTAGGCATGGGTTGCTACTCCCGCTATTTCCCA
The DNA here is from genome assembly GCA_963921515.1 of Calotriton arnoldi. NCBI lineage: Eukaryota > Metazoa > Chordata > Amphibia > Caudata > Salamandridae > Calotriton > Calotriton arnoldi. The sequence goes on along the minus strand of CAWUFW010002910.1, from coordinate 1,244,317 downwards.
GTGCTGAAGAAGGATGGAGCCCTTTGTTTATTTTAGATCCGCTCCTACTGAATGCCTTTCTCCAGAAGGACAAATTTGAAATTATCACTTTGGCCCAAGTTCTGTATGCCCTTGATCCAGTCAACTGGATGGTTGCCTTTAATCTGCAGGATGAGTGTTTCCATGTGTCCATCCTGCAGTCCCAAAGATGCTACCTGCAGTTCAAGGTAGGCCAGAAGCATTTTCAGTTTACTGGGCTCCCTTTCAACCTTTTAAACACCCCTCAGGTGTTCACCAAAGTGATGGTTGTGGTTGGGGTTCACCTTCGGATGTTGGGGATACCAATTTTCACCTATCGCGACAACGGGCTGCTGAAGGCGGACTCCGCCATAGTGAGCCATGGTCTACCTCCAGAAGACAAATAACCTCCTGGCATCGCTGGAGTTCTCCATCAATGAGCGAAGTCACACCTGATTCCTTCGCAAAGGCTGTCCTTTATTGGCACAATTCAGATTACATGGCTATTCAGGGCCTTTCCTCTGCTGTGACGAGTCTAGGACATTCGGGCTATCATCCCAATATTTCAGTCTCAGTCCTCGATCTCGATGAGAGCAACTCTGAGACTTCTGGATCTGTTGGCCTCATGCATCCTGCTTGTTGTCTTTTCTAGGTGGTATTTATGGGCTCTGCAGTTGGAACTGAAGTCTCAGTGGGCCCAGCACCAAGGAAACCTGTTGGAGGTTATTCAGGTTTTGAAGAAGCCCTCACAAGATCTGCATTGGTGGCTGTTTGAAAGCAACTTCACCAGCAGCAGACCCCTCTCCCTTTCCCACCGAGAGTTGTTGGTGGTGACAGATGCGTCCTTGCTGGATTTGGGCAGTCACCTGGGAGAGGAGAAGATCAAAGGCCTCTGGTACCTGGCAGAAACCCAGCTCCACATCAGTCTGTTGGAGCTATGGGCCATCCGTTTGGTGTTGAAGTCCTTCCTTCCATCCATCATTGAAGGGTTAGTGCAGGTTCTCGCGGACAACACCACTGTCATGTGGTATTGCAACACGTAGTGCAGAGAGAAGTCTGGAGTGCTGTGCCAGGAGGTGATACCCCTACGCTATGGAGTTGGCTTGAGCGTCATGGCATTTCCCTGGTTGTGAACCACATGGTTGAATCTTTACACCTCACAGCAGACAACCTCAGCTGACAGCGCCTGGCGGATCACGAATGATGGCTACACCCTGGGTGACACAGGACATCTTCCAACAGTGGAAGAACCCTGGCTAGATCTGTCTGTCATAGTTGAGAATGCGCAAATCAACCCTTTTACGTTTTGGAGTTCCCAAGAACTCTGTCACAAGGAGACGCATTCCGGCTAGCGTGAAAGATGGGACTCCTGGGCACATTTACTTTATGCTGCTGCCTCCCACATCCTCGGTTCTGAAGAATATCAGGAACAACAAGCCCAAGTCATCCTAGTGGCTTCAGATTGGGCCAAAAGAGTTTGGTAGCCAGAATTTCTGGGCATGAGCATTTGTCTTCCCATCAGGCTACCACTACGTGAAGATCTTCTGGTACACCAGAAGGGTAGAGTTCTGCACCCAGCCCAAAACAATCTACACCTCAATGCATGGAGATGCCGCAAAGGTAGTTGACTGCTTTTGATATACTACGGTAGTTGTGGATGTCATCCTTGTGCCCAGACATCCCTCTCCAAAGTCCATCCACGCCGAGTGCTGGTACAAGTTTGTGGCCTGGTGTAGAGTCTGCAACATGGACTCCTTACAAGCCAAACTTTCGGATGTGTTGCTGTTTGTTTTGTCTCTAGCCCAGAAAGGCCTTGCTTTTGGCACTATAAACGGTTACTTGTTAGCCATTTCAGTGCTTTTGCGTTTACCAGCTCACCTGTCCTTGTTTAAATCAGCTGTTGTTATGTTTTTTCATTAAAGGTTTAACACAAATGTTTCATCCCAAACCGATTGTGCTGCCATGGTGGAACCTTAATTTGTTCCTTATCTTACTCGTGTGCCCTCTATTCGGGCCCATGATTAACTCTTCTCTGCAACTTCCACTCTCAAATTGGCCTTTCTCATTGTGATCATTTCTGCTTGTAGCATGACGGAGCTCCATGCTTTCTTGGTGCAGTTACCCTCCACCACCTTTCCCCAGTCAAGCTGGTATTGAAGACTAGGGCTGTCTTTTTTGAGAAAGCCATCTTCCCCCAATGGTATTTCCTGAGCCCTGGAAAGAGGAGGAGAGATTCCATCGGTTGGACCCCAAAATAGCCCTAAGCTTCTACACAGATCACAACATAGTCCATCGGTTGACGATCTGCTCTTTGTGTGGTTCTGTGGGGAAAAGAAAGGCAATTGGTACAAAAAAGGGCTTTGTCACTGTGGGTAGTTCTCTGCATTAAGGTCTGTTAAACACTGGCCAAAGAGCATCCACTGGAAGGTCTACAATCACTGCGTTGGCACTCGGGGTGCCTGTTCTAGACATCTGTCAAGCAGAGACTTGGGCATCAGTGCGCACATTTACCAAGCACTATTGCCTTGATAGCCTTGTCTGACGGAAAGGGCATTATGCTTCTTCGGTCCTGCAGAACTTTCTGGACGTAGTCCACCACACAGACCCTCCACCTTGTTGAGGTACTACTTTGATATCTATTCTAATAGCAAGGAATATTAGATTAGAAGTATCCATCAGAAGAACAAGTTACTATACTCTAACTGCAGATTCCTAACACCCGATTAACCATTCTGTGGAGAGGTCTTTTTTAACATTGAAAATAGTCCTATTTCGACATCTGCATACTTGTACCTCCGATTCTGTTGTGCTCTGTGTCTGCGGGCGTGGAAAGAGTCTAGAAAGAAATTGACATTGCCGCTTATGTGCAGCTACGCGCCGTCACTTCTGGTGCAGAAGAAAGTCAACACGGAGCTGCACAGTGGCATGTAGCAGCGCATGGGTGCAGTACTGTAGATCGCCTAGATATCCACCAGGGTGAGACACAGCCCAGGTGAAATGCATACTATATAAATACGCATAACATAATGAAAGGAAAGGAAACTGAAAACCTGGCAATTCCATTCGGCTACTTTTCGAGTCCACACAGTCCCTTTTCCTGTGCCTGGATAACAGCCCAGGTGAGATGTGCGATATATAAACATGCATAACATAACTGCTATGAAAATATTTGGATCCTGTCTGGCACCTTGGGAATACTCTGAAGGTGAGTAATCTGTAGTTAGATAGAGCATCCAACAGAAAGGAGTTTACCGTATGTAAGTTACTTGTTCTTTTTAATTTTTTTAAATAATTACTTTTATTTAAATTAATACTAATCCTCACGTTTGATCGTTTTTACTACAAAATAAATAAATAAAAACCATTAACTTTAGGTTTTTTTAATACATCTTAAAAAATAATTTCTATTCAAATTAGTAAATCTTAGAAAATAAAATATTTAGTTCAAATGATCTAGCTAGTGCTGTATCATGGTTTTGTTTTCTACATTTTAAATAAATATATTAAAGTAATTAAATAATTTAAATTAATATTTAACATTAAAATATATTTACTTTTTTTAAAAAGTTTAATCAGCTTTTTAAAATTTCCCTATACTTCACTAAGGGAGATCTACACTTTTGTGGCAGAGCTCTCTACCGACATGTGCCAATACTTGGAAATTAGGCCTTTCTTCCTGGTTCAGGGATGGAGACATGATAGCCTACATTTTGTAGTAAATTTACTACAAAGTGTAAGAGTAAACTTACATGTGTATATTTACTCATGTGTAAGCTTACCTTTGTGAATAGGCCCCGCAATACTTGTTTTAGGGCAGGCAGCGTTTAATTTGGCCTGTGATGCAGGCGGGACCTGGGAGTTATTTTTCATCATCAGACATCCACCCAGAGCTAGAGAGAGAAAGCCAGAGAAAGGCAGAAAGGCTGAGGGAGAGAAAGACAGGAAAACAGTGACAAAGGAAGAAAGCAGGAATGCAAAGGAACCTGCCAGGGTGAGAAAACGAGTCAAGAAGTATCAATAGGAACAGATAAAGTACAAAGAACTAAGGAGGTATTTGAACCTCCTTAAACAATTATATTTGAATTAGGAGCTTTTGACATTTAATTCAGTGAGTTCAGTCACAGGGTGCACCTCTCGTGGGGCTGGTCGCATCCAGTACTCTTCGTCGGCTCGGTCACCAGGGTCCGGCTGCCGGACACAGCAGTGTCAGTGAGACTTCATGATAAATTCCTGACCAAATGCTGAAATCTTGTCCTAGTTCTATGCTGACCTAGCAGAAAGTTGTAGGCTTGTTCCATTGAAAGAGAGCAACTGCAGAGATTCAAATTGCAGCCTTCAGAATTAGGAAAACAAATATTCGTTTTTTTCTTTAAAGCTGTAATCTTGTAGTTTCTCTGAAGCTTTTCAGCCCCTGTTTACTTAGAAAGTGCAGACTACTCCGCCCTGCACTTTCTGCCCCTTTTCGACTTGTATTTGAAATTTGTAGCATGGGAAGTTCTACTCATACACTGACAGTATTCCAAAGAATATTCTCTCAGTTTAGTTAAGGGTAACCTTTGATTGTTTACTTATATTTATTACAGTTTTTTAGGTCTCGCCTAGACACTGCATGCAGTGTCTCTTTGAGACATTTACTTTTCGATCAGGGGGCTTGGAGGCAATCCATTACTTATCATTGGTTGGCTGCATAGTCACTCATTTGCTTTCTTCGTATTAGTCAGCTGCTGTAGGCTTCCTTCTTCTTCATGTGTTTGTCTCGCCCCTAGAACATGGGAACATTACGTCTGTCCTTCCACTGCTCATTTATTTGCTTGTTGCCAACCACCGTCCCTCTTTCTGTTCATCTCTGTATTGTTGCTTGCCCCAGCACCTTCCTCTGTTGTCCATGTGCTTGCTCCCAGCCCCTCCCTCCCATCCTGCATTGTCACTGTTGTCCTCCCTCCCTCCGTGTTGCCCCAGCCCTCCCTCCAGTAAAAAAGAAAGTGCTCTAGCACAACCAATGCTTGCTGCGCCATAGCAATTTTTTTATTTCAGCAATGCTGCACGAAAATGTGGAAAGTGGCATGCACAGTTAAAAAAAAAAGTGAAAACCTGTCCTCTGACATCAGTTAAAACTGAAGAGCACATATGCCCATTGATGGCATACACACCTACCCATCTGTCACGTTGAAATAGCAGACAGACGCAGTATGTCTCTTCAATTTCTTTATTTGGTTATCTCCTCCTTTCTTTCCCTCTCGTACCCCTCGATTCCCTTTTTCACTGTCTTCTCCCCCGCCCCTTGTACCTCCCTTCCTTCCGCCCGCCTCCCACTTCCTGTTCTCGGCTCGCCCAGTCGCCCTGCATGATCCTAACACTGCGCTAAGGTACCATGCATGGCAACGCTACACCATCTGCCAAGGCCAAGCCCTAAATCGGATTGACTGGGACAGCGCTCTGGGCGGAAAGAACATATGGTGTTTGTTGTTGGGCAGGCGTGGGGTCTTTGCGGTGTGATGGCAGGAGGTGTGAAGAAGATGGGAGGAGGGCAGGCGGTTGATGGGGTGCTAACAATTATACTGAGGTAGGTACGAGACCTGATTGAGACCAATTGGGATGGACGAGCTGCTGTTTGCACGCCATCAAGTCAGAAAGCTTCCTGCTGCACCCCTCGGAACATTGGTCACCCATGCACAATGCCGGACCTGCATCCGCCCCCTTGCAACCATTTATAAAATCAATTTCAACTAAAAAATCGAGGCACAGACTGAGGCGGTTGGTATGAAGCATCAAACTGGGCACATTTATTGAAAGTGATACCACGAAAAAACCTCACAGTAATAAAATAACTGAATGTCACCCACCAAGCTGAAACTTGTCAACTCAGGACAGTTTTCAAAGATATTCAACAATCATAGACATTTTTCTCCATCTTTTCGGTAGCTTATGTTCTACACAATACCAAAGCTTATACAATGTGTGCATAACAGCCCCTTTAGAAGAGACATCTGCAAAATGTAATCAAACAGCTTTGACACAGGTGGAAAATGTGAGTTTCCAAATCCGTTCAGAAAAGTGACCAGCCCAAACTTCAAGTAAGTTCTCTGCGCTTCCTATAACACGCACATCTGTTGGAGGTTATTCTTAGTATTTCTTGACTGACGTTTAACCATAAAGTAACTGTTAGAAATGGGGTTTCTGGTTGGCTAGGGTATGCACCCAAGCCAGGCAAAACCCACCATTCTAGTCAAGGTAAGGGAGTTACACAGCCAAGATAACCCCTTCTCACCCGCTTGGTAGCTCTGCAGAGCAGTCAGTCTTATCCCAGAGGCAATGTGTAAAGCCTTAGCGCTATACACACACACACACACCAGTGACATAACAAATACACAACAAAAGAGACTCCACACAGGATTATATCAAAATTTCTAATGTATTGTATATAACACATAGACCACAATCACATAAACCATAAGTCACTTTGCCAACTAGGCAATTGTCATAACATCACAGGTAGTGCAATAAAGTAAATACTTATATGTTGCACACGTCATAAAAATACCATCACTGTACATAGTATGCAGATCCTGAAATGATACTCGTTATCCTGACATTACAGGACATAAAACGACATACATCTTCACATCAGGGCATGAATATGAAGTAGTTAGGTAATGCACACAAACATATGAATCACCATATTAGCGCAGGTCCTGTATCTTGGTGGTGAACGCACACGAATCACTAATACAATTTATAGGGCACCAAGACACCTGCGCTCCTTTTAGGCACTATACGGTGATTTCTGGGAATTTCACAATGATGCGGGGTCTCTGTCGAGGTCTCACCCCGTTCTCTAAAACAAGCTACCGTGCCCCCAGGTATGTGCAGACTTGAAGGGGGGGGCACACACACTGCTGAATTTAGGTGGGGAATCCTCGCAGGGTCCCCCACTTACCACACAGTGAAAGGCAGCTGCCCACAAACATGTGGTGCAGCTGCCACAACCAAGGGAGCATCAGAATAATCTCCCCCAAGCTGTTATGATCTCCCAGCATGTCCGGGACCTCTCCGGGGCCTGGCGGACCCCACGCTTAGCACACCACTGCTGCGGCCCCTAGAAAAATGCGGCACTCCCTTTGAGGGAGTTATGGTCTTCTGTTCTCGGAGCCAAGTGGCTTCACAAGGGGGTTTGTCAACGGCCAGCAGCGGGGTCCCCAGACAGGGAGATTTTGCCATGGGACGGCCCTTCTCTCTGAGGCAGTGTATGCTTCCACCCCCCTTTTCAGAAGGGGGACCGTGTTCAAAACGGTGCCCCAGCTGCAGGGAAAGGGAACACGCTTCTCTCCACGTCGGCTTCGGCACGGGCAGCAGGTTGGAGCACGGACACACGTGCTCTCAGGCACAGACAGGGTGCTTAAACCCGTGCCAAATACACAGCACTCCCCAGGCGCTGACTGATAGATTTGGGAAACCAGCGCCTGCACTTCAGATACGGGTAGCACAAAGCGCTCCACACATGCTTCTCTGGTTCCCGAGCGCTCACCAGGCGCTAGAGTTGCAGAGACAAGGGGCACAAACAGCACTTCTTGGAGAACACTGGGGGCACCAAAGCAGGAGTGCAGGCAGTAGTCCGGCACACAGGGTCCTTCTTAGCAGGTCAGTACAACAGAGCAAAGTCCCATGGTGGTTCCTCCTGGCAGCATAACTCTTCCTCCTGGCAATGTGCACTCTGTAAAGCCAGCAGCATCTGGTTACAAGTCCAACCAGTGTCTAAAATTATGGGGTCAGAGCCCCTGTACTTCTACTCATAATGTTTTTGATGTGGAGGTAACTTCAATACAAACTTTACAAGTGTACAACACCTCCATTCAATCCCCAGCCCTGATTCCAGACAGACTGCAAAGCACAAAGAGTCATAAGCACACAGAAATGCCCACTTCTAAAAATTGCATTTTTAAAATAGTAATAAAAAATCCACTTTCACCAATAAGCAGGACTTATCACCACTATTCCAAACATACCAAACATGGCAACGCTACTCCTTTTATATCACAAATTACCACTGAAACACATATCAGGGAATTCCCAATGAAATCTATGGGAGGAGCAGCCTCACAGCAGTGAGAAACCAAATAGGCTGTTTGGCACTACCAGGACATGCCACACAAAAAAGGCACATGTACTACCTTTTACCTACACAGCAGAGGGCTACCTAGGGCCTACCTTAGCGGCGACCTATATGTAGTAAAAGGGGAGTTTCAGACTTGGCAAGCACTTTAAATGGCAAGTCACTGTGGCAGTAAACTGCGCACACAGTCCCCGCAGTGGCAGGCCTGAGACAGGTTTGAAAGGTACTTCTGTGGGTGGCGAAAGCAGCGCTGCAGGCCCACTAGTAGCATTTAGTTTACAGGCCCTGGGTGTATAGGATACAACTGTACAAGGGACTTACAGGTAAATTAAATATGCCAAACAGGTGTAGACCAGTCATACCAAGTTTACAGGAGAGAGCACATGCACTTTAGTACTGATCAGATGTGGTAAAGTGCCTAGAGTCATAAGGCCAACAAAAACAGGTCAGAAAAAATACAGGAGGAAGGCAAAAGGTTTTGGGATAACCCTGTAAAAAGGGACAGGTCTAACAGTAACTAATGAGAGATACATTTGCTTCACCATAATTGGTCTTCATTTATTGTGTTCGTTTCTGCCAATCCAGCCGGGCGGGAGTGTGATTGTACCTACAACCGGAACTGCACAAGGAAGTGGCTTTATTTCTGATTTGTTATTTTTTTGGCTTCTAATTCTGGTGGCCTTCCCACGCGGAAGGTTAAAAAGGTGAAGGCAGTAGAGTGAGCCAGTGCAGGGCTATTGACTTCCGCTGCCCCCGAGTGTGTGGGAGTGCTTGTACTGGAGCATGCGCAGATGACCCCTTCAAACCGCCATGTGGGTTTGGCGTATGCAAAGGTATTAAATGTAAATATCCATTGGGTTTCGCTAGAGCAGCAGGACATGTTTAAGCACCTTCTGTTTTTAACCTTTTAAACGTCTTTTCTGCACAATTACATTTCAACAGGGAGTTGGAGAGTAGATAATTTTCCAGCATATGCCACAAGAATTTTAGATTCTATTAAGGACACGGAGGCGAGGATTATGCTTCTCAATCCTTACTACTCATTTCACAGCAGCCAATGAAAAACAGTAAAAACACTTACACTCTACAAATCCCATGAGGCTTTGAACCACGCCTCCATAGACCACCAATCAGAACAGTCCAATGTCTACAAAATAGCGAGGCACCATCTTACTGCCTCTTTCTTTGCAACAAACAGTCTTTTCCTAGTGCAAGTCAAAACAGGATACAGTTCCAGCTCCCAACGGAGAGCAACTCCAAATAACGGGTCTCGGACGAGACAACTTTATCCATAAATGGCGCAGAGACCGCCAGCCGGAAGTGACACTCCATATTTAGCTCTGTTTGGAATCCGTTCCTGAAATCAGAAACAAGTTTGAATACCATAGAACCTATGAATTTTAACAGTCAAGGGAGGGAAAAAACAATCATGTCAAATTTCATCACATGACATCATGACAGTTGAGATACAACTCTTACCTGTCCCAACGGGTGGGATAATCCTTGCCTCCGTGTCCTTAATAGAATCTAATATTCTTGTCGCATATGCTGGAAAAGTTTCTATTATATGGCAGGACCGGAGGCTCAGTTTATGCTGGTTCAAAGCTGACCAACAACAACAGAAGAAGCATGTACAATCGGTTTGTAATAGAATATTTTAAACAATGAATCAGATGACCAATCAGCTGCCTTAAGAATACCTTCTAGCCTGGACCCCATAACAAAGGCTTTGGATGTCATCGCGCCTCTAGTAGAATGAGCACCATACACAGATACATCTATACCGGCTTCAGCCATAACCCATCGAACCCAACGAGCTAATGTAGCCGCCGATACCGGGCGGAAAGGTTTCTGAATTGACAATAGTAAAGGCCCTAAGGGTTCGGTTCTGTGAGGTAAAGTACTTTCTTCGTAGCTTTTAGACATTTAACCACACATAGCTTATCATTGTGAGGGAAACCAGGGTAATCAACTGAATGTGACATAGTCTTAGTTCTTCTAGATATAATGAACGATACACCATGTGGAGAAAATAACCTACCTGCTAGGTCTAGTGCATCTACATCAGACACTCGCCGACAAGAAATGAGACACAACAGCATGGTAAGTTTAGCTGAAAGCTGTTTTATTGATAAATCTTTATTCTCTGGCCAAGTTTCCAATAATGATAACACATTACAAACATCCCATAAAGTATTGTATCTGGGTCTCGGTGGACGAGCAACCCTTATACCTTTCAATAACTTGCATACGCCGGATGAACCCCTACCGGTTTTCAGTCTATGTGATTATGTCCAGCTGACAGTGCAGATCTAAAGTTGTTTACTGACCTGTAACTTTACCCGGATTCTGCACATTCTGAAAGAAAACCCAAGACGTCTTACAAATCGGATCTCACGGGATCCACCTCCCGTTGAAGGCACCAACCCACCCAACGTTTCCATGCAGCAGAATATCGTTTACGGGTGGAAGGAGCCCAAGCTCGTTGTATAAACTCGGCAGCTGCAGATGAAAGGCCTTCAATTTGCTCGTGTCTCCTGATAGGGTCCAAACCATGAGCGTCAGTTGGTCCTGCAGAACCAGTGGATGAGGGGATCCGACTGGGTCCAGTAGTAACTGCACTAATGGCAGGAAGTAGAATGGGCATATCTACTGACAATTCTAAGAGAGTCGGAAACCACGATTGTGTCTTCCATAGAGGTGTGACTAAGATCAACCATGCTGACTGGCGGTGGACTTGGGCCGCAACTCTCGGGATCAATGCGAAGCAAGGAAAGGCGTAGTTCGTCTGTGGGCCCCAAGGATGAAGAAAAGCGTCCGTTCCCAACACCATCGGGTCTAGTCTCCAGCTGTAGAACCGGGGAAGTTGAGTGTTCAGACGAGAGGCAAACAGGTCCATCAGGCATGGTCCTCGAATAGTCATGATCTCTTGAAACAAGAAAGGATGGAGTTTCCAGTCACTGTAATCTTTCAGGAATCTGGAATTTCAGTCCGCACTAGATTGTCTTTGCTAGGGACGTATTCAGCCAGAACAGTGATCTTCTGCGCTAGGCAGAAATGCCAGAACTCTCGAGCTAAGTTGGCTAACAGACGAGATCTCATCCCTCCTAGGCGATTTATGTACTGCACCGCTGACACATTGTCCATCCGAAGAAGGATACAACAATTGCTCTTTATTGGGGAGATCGACTTAATGGCAAAAGAGCCCGCCAACAGCTCCAGCTCCAGCTGTGTAGTTTCAGTTCTTCGGTTGACCAGAGACCGCCGGTAGCAAATTCTCTGCATCTTGCGCCCCAGCCCCAGCGACTGGCGTCTCATTCGTTAACTACATCGGGAGACACTCCGAAAATGGCTTAGCCATTCCATGCCTCCATATGCGTCAACGACTATTGAAGTTCCTCTCGCGCTTCGGATGACAGTGCAGTCGTGTGATCGTAGCTGAAATTTTGTTGAAGATAATGAATTTTTAGACGTTGTAACGCTCTGTAATGGAGAGGACCAGGAAATATCACCTGAATCGAGGATGCCAGAAGGCCAACAATCCTCACCAGGGCTCTCAAAGAAACCATCTGTTTCGACAATGTCGACTTGATTTCTCTCTTGATGGACTTGATTTTGGCTGGAGGGAGGAGCAACTGAGCCATCATTGAGTTGATCTGAAATCCCAGGAAGTCCACTTGCTCAGAGGGAATCGTCATGGACTTCTTGGGATTTATTACAAAACCTAAATTCTGTAGGAGAGACATAGTCCATTGCAGGTGCGTGATCAGCAGCGTTCAATTCTGTGCCAACAGGAGCATGTCATCTAGGTAGACGATCATGCGTACTCCCATCTCTCGTAGGCGAGTCACCACAGGTTTCAATAACTTGGTGAACATCCAAGGGGCTGAGGAGAGACCGGAAGGGACTGGTATCAAAACCATTGGCCTTTCCATTGAAATTGAAATTGGAGGTAACGTTGATGAGGCGGAAAGATCGGGACTGTCAGATAGGCATCTTTTAGGTCTAACCGGACCATCCAGTCCTTTTCTAACAACAGGTCCCTCAAAAGATGGATACCCTCCATCTTGAAATTGCTGTAAGTCACGAAGGGGTTGAATTCTTTGAGATTTAATACTAATCTCGGACCACCTCCTTTCTTTTGAACCAAGAAGATGTTGCTGCAAAAACCTTCTGGCAGAAGGGTTCCCTCCGCAATAGCCTGCTTTGTCAAAAGATCTAGCAGTTCTGAGTCTATAAAAGACTCTTCTTGTCAGGAAAAACGGAGAGGAGGAGGGGGGGGGTATGTTGAATCGGAGGGAACGCCAATTCTATTTGATACCCTTGAACAGTGTTCAGGATCCATGCATCTGAGGTGACCTTTGACCAGTTGTGTACAAAATACATCAATCTGCCTTCCAAGGGGATCGAAGGAAGAAAGAGAGGAATTGTTACCTGAGAATTGGGCGTCATTGTTTTGGAAGCCTCGATTGATTCCTCTGCTGTAGCAGCCTCGGAAGCACGTGATCTAGTGGGATAGAATCCAGCCTGATCTGGATCTTGTGCATATCCTCTGTGTCTGGGATTGAAGCCACGTTGAGGACCTTGTTGGTTGAAGCGGCCGGTCGAGCATCCTCTGTCACGACCGGCAGTACCAGAGAGGGGATGGCATACTCTGTGATTTGTCAAGGGATGTGAAGGCGTTTACAAGTTTGGCAATGTTTTTAACAAAATGTTCTCCGAATAGTTGGCCTTCTGCTAATGGACCTGGTTCAGCGCAGGCCAGTTCCACCAGTTGTGGATCAATTCTCAGTAGAACAGACTTGCGTCTCTCAGATGAGAGGGGGCAATTCGTGTTGCCTAGGAGGCAAATTGCTCTTTGAGTCCATCCAGCTAGGACCTCTGGGTGGATAGCTGCACCCGTTTCTTGAGCGTGAAGGGCCAATTCCAGGATTTTAGCCAGCGGACCGGAGACATCTAGAAGTTTATCTTCTCAGAGATCTATCTATGCCTTTCTTTGGGTCTTTCCGGTACTTCTTCAGAAAGGTTTGCATGGAGGTATCTATTTCCGTAGTGAGGGCCGTTTTATTCGGGAGACCTGTGCGGGGGCATTCCAATCTGAGGCGAGATCTGACCTCTTTCTCGAAGCTCTTTCGCAGATTCTTCTGCATATATTCCGCCACCGCTAGGGCCGGGGACCAATCAGAGGATCTAGGGTGGACTATGCTAGAAGGATCAAAGGTGAATGGAGATGGATTCATGGGGGAAAGGGAGCACTTGCGCTTCTTGGAGTGTATGCGAGGGCCTGACTCTTAGGAGGATGAACTATCTATGTTCGTGTCAGTGTGAGGGGGGGTGTTAGAGGGGAGAGGCGGTGGCGAGGGGGCCATTGGGTCGACACCGTAATCATGATCCTTGACTTTTTGAGTAACTGGTATAAATCTTTACCTGAGGGCAAGAAGGGGCAGAAGGCTCAGAGGAAGCGGGGTAGGAGGGGATAGCAGGGGGAGTAGCTGAGCCACTACCTACCAGTTGATCAAGACGTTGGGATATAGGCAGGAGGGCTGACGATAGGGCTTTATCCAATTTTTTATCTAAGGTTTTGTCTATGAGGGTCTCCATATTCTTCTCATAGTAAAAATCTTCATCTTCTGCAGGCCCAGGTCCTGTTCATAGACTTTGTAGTCAGACATCTTATGGGATATAGGATCTGTACCCCTATCAAAATCCGCAGAGGGAAGCCAAATTATACTACCCTGACCAGCTTAGGAAACAGGGCGTCAGAAGGGAGCAAAGGCTGGAGCAGTGAGGCCAGCAAGGTACCACAACACTGTGACTTATGGGGAGCTGAAAGCCCAGACCCACTTAGATCACAGCTAGAAGTTCCCAAAAATTATTTCTATGCCTTCAATATACTGGCATTGAATAAAGTCTTAAATGAAGAAAAAACTGCCCAGTATGCAATTAATGCGAGGCCCGGTACTGGCACAACACTGCAAGTCTCTTAAATCCCTCCGTTGTACTAGCCCGGGGAGAGGCGTCTTCCAGCGTGTATCGGGAGTGTGCCTTGCGTGCACTGACGCGTGCAGGCTCCCGAGAGGTTACACGCGAGCAGCCCAATTGGGCTGTCTACGCGACCTCGCTCCCAGGGTGCTGCCACTCCCAAGCGGTAGCGCGAGGAGCACGCACCGCAGTGGCACGGCCGCACCGGGCAGAATAAATAAATAAATCAATAAAGGATTTAGGATTCAAGGACAAAGGGGAAACAGCGCAACACGCGCCGAGATCGGGGATGAAAATTTACTGCGAGACAAACAAGCCCGCTGCGCATCACAGGCACAGGCACAGGCACAGGCACAGTAACTTTAACAATCATCATTAAGCATCATCAAATACAATCAATAAAAACCAGAAAGCAGGTACTTCATGCAATCAAACAGTAGTACAAAATAACGAGGCACTTATCTTGACTGCGGAGCAGCAAAGAAAGAGGCAGTAAGATGGTGCCTCGCTATTTTGTAGACATTGGACTGTTCCGATTGGTGGTTTATGGAGGCGTGGTTCAAAGCCTCATGGGATTTGTAGTGTTTAAGTGTTTTTACTGTTTTTTCATTGGCTGCTGTGAAATGAGTAGTAAAGATTGAGAAGCATATTCTGAGCCTCTGGTCCTGCCATAGAATCTCTGTCCTTCAAAGATCTTACATTTAGTCTGTATTGGTATGAAACGAAAGTCGGAAAGTCTGTCCTCACTAGTAACCCCCTGACCCGAAATGTTTATCTTGAAACATCAAGTAAACGCTGCAATCATGAGAGTATTTTAAAGCTTAGTAAACTTTTCCGAAATGATTATTAAAGAAATTACAGGCAGAATTGCCGTAGAAAGAACAGAAGATTTTACATAAAATCTTTATTAAAAGTCAGCTCGTAGATCTTCCAGAATTTTAACACATTTACGAATGGCTGCTATATTTCATTGAGAAAGATGGGACATTGCTGACTGTTCTTTCAGACTGTTTCACACTTGTATGAAAAACTATAAATGTAAAGGCACAAGTGCGAAAAGAAAAATGTTTGAAGGTAAAATTTAAAATGGGTATTATCAAGAAATAAATACTCAAAAGTCAAAAATTCAAACCAGTAGATGTTATTCATTTGTGGTACCATGCATTTTTTTCGAACAACGAAGGCCTGTTTTTAATTTTTTTTATTTAACTTTTGCTCATGCTGTACAGTCCCTCTGTACAACATGAACAAGAGACATTGGCAGCAGCCATCTGATCTCAATGAAGAAACATATTGGCTTTGCCAATGCTTGTTGGCGCATGTTATAGAAGGCACTTGTAAAATTATGCCCATTTTAAAATTCTAATATTCATTGTATTTATTTATCTGTTGAGTTTTCACATTTTAGAACTTAACATGCTGGCCTGTTCTAACTGCAGAGCACTTTATATTATATGCACCTCTGGCATCAAGATGACAGAAACCCTTTGGTATGGTATGTATTATAGTATGTGGGCTAGGGTGGCTGGGGTATTTATTGTGGTAAAGCCTATTGCAAAAACAACAATTGATGGACAGAATGCAGAACAATGTCATACACTCACCCCAGTACAGAGATCTGGGCCTAAATCCATTGTTTTTTTGCTCACCATGCCATTCCAGTTTGAACCCAGCCATATGCAAATCAGTCTTGACCCTGTGCCCAATGGGAACAGTCCAGCCCGAACTGCCAGGCCAGGTCCTCCCTGGATTGGAAACAAGCATCCTAGGACCGGTTTCGGGGTTTCACCCCTCATCAGCCAGGATAGCTTGACTCCAGTGGCATGGAGAGCACGGGACCCACGTCTGGGCATACCCGTCCCACTTGGGGTGACAAATGCAAAAACAACAATTGATGGACAGAATGCAGAACAATGTCATACTTTCACCCCAGTACAGAGATCTGGGCCTAAATCCATCGTTTTTTTGCTCACCATGCCATTCCAGTTTGAACCCAGCCATATGCAAATCAGTCTTGACCCTGTGCTCAATGGGAACAGTCCAGCCCGAACTGCCAGGCCCTCCCTGGACTGGAAACAAGCATCCTAGGACCGGTTTCGGGGTTTCACCCCTCATCAGCCAGGATAGCTTGACTCCAGTGGCATGGAGAGCACGGGACCCACGTCTGGGCATACCCGTCCCACTCGGGGTGACAAATGCAAAAACAACAATTGATGGACAGAATGCTGAACAATGTCATACATTCACCCCAGTACAGAGATCTGGGCCTAAATCCATTGTTTTGTTTGCTCACCATGCCATTCCAGTTTGAACCCAGCCATATGCAAATCAGTCTTGACCCTGTGCCCAATGGGAACAGTCCAGCCCGAAGTACCAGGCTCCTTGTGTTTGCTTTGTTCGCCCTAAGTTGGCAGGGTATGCCCAGACGTGGGTTCCTTGCTCACTTTGCCACTGGATTCAAGCTAGCCTGGCTGATGAGGGCCGTTGGCCCGAAACCAGTCCCAGGATGCTTGTTTCCGATCCAGGGAAGACGTGGCTTGGCAGTTCGGGCTGGACTGTTCCCATGAGGCACAGGGTCAAGACTGATTTGCATATAGCTGTGTCTGAACTGGGGTGGCAAAGTGAGCTAAAGAACGATGATGGATTCAACCCAGATCTGTGACTGGGGGTGAGTGTCTGAAAAGTGTCAGTGCTCCGTCCATCATCTCCTTGTGTTTGCTTTGTTCGCCCTAAGTTGGCAGGGTATGCCCAGACGTGGGTCCCTTGCTCACTTTGCCACTGGATTCAAGCTAGCCTGGCTGATGAGGGCTGTTAGCCCGAAACCGGTCCCAGGATGCTTGATTCCGGGTCAGGGAAGACATGGCTTGGCAGTTCGGTCTGGACTGTTCCCATGAGGCACAGGGTCAAGACTGATTTGTGTAGTACATAAGCCTTAGGTTTTAGCTCTAGTCTTTATGGAATGTCATTACATTACTTACAGAATGCTCTTATGTTTCTGTTCTATGTTTGCTCTCAAGTAAGGGTTCTATTCCACGGCAGTTGCTTGTAGCCTCCGTGGTGAAGAGCCCGCTCTTGTCTCTTCCTATGTACTTCAATAAAGGACTTCTCAACCTACCTGCTGTTTCCTGCAACATATTTACCACATCTTGGCGACGATACTTGGAACTCGGTGTGCAGCTCAGCAGCGCTTTTCTAATAATTCTCGTCTTTGAAGGAAGTGTCTCTTTGCAGAGACTTGGAGGTGAAATCCTGTCGGTTTCCCTCGACGACAAGAGCGTACAGAAGGTTGTGTTCACTCGTTTCAAACTTGACGTGTGTCTTAAATAACATGTTGGGAGGATCGACATGCGCAGCGGAGGTGAACTCTGCAAGGTGTCGTTATCAGAGCGTGTAGAGTGCAGCGCAGAACTCATGAAATAACAGGCTGCGAGACAACTCGGCATCGGCGAGACCAGTGAAGAGAGAGGTTGGCGTTTTCAAGGCGGCTTACAGTGAACGAGCCCACCATTGGCGTGACTAGTGAGGAAAGAAGCTTGGCGTGTCTGACTCACCGTTGTTAGACAGAGGGATCCTTCTCATGGAGCTGCCGTCTTCACTCTGATGACGTCGTAGAATTCCCGTGGGTACTAGCGGAGAAGCTGCACGTCGGAAGGTGACGTATACCAAGCGTTCAAGCTTGTTGCTTAGTAACTGTTAATCCTCGCTTCTCTGACGCACTTCACCTCCCAGTGAAACGTCAGTATTTCTCCCTGTCTCCTGCAGCACCACGTCGTTCTGATGTCATCACGCTTCAAAGTAGCGTCCTCACGTTGACGGCCATTTTCTTTGGTCTTTCTTGGTTACCTTGGTAACCATACACTACGAAGCCCCGTTTTAGCTCTGGAAGCCACTTATTGCCTGGCGTTTGCCCATTTCTTCGGCGATACACACGCCCACAGTGTGTTCACACTTGCCCAAGTCAGGTACTTTAATTTGTTGTTTCTTTTTGCGGCGATATACACGCCTGTATATCGTTCTGCCTGACACAGCTGCTTGGTTTTGGACTTTGAGACTTTGAAAACTCTCAAATCTTCTTGTTTCTCTTGTAAGTTTTCACTCAGTCATAATCTCTGTTTTTGTGTTTCTTAATATTTTAATATTTTTATTGCATCTCAACATGGCTTCACAAAATATCTCCGTTGTTCTTCCACCCAATTTTTTGCCCCACCCTGGACAACCAAGTATATCTTGGGAAGATTGGTTTCCTATGTTTGGCAATTATCTTGACGCTCTAGATGGTCAAGATTTTACTGAAAAAAGGAAAAAAGCTCTGCTTTTAAGTACTCTTGGTAAAGAAGATCAACGAGTATTTTGCTTTCTCCCTCAAGCCCTCCAGGCCAATGGGCAAGCACTTCCAGACGAATATAAAGAAGCAGTTTGTCGATTAGAGGTTAGGTACTCTAAAAAAGAAAATCTAGTCATGAATAGATATAAGTTTTACACCCAAAGTCAAAAAACGGGTGAATCAATCGATGATTTTGTCTCTAGACTAAGAGAAATGTCTATTAAGTGCAAATTTGGAAACATGACAGATGAATTGATCAGAGATCAGCTCATAGTCCAGTGCAACAACAAGAAGATTCAAGAACGTCTCTGGGCAGCGAAGAATCCCAATCTCCAAACAGCAATAGATTTAGCTAAAGTGGTAGAACAGTCTGAGGGAAGAATTAGAAAAAAGGTCAACCACAAATGATGTCAATGAAGTGTCAACTCAAGAGTTACCAGACTATGTTCAGAATGACGATGATCCTAGTGTAATTGCGGCGGTTAAAAATAAGAAGTTTTCAAAGAAAACTTTCCCTTCTAGATCTACAGGCAACCCGAAGTCTGCTAATGCCAGAATGTGTAATAGGTGTGGAAGTACAGTACACACCTCAGATTCTAAGTTCTGCTTCGCATCTAAACAAAAAGAGTGTTTGAAATGTGGTCGTATGGGTCACTATGCTTGTCTGTCGAGGCAAATCTCGCTCTAGTGTAGCCAGTGTGCATTTTTCCACACATGAAATTGATGAGAATGACAAACTTTTGGTTGTTGAGTCGGATCTTGCAACTCAAGAAGAAGAAGACAAGCGTAGAAATAGACCCAAAGCCATGTTCACAATTGATGGTCAAGATGTACGTCTCATGGTTGATACCGGCTCAAAGTACACTATAATTCCCAATGATCTGTTTGAAGGAAAGTGGGGTGATATGCCACTTCTTCCTAAGGACATTTCCCCAGGGGGATACCAAGGGGAGTCTATTGACATTATTGGATACTTTGATGCACACATCACATTTTCTCATAGACACATTCAGGGAAAAGTATATGTGTCTAAATGCGGGCCAGCCATTCTTGGGTGGGTTCATCAGTATGACCTTAGGATTATTGTCAACCCTCGAGCTAACACACAAGTCATGGTCATTGAAGATGAGGGTTTAGATAAAATCCTCGCTGAAGCCGGCAGTGTTTTTAGAGAAGGTTTGGGTCAACTCAAAGGTTACTCCCATCGCATTTTAATAAAAAAGGTTCCATCCCAGTGCAGCACAAGGTTAGGCGTGTCCCTATTGTTGTTAAAGAAGAATCAAAGGGCTTATTCAAGACATGCTCACAACGGGAGTCATAGAACCTGTAGAGGCTTCTCCATGGATTTCGCCCATTGTCGTCACCAAGAAGGCTGATGGCAAGCTCCGTTTTTGTGTGGACTTGAGGTCTTTAAATCAATGCGTAGTCGCAGACACCTTTCCTCTACCAAATATCACAGAATTGGTCACTACCTTAAAGGGTGCTAAGGTGTTCTCAAAACTGGACCTTAGAAGTGCGTACCACCAGATCAATTTGCATAAAGATTCTAAGCATCTGACTGCTTTTATTACACCTCAAGGCACTTACCAATTTACACGTCTTCCCTTTGGTCTCAATTCTGCGGCTAGTGTTTTCCAAAGAATGGTATCCAACATCTTTGAAGGTGTAGGTAATACTATCTTTTTCCAAGACGATATATTAGTATATGGTCAGTCAGTACAACAACACAACGTTACTCTCAAGGTTGTTCTAGACAAGTTGTCTGCAGCAGGTCTCACACTCCGAAAGGAGAAATGCAAGTTTTTAGTCGATCAAGTTGACTATTTAGGTTATACTATCAGTGCTTCTGGCATCAAACCCAAGAGAGACTTGTGCAATGCCATTCAATCAGCGCCTCACCCCAAGGATAAAGACCAACTACGTTCCTTTATGGGTCTCATTGAGTATTACTCAAAGTTTGTTAAAAATTTCTCAGACAAAACATCCTGTATGCGTCTTTACTCAAGCGGGGGGTGAGCTTTTCATGGGGTGCTCAACACCAAGAGTGTTTTCATTGTATCAAAAAGGAAATTTGCAATGCTAATGTACTAGCTCCTTTTGATGTAAACAACGTCTATTTTAACTGTGGATGCAAGTGCTACAGGCTTGGGAGCTAGGTTATCTCAGTCCAAAGGTGGGTCTGAACGCACTGTTGCCTTTGCTTCTAGAACATTAACTGATGCTGAGAAAAACTATTCAGTCATCGAGAGGGAAGCGTTGGCTGCATCTTGGGCTGTGGAATATTTTAGAACATATTTGTGGGGCATAAAATTTCTCTTAAGAACTGATCATAAGCCGCTAGTCAAAGTTCTTTCCCCTGGTGGTACTGGAAAAGGGTCAGCAAGACTTGACAAACTTGCTTCAAAACTTCAGGAGTTTCAATACTCGATTGAATATATTCAGGGGTGGAAGAATGTTCAGGCTGACTGTCTTTCTAGAATGTCTCTGGACTGGCGAGCTGTTCTTGATCCATGTGTTTCTGGATGTGCTGATGACATTGCCGTGGCTTCTATTGAGGATGCTGTGTTTGTAGGTGAGGGAGCTTTTGAGGCCTGTGATTGGGAACGTGAAATGAGTATTGATCACACTCTGCAAGAAGTTATCAAACTTTTAAAATTAGGTTCCAGGAGGGAAAGTTGTGTCCCAGTTGCTGTCCGACCTTATGTCAAAGTTCTTGATGACCTTTCTCTTATTAATAACAGTGTATTAGTCAAAGAGGAAAAATGTATTCCTCCTTTTGGCATCAGGAACAAACTTCTTGCATTAGCGCATGAAGGCCATCTTGGTCAGACTCTCACAGAACGCAGTCTCAAGAATCACTTCTGGTGGCCAGGCATTGATTCTCAAGTGGTTGAGTGGGTGGAAAATTGTTCAATTTGTAAAGAGGGTGAAAAAAGACTTAAGGTTGGTCCTAAATCCAATGATGCACATATACAGAACCCAGGCTTACCCTGGCATAGCATCTGTCTTGATTTTATTGGTCCTATGGGAGAGCTACACGAAAAAGACAGATTTGCAATTGTAGTTGATGTTTTCTCTAAATGGTTAGTAGTTGAGTTCACCAATAGTGTCACCACTGAGAGTACCATTAAGTTCTTGGGAAATTTATTCAAGGATGAGGGCATTCCTTCGGTTCTCATCACTGACAACGGCACTCAACTTATCTCCAAAGAGATGCAAACTTTTCTCAAGAGCTGTGGTGTCTCTCATCATCGCACTTCACTATATAATCCCCAAGGCAATGGAATGTGTGAGAGAGCTAACAAAGTAGTTAAAAGGATCATACAAATGGCCTCAGCCAATGGGTCTGTGGTACGAAAAATGGTCAATGAAATGCTTTGGGCCTATCGGACCACTCCCCTTGTTGATGGTCAACCTTCCCCTTTCCAACTTATGAGAGGGTGGGCCCCTGGCTTGAAACTGGTTCCTTCTTGGATGACGCAAGTTGTCACTTTGCAAAGGAGATGTCCTCACCTGCCGTCTTCCTCAAATGTATCTCGTCCTTTCAAGGTGGGTGATCTTGTCAAGATCAAAAGCGGTAGAGTGGGAGGAGGGTTGTCAAAGTTCAAGGGGCCCTTCACTGTAAAAAAGGTACTTGATCATTGTGTTATTCTTAATAACAGTGAGTTTTGGAACTTTAGACGAGTTGCTTTATATCAAAGAGGGGTTGCAACTTCACCACAGGACAAGTCCACCTCTTCTTTGAGCAGTAGTGGTTATCTTCTAGCTCAAATCCCTGAGGAAGCTACTTCCTTAGTCCCGTTGGGTGAACATCGTGGTGGTGGGGGGTGGGGATTCTCTCATGTCTGGGAATCACTCAGTGCATGTGTCAGACCCTGCTTCTGACGGGGTTGCTCAGACTCGTGCTCTGAGGTACCGCATACCACCAGCCTATTTGCAAGACTTTATCTGCTAGATTATGTTCATCTAGTTTAACTTGTTGTTTCTTTGGTTCTCATTTTGGTTTTTTTTCTCCTTCATGTTCGTTAACATTAGAAAGGAAGAAGATGTGTAGTACATAAGCCTTAGGTTTTAGCTCTAGTCTTTATGGAATGTCATTACATTACTTACAGAATGCTCTTATGTTTCTGTTCTATGTTTGCTCTCAAGTAAGGGTTCTATTCCACGGCAGTTGCTTGTAGCCTCCGTGGTGAAGAGTCCGCTCTTGTCTCTTCCTATGTACTTCAATAAAGGACTTCTCAACCTACCTGCTGTTTCCTGCAACATATTTACCACAATTTGCATATGGCTATGTCTGAACTGGGGTGGCAAAGTGAGCTAAAGAATGATGATGGATTCAACCCGGATCTGTGACTGGGGTGAGTGTTTGAAAAGTTTCAGCACTCCGTCCATCATCTCCTTGTGAAAGCCTATTGAGAACGCAAATGGCAAAAGATTAATACCTATGCTGTGGTAGAGGTTGGTTAGTGGTGGAGGATCCGGTGAAATTACATCATCAGTTCTGGAGGAAGCAGACCAGTGTGGACCTTTTGCACTGTGGCTCTAGCTCTCTTTCATTAGACAGGCACTGCATCTTGAGGCCTCATGCATATATTATATTGTTCACCTCAGTTCTGCATTCATTTCAAGGGTCATTTGATTAGTTGAGATTGGATGTGTTTCATTAACAGAAGATCTTTTGGTTGGGCACTCAAGGAGGGATTGAGTTTGTCTTGAGTTTTTGGGCGCTGTACACGTTGGGATCTGCCTTTATGTTTTTCTCATTTGAATTTTTTCTCGCAGATAGTCTCTCTGTTGGCTTATTAAAGGGTCTTCTTAGGAATGAAGTGGGACAATTATTTTCAAGTAGCCTGAACCTTTCTTGCAAAGCTACTGGTGCACATGAGGAGGGCTTCAGCTGGGAGACAATGGAGTACTTATATAGTTGGTATGTTGTGGTTACATTTATCCGGTTGGGTGCAAGCCTTGCTAGATGGTTCCATACTTGGTTAAACCTGTTAATTAGATTTTAGAGTAGGTTTGTGGAGATTACTCCTCACTATGTATATGGTTTATAAGGATCATGCCTTTTGGTATTAAGGCTATTCCCATGAATTAATGCCTTTTCAGTTAGAGTATTGTATTTATTCATGTCTAAAACTTCAATTTTCATACAGTTGAGTCACTGGATAGTTTTGTGAGTTTTTAATGACAGTTTTGATCATAGCTTCTTCCTCCAGACATATGTAATTCTAAGTTTTATCACATAAATCTGACATTATTGGTGTGGGGTGGGGGCCCTGTACCAGTGGGTGCACCCTTATTAAGAATAATAATGATGTAAATGATGAACCGTGTAGTATGCAGGGTGAAACCTACAGTAGCTTCTTCTGGTAGGCACATACCATGTTATTAGTAATCACAGTTGTAATTGCAAAGGAATGACTGGATCCAATGCAATGCCTCCAGTTCCCATAGTCTTTTTGGTGAGATATTGTCAGTTTTGTCATATGCAGAGGAGAGGTATACAAACAATTGTGTTGCCTGAGGGTCTTTATTTGCTTGCTATTGGGGTTTCAAACCCTCTCATGACTCTTAAGACTGATTGGTGCTGGTGAAGTAGGTTATATTTTTCCACATATTGCTTTTGTTGTTGAGTGTTTCCCCATTCTTATATCACACAAGAGCAGGGAAGTATTTAAATATGTCTGTAATTGGCTAAGACGTCATGGTTGGCCCTTGGACTCTTCAGAAGGAGGGTGATTATTCTTTGCTTCAAGCCTAAACGAACTGTACCCTGGAAGAGGGACACAGTTGTGAGTTTGTAAAGTCTTGGCTTAGGGCATGTAAAATGTTCTTGATTGCATGACGGAGTTGGGTTCTAATAGGGAGTCTAGGGGGCACATGCATCAAGGTTATCATTTGCGATTACCAAATAGCGAATTTTAAGGATTCGCTATTTGGTAATCGCAAATGCCTATGCATGAAGAATTCGCAAATAATCTTGCGAATCCTTAACATTCCCTAATAGCGATTCGCAAATTGCGAATCGCTATTAGAGAATGCATTCCCATTCATTCCTATGGGCCTGCAGGCCCATAGGAATGAATGGGAATGCATTCGCAATTTGCGATTACCAAATTGGTAATCGCAATTTGCGAATGCAAATCCAAGGGTGGCTGGGGGCCTAAGGCCCCCCTGAGACACCCCCCAAAAAAAGTAAGTATGCACATGTGTAGCACACACATGCCCTAAGGGCATGTGTGTGCTACATAGAACATTGAAAAATGAATTTTTGTGCATTTTTCAATGCATGCACAAATTACCATCAACTTGAAGTTGATGGTAATTGGCGTTCCTAAATGCACAGTCGCATTTAGGAAATGCAACATGCATCTCAAATAGGGAATCGCAAATTGCGATTCCCTAAATGCATTCGCAATTTAGGTAATCGCAATTTTTTGCGGATGCAAAAAGGTACATGCATCGGAAAAGCCATTTTTCCAGTCGCAAACGGGCCAATTCTGCGAATTGGCCCGTTTGCGACCGGTAAAATACTTGATGCATGTGCTCCTTAGTCTTTAAATATGTTTGCTGGCTGTTTTCTCTTGTATACTGACTTGGGTTTGAAGACAGGTAAGGCTGGATTTAAAGAGGTTAGGAGACGGAGCCAGCAACCATGATGGACGCTCGGAGCTGAAGCTCCGTGGTGAGCCTGCGCGCACATATCCGGAGCGGCGATCCGCCGCATTCAATACCCACTTGCAGAACGGATCCTGCAACTGGAATGCCTGCAGCCACCATAGGAGTTGTTTCCGCTGTTCTGGGCTGTCGGAGGACCGAGTAATGTGCCGAGAAGTTCTCGAGCGCCTGCGACTCAAAATGGAGCCCGCAGTACGCCGAGCCTGCACCCGGAGGATGTGAGACGGGAGATGTGGCACCGTTGGAACCTGCGCTGGACATCTGTGGCGCCCCCCCCCTCTTATCCTGTAACATAGCCCTGCCGCTCAGCCCCCTGTGAGTAGGAGAACTGCTTTCGCGGAATACCTGCTTCCCGCGGCAACGGTACGGAGCAGCCGGAGGGGGAGGGGCCTGCGTACAGTGATCGTTGCTGAGGCTGCCTGAGGGACTGGGACATCGGTGGGATACTCGGGGGGGGCCCCCAGAGTGGGTCGCGTGTCCTGCGAACTTCCCCTTCACCCGGTGGCTGCTCTATGAATAACAGAGCCGAGAGAATCCAAAGACCATGCAGCTCGCGGATGAGTGCGCAACAGGGACTGACACGGAAGAGCCCCCGGTCTGGGAGACCCTTCTACAGTGAGTGCCTTTCTCTTCCAGCCTGACTCCATAAAATGGCCCCCATAAGTATGCCCCTGTCCAAAGCACTCCTACTCCCCTTGTTGGGGAAGGATCCAGCTTTTGCCGTGGAGTCTCAGAGATCCTTTCTGAGAGAGTCCACAGTGACAAGGGAGTCACACATATTGGAGGACTGGGATTGATCCCCTTACCACTGGGAACCGTCTCCTACCCTGCCGGACGTCGGACACTGTGTTCACGCTGGGTTTTCTACCCCCTCCCCACCTCTTCCCTCCTTCATTCTTCTGAGTGTGCCCGTGACCAAAGCACTCCTCTCCCCTTGTTGGGGAGGGATCCAGCATCTATCCCCTGGAGTCTCAGCGACCCCGTTGAGAGAGTCCACCGCGACAAGGGAATCACACAAAACGGAGGACTGGGAACGATCCCGTTACCACGGGGAGCCGTCTCCCACCTAGCCGGACGTCAGCCACTGTTACTTCCTCGTCTCCACGCTGTGTCTCCTACCCCCTCCCCCACCTCTTCCCTCCTTCATTCTTTGCCTACCTCCCCTATTCCTTTCCTCTCTCCCCTGAATTTCTCTCCCCCTGCCTGCTTTGTTTATCCTTATGCCTATACTCCGCTTAATCTCCCTCCCTGTTACCCCTTTACATTACCCCCTTACCCTTCTACTTTACATTATCCCCTTACCCTTCTACACGCCTTGAACCAACGGATGTAACCTGTAACTGATGTACCTTCTGTAACAATGTGTAACTTGTAACCTATGTAACTTTCCTCATGTAAAGCGCTCTGATACCTCCGGGTCTAGCCTGCGCTATATAAAACTCAAGTAAATAAAGAGGGAAAATTATCCCAGGTTTGGGAAGAGCTCAGCTTTTTGGGAATTCGTATCTATTAATATTTTGATGCAAAGAATCACATGTTGTATATTGTAATATTCTTAATTGATGATTGCTTTTTTCCTCTATGCCCCATCGTGCTTGTCCATTTCATGCTTGGATCACAGCACTGATGTATTTCAACTCATCCTTTTCACACAGAAACATTCTAGATTTTATCTTTATAGAATATGTTTGAAATATGCTTTCATCTTATATTTTTAAAATGCATCTTTATCAATTGTATTTCTTATGGCCTGCAATTTTTATTCTGCAACTAATCAGCAAATGCGTGTGATATCTATGAACAGTGTCTGTATTGCATTGTTGCTGTTCTGCAGATATATCATATTTACATTTTTAATTTAGCAAACCAAGACAGATGGGAGCTGTGGGTTATTGCATTTATATGGAACATGGTTCATACTTAATATGTGAAGAGTAGTCTGTGAGTTGTCGGTCCATAGCTCAGTCTGCAATATGTTGTTTGTTGCTTCCACACGTGCGTGTGAAGACTAAATTCACCATGAACCCCATTCTGTGAGTTGGTTACTTTATCATGGCCCCAGTGCTTAATTTGTCAGGAGGCCACTTCAGCTTGCACTACCAATGCCCCTGCCTGCGCCTCCAATGACACAACCAACAAAAAATACTAATCGTCTCACCCTACCAAGTGTGACAATTCAGTTTATTCCAGGCTCCCCAAGCTATAAGACTGCCTTGGGTATTACTCATTTTAATGTATATTGATTTAATAAACGACTGTTGTTGTGTTCATCTCGATTTTAGAAAAACAGTTCCACCATGTGGCAGACTGCCATAAGTGCCAATGTTCACAATTAAGTGCCAGTGCTGAGCACTTGAAGCAACCGGCTCAATTTAAGCACTGCATGGCCTTCATTATGTGTTGTGTTAATTCGCCAAGGGTGTTATTGCTCAGTGAAATAACGCCGGTCAAAAATACAAGTGTGTTAGTGCCCGGAAGTATTGGGTCTGAAAACTCTGGAGATCCTCGGCTTCCAAATTAATTACAGGACAAGAACTAAGGTCAGCTGCACTGTCAACCCAAGCCCCCCACTGCAGCATTCCGGGAGGAGCATCCACTGCTCCCCTCGGAAAGGCACGTGTCCTTTGAACCAGTGTGCTCCCACCAGCCGTTCCACTTCCATACATGGGATTATTTCACCCCAATGGTGAAAAACAGAATAGAAAAATGGCCAGTAAATTTGGAGGAGAGCTGTTATTCCCCATTTCATGAAAAAACGTTGTAATGACCTGACTTTAAATATAATTCTGGCTTTCCAGTATCTCCGCCGCAAAGCTCAGCCAACACGTAATGAGGGTCTATATGATTGAATCCCAAGCCTTTTATGGTCTCTAGAATTGCATTCATTTATATGTTTATTTCCATGGGTGTCCACCCTTAAGTTAAATACTCTTCATAATAGTTTTTTTGGTTAGGGTTGTGCATCACAGTAGGATTTAGGCACCTGTAAAAGAAAGAGTCACTGAATCTTGTTGTGCTAAACTGAAGAAAGTATTTGGGATTGGTATGCATCTTCACACCAAGCATTTGAATGTGTTGTATGGTGAAAGCTGAATTTCAGTGCTTAGCAACTCCCTGACTTGTACTTTTCCCAATTTTCTCCCTATTTCTGTTTCCCTGTTTTGTTGAAAAATATTTTACATTGTAAAAGTAATCCTCTGTAATGAATGATTTGACCTGGCTCTGGGCCACAATTCCGTTAGACCTCTTAATTGGTACTCATTTTCAACAATAAATGTTGAGATGTCAAAGATATGCTCTTTTAACAAAATGGATATTGGTGAGAATAGTTTTGAAAAAGCGTATTAAATTGTATCTGGCTCTGCTAAGTTCCTCTGTCTGTCCTTTTATCTGGGCTGTTCAGATATGGTTGTGTGACATTGGTCCGCCTAGGCTGTGTGCAATTTTCTTGGTAACGTTTTTTGCCTAACGTTTGTCCGTAAGTCTTTCAAGGAACTTCTGTGTCATGTAAACCAGTGTTGGTGGTTGCTTATTCCCCCTTGACTGCTCCTATACCAGTACAGGAGTTGTCCAGGAGAGTGAGCTTTTTTGGAATTATGTGTTTAATGTTTGTACATGGGTCCACTTAGAACAGATATAGCTATCACTCATCTGTCAACCACCCAACACAAAATTGCTAACTTTGGCTTTCCCTAGGTGCCTTCCGTATGTCTCACTGTCCTGAGTGCCATGTCATTTCCTCTCTGTGGTTGAGGTTTCCGACCATTGAGAAGGTCTCTAGATGCTGGCCGGTCACCTGTGAGGCAGGAGAGCACTGAGACGATGAATGGATGGCTTCGCTTCACCCCGCCTCTCCATCACTAACAGTTCCTCCTGAGTTGGGATCGTAAAAGTAAACAACTGTGGAGAGTAACTCCCACACACAAAGTATTAGGTGCTGCGAACCCTTTGAGTGCTTTGGTGTTCTCCTGTAGCTGCTCTGGGGATCCCTCTGGCTGTTTCAGCAGCAATGTGGCTGCTTTAGGCAGCATTAGGGCTGCTTCAGTGAGGACTGAGATTGGCTCATTGGAGTGGGTTTCTACCCTGATCCAATGGATGGTCGTCATGCTTCCATCTGAAACACCCTGAAATTGGGCACTGTCTCTAACAGAACGTCACCTAAGCTTGTGGAGTTGCTCACTTAGGGGACTGAGAATGCCATCTCAGAGCACACTGGGGCTGAAGATGTCACAACTCTAATGTGATCAGTTAACTATTGGTAGGAATGCACTTGACACCTGCCACAAGAACAAAACGTGGTCTTACCAAGGGGGTAGACGTCTTGATTCTACTCCTTCTCCAAATCCTTAGACTTAACGTCTGAACTGCTATTCCACAAAGACAATGTAACAACCATATTTAGTGGGGTCTCTTACTAGCCTTACATGTCTTACAGGGCCTCATCCCTTTCACTGCCCCCATCAACCCGTAAACAGAAGATTGGAAGCCTCACTAGCACTTGGAAAACATCTGCCATTCAGAATCTTCTACTGGCTAACTCATTACTTTCATTTATGAATCACCTTGGATCTTGCACCACTTTATCTCCTATTAACTGCCTGAGGAGATTTCATTAATTTACTACCTTGCTGTACTTACTTCCTGGCACTCTCCCTGCTCTCTCCAAGATCCTGGAGAAGGAAGTGAGCCACCAACTCTCCAGCTATCTGGAAAACAACGGAACACTCTACCCCACTCAATCCGGTTTCCACCCCCACTTTAGCACGGCGACCGCTCTTCTCGAAGTATTGGAGCATGCTCGGAGCACTCTAGACACAGGAGCAAAGCCATACTCGTACTGCTGGACCTCACTGCGGCATTTGACACCGTGCCCCACCTTAAGCTGCTTGAGCGCCTTTATGAGATAGGGATCAGACGCTCAGCCTTAAACTGGCTATCTTCATTTCTGGACAGGCGGACTCAGGAAGCCTGGCTGCCGCCCTACACCGCACCAGCCAGACCCCTGAATGCGGGCGTGCCGCAGGGCTTGGGTCTCAGTCCCACTCTGTTCAATATATATCTGACACCCCTAGCAATCATTACGGAGTCTCTTGGCGCAAAAGTCATCTCATATGCAGATGACACGCAGCTTCTGTTTGCCTGCGAGAAGGGCAAGGACTTAGATGGGAACCAGATCTCACGGTGTCTCACCAAGGTGTTTCACTGGCTGGATCTGTACCATTTGTAATGTAACCCGGACAAAGCAGAGATCGTGACCTTTGGAGATGTCCCCCACAATTTCGTGGAAACCTGCTGGCCGAGCAACTTTTCGCACACAGGTTCCCACAAAACTGCGTAAAGAACTTAGGGATCAAAATATGTAAATCCCTTTCCTTCAAACCTCAGATTCAAGTCCTAGCCGGGTCCTGCTTCAGCGTGCTTTGCATGCTGAAATAATTCCTACCCTTCTATCTGAGTCTGCTGATAGAAAGGTAGTGCAGGCCCTGATTACGTCAAGACTGGACTATGTGATTGCTCTGTACCTCGGTCTCCCGGATTATCTCCTTAAGAGACTGCAGGTGGTGCAGAACGCGGCAGCAAGACTCTTACTTAGACTCCCACCTAGGTTCCATATGACCCCCCCATCTAAGGGCCCTCCATTGGCTCCCAGTAAAAAAGAGGGTGGTCTTTAAGGCCATTGTCCTCATGAATAAGGCTCTGCACGGGACGGGCGCATCCTATCTCAGCAAGAGGATCAGCGTATACATACCTGCATGCACCCTTCGCTCTTGCTCGGCGTACCTGGAAAGGGTGCCCCGCATTAGCCACATCAGAATAGGTGGGAGATCCTTTTCCCATCAGGCACCGCTCTTTTGGAATAGACTCCCATTAGACCTTCGGCTAATGCACAACCTGGATATGTTCAAAAGGAAACTAAAAACCTGCCTCTTTAGCAGTTAACCCAGTTGCCTGTCGGCTCCCCCTATGCCTAGCGCTGGGACACTCTGCTGAGTAGCCGTGCGCTCTACAAAATAATATAACATGACATAACACTGCGCATTGACTTCTGTGTTTAAATTACCATATACAATCACTCCTTCTGTGCTCTAACGGCCATAAGCATCTGGTAATCATTAAGTTGGTTGCTCTAAGGAACACAGCATCTAATTTGCTTTTCTGAACAGCTGGTTTGCTATATCTCTCTTTTAAGTTTGTACTTCCACCTTTAACCCATTGTGGACCACCGATTTACCATGGTTAATGGAAAGATAACTGCATCTTCCATTCACTGCCCTAATGATTCTAACGTTTGGATACTGAATGTTGTGCCATGAATTCCTCCTATTAATCTCCCTGGTTGGGGTCATATTGACTTCCAAACCTCATATCCATACTGCTGTAGTGCCATGAGTCTGAATACTATTTTTGGAACACCCTTTAGGCCTCATTACCCATCAAGCGTACATTACCCTCTTTTGGTTCGCTCCAAACATCAAAATATACCCCAAGACCCTAATTGACAACTTCTACTTTAACCCAGTAAAAGGTGATATGACTACAGACATTCTGTTCTATACATGGCCTTGGGAACAATTTTTATCGAGTACTCCTCATCTCCTGTAAAATCAGCGATACCTGGAGGTTGCAAGCCTTTGTCTCCACAATCTAATGCTCCTTCCACTGCCATTAATATTTGCATTATTGCTGCAATAATGATCCAGGCCACCCAGAATAATGCAGAGTAACACAAAGATCTTTGACCAAATCTTTATGTAGTCAAATAAAGATAATTATGGTTGGCCCTGACCCATAACAGATTTCTCAATCTCAGCCATTGCCAGCTGATCACAACAAATTTATCCTCATCTTCCTATATTGACTACTGTTTCCTCTCCCTGCAATATCTCCCTTGATGATTCTGCCTCACTACCTCCACACCCACTGCAAATCTCATGCCAGGAGCACTCATAAATGCTAGATCTGTAGCGAGAAATGACTTCAAAATACATGACTTTGTATCCTACCAAGGATTACATTTCCTAGCCATAACAAAGTCATAGTTCAATGACCATTGACAACCTATTTCCACCCAATCAAAATATCCTACTAACAGACGTCAGGAACGTGGCGTGGCACCGGTATATCTTGACTCTCTCCCCTTCAAAATATTGCATGGCTCAACAGTCCTTTCGTTTGAATATATACCAATTGAAGCTATCACCTCTGCTACCACCGTCTTGATCTGTTAAGATGTGTAGCACCCGCCCAAGCATGTGTTCCAACCCTTCAATCATATTTATTAGAGTTTGTCCAACATGCCACTATGCTCTATGACCTTGTCATAACCATGGGTGATATGAACATCTAGGAAGGCATTTCTTATGACAATTATCACGGTGTAACAGAAGAAATGGACAACCATGGCTTCCCGCAGCTAGTCATTAACCAACAGGTGATGGGCGCCTCTGCTTTGACCTCTTGTTCACAACTATACCAAAACTTCAGATTTTGATAACTTTCACCTATCTTGGTTAGACTACTGCCTAATAAAAATTACAGTCAACATCCTGCCAGACAATGGTCTTAAAACCAGTTGAAAAATGGGTCCTTCCTTCACCTGGCACAACTTGAACAAACTATAACCAGAAAACTTCATTTAGTCACTGAAAGACATCCCAGAACCTCCATACACTAATCCTGAAGATATCCTCAACCAGAACTCAAAGTTAACAGGGGCCATCCACCCCCTTGCTCTCTATTCAGTAAGAACTTGCTGCCCGACTAAATCTAATAACTAGTATACTCACAACTTGCGATAATCGAAAAGGCAAGGCAGAAATAGAAAGACACTAGCTTGAAACCAAACTCAGACCGCACAGCATGCCAAGTTCATGCCCGAGGGAACAAATATGGATTACAGATCCTAAAATGGAATACACTTGAGGCCTGCAACAGTGAAAGTTCCATTTCCACCAAGCGCACTCAAAGCCCTGCCTTCTCCCTCTCCTGATGACTTTTGAGATATTATCATGCCATTCTACTCCAACACAATAACTCCCTAAGACCCCGAGTCACTGATATGAGCATTCACACCCAAGAACATTGTCATCCCTCTGACACCTCCACCGCTGATCACACTCTTTGAGAATTTGTGTCTGTCATGGAATCGGAAGTCAGGACCACCCTGACCTGGACATTGCTAAGACCAAAGTTGTTAATCTAGGACTCCAGGATTTATTACTGATCATAACCATCCTAAATAACAGTTACTTATAAAGTGGAGAGATCATAGTCCTTTAAGCATGTCATTATTACTCCCATCTTAAAGAATTCCACAGTGGACCCAGACATCCTAGACCATTGCAAATTTATTGTGGCCCTTTCCTGCATTACTAAGGTTCTTGAAACGGTTGTCAAATGCAAATTCATTTCTCATATGCCAGTTAATGACCTCCTCAGTGACTTTCATTCTGCATTCAGACCGTGTAGGAACACCAAACCATCCCATTAAACATTAGATAGGAGCTCCTTTCCACCTGCGAACAATTTGACCACTGTGCATTGATACTACTTGACCCATCTGCTGCCTTTGCCATCATTGACCACTAGGGGCCGTATTATGACTATGGCGCACTTTCCCTGTTTGAGCCATGGCCCACCTTTCAAAAGGTGTGCCAGGTGCAAACAGGGACAGTGCACCGTATTGCAAAGAATGCGCTGCCCACAGGGCAGTGCATTCAAGTGAAATACAGAGCAGCTGTTTGAAAGCAGGATGCAACCTGTCTGCACTTTCAAGAGGGGAGAGAGATTCCCTTGCAGATGGGTGCAGTGAGTAACTGCACTCACCTGCAAGAGGATGTCGGGGAGGGGGGTACCATGGGACAGCCCTTTCTCCCCTCCAGGGGGCTGCCTTTAGTTGGTGCACTGAAAGTGTGCACCTTTTTGTGGCACACTTTCAGTGAGCCTTCTAAAGGCATGTTGCCTCTGTGCCTGTGTCCATAATACGGCATGGGTGCAGAGGCAAAGTGATTTCCTCATTTGCATGGGGCCATGCTCCACCAAAAGCTCGAAGAAAAACCTGAAATCTTTCTAAGTGATCCCCTTGTTCTCACGTATTCAGAGGTGGATGCAGACCAACTGGCAAAGCCGTAATGGGGATAAGACTGAAATTCTACTCTCTAAGCCCATCTTCTTTCCCGATAACGTGACCAGAGGATTTTGGCCCACTCACCCACTGGTGAACTAAATGTACAACCTTGGGGTGATCTAATATAGAGATCTTTCATTCTTTCTATCCATAAATGCTGTCGGCAAAACTGCATACTTCCACCTTCACCATCAGAAAGGGATCCTGCCTCTGCTACAGTTTGCAGAAAATTGCTGTGATACTCATGGTGGCCATGGCCCAAGTGGATTACTTTAACGCCCTATGTGTAGGACTCCCCCACATATCCCTCACCAAGCTGTAAGAAGTACAAAACTAAGAAGCTCAACTAGTGTTTAGCCTTAAACTTAACACCCATGTTTCTCATGCTGTCCATGTTAATCCTGTTATAAAATTGATCTGCTGGCACCCTCTGAATAAAAGGACCTTGTTTAAAACTCTTTGCATTGTTCACAAGGCAGGACATCACTGCACTCTGAAATACATTGCCAGACTGTTGTTCCTTAGCTACCAGCAAGATGGATTGCCATTACCCCATCCATTCAGATGCACAAAATTATGACTGCCACGCCATGCTTGATCTGGGCACCTCCCTCTGGAATTCGTTACCTACCCAATTGAGAATTGAAAATTGTTACTTCAAGTACAGGAAAACCTTGAGGACACACCTTTTTACCAAGAAATTTAGATAACACCTCTGCCCATGGAGCAGCATATTACAAATCCAAATAGTCCGCCAGCGAGACGCCTAAGATTGGGCTGCCCTTAAATCTCTCTGTGATCTGAAAGGCAGCACTCACAAAGCTTTGACATTGAAGTAATGTAGTCCACCAACAGTGATATGAACACAGGCCTTTATTGATAAGCCGAAAACTCAAGGACGTAGTACCCCTTCGCCGGTCAGCAGGCAACTGCCGGCGAATGGAACCCACTTACGCCAGCACGATCACATTGGAACATAGAACTTAATAAGTACACATTCTTTACAGAGCAAGTAATACCATTACAACACATCCCCTTTCTTTCCCACTGAAAATGCTAAAATTTGTAAGAGTAAATGTACACATAAGAAAAAGAAGGTAATACACAAATCAATGAAATATTTGCAATTAAAGAACATTTTAATTGCAGACGGGAGGAGATATTAAGGGATAAGATGTAACATGTCTCCCTCCTCCAGTGAAACATGTACTAATAATACACATAATGCACTACATAACCATCCTACTGCACAAAGTCTTGTAAATAGGAGGGTGGTCTCCCGAACCTAGGGATCCGGCTAGGTTGAACCCCAGACGCATTGTTTGCAGTTAAACTTGTACCACTCCTTGCCCTGGAAGAACTATGAAAGCCATTGCCACCACCCAAGCAAAGGCCACTTGAGTGTCCGATTTCGTCATTTCTCATCAACATGTACCCACTATACTCGTCATCCTCACATCCATCCTTTGCAAACCTACATAAGGCATACTTGGCAACTCTCCTCAAGTTCCAACGTTCACCATTGGGTAACACAACATGCCATCTAAATACACTCTTAACCTCATACGGACCACGGAACTTACTCAAATCTTCTGTAATTCTTCCTGATTTGATTTTAACCCAATCACCAGGGACAATTCTAGATTTCGTAACAACATCAGGAGGGCTGCTAGGCATTACATTCTTCCATTTCAATCAACTCTTGCATCCATGAGGGATTAGGGGCCAGATGTATGACCATTTTTTGCGGTTGCAAATGGGAAATCGGCCCGTTTGCGACCACAAAATTGGTCTGCCCCATGTACAACCCCTATTTTGCGAGTCGGTAAGCTATTACCAACTTGCAAAATATGGTTTGCGACTCGCTATTAGGAAGGGGCGTGCCAAGGGCGTCCCTTCCTAAAAGTGACTCGCACTTCAATGTACGATTATTTTGCGACCTCATTTGCGGTCGCAAAACACTCGTAGTTTACCACCTACTTCCACTCGCAAACTGGAAGCGTTCCCCAGGGAACACCTTCCCCTTTGTGAGTGTTTGCAAAAATATTTTTTAAGAGCAGGCAGTGGTCCCAGGGACCACTGCCTGCTCTTACTTAATGAAACAGAAACATTTAATTTTTCTTTTTTAAATGCATCCTGTTTTCCTTTAAGGAAAACAGGCTGCATTTTTTAAAAAAACTGCTTTATTTAAAAAAAAAAAAAAAAGCAGTCACAGACATGGTGGTCTGCTGACCCCAGCAGGCCACCATCCCTGTTAGTGCTGTCAATTCCTAATGGGGTCGCAAATAGCACCTGCCTTATGAATATTAATGAGGCAGGCTATTTGCGACCCCATTATGAATCGCTAACAGTGTCTGGGACACTGTTGTAAATTGCATTTTGCGAGTCGCAAATTGACACAATTTGCAAGTCGCAGAATGTAAGGGTTCTGCATCTGGCCCTAAGTTTGTAAGTGGGTTTCCTACCCCTCAGCATGTAAAAAGGCACCTCCCCACTGACTAAGTTCTCTGTCGTGCGATAAGCCCAAACAAGGTCAGAAATGGTGGCCTCCCCACTTATTCTGTTAAACTCCGCTAATTGGATGGCCCCTTTAGTCATGGGATTATACAGAACGGTGCATGAATGCCTGACGCCACATGACACTAGAAAATCTTTAACTTCCTGAGACGTGGGTTGCGTCCCATTGTCAGTAATCAAGACCACAGGGCAACCTTCCTCTCTAAACACATCTTACAACACCACTATGGTGGCTCTGGTACTAATCTTAGATAAAAAGTTTAACACCAACTGCCATTACCATGGCGATATTACTACTCCACCCCTACCCTGACAACGGTCCCATGAAGTCCATGCACACAATGTGCCATGCACTTCCAGGATCACCAATGCTACTGAAGTCAGACTGCACACTAACCCTTAACCTCTTTTCACACTCATTACACTTTGAACACCTTTCAACCCATTTGAACACATCATTGCCAATAGCTGGCTACCAAAACTTCTTTCTCAACCGTTTCTTCGTGACAGTTTGTCCAAGATGCCTCTCGTGGGCATGCCAAAAATCCTCTTACGCACCTCCCCAGGGGGTATAATTATGTCACCACACATGACCAAGAGGTCTCCAATTATGGAAAGCTCATCCAATACCTTACCGTGGGGCGACAGGCAAAGTACTCTCCCTTCTGCCACCTTTCGTTATCCTCGCAATGACTTTGTTCAAAACCTCATCATTACTCATGGCAACAGTCCATTCTGGTTCCGTCACAACTCCCACACACCAATAAACAACATCTCCCATCCTCGCTACCGCACCTTCAAATTCACTGCGAACCAATTCCTACTCATCCACCAATCTCCAATTGAGTTGCAGGAGGATTACCACGCACACTACTGGTGCATAAGTGAAGGAGTTTGCTTTTTTTGGTGACTGTTGCATCAAGGCTACGTGGAGGAGCTTTTTGCTGATGACTGCAAAGATTTGTCCAGTTACATATTTGCTGCTGTTGCAGGAATTCTTGCTTTATCCACTAATTGCTTGGGTTACTGGTTACTCGCAGTATGGAGTTAGCAGCTATAACACCACCATCATTGTTTCTAGATCAGCCCAGAACTCCATCTGTTGAGTGAGAGGAGTGGGTAGATGTTTTCAATAACTATCTGGAGGCATTGGATGGTTTGGAATTCTCATCCAGCAGGAAGAGGGCCATTTTATTGAGTGCACTTGGGAAAGAGGGGCAACAGGTATTTAAATATTTGCCCAAAGCTGCTGATCAAGAAGGACGTGCCATAAGTGATGTGTATGTTGAGGCAAGAAGGAGATTAGAGTTGAGGTTTGCTAAGAATACAGATGTAGACATGAGAAGATACAAATTTTGCACCCAACCTCAGAGGGCAGGGGAGTGCATAGATGTATTTATCACACGGTTA
Source organism: Calotriton arnoldi (assembly GCA_963921515.1). NCBI lineage: Eukaryota > Metazoa > Chordata > Amphibia > Caudata > Salamandridae > Calotriton > Calotriton arnoldi. The sequence continues at coordinate 1,206,169 of CAWUFW010002910.1, read as the reverse complement.
AGGAACTATCTTTCAAGTACAAGCTTGGAGCCATGACAGATATGATTATTGGGGACCAACTCATTGTTCAGTGTAAGAGTAGGAAGATGCAGTAGAGCCTGTGGGCTGTTAAAGTTCCATCTATAAAAGATGCCATTGAGATATCGACAGTTGTAGAAGAGTCCGAATATTGTATGAAGTAAATGGAGCAGAAAGACGGAAAGGGATCAGTTGAGGCTTCGTCAGTGGGAGGTGAGGTTATCGTGATGTCTAAGGGGGTGACCAAGAACATGGCTAAATCTTCCACTAGTAGTAAAAATCCCTGCTACGTTTTGCAGTAGATGTGGTAATCCTATCATACCTCCGGCGCCAGGAACTGTTATGCCATGGGAAAGGAGTATAGGAGGTGTGGGCGAAAAGGACATTTTGTCCGTATGTGCAAGGATAAAGATTATAACTGGGATAAAGTGGCCATGGTGATAGATGAATGGTCTGAAGTAGGTGGTGATGTTCTGTCGGATAGAGTGTTGTTTGTCAGCAGGGAAGTTTGTGAAGGGGAGTCTGCTGGCAGGTCATGTAGACCAAAGGTAGAGTTTACCATCAAGGGCAAGGTGGAATTAATGGTGGATTCTGGGTCACTTTACACTATCATACCGAAAAGAATGTTGATGTGAGAGTTGCCTATTGTGCGATTGTTACCTAAAGATATCAACCCCGGCCGATATCTGGGAGAGCCAATTGACATTTTTGGGCATATGCTTACGGATATAACCCTCCAGGACAGGAGCGTACAGGGCAAGGTGTATGTGGGTGAATCCGGTCCTCCCATTCTGGGATGGTACCATCAGTTTGATTTGCCTATTATCATTAATCCGCATGCACCTGCTCAAGTCATGGCAGTTGAACATGCAACCTTAAAGGACGTTTTGCAAGGGGCAAAGAGAGTGCTCAAGAAGGGATCGCCAAAATGAAGTAATGTAGTTCACCAACAGTGATGTGAACACAGGCCATTATTGATAAGCCCAAGTCTCAAGGGCGTAGTGCCCCCTTCGCTGGTCAGCAGGCAAATTCCTGCGAATGGAACCCACTCACACCAGCACAATCACATTGGAACATAGAACTTAATAAATACACATTCTTTAAAGAGCAAGTAATACCATTACAACAGACATCTTACTGACTTCTAAGTGGAACAGTTTGACATTGAAGCAGATAGCTTATTGGAATTCAGACTACCTTGGACTACCTCCATCCACCGATTTGCTCCCAATTCTATAGCGCTCTGAGGACAACATTCTGGTGGTTTGTAGCGCTTAGTGAAAGCTCTTAATAGAAAAAATAAAACAAACATTTTCTTTGCTTTGTGAAATGAACTGAGGAAACTCTTGGTGGAGTTTCTCTTTATCACTGTTGTTGTCTAGCGCTTCTTCTAGGTTCTTGAATTTTGGAGCTTTCCGTGAGCTGCTGATCTCTGTTTGTTGAAGTTCACAATTCAGAAGGGTGGTACTTCTTCCTGCCGGGTGGGTGATACTACTCCTGGTCTGCTATGAGATTTGGAGAAAAACTGACCGGTACTTCCTCAGTGGCAACTTTCTTCTAACTTCCTCGGAAAAAGAGACTTGTATAAATAACCTGATTTGAAAGTAGACATTCTGGTATGTACTCAGTCAGCAGCAAACTGCTTCTTCTTTGAGGGTAAGCTCAGTTCCACTTAGTATGACGATGACAGCACGAGAGTAAAAGTCCAGGTGAAGTTGCTTATCCACGTTTCATAGCTCTTTTCTGCTTTTACATAAGCAACCCTCAACGGCATCCAGGCGTTCAGAACTCATCCAGTAGATAGGTCATGGAAAAGTGTTCTCACGATCCAGGCATCTATATAGTCCCATGCTAAGAGCAAAGCACAAGTATGGGTTCTCAACTTGCTGCTCATGGGAATTGTCACTACTCAAGATCTCCTTTAGTGAGAACGTGGCTTCAGCCTATGCCCTTCACCATGTAGTTTTTGTGGTAGTGCTTTATTTCCAAAGTCCTCTTAGCAATTCATTTATATACCTGCAATTGGCGCTTTATTTCCAAAGTCCTCTGAGAAGTTAATTTATTTGTTACAAAAAAATGCCCTCCTTATGGCAAAAAGAAAAGTGCTCTCCCAATATTTTGAAGACCTCACGCAGATGTTTAAAGACTTATGATGCAATTTCTGTTGCCGGAAACTTCTATTAAACTTCCAAAATTGTTTTCTTTTCTATTCCGAATTCCTGTCATTTTACAGAAAAGGTCACACAATTAAAGGCAATCTTTCCATAAACTTAAATTAGTCATTAACATTTAGAAAAGAAGTACATTGCTATTGTGTCACTTTTTTTTTCTGTCTAATGATTTTGAAATATTACTTCCTTAAGACAATTTAGATATAAATTATTCAAATATAAATTAAAAAAAGGCATGATAAAAATAATGGTTCTATACTGGCAAGAAAAACAACTATATTCTTCTAGAACTTTTACTGTGATTCCAGTTTAATTTGATCTTGGTTACTGTGATATACAAATTGTACTTTGGGTCATCACCACGTTAATTGTAATAAGTAAGGCACAGTGTTAAAATTACTAAATGAGCTTGTGCATGGGCCCCTGATGACTCCTTATCTTTCATTCAAAAAATGTGTGGCTTCTGAGCCATAATTAAATAAAATGTACCCGGAAGTTCAGAGTTCTCTTTAACTTAGATTCCGCCTTACTACTCTACCTACATGAGATTCTATGTCTCCATGTCAGTCATTACTTTATCATAATGGGCATTGTGGATGTACCTTTGGGGGAAAAGATACTAGTATACATTTTATGATTTATTCTTCCTATACAGCAGCACTCACAAGATGTGGTTGGTCCCCCTCTTTAGAAATATTGATCAAAACAGTATCCTGATGCTTGGCCCTTTACTATTGTATTGTATTGTATTGTAATTGCATTTGTATAGCGCTTACTACCCCTGACGAGGCGTCGAAGCGCTTTTTCGGCGAGTAGCACGCTACTCCGGGACCCATAGAGGATTAGTGTTGAATTAGTATAGTGAAACATGCAAGTAAATTTTAAGTGGTGGATATGTTAGTCAGTTATTTGGATTCAGAAGGATAGCAGAAGGATAGAAGAGGAAAGAAGGTTTGTATTTATATAGCGCTTCTAACCCCTGATGGGGTGTTGAATCGCTTTTTTTTGGGCGAGTAGCACGCTACTCCGGAAACCCATAAAGGATTAGTGGTGAATTAGTATGGTGAAATAGGAAAGTAATTTGAGTGGTGGATATTAGTCCGTTATTTGGAGTGAGAAGGATAGCGGACGGATAGAAGGGAAAGAAAGGTTTGCATTCATATAGCGCCTATTACCCCTGATGGTGTGTTGAAGCGCTTTTCTGGCGAGTAGCAGGCTACTCCGGAACCCATAAAGGATTAGTGTTGAAAATTAGTATAATGAAATGTGAAGTAATTTGAGTGGTGGATATGTTAGTCAGTTATTTGGATTGAGAAGGGTTAGGGAGGGGTAAAAAAGGAAAAAAGGTTTGCATTTATATAGCGCTTGTAACCCTGATGAGGTGTTGAAACGCTTTGTTGGCGAGTAGCATGCTACTCTGGAACCCATAAAGGATTAGTGGTGAATTAGTATAGTGGAATATGGAATTAGAGAAGTGAACATGCTAGTCTGTTATTTTGATTGAAAAGGATAGTGGAGGGATAGAAGAGTGAAGGATTTCTTTTTTAGGTCATAGCAGTAGGAGGAGGCTTTTGGATGAGTAAAAAGGGTTTTTGGAGGGGAAGAGTCAGAGGGAAGAGTTTAGAAAGGTTTGTTTTGGGGGATCGGTACAGTAAAGGAGGTGTCAGAAGATGCAAGGAGGGGTAGAGTAGGAGAGAGTCAAGAAAGGGTTATTTTGGGGAACATAGTAGTGGTATGGCGTTTGGGATAAATGAGAGTGGGTGTAGAGGATATAATGATAGATGTATAGGGTGAGATAGGGTAGTGAATTGGAAAGAGTAGTAGAAAGAAGTTTGAGATGAGTCAGAAAGTTGGGCTAGAAGATATATTGAGGGAAGTATAGGCTGAGAAATAGGGTAATGCATTGGAAATGCTAAATTAGAAGAAAGTGATAAATATATAGATCCATAAGTACATTGAAAGTATATAGATGCATAAAGGAGGTAAGTATATGCAGATTAAAGATATTGATAGAGGTAGCGGATGAGAAATAGGGTAGTGCCTTGGATATGCTTTTTCAGGAGAAAAGTAACAGACACACAGATCCAAGTACATGGAGGTACATAGATGCCCAATGGAAGCAAGTACATGTAGACCAAAGAAGATTTTTTTTCTTCTTTTTTTGTTTTTATAACATAATTATTGTACATGTTTATACAAAGCAATACACAAAGATAGGTACATATCTATAGTGAAAATAAATGCTTATATACAGAGGGACACATACATAGGGTGGGTATTAATGAATGGGAAAATGGGCAGCATTTTTGTCCCAGGTCCCGACCAGTCTCGAACAGGCTCAAACAGGCACTCACCCTTGTCCTCGACGCCCTAAGCCTTGGCCGTTTATAGCCCTAGTAGTCAGGTGACCCCTTCAGCCAATGGGAACCCTAGCCCTAACACTATCCAATAACACTAGCCCTAAAATCTAGAACCAATAGGAGACCAGGAACTTACAGCCAATCTTAGCCCTATTTCAAGCACCCAATCAGTTTCAAAAACCCTGATCTCTACGTCCAATAAAGGCCCTAGCCCTACCAGTAGTCCCAACCCTAGTCCAAGCAACCAATGGCACAGGAAGCCCTAGTCCCTACTTCCAATAGAAAGCCTAACCCTACTCTTAGTCCCACACCTAGTCCAGCAACCAATAACACCAGAAGCCCTAATCGCTACTTCCAATTAAAGGCCTATCCCTAGTCCCAACAACCAATAATACAGGAAGCCCTAGTCCCTACTTCCAATAGAAATCCTAACCCTAGCCCCACCCTAGTCCCAACAACCAATAATACAGGAAGCCCTAGTCCCTACTTCCAATAGAAATCCTAACCCTAGCCCAAGTCCCACCCTAGTCCCAACAACCAATAATACAGGAAGCCCTAGTCCCTACTTCCAATAGAAATCCTAACCCTAGTCCCAACAACCAATAATACAGGAAGCCCTAGTCCCTACTTCCAATAGAAATCCTAACCCTAGCCCCACCCTAGTCCCAACAACCAATAATACAGGAAGCCCTAGTCCCTACTTCCAATAGAAATCCTAACCCTAGCCCAAGTCCCACCCAAGTCCCACCCTAGTCCCAACAACCAATATTACAGGAAGCCCTAGTTCCTACTTCCAATAGAAACCCTAGCCCCAACCCTACATTGATTGAATCACAGACCCAGAAACCAATCAGAACTCTCAAATACCCAACCAATGAGGACACTAACCCTAATCCAATAGAAACATCAGATACAACCACCAATCAGTGTACACATGTACCAAACAATATCAGACTATATAAGGTCCCAGCTACCTCAGACAAGGTTTGCTGGCCAGGGAGTTGGAAGCTGCTTCTCTATTCAGAAATCTCCTAGGAGACAGACCGGCTCAATCCACACTTTGGACTTCTGCAGGTAAGGCCCCAACAAACTTGTCCTCTAACAACACTATTTATATAAAAACTTTACTCCCTCTCCTGGCCAAAAAACGAAGTGCACAGTCCCTATTAAACACAGTTTAAACAGCTTACAGCACATTACTGCTGTCTCAGGAGGGAAGGGGGGCTGGTTTCACTGACTTGTTAACACAAGATGGTCGCTGGGGGTGCACTGCTTAACATACAGATCTTAGCACAGAGCAAAGGAGACATTTGGAGGGAAAAAACTGATAGTCACAGGGAATGAGAGGAAAAACTACAGAGTTTGGACTGCAAATCCCACAATTCAACAGGTTAAATGGAAGCAGTCACAGGCAGGAAAAAACAAGTTTAAACACAAAAACATGGGATAAATTATGCAATCACTGGCAGGTTAAAACTACAATTTTAAACTGTAACAACCACAGGCAAAGACAGTTATAGAAATTTTAAAAGAAAAAATAAGATGATGCAATCACAGGTAGGAAAAATCGTTTTTTAAACTTTTTTAGGAAAGAGACAGCACTAGTCTGCCTCATTACCACTTCCTGGACTCTGCTCACTGCAATCTGGGGCACAGGTAGGCTGCAACTCACAAGATGGAGGAGAATGATTTGGGGTGCACCCAGCAAAGCCTTAATGGGCCTGGGCAGGTGTGAGGGGAGGGCTCAGAGTTGCCTATGAGCTGAATAGCCAATCCCCAGTCATAGGTCTGCTGGCCTGGGGGTGGGGACTGGGGAGCTGCTCTATTCACAGATCTCCTAGGAGACAGACAGGCTCAATCCACACTTTGGTAAGGCCCCAACAAACTTGTCCTCTAACAACATTATTTATATAAAACTTTACTCCCTCTGCTGGCCAAAAAACGAAGTGCACAGTCCCTATTAAACACAGTTTAAACAGCTTACAGCACATTACTGCTGTCTCAGGAGGGAAGGGGTAAAACGCAACCACAATGAAGGTGCCTTGTGGCTATTAGGGGGTGTTAGATCATGGTAACATGCGGTCTGAACCAGTAAACACTAGTTGCTGCACTGTGAGGCAATACACTGTTTACTGTACTGTGGTAATATGGTATGTTGCCATTTGAACTCTATAGATCTGATGCACGATTCATATACCATGCCGTGGGTGGCTTCTTCCATTTGGCTGCATGGAGAATTACAGGCTTGAGAAAGTAGCAATTGCTATTGCTAGAATTGTACATCTGAGTTGCACTGTCTTTTAGGATTTAAGACATAATGCTAATATTTTTCAGAATACTATATTGCTTCGCTTTTTATTAATGTATTAGTTGTTTTCCAGTAATTTTAAAGATCTGTATTGTGCAAATTATAATGTCGTTACGGCTTTTCGCTGAGAGTAATAAAGTTTCCATGACTCTTTCTTCTTGAGTCCTTTAATTTGTTTAATATATGTTTTTATAAGAAAATGAAATTTAATACATTATTGCACAAATGCATGCGTTCAAATTATGCATAATTTTTCATAGAAATAAATGCGCTTCTTTGAATAATTTAAAGTTTTATGAAGATACGGAATTTAAACATGAGTTGAATAACATATTTGGCTATCGCCATATCACCTTTTAGACCCTGATCAAATCTAGGCCATAAAATTTTAGTTACTGCTCAAACCCCTGTTTGCACAATGATCAGAATCCAAGTCACGCAGAGTTTACTGCACTTGGTAATTTATCAGATCTGGTAGAAATCTCAACCTGTGGGACACTTTAGATACCTCATGTCCTACCACCTGGCTTGTGATTGGGCCTTCAGTGTTGCTCAGTGAATAAATATCTCTGAATTCTAATTATTCTGGTTTGTCACAATGTATTTCTTAAGCGTGTAATGCCAAAGGATATTTGTTACCATTTCTATGAATCATTCTAATGGTTACCCATTCTATTGGTTTGGGATTTTCCAGTGTGTTTCATGCATTTACATTGTAACGTGGGCAGAATAGTTTGTAAATAGGGTATGAGTATTTCATTTGATATGTTCTTTGGTAGTATATCTTTCCATCTGTCCATGGGGACCGATTTATTGCATTTACCACTGCTCATATTGTGACCTTCAGGTTGTGTGAGTAAACATTTAACATTGGTCTAAGATGGTCCATCCTACATAAGATTGCAACCATTGGTGACGTCTCGAGATTTCCCAGTGGTTTACCAATATATTCTCGATCTACCTAGCATGACTGCTATATGGGGTGATGAATTGAATAAATAGTTTGTTAGGTGTAAGTGGTCTGTATTGCACTGATTCTCTGGGTTTAATCTTTGTTCTTTTTCTCACATGTTGCATTACCTCTTTACATAGCCATATGATTTAAATCTTACTAATGTAATTTCTGCTTCACTTCCATTTTAAATAGTCTTTTTTCTATGGAGGTAGTAAACAGACTAATCTGGGACTTTGTTCCTGTTTAGTATAGAGCAGAAATATGTGAGCTTGCCGGAACCAAGTACGTACAATTGAAAAACCAAAGTTGTACTGGCTTGTGGGGATTGGCCTTCCACTTCATGCTATTACAAGTAAAGACATTTAATCGTCACTACAGGAATTAAGAAAAGGAAATGGTGGCTGTCAGAATTGGATTTATAATTTAGGAGGTGTGTGCCCGTAGTAACTTAACAGATGTGTTCTGGCTAACTCACAACACAGTTATAAGTGACTCTCTGCTCAACCACTGGTAGCAATGACACAAGCGGAAGGTGATACACCAGAGAAATAGAAAAAAAATGAAATGAGCAAAAAAGACATGAAAAACTTCAAAAGCGGATAATGGGAATCAGTGGTTTTGATGGAGTGCTATTTACATTTTTAAGGCAAATAACACCAACAAAATACTAACTATCAACGAAAAGTAAATGTTAGTGGTAGACCAGGGCATAAGAGTGATTTCAGGCTAACCTGGAGTTGCGGTTTGGTACGTTTAGCAGGTCACACTGGTGGTCTCGTTTTCACTGTGGGACTTTGTTACTGTTATGGAGCTAAACACCAGTGTTGTGGAGCTCCTACTGATGCCTTCAGTTTTGATGCTCTGAGCAGGATAAAGCATGCTTTCTTAGCTACTGAGGTAGCTTTGCTGCTAGTGTATCCTCGCTGCCTCACTCTGGTCACAAGTTCTACTTTTGTACTTAGTCTTTTTGGTTCTCAAAATGTTCCAGCGGGGCAAGGCTGGACACTCTAGCCATGCAGGACTCCATGAGGCCAGATGCCTTTACCCTAAGGTTCCACTGAAGGCATTTTCTTTACAGCAAGATGCTCAGAGAGGGAGAAACATGGAAGTCTTGCCTTCTGAGGGCGTACCCTTCCTGGGTTAACTTCGTCCTGCGGTAGTTGAAAAAATGACTAAATCTCAAAAATGTCTTTGATGCATGTCCCCAGGACAGGCGACTAGCCACCAGATCTTTCTCCTGCCAGGCATCTCTCAGACAAGGCACGCTTAGGACTGTGAGACGGCACACTTAGAGGAGGCTGAGAAGGCACATTTACACAGAGTTATTGTATACAACTAAGGTTCCTACGTGGTAACTCATTAGAGAAATATCTTAGGTTAATAAATTATTGTCTTTTATGACACGTATCCCTAGAATGTTTTGATAAGTGAATAAGTGTGTGCTATAGTTGATTCCTCCCTGGAATCTTTACAATTTTCCACTATACCCTGGGGATGTCTTAATTCATGGAGAAAGAACCAAAGAAATTAGTGCCTCCAGGGTAGGTAATTATCCTACAAAGAGACATATGCACATGGTGATGAAGAGAACTGGTGGTCTCTGGGTTCCCAACAATTAGAGGCCATCACCAACATGTTCTTCACAGGTGGTCCCTAAGGTGATCTGGGCTGCAGCAGATCATGGGACAGACCAGGTATTCACTCCGGACCTCTGGAACCGCACCTCCCACACTGTTCGTTTCAATTAGAAAATGGTGTTCATCCAAGGTATCAGCCTTTGCTTAATACCACTGCTGAGCAGAAATACGTAGAAACAGAACACAGAATGGTGCACCCAACAACGAAAAGTCCAAAGTTCTTCTTTGTATTAGTTATCGCCTTTATTGCAATTTTGATGTCTTTTCATAAAAACAGCCAGGATTACAGCCGGTGCGTTTCGTTCAACAAAATTGAACTTCATCAGGGCTGCAAGTAATACATTAAAAAAACGTATAAAACACACAATATATAATAAGGACAAGAACATTAAAACAGCCATGACCATCACACTGGTCTACTGGTAAAAGTTCTACATGAAATGTATGCACATGAGAGCCCCATGGGAAAGGGGAGCCCCATATGACAATATATTGTAACAATTAATACATGATTCCCGGTCTGTGATCAGTATCTCTACCCGAATATCTCAGAAAGGAGTGTATAGTTGGCAGCACAAAAGTGTTCCATTATTTTAAATTCTTTTCACTCAATAAAAAAGAGCAAATTTAAAGAAACGCATTAAGTAGATTATTTTTTAAACTGCGCCTAGTTACATAGCAAATCATACATGGGAGATTGATTGCATCGGACAGCACTTGCCATCATGCCCTGTTGGACAAGCTTCAACACGTATCGCATTACTCATAAATTACATCATATAACACATAACGTGGCGGCAGAATGCCCAGGTGAAATCCATTTTTTTTAAACTCCATGTTCCCATTGTCTGTTGTATTTATCTCCAACTGAATGTGTTAATGAAATTGTATAACAAGGTTCTATGCCTCAAACGAGGCTGGTGCAATGCTTATAGAGGAGAATTGTGCTGGGTAGTTTCCATTTTTTGGGATTCCCAATATGTCCCCAGCAAAGATCTTGTCTATCCCAAAATAAGTATAAATCATTGTGTACCCTCAATAAATGTAATTCCATTTTCCTTGGAGATGGGGTTCTTATATAACTTCCTCTTTCCATGGATAACTGTCTAGACACAGTGACCTGACCGACCATCCGTTCGGGCACTGCCTGATTTCCCCATAGGCCAGTACGACCCTGGTTCCTTTGTCAGTACAGTGGTCAGACTCCTGAGCCTCTCAGCCCTGCTATCACTGTGGGGGAAAGAAATAGGTGTCCATGGTGGGACACCAGTCCCAGTCTGCCCAATGGGAGGGGATAGATGACAGTTCAGTTCAAATGGAGATTTGTCACATGAAATGCTGTTCCCCTATAGGACACTAATGTCTCCACATAATAGACTATTCTCACAGATGTACTCATTCTATCACGCTTTGACGGAGGCATTGCCCTACTCACCAGACTCAGGCCCATCACTCAAACAAATCACAGCTATTCTTCATGCAGCAGCTCACCAAATCGCAGCCGTCAATTGGGCACTGAGTTGAAAATGAGATTGGGACTATGGATCTGGAATAGTGCCTATGGAAATTGTGTCACAAAGTCCTGATGAATATGGGGCGATGTAGGATATATATCTTACGCAGTAGATAGCATTGGTAAAGGATTGCTAAGAACCTCTTCAGAGGTGGCACAGATACGGGTATTAAAACAATGACCAATAGGTTAAGATATGGTGTCCTTTTAGCAGCATGGAAAATAACAAACTACATATGTATATGAGCAAGACACATGAGGCTGGTAAACTTACCTGCCTCTGCTCGGGGTGCCTAAAAAAATGCAGGTGTTTCGGGTAGAGTGCTGAACGCACTCTGAAAGATCATGTACAGCATGGGTAACATTGGGCCAGATGTACGACCGTTTATTGTGGTTGCAAAGGGGCATTTGGCCCATTTGCGACCGCAAAAAACGGATGCACAATGTACTAACGCTATTTTGCGAGTTGCTAATCTATTAGCGCCTCCCAAAATAGGGTTAGCGACTCGCTATTAGGAAGGGGCGTGCCAAGGGCGTCCCTCCCTAATAGCAAGTGCAAATGCCATGTATGAGTGTTTTGCGACCGCATATGCAGTCGCAAAAAACTCGCAGTTTACCACCTACTTCAAGTAGGTGGTAAACCATTCGCAAACGGGAAGGGGTCCAAAGGGGACCCCCTTCCCCTTTGTGAATGGGTACGCCAATATTTTTCAAGAGCAGACAGTGGTCCCAGGGACCGCTGCCTGCCCTTAAAAAATTAAACTGAAAAGTTTCATGTTTCTTTTTTAAATGCATCCCGTTTTCCTTTAAGGAAAATGGTCTGCATTAAAAAAAAAATGCTTCATTGACAAAGCAGTCCCAGACATGGTGCTCTGCTGACCCCAGCAGGCCACCATCCCTGGGAGTGCTAGCCATTCCCAATGGGGTCGCAAATTGTGACAGCCTCATTAATATTCATGAGGCATGCAATTTGTGTCCCCATTGGGAATCGCATATGGTGTCTGAGACACTGTTGTACATTGAATGTTGCGACTCACAGTTTGTCGCAATTTGCGAGTTGCAAAATGTAATGGTCGTACAACTGGCCCATAGGTCCTAATTTAAAGTTTAACGGACGGGTATCCTGTTACCATTGTGATGGGTGTCCCAACTGCTATATTAAGAGTGCCTATGGCACTTGCAATACGGCAGACGTGATATCCATCATGTTTTGAGGAGTGTCTCATCTGCCAAACTGTACCTAAGGCCCTTAGTGTGAAAGTGGTTGGACAATAGCCAATATCTCAACATACAGCACTGTCAGCAGGATCTACAAGACCTGATGGCCCTGCTAACCAGGTAAGGCTGGGAGATTTGCCAGGCCTTGAAGATGTTGAGTAGCTTTGGTGCTAGTTGTTGGGCTTCTGTGGCTGTTATTGAGAAGTAGATGATATAATTGCAAAATCTTCAGCATCAGAGGTACACCTGCAGTAACTGAAACAAGATCCAGCCTGATAGGGCACCAGATTTCACAAGCCTGTAATAGTGAGCCTCAGCAAGGCCTACCAGTGCTTAGGGGTTCTCCCTTCTCTGCACAGAGTCCTCAGACACTTAGGAAGAAGTTGGCACAGAAACTGAAATATAAAAGACAGAGTTTATTAAACCTTATAAGGTGGAGCTAACATTCACACATCACCCTTCAGTAATGCATGAAGTAGCACACTGAATGGAAGGATCCTGGTCCTTTTATACCCACACAGGGGCTCAAATGAAGGCGGTACAAACACAAATGCTGGTTGTAGGTACATATAAGGTCATACAGAGAATGCACAGTCGACAAGTGGGTGGAGCTAACAGTTTCTACTTTTAGTAGACACATCCTGACATTTATAAACTTGAAACAGCTGCAAGCTCAACTGAGCATGTGCAAAGCAAGAGGAACTAAAGTTAACTTGTCTCTAGGCAGATTTCAAGAGCAGTTGACAGGAAGGTAGGACAGAGCACATGGTGAGCACATGGTAGCACATGGCAGCCAAAATGGCTGCCAGAAATACAAAATGGATTCCACAAAGCGGACAATTTAGCCTCTAAATACAGGCTGTCTTCAGCCAATGCTTAACTTAAGTGCTGCCAAATTACAACAGACGGCCCTTTCAGCATTGGCTGAAGACATTCGTTTATCTGGGGTAATCTAGATATTCATCCCGTACATCTATTAACATTATTTCGGCCACCTCTTTATTCAACATTTGTTGGGCCTTTGTTTCAGCAACGTTCCCTCTTCCCAGGTATACAAGCAGAGATGCAAATGGAGCAAAGCATTGGACCACATTGGATACATACACAGCATGTAAAAAGTATTAATCATTACACACAGGATAGTCAGTAGCTTCCAGCTCCAAGCAGAAACAAGAGTCCAAAATCATCTAGTCTAATTCTAAGTTTCAGGGCTCTGATGTATTTCAGTGACTATCTATTTCAATTAATAGCCAACAGCACATACTTAATAAAAACATTTTCAATTGACTTTTCCAGTATTTCTTTTGTGAGGGCTAAAATATCAATTTAATATATTTTTAGGAGGAGGGCAAAGTAATATTTGTCAACTGCTCAGGAAAACATTTTTCGTGTAGAATAAGCATTATAAGTAATGCAAATATTAAAGAAGTCAGACAGATTATTACAAAAACCATCCTGGCTCCAAAGGACCAGGAGGACCACACAGGGCCATAGGAATTAGGACAAGGGGCCGCAAAGGGCTGCTCCTCCTCAAAAATGGGACGACCAAAGGGGTACATTACTAACAAAAAAAAGAGTCCTTGGGAAATTTTAGCTGCTGTGGAACCAGCCAGAGGGGAGTCTTCTCCCTGTGTCCGTTTGAGCCTCACAGGCAGGCTCTTGTTGTTCCCACGGTGGAGCTGCACAACTCGCAACTCAAGAATCACGGCCCAGTTTGAGAAGAAAAAGTCTTTCAACGATCCTGTCCAGTGTCTCAAGCAGTGCACAAGTTCTCTTCACTTTAATCTAACAGGCACCAGAGGCACAGCACCTGTACCCTAAACTCAAGTCCTTCCCTAACTCCTATATTGCTCTGCTGGCGCACTGCTCTTTTGTTAGGGCCACAAATTGCATCCAGTGTGCCCAGGTATCTCTTGATCAACAAACAAAGGTGCAAACTTGCATTCACTTTGGGACCAGGATTAAGAGGCCTGATGCTAGGATCTCTGAAGCAACCCTTGTTTCAAAAGGGGTCACCTCAAGCAAAGCCTCCTTGCCGTTCTGGTCGGTCTGTGACTCTCTCAGCTGGGCATCAAAAACTTGATCCATGATTTCTCCTTTCTGATTTGTGACCCCGTCTTTCTCCCAAGACAGTGGCAGGGGTACACAATTCACATCCCAGGGCTTCCGCCTTCACTGAGGTCCTAGTTGCCAGCAACGCCTGTGCTGGTTACCTTCACTTTGGCTTCAAGCTGCAGTGGCGCTGACTCCCCAGGCTGGATCTGATGTCCGGGCCCCTCTGGCAATGGTTGTAAGGCAGCAAATATCTATTGGTGGACAGAACAAGAGGTCTTTAGACAAGGCACAGAAATAATCTATCAACAGAGAGGATAGTCTCAGAATACTTTCTTAGTCCTGGGGCACCCCATACATTAGCAAGGCACCCAAGAACCACTTCATCTATCTAAGAGTAGAAAACCCTGGACCTATTGGCAAGTATAAAAGGAACGTTTTGGTGAACTGACAAGAGTAATACATCACCCAATCCCAAACAGCCAAGGAAGTCTGTGTTCATTTACTAAATTCTGAGGAAAAGAGAAAAACAATACAGACATACTCCAAATACTTACATTGGTGTATTCCTATATTACTAATCTGAAGAACCCTCAAGAAAAAGGAAATGTTCTACACTTTTACTCATAGATTTTACATTACTTATACAGGACTGCAGACACTTGTAAAATAATTTCTCTTACATGTTATGCTTAGGACCATGCTCTCATGTTATAGGTGCAGCAGGAAAATCTAAAACTGCTAATTTAACAGGGATTCTTATTGCAAAAAGAACTAAACTTCGACATAGTGGGTACATTTTCTTCAGCAGAACATGTTATGACAAACAAACTCCTATAAAACAATATTTTCCTTCAAAATGTTTGCTAAGGATCACATGAGCGTCTTTCCTGCATTGTACTTTTCACGATCTGGACTATGTAACATCATTTTCAAAAGGAAAAAAAACCCTATCTCCAGCTCTAATAAGGGCTGTCAGCTTATTGACAGAGACTAACTAATAAAAAACTAGCAATTCCCTTGCAAAACTGTATAGAACATGAGAATAACATAAACAATAATAGTGTTGCCACCTGAGATTTTTGAACAGAAACCGCCACTATACAGTTCTCCTTAAAGATCAAATAAGGGAACATCAATCTGTTCTACTCATTCTTTCATACAGGATGGGCAGTAACATAGCTTAGATTGTATCATTTTATTAATGCTAACAATTTTAAAACAGTATTACAGAATAGCCAATAACTGTCACATGGCCATTTCCTAGACAGCTTTAGACAGACTCAAAACAAAGTGAGAAAAAGAAGAGAGAAAACATAATTTTGCCTACCCTTAATTTGTAGAGGAGCTAGCCTCCTTCCCCCATTTTGACAGTAGGAAAACCTGAAACAGGTTTTACTTCTGTCAACACTTTCAACCCCTATTTGTAGCAACTGGGCACAAACAAACTTGTAGGAGATATCTTAGAAAGTGGCTGTTCTCTGATTCAGCCTAACACAAGCAAATTGAGTTAACTTTAAACCAATTCCTACAGCAATTGTACTAGATTAACGTGAGGGCGCATGAATGCAAACTAAAATCCATTTCCTCCTTATCTTAGCCCCTACACAGTATTCTTTAAACTAAAACCATTATTTTATATACATGGCAGATCAATGCTCAACTGAGGGTTGTTTTTCCTTCGTTTCATATGACTGCGCGTGTTTGACAAAAATAGGAAGCAAAGCTTCTCTTCCTCTCTTTGCGCTATCATCTCGTCTTTCAAAAACCTTTCGGAGGTCGAAGTGTCCCAGCAAACATTACCCTTCACCCTGCTAAGTTGCTAAATGCAGAACTCCGACCTTTGACCCGTTCAGCAGCTGCTCATTTGTGTGTGCAAGGCTTGCCATGCGGTTTTGTAATGCAAAGCAACTCTGGAGAATCACAGCTAAAAGGCAGTCCTGTCCGATCCGTTTGCCAGTAATTTAAAGGTAGGATAATAACGTCTGCTGGTTTCTGTATACTTATTTTCATTTGTGTACAGTGTGTGGTGTGCAGTCTAGTAAGACAGAGGTCAGCTGTTTGTTCTATATTTGCATATGTACTAGCTCTAGCTTGAGAATCAGTTTGAAACCTGCCCTGAGTGGTAGAACTGCTTGTAAAATAGTGACTTTAGCTCAATTTCGACTTTGGTGGTAGGGGCACTTAAAAATGAATATCCTACAATATTTTTGCATAATAGGAACCCCCAGAGTGTTCTCTAGATAGCCCAGGAAGGGGAAATCAGAAATGTATAAGGTATACCCTTATAAAAAATGAGTTTTGTACGGCTGGGTAAAGTGACATTTCACATTTAAGTTCCCTTTTTTCCGGTACAGCACTGCTTAAATTCAACTTTGATGCTAGGAATTCACAGTATGATGATTAGGCTTTATAAAGATTAAAAACGAATTTAAAGCATTTATTTTTACTAATATATTTTTTTCATATAATTATTATTATTATTTTTTTAATCAAAACCAACCATTTTGATGATTCCACATTGGAAAAGCAAGCTTCATTCGTAGCCTATCATATTTAAACGCATTCATTCATAACCCTAAGCACAGAAGCCTTACTTGAAACATGAAAAGTCTGCGCCACTTTTAATGGACAGTTATCATTTAACATCAGAACCACAGATGTACTTATGTAAAAAAGGCATTAAGAAAGGAAATCCCTACTTTCAATTTTGTTCTCTGTTATCTAAAATAATGAAACTGGTGTTTTGGAACTTTTAAAATAAGGCAGGCCTGTATACCAGTTTTACACTGACTTAAAATTGTGCTGACTCAGCATTCCTGTCTGTGGCCGTGAGCAGGAATAGCCATATGCTATTTATGCAGCTGTTGTTTGTCAGCAAGCGTCGAATTTTCACGCCTTTCTCAGGAAAAAAACCCTTTATTATTTGAAATACCCTGACAGAGTTAAATCCCCATTTGCTGTGTCAAACAGTTTCTTTTCAGTTAGTCAGTTTAAACACAGCTGTTGGAAAGCTTTTTTTCTCGGGTGCTGAAAGAAAGCATGTCACAGTCTATTTAAAAACTGAGGCATTTCAATGCAGTCAAATCTATCTTTCTATAATGTGTATTTAGTTCAGCAACGACCAAATTCACTCAGGTGATGTGCATGCCTTTTAATGTCTAATACAATGTATTTAAGGAAAATGCTGAAACATTGTGTATTTTAGTCTATTGATTACAAAACACACAATTTCGTTTTTCTTCCTCTGTATGAGGCCTATTTTAATCCTATTGAATACGAATTCTAATTTTATCTTTAGCATTGTGGCAATTTGCACACATGTATAGTGTCTTACTCTGTCAATTTAATAGTAACATGCAGCTGTTTAGCGTATGTTATATAATTCATTTCTGGATTTTTATTTAATATATAAGTAACTAAATGACAGTTTGCATAACAGAATGATGACAGCAAAAAAATATAAACAAACTCATTGAGCTCATTCCAGACTTTTACAAAAGGGGGTCATATACTCAGAGCACACAATACAGCGCGCTTAAAGCTAGCCATTCTTACACAAAGAGCGCAATCGCTATTTACTCACACAAGTATCACCAATGTCAAACCACATAGACATTTAAACACACATTTAACCCACAAATCAACACTTAGGACTTTAAGACAGCTTACAAACTGTACGCAAAACCAAACTATTTGTAAATACTAATTGTAAGTCATATTTACAAGAAGAGCTCTCAAAAGTAGCCCAAAAGACTGTTCCATGTTCAAGAAGCCAAAATACACCAAATTCGCCAGTTTTGGCTGGTAGAACACTCAAAAAGCGCTCTGCATATCACCACTTATGAATGTTACTAAGTGCGCAGATCCGGATCCGTTTTATGTACATATTTAAGTCCATGGGGTACTTAGTCACCAAGGAAGAAATATCTTTTACTATACGTAAACCTATTTAGGTATCCCCTCTGAGGGAGTCAACTAAGTACTTACTAAATCCATATCGGTACCTCCAAAACAGCAACACTTTCTGCGAAGTGTACTGGAAACAGGCATGCCAAAAATAGTGCAGAATATGCAGTATTATAATCAAAGTAGCGCTTAAGGTACTCTTTGTACGTTGCGCTGTTCAAACAATTTCAAATAGAGAAAAATCTCCTCATTACCTGCCTATATGTATTGCAATGCATATATAATTACAAAACAAATTCCAAAATTGGCCAATCATACAAACAAAGCCACAGTAAGTGTTTACTAAAACTACCTTACCAATCAAAGGCATCAAACCAACAGCAAGTGCCGCAAAACGGCTCTTACCAATCAAATGGTGTCCAGGTTCCAACTGCCAAGTTCTCAAATTGACCAAATGGTCACTGCACGGCAAATCAACAGAAGAGATCTCAGTCAAGGACCGGCGCCGCCGGGATGGTCAGATCAGAAAGAAAGGAAAACGCCATGGGTGCCAAGACTCAGGTCTCCTCAGGCAGCGATCGCGTCCAAAGCGAGATTCCAATCCTTCGTCGCGACCAGTCCTTCGGGCATCCGAGTCTTTTGATGAGTCCCACGTTGGAAGCGCCAATTTGTAATAGTGAGCCTCAGCAAGGCCTACCAGTGCTTAGGGGTTCTCCCTTCTCTGCACAGAGTCCTCAGACACTTAGGAAGAAGTTGGCACAGAAACTGAAATATAAAAGACAGAGTTTATTAAACCTTATAAGGTGGAGCTAACATTCACACATCACCCTTCAGTAATGCATGAAGTAGCACACTGAATGGAAGGATCCTGGTCCTTTTATACCCACACAGGGGCTCAAATGAAGGCGGTACAAACACAAATGCTGGTTGTAGGTACATATAAGGTCATACAGAGAATGCACAGTCGACAAGTGGGTGGAGCTAACAGTTTCTACTTTTAGTAGACACATCCTGACATTTATAAACTTGAAACAGCTGCAAGCTCAACTGAGCATGTGCAAAGCAAGAGGAACTAAAGTTAACTTGTCTCTAGGCAGATTTCAAGAGCAGTTGACAGGAAGGTAGGACAGAGCACATGGTGAGCACATGGTAGCACATGGCAGCCAAAATGGCTGCCAGAAATACAAAATGGATTCCACAAAGCGGACAATTTAGCCTCTAAATACAGGCTGTCTTCAGCCAATGCTTAACTTAAGTGCTGCCAAATTACAACAAGCCTAACTAAGCATCAGATTTCAACAGCACACCCTTGGTGTACCAAAGTAGGCATGCCCTAATCTAAAGCTGGCATAAGCATTACATGACAGTTTTACTGTTTGGATAAGAGGAGCCCATAATTTCTGCCTGTTTAACTGCTTTCCACTTAGTCAACCATCTGAGCCTTTCCGTAAAAATGTCCACATTGAATTTCTGGCACCGTGGGGTGTGACACAAAATGCTGGGACTACCCTGAAAAATTAGTGAGGGGTGCCCAAGATATTCACCACCTGCCCTGAACGCTCATCCAGAACATCACAGCGCATAGAACTAAAAAATGATGGCTTGCCCTTTTTCCTCCAGCCAAAACATTTATCCCCCCCATACTGCAGCGTCCACTTTACACTGCTTTCAGGGCCAGGGTGAACTGCCAACACAATTATATGAAACTGCCACTTCACAGACAATTCTACTTTCTTTATTTTCACCAGGTCTCCAATTTTAATATCAAAATCAAACAAGTGATGAAAAGTAAGAAAAATGAGACGTCCTGGCAATGTTATCCTATTTTAGGAAACAACAGGGTCGGACTCGCCTACAGGGCAATCTGGCAGTGCTGGATTGACTGGTCAGACATGTCAATGTATGGGGTATTTTTTTAGTTGTTCTTTTGGGCCTGTTGTATGGTCTGGTGGGCCGGCGGTTACAGTTGATTTCTCTAATATTACCACAAACATTGTCCGCAGCCACTGGCGGCTGGCACCCCAAATATCAGGTGCGGCAACCACTGACCAGCAATGCCTGGTCAACGCCAAAGCTGTCAGACATGGCTCGTTATAAACAGAGTTTATAGCAGACAATGACTGAGAACTCTGGCGTTGAGGCTGAAGGTAGTGCGAGTCTTAAAGTGCATTAGTTGGTTAAGAATAAAAAAATAAAAATGTACTTACTGCATGCACTGGCTCACCTCCGGTCCTCCTGCTTCTGTGCCTCTGCACTGGTTTGGTCTGCAGGCTGTAGCAGTTCTCCACACTAATCTAAACGCTGCTCTCATTCTTCTGATAATGTTAGAAGCATGAAAGCAGTGCCAGGATTGGCAGGAGCGGGCTGCCTCGACGCTCCCTTAGGCCCGGGAGACCTTTGCCTGCTCTCCACCTAGCTGTCTTAGACAGCTGTGTGGAGAGGTTTACATTGCGCATGTCAGGCTGGCCGTCGCAAGACAGCCGACTGAAGTGACATGCGCAGTGTAAACTGGTAGAATGAGCACCACTCCTCTGCTGCCAGTCAGCAGCAGTGGCCCAGCCCGCAAACACGGCTCGGGGTGGGGAAAGGGAACAATAAAATGATAATGAATTCTTTTTCTACTACTTTATTTTTTAACCTTTTGCCGTGCTGGCTGCAAGGGGGGGGGGGGGCGATGCTCCTCTGCCCTAATAGATGGGCCGCTGCTGTCCGCAGCAAACACAAATGCCTGCAGTCTCCCATACCTTGCAAACCATTATACAGCTTGTCTTTACAACTTTCAACCTGACCTGATTTGCAAATGCGGGCCACTTTTTAGGTCTCGCCTAGGCAGCGCGCATGCGGTCTTCTAGGAGGGCCTTTAGCCATCGGTCTTCACTTTTCAAGCACTGCACTCGTGCTTGTGGTGGCATCCACCTTGCGGGAGCGAACAGCGGCGCGCCACAAGCACGAGTGCAGTGCTTGAAAAGTGAAGACTGATTGTTTTTTAATGTGGTGGATTTCCCTTTGACTCACTGCCATCTAGTGGTCACTGCCATGAATAGACGCACTCGTGCTTGGAACGCATGAGAGACCTTCACAAAGGAGTATAGTCATCATGCCATTTTCAACTTACTTTCTCTGTCTCCTACTTACCTCCAAAATGGGCTTCCAATGCAATCCCTTTTTGTTCTTTCTTTGCATTGGCAAAGCCAATAGGGTAGACTTAAATGTGATAAACAACATTTACGTCTGCTGTTTCAGTAATTAGCAGTTGTAATGCCTGTTAACTTTCGCAGCCACAGTCAATTCAGGGCTGTTGGCTTTGTCAGTTTACTGTTAGTAGACCATGAAGCATTGTTTAGTACTTGAACTTCCTAACGTACTATTTACTCCCACTGTTGCACTGCATCCTCTACTTCCACCCATGACATGGGAATCCATGATAACTTAGTTTGCGCCTCCAGTGTCTTTTTTGACAAACTACATTTTCAACTTACATACTCGTCAGATTTGCCTCAATTTTCTAAGCTTCAAATTGAAGGCCTTACTAAGTCAGCAGTATGGTATTGGGTTGCTGCAGCCCCACTTCGTACGCCTTTCCAAGCAAATTAAATAATTTAAACAGCCAAGCGTACAACACACGGATGGTAATTATGCGTATTTTGTGCCATTAGTGTCTTTAACCGAGCATTAAAAATAAGAGATGTAGCCAAAAGCAAAATGACCCCAGCTGCTACGACTGGAAATGCTGCAAAGTACATGTGAGGAAAGAAGCTGAAAACCTTTGGATAAAGTGAGTTTGCAGTGTACTTTCTAGGTCTATTGATATGAGGGTGACCTAGTGCTTAAGGCTACTCCACCATCCACAGTTAATAGTAAACTTCAAATGGAAGTTAATCCCCTCCCTCAAGGCCAGTCTTTGTCCTTCTGAGCTGAAGATCACTTCATTACTTGTTGCGCGGCCCTTGCTGGCCCTCCAAGCTGTCTATTTGCAGCTTTTCCGGTGCCGATTGCCTCTATCTACCGAACAACTCTCGTGGTCGTTTCTGGCTGCATGGCCGCTCTGCCCAGCAGCTTATCCTATTGGGTCATCCAGTGAGACGGGCCCAAATTGAAACTGAACTACGCATCCTCCCGCAACAACCTCAGCTGGTCAAGATGTCACTTCAGACCGCACACGCTGCTTATCTCAGCTGTTGGATAAACCCCCCTTCTTGCATAAAACATGTTAGGCAGTTACGAAAGTTTAGTGCCTATCAGCAGTTCCACCATTTTTTGTGTATGGCTACGGCGTTTTTATTAATCAACTTGAAGATTTTCGATTAAAGTGAGAATACAATCGTTTTCACTCTTATATGGGGGGGGTGCATCTGGTGACCCCGTTTCACTGCATATAATTTACTGATGGGCCTGTTTTGGTTTTAAGATTTTCCCTACCCCCACTCCCCTCACGCCTTGCCTATTGCCAAGGCCACTGGAATTATGCTGCAGGAGAGGGCCAAATTATGCAGCAGAGTTCAGTAAATTATGCAGCAAGAAAATGCAAATCATGTGGCATAATGCAGCACATTTTTAAATAGTATTATTTCATTATTTTGTACTTTTTCTCTTTTTGAAACTGCCTGGGCATTAGGTGCACCTCATTAGTACCAGTAAAATACCCAAATATAGCAATAAGCAACATAAAGATGACCAGTCAACTTTTGCAAAAGGCCTTCCCTGTGCGGCAACAGTGCTGCTGCGTTTTTATTAACTTTTGATATTAGATTTATATGTTTACCCCTCTGTCCGCATGGCCTCTCACTCTCTCTCTCACTGACTGACTCTCTCACTCTGTCTCACTGACTGACTCTCTCACTCTCTCTCTCTCACTAACTGACTCACTCTCTCACTCTCTCTCACTGACTGACTGACTCTCTCACTGACTGACTGACTCTCTCATTCTCTCTCACTGACTCTCTCACTGTCTGACTCTCTCTCACTAACTAACTCTGACTCTCTCTCTCTCACGGACTCTCTCTCTCCTGACTAACTCTCTGACTCTCTCTCTCTCTCATGGACTCTCTCTCTCACTGACTCTGTTACTCTCTCTCTCACTGACTAACTCTCTCTCACTGACTGACTCTCTCTCACTGACTGACTCTCTCACTCTCTCACTAACTGACTCTCTCACTGACTGACTAACTAACTGACTCTCTCACTAACTGACTGACTGACTGACTCTCTCACTGACTGTTATACAGGTACTATTTCCCAACCTTCACCCTCCTGTTATTTATGCCCCCCATAACAAAAAAAACCATAACAAGCAACCATTGGGACAGGCAGATAGAAGTTGCCAGCATTAAAAGGACAAAAAAAAATGAAGACATTATTTATTGTTAATACTTTTTTAATATGGTCGTTCAGTTGTACATAATGCTTTCTTGGTCATATATAAGGTAACAAAAATGCTTCTGACACTTCTTTATTATAACTTTTAAGCATGCTGCAGACTTCTGTACAGCACAGCTTAAAGACATAGGCAAAGTCAATATCTCTGTCTAAACACTTATAAGGTCCCAAAGGAGAGACCTATTGGCTATGCCAATGCTTGTTTAGCCATCTGATTTGCTAATGGAGCCACTTTTAATTTGGTGCTAGGCCGATTTTCTGTCTTAGTCGGAACCCGGGAAACAACACACATCTAAGCGTTTGAAAAACTAATAAGCAAATTAGGTCACCTGCTTCATTCTCTGTTCTCTAAGTAGGAATTTAATATAGTCATTTTTACAGTTTGAAAAGCAAAGCTACATCCACAGAAGGTGACATTAACCTCCTACTTGACAATGATTACATTTGCCTGTTTCTTTTTTCAGCTGGATGGAAATTGTTCTTAATCTAATGAGGTATCAGTTCAAATCAGATAATGCAAAATGGAACTTTTCTTAGACCGCTCTTATGCTGCATTAATATTTCTTTGACTTGAAATCTTTCATTTATCAGAAAATGTAACACTAAACAAATTGCTGTGGATGCCAGTTCCAGCCACAAATCGGAAAATAATTTGCCACGTTCTATAACTCCAATCCTCAACAGTCATTTTTTTTCTTCTTCAAGTGATGGGTGACAGGACAGTGTATTTTGTGTCACATGTTCAGTAAACAATTTTCCTGTTATATGATCTTTTGCTGAACTCTGTAAAGAAACATGTTATTGTGTTTTTTTTAGTTATTATTATTATTGTGTTTTTTAACGAAAGAGTATATTGATTGATCTGTTTATGTGGCAAACTGACGGCCTTATTGTGAGTGGCCCGGTAAATTGCGATCCCTGAGCAAACACGTTTGCACAGGCATCGCGATTATAATTATTACAATCTTTATCTGGGTGCATCCCCCATAGAATTTCGATAGGTCACATCTGTTGTGATTTAAAGGGGGGAAAGCCCGGAAAATACCAGGCCAGGCGGATTTTGGTGAGTAACTCAAAAATCTGCATTTTACGCCGCATCGCTGCATTTCATTTGCAAAACTGGTAATAGGAGCAGGGGCGGCTCCTCCATTAGGGCGGAGGAGCATCGCCCCACTGCTTTCTCGCAGTGCGAGAAGCAGAAACATAAAATGGTATTTTAAATACCATTTTATGTTTCTGCTTCTTGTGCTGCGAGAAAGCAGAATGGTATCCCTGGTTGGGGGCGGGCGGGTGGGCAGGTCGGGGAGGAGTGGCTTGCCCAATGCTGTGGGCCCTGACTGTTTGGTCGGCCCTCTGGGGCTGACCAAACCAGTCATGTGCACTCTGCATTTTCTCTATGTAGGCTGCATGCAGCCTACATAGAGAAAATGGCCTTCCTACAGGCGCCCGGCTGGGTGCCGTCCGCACCAATCACAACGCTGCCATTGCAGCGTTGTGATTGGCTTAGGGGAGGGGAGGGAGGATGCCTGCTTTCTGTTCCTGATAATTATCGCACCTAATAAATTCCAGACACCTTGGCATCCAGTACTGAGCCATTCGTAGTGAGGGCCATAGAGAACTGATCCACCTTGAGATGTCGAAAGGCTGCAGACAAATCAATCTACCATGTCTGCTTGTGGAATGTTGATTTTCCTTGTGTCTGAAAGTCCTGATTTTATTTAAGGGACATTATTATTCTCTTTTTTTATTACTTGTAGGAAGGTAGGATCTTGCTGCATAGTTACCCCCACTTTTTGCCTGGTGCTGTGCTGGTTTTTGACTAGTCTGACTGGGATCCTGCTAATCAGGACCCAGTCTATCTGCTTTCTCCCCAAAATGTTATGTCCTTAGGTACACTCCAGATTGGATACTGGGGTACCCTTGTCGGTCCCTAGTATATGGTACCCATGGCATAGGTACCCCAGAGGCCTCCCATGGGCTGAAGCATGTATTATGCCACCCATGAGAGGCCATGCAAAATGGATCTACAGGCCTGCCATTGCAGCCTGTGTAAGTTGGTGCATGCACCACTTACTTAAGATATAGGTTTACTATATCTAAGGGTCACTACACCTAAAACCTATAAGTCACCCCTATAGCAGGCCTTGACAATCCTGAAGGCAGGGTGCTTGGTTCTAAGTGAGAGGGTGCCACTGCATGAGCAGAACACCCCTGCAGCCTACGGAGTCCATTCTCCCGGTTGTTAGTGCTGCAGCCATTTAAGACATATAGAGTGGCATTATGCGACCGCGTGATGACCAACTCTAAAATGGCTGTTTGGGGTCAAACATTGTGGAATCATACCCTCACACCGGTAACTGGTGTGGAAGGTATGATTCCACCCCTCAGAAACGAGCTTTGTGAGGTCCCTGGTGTTCCCGGTACCAGCCTTCTAGTCCCCGGCAGCCCAAAAGGGTTGCTGCCGACGAGAGACACATTTCTGCCCTCCTGCTGCTGAGCCAAGCTCGAGCAGGGGAAGGCAGAACAGTAGGCATCCTGTCACAGGGAGGTGTAACCACCTCCCAGACAGGATTTAGTGTATTAGGCATGGGTGGGTGCACTTGCCAGCGACCGAAAGTCTGCATGAGGGGCACATTAGGTGTCCCTGTGCATAGTCCAGTTCAAACCAGTCCTGGGAGCCGTTGGCTCCTGCTCTGGCGCACAACTGGACAAAGGACATGGGAGTAACCTCCCCACTGTCCAGACCCTCCCCTGGGAGGGTCCCCTGAATCTGTCCAACCCTCTCTCGTGGGTACAAAAGGGCTTACCTGGCTGTAGGACCCTAGATTCGACGTGGACAAGATTCTGAACCAGAAACCACTGAACTTCGACCGTCTGGACACTCTGGACTTTGTTTGGGCCCGACTTCGTCTCCCTCTCCGTTCAAAGCATCGTCTGTGCCTGTGCACCATACAGGCTCCGTGCAGGACCTGTCGAGCATCAAGGACAACTGAAGGTATCTCCCTTGGAGTAAAGGAGTCACTCCCCTGCAACCGCAGGCACCACATCTCAACTGACCGGTCTGCTGCTCCTGAGCTCCTACGGACTCTGAAGGCTCCAGCAACACAGGAGGTGGGTTTCTAAGTCCCTCGAGGTCCAAGCTGCCCTTTTACCAAGTTTGAGGTCAGAATCCCTCGTGGGGGCTGCAATACCCGTACCCCTGTGCACTGCATACTTTTACAAGTGCATATGCTTGTTGGCGATTCCAAAACAAGTGCACTGGGCTCCGAGTAGCCCCAACGTCTGGCACCATTTCCACCAAAGAACTCCGGCCTCCTCGCACTGAGTGCTCTGTGGGCTGTTGCTTTGTGAAACTGCTCGAGGTCCTCTTGCGACTCCTATGCCTCCTGCCTGGTGGTCCTCTTGAGGGTCAACACTGCTTTTCTTGGGCTCTGCTAGTTGCTCCAGGCTTGCCCTGACTCCCCTGTGTTTGGTGAGTCTCCTGGACCTTGCTGGTCCGAACCGTAACCTTTCTTGACCATCTTTGTGGGTTGCCGCTGCCAATACTTGTTGGTGCTCCAGCCGGACACCGACCCCTCAGCACTCGACATCCTTCGTGGGGCAGCTCGTATCCAGTTCCTGGTCGCCCTCAACGTCTCCTGGTCCCGGTGGCTGCAGAGTCAAGAACCCCCTCAACGCACCTGAAGCACCCGACATCGGTGGGGATTCGTCTACCGAGCCCCTGGTCACTCCTGAGTGACCTAGACTCTGTCCCCTCTGCTTTCAGGTACTCTTCATCAAGAATCCACCTTTGGATTCCGACGGACATTATTGTTCTTCCCAGCAGTGGCTCTTCTTTGAAGTCCTCCATAGAGATCGACGGCGGTTTCCAACGCCACTTCAGACCTATGCACCCAGCTTCCCTGGAATAGGTAACTCTGGTACTATGCTATCCACGGGTGGGGTGGCTCTCCAACCTCCTAACTTCCACGGGGTTCCTTCAAAGTCCACTTAGAAGGGACCTTAAACTTTAAAACTGCAACCGCGACTCTCCTATAGAATTGTACGTCGCACGCGATCGTGTTCCCACACTGCAGGGAAACAACCTTTACAACGCGGTTGTTACATCACGTTAGCATTACAACGCGGTCGTTACAACGACCGCGTTGTTACAACTCGATGCCATTACATCGCAAGTCATTAGATCGACTTGCTCTAGATGGCGCTCCAACCTAAGGAATAGTATGATTTACTATTCCAACACTTTCCCTACTGTTGCGCAGGGTGGAGTTGGAATAGTAAATTATACTATTCCTAATGTTGGCGCGCCATCTAGTGCAAGTTGATCTAATGACTTGCGTTGTAAAGGTATCGCGTTCTAACCACGCAGTCGTTGTAACGACCGCGTTTGGTATGGAACGCGATGTAAAAGCATGCGTTGTAGCATGCTATATTCCACACTGCACCCGTCCTCCGTGGGGTCCCTACTTACTCACCTTGGGGTCCCAGCGATTCTACATCCTCTAGACACTGTCTTGACTCGAGTCGTGGTTCTTATACCACTATTTTAGTATATGGTTTGGTCTCCCCCTGGAGCCCACTGTGTATTAGTGCTACTTACGATTGTTTCTGTGCTATAGTATTGTGTGCTTTGGGAGTATCTTCATGTAGAATATACTGTGTCGTGCTTAAAGAGTGTTATATCAATAAATACATATTTTTATAACTACTGTGTGGTTCTCCTTTCATTTAACCAATACTATAAGGTTGCATTCTGGTAAAACAAGCTGCTTAACATTCCTTCAAGACTAAGCCTGAAGGCTGCTCTCCACAGCTACCACTTGGATAGCTTACTAAGGTTTTCTTTGACCTCTTAAATAACCATAAGGGTTGTTTGGACTGGTACAGGGTGCCCGCTTTAATTAGTGGACAGTATATATCAGGCCAACTTCCCACACTACTAAATTTCAAAAGGAGCCAAGTTAAAACGACAGCACTACACATCCTTGAAGTTTAGAGTGAGAAGGAATAACAAAGTTCTGAGCTCACCAATCATCAATCTTGTGTAGTTAGTTTACAACTGTGAACAAAACATCCTCTTTTTTGCTGCTCACAATGGAGTTTAGTACCCTCTGTCACCAGTAAAAATGATTGTGCATATTTATTATGCTGTGCTAGTTGTTTTTCTTGTACTTGTTATGAAATTACTCTTTCTCGTGTACCTCATGCTAGGGGCTTATTGCCGATTTCATAGTGTCTGTAAATAATTTTGACAAATTGATCGTTTTTCCAAAAAGCGAGTGTCTAGCTGTTCCGACACTTGTGGTCTTCTATTTGTGACTTAAAAGTGGTAAAACATGTAAGGGTGCCTTTGTATTGTTGATTTATAGAGTACCATACAAGTGTTTACTGATGTTTGCTTCGGTAATAATAACAAAAACAAGCATTTGCAATGCAATAGGTCTCGCATTTACACGAGTTTGAGTTATTGCCATTGTAAATGACATTGCCTTTTATTTATGTGTTGATTTTAAAAACATAAATAAAAGGCATTGTCATTTACAGTGCCAATAGCTTAAACTCTCGCAAATGCAAGACCTATTGCATTTAGTGAGATCGGTCCTGTGCGGGCAGCGCACACGGATCACACAAGGTCTGCAGCAAGAACTGTAGTAAGAGATTTGAGGCCATCGTCATCTTGAGATCAGGCCAAGATTAATTCAAAAGGGGCTTGCATCACAAAACACCTATGTACTCAATGAGTGTTAGCTCACAAGATTAAAAGAAAAAGTGTCCTATTAAATACAGCTAAAATCTAAAAGGCCTACCAGATTCCACCTTCATAAAGTCAAGTTAAAACATCCTCCCACTCTGGGATTTGAAACTAGCGGTTGAAGCCATGGTAATTTCAACCTGCGACTACGGCTCACCCTTTCTTAGTGGCCTCCCCCGACCCCCCCGCAAAAAAATGCATCCCCATTAACATGTGTTCTTCATGCTGCTTCTCTTTCAATGTACAGAACAGAGGTGCACACTACCTACATCCAACCTCAAAACTTCACTACTGCTACAAAAATAATTAGGAGCAAAAACACAAGTATATTGTCAACAAAATAAAACTTAAAGGACATTCTTTTGAGGTCAGGCAGAAATATAATCGATAACAAAGCAGTGAAAACGTTACACTTCGACCAACTTCCAGGTCTCAAGAACGGTGGTGGAGATTGCCGGAGAATGACAAGTTTGGACGTACAGAGGCAAATGTACAAGGTGAAACTCAAATCTCTGTACAAGTTGGTGACAGTCAAACAAGTCGTACAAAGAACATATAAAATATAATAAAGCAAGACAGAGATCCCAAAACGACGCTACCGGCCACTGATAGCCCTGCTAGTTTGACACTCACATGTATGCTGAATGTGCTTCTTGTAATTAACCCCCCGGAGTGCTGGCAGCGAGGAGCAGTAAAATGACCAGGAGGCTGTAATGAACACCACATGTTTGGGCTACAGGCCCCCCGCTCCCAAAACAGCAGCACCGCTAGAGACTAGAGCATGTTATTGTACGGTGGGCCAGTCCCATCCACTAGCCGGGCATTTCCATAGAACAGCAATTACTACCTGCGATCGGCACTGCAATGTGTGCAGTCCTGCAAGCTGGTCTAGACCACGTACATGGTGCACAAGTGAACCGTACAGCTCCTGGTACCCTATACCCTCTTGGGGTACGTGGGGCGATGGGGCGTGAGAGTGGTTTCGCCCTTCAGCTAAGACTGGGCATGCTTTCTTTAACCTGAAACTCCGACTGCCCATTTGCCATTTGTTTATCAGCACATTGTGCCTACAGAGTTTTTTCTCTCGACACCAGACCAGGCAATAGCAGATGTTGACAGTCATGTCATTGAAAAAGCCAAGCTTTTCCTGGTGAGTCACATCAAATGTGTTCGAATAGGCTTTCTGCAGAGTTAGCGAGGATCGGACCACGTTGCACAGGCTTGCTGTAAGGGCATTGCATCACCCCCACCACTTACACAAATAAAGAGCATGTCGCAAATAAGGCTGACAGTTTTAAATGCCCTAAGGCTGCTCTGCATGATTAGGTGATGTAGTTCACCGTCTGCTGAGCCCGGCGCCCTGCCGGGCCACGAGGTGACAATACGGACACCTACAAGCTTCCGCCAGCCTCGGGTTAAAAGGAACCGACACCCCCTTAATAACAAGCAATGAAGTACAAGTAGACAGTAGCGCTTGTGAAAAGCTCAGCTCTCTTTAAAAAAAAAACAAGTATGACGTATGCCCCCTATATTGAAAGTAAAAGCGCGAAGCGTGGTGTGCGTTGTCTAGATAGTAACTTGACCCAACAAAAAAAGTAGTCCTCAGAGCAATACTTAAACAATGACAGCATAGGGAGATAGTGTTTGGCCAGTGCTCCGCAGCTGCAAAGCGGAAACCAGAAAGGAGGGGAAAGAGAAGCAATTGCCCAGTAATAAGCAAGTATTTTCGAAGGACAGTGGCACACACAAATAAAAAGCAAGGGCAACCAGTGGGTGGAATTTTCACTTCACAAACTAGCTACAAAAGGTCGCTAAGCAACAGCGCAAGCGCTGTTACCTTCGACCTAAAAATGGTGAATTGACTAGTTTGTTATCAGTGATCTACCTTCTGCTTACTGTAACATACCCTTTTTAAAAAATGACTTTTGGACCATTTGCGCACCACAAAAGTTGCCTGCCAGTAGTGCATTTTTAATGTAAATCATTGCATTTTAATTGAAATGGTGTAATCAAATGTAACACCAAGGTGTATATTTCAGGCATATGCAATGTGTTGTATTGGACTATTTATAACTGAAAATAATTCCAAGTGGTCAGGCAAAAATATTTCATGAATATATCAGTAACTGGTTCTGATTAAAAGATGGGTATAGTATAGTAGTTTACTACTGTGATTCAACACAGACCATTCAGGTGGCTGCCATTTACTCTGTCAACAAGATATGGATTGGAGGGCCAGAGAAATATCATATTGCATAATGGTTGAGATTCTGATTGCTGCCGGCAACTACTCAGTTTCCTCCATGTAGGAGCTTGGTATTAGAGCGAGTGTCTTCAGTCTGCATGGTAGAGGGATATTAGGCATGCACATATATTGTTGTTATGGAATCTTCAATTGTGCATAATAGCTGCCTCTAAATATATTATGCAGTGATATGGCTCATATTGGCTCCTTTATTAAATGATCAGCTGACCTCAGCCTAAGAGACCATTTTGCAGCAACCAAAGAAGTGCAGACTGTCAATCTGCTCTTCTCTTGGACATAACATATCCTGTAACTCTTCTATAATTCCTGTCCTCCAGCCAGAACTAAGAACTTTCCTTCTGTCCTCTCATACACCAACGTTTGTCACTCATAAAAAATATCTTGTTACTAACAAAGTACTGTGAAGTAGTTTTGAGGCAACATGTTGGTGCTCTACAAATTAGTGTTAATAAATGATATAATGGAGAAATATATACTACTAATCTCTAACCTCAATCCCACTCTCCGTGACTACAATCACTGAACACCATCCTATGCTGTTGTCTTGGTTCTGCATTTTCAAGGCCACCCTCTCTTTCTGTTCGCCCCACGCTTGAATGCTCTTCTATATGCTCCAAAAAGTCTCAATAACCATCTTTCCTTTGATATGTTTTGCTATTCACACATATATAAACATAGCCCTTCCATGATAGAACAAAAGGAAATTAGTTTGAGGAGTTTAAATGTGTTAAGTATACAAACAGCAGAGAGAAGGAGCAACACAGCTAAAGGGAGACAAAGGGACAGATCTCCTTCTTATCAAATAAGAGAACCATGTTTGCTTTGGTAAAACGATACACTATAGGTCTTCATTTACCTTTTGTGCCTGAAGACTGTGAAAATAACATTGAATGAGTATAGGAAATTCTTTATACCAAAGGTTTCCCCATTTTTTGCACCTTTTGACTCGGAGGTTTTGGACAGCAGAAATGAAGACAGCCTTTCCTTTTGCTCTGACCTTTTTGCGGGGAGACTTTCTCCTTATGTTGATCTTAGCTACTGCTGTGATAAATTTTCCTTTGCTTTATTAACAGTTGCTACTGCACCTTGTTGGGGAAGTCGGCTGTGTTTCTGGAACTGCTCTTTATGGGGAGTTCATTCTTTTGACTAACTAGAGGCTCCAGAATCTTGCTCTTTTCCAAAGAGAACTCTTTATGGCTTCTTATTTAGATTAGGACTCTTAGACTGAGATAGGGACTATTTCCTTTATGGAACACGCTGTCTATTTTATGCTGACTCTAACGAAACCTTTTCTCAATATTTCTGTAATTTGATTAGTCTGAATAAAAACGACAAAAACAATACTAATCTCTTTCTGAGAAATAAAGCTTTAAAACTATTCCAAACCTCTCATCATTGATTGAACATTAAGATGCTGAAAGTTGATGATTCTATTTGAAATTAAATTTATTACAGCTCCATTCAATCAAGGTGGCAAAAATCCATTTGCCTGAAGATGGAGGAACGCCCAAAATAGGAAGCCATTGTTGTAAGTGCTTTGGGTCATCAATTGGCCCCCCCCCAATTTTGGACGCTAACAGGTGGCTGGCATATCGGGATGGGTTGTGCTACATAGGGTTGATAGAAACATGCTAACATTCTTTTTTTATTTTTCCTATTTCATTCTTCTTCTCTCCCACCCCTTCTCTATAGAGTTGCTAATGTGATTATTACCATTTGGTATATATCTATCTATCACAAATGTATTGAGAAGGGCATAAAGCGTGCAGTTGGAGATTGGAACTCATCGTGTGCTTTCCATATTCAGAGCCTGCTCAAATCTCCATTTTATCACCCTTGAGGAAGACCTCTTTGTCCCACATTTAGGAGGTCGAAATACATAGGCAGCTCTGTGAGGAGCAAAGTAAACAATGTAGTATCATAAGTTGGGCAGTACGAACTTTATTTCAAGAGAACGTGTCCAATGCCTAAGCAAAACTATTGCCCTCATGTGAGACATTAGTTGATATTGTTATCACATAATATTGGGCAGGAATCTGAGATTGCGAACAGTTTGATTGTTGCAACTATTCACATCTTTGGCAGCCACCCATGTGATCATAATATGTAGGTGTGTATCTGCATTAGAAGCCTTTGTGTATGTCACTGTACTTAATTTTGCATATAAGATAACATCTGTAATGTTATATGTGCTGGAGTTTCAAGCAGAGTAAAAAGTATTTTTGAAGTAATTTAAGACAAAATGGTGAATGAATTCCAGGTGTTCATTACTGAATTAATTATGATCTATGGCAATTCAGGTACTCTATGGTCTTCCATATCTTGATGTGGTCCCCCTAGTTGGGAAAAAGTGCCTGCTAGAGGGCAACTCCTCAATAGCAAATGGAGAACAAGTTGCATTGTAGGATATGGTCACTGTTGGAATTGCCTGGGAGAGGATTGACAACGATTGGCAGATGCGTTGTTTTGGGGTAAATTTTCTGCTTGATTTTAAAGAAAAGGGTTTTTTTTTGGCTTTGATTAGTTTTTTGCTCCGCGTACTAAAGAAAGTTTACATCATAATAGGAGACTCTGGTATTGGCATACAGCGACTATGTCAATATGACATCATTCTGTCACCACCATGGCAGCTCTCTTTTGGTCTCTCACAGCCTTTAATGTCATTTTGAACTTGGTCTCATTTATTGGACTTTGACTTAAGAACTTGATGTTTCTAATCTTGGTCTTCCCAACCAATCAGTAATACAATGGTAACAAATTGTTGTTTTCTTCCCATTTGATATATTTCAATTGTACACCAACATGTTCGAGGTCTGCTCGCTACTTTGTGACTCTTGATATTTTTAAGGGGCTGCGTAGCATAACACCATACATCCTCTGTTGTGTGATAGCCTCCAAGATGCAATTACTCATTTTCAAGTACTTGCCACGATTTTACAGTCCAAAATGTACGTTTGTGATCTATTTTTTTATAGATCTATGCTACCACATTTCTAACACCTTTGATTTGTGCTGAATTTATATATTTTCTTCCTTCATGAGCAATAACTCCCTAGTTGACAATAGAATCATCTGCAACAATCAAATTTCACATTCCACTCCCCTCATTGTCCCCTCATCCCCACTGTTGCACCACTGTTGTCCTCTCTGCACCTCACTGGTACCCACCTTAAACTCCACTAAGCCTGTGTCCCACTGGTACCCACCTTAACCTCTACTTACCTGTACAATGTGTCCCATATCATTTGGAACATTCCTGAAGTAGTTGAGACTTACACTGAGGCAATTTATTTTGCTTATGAGTCATCTGTATGGAACAGTACAAAGAGTGCTTGCTTTCCTGGGTGTTAAACATTTTAGGAGTGTCAATCCTTTCTGCTAGAGTTCTTTTTGATCATTTTGTATCCTTATCACCTACAATCTCTCCTGCCCAGATTTTCTGTCTCCCACCATCAAGGCATTCTTACGTAGTGGTGTAGCTGCTGTAGTAGTTGTGCATCACATAAAATATTCACAGATTAAAATTTTGAATTCTCAACCACTGGTTATTACTCGGGGCTGTGATCCAGACCATTGTATTTTGATCTTTGTGCTACTACAGACAGGAACAACAAGATTTAAGTCACTTCTGGCACCCCCCCCCCAATAGGGACAGTCCAGCTTGAATTATAGGTCAATTCCCCTCTGCTTGGTGGCAAAAGCACCCTAGACATATGTAAGCTTTGTTGAATTCTATGGCACAGAGAGCACAGGATCAACATCTGAACGTAGCACATATGGATGAGCTGAAAAAATATAGGATCAAATTTGCCAGAATTTCAGATTAATTAAAATATTTACATCTGGAGCAGCCTAATTTAGGCTCCACTCTATTTACGTCATGTATGTACATTTATGCACTTATATATGACATTCATATTCAACGTGTGGTTTAACTTTGCTAACTTGTGTGACCCATTTAAATGAATTAACAGTATGTAACCATTGTAACCACTAAGAGTTTACACATGTGTGTCAAGTTGATCACCTGACTGTTATCATGTTCTTTGCATATTCATGGTTAACATTTGCTTCCATTATATT
Source organism: Calotriton arnoldi (assembly GCA_963921515.1). Taxonomy (NCBI): domain Eukaryota; kingdom Metazoa; phylum Chordata; class Amphibia; order Caudata; family Salamandridae; genus Calotriton; species Calotriton arnoldi. The sequence goes on along the minus strand of CAWUFW010002910.1, from coordinate 1,170,551 downwards.
CATAATAAAGTAACAGGCCTCCATTTTTTTATTTTCGAGAGAACTTAACTTGATATTAGGCCTTGATTTGAATGTTTGTTTAATGCTTCCAGTGTGTTGAATCTTTCTCCTGCAGGTGCGTTATCATGCTTCTCGCTAGCTAGAGCAAGAATAATTGTTTGCATTAGACTACTGATAGTGAGGCCTGTGCGGAGGAAGTTAGCAACAGACTCAGAGAAATGATGGTGAGAGAAGGCCTTCGTTCACGTCGTACCAGGAGGGCGAGATGCTCAACTCTACCAGCTGCACAATTAATTCCGAGGAGCTGAGAACTTAGGGAGTTTGTCAGCTCGCCTTACACACAGTTACTGGATTGGCTGTTGGTGATGGGAGAGAGATATGGATGTTCTTGAAGCTACTATCTGTATATAATTGGTTTTTCCAGTGGTGGTAGAGACAGACTTCCCTCAACTTTGAGTGAGAGCAGACCTCTCTAACAGGTTTTCCTTGAGTGTAATCTTCATGCTGAACAATTCTGCTTTTTTCCTGAACTTCTACAGAAGTTTGACTCTAAGCTGACACCTTCTATAGTCCTAGCTAGAAATACCTGTTAGACAATCTTAAGGCCTAATTACGACTTTGGCGGTTTGGGAGCAGGCCACCACGCCAGCGCCCCGCGCCCACACCGATAAAGCCGTACTGACAGCCCACCAGATTACGAGGTTCCTCATGCCTGGCTGGCGGTGCCCATTAAAAAGGCACTGCAATGGGAGCGCCATAGGCCGTTCCTGCACGGCATGGACTCTGCAGTCCATGCCATGCAGGAAAGGGGTGAATGCACACAAGCAGGCACCGTATGGCCCTGAAGAAACATGTTTCCTCACCGCCACACTTTTCATGACTGCCTCACCGCCATGAAAACTGGCGGTGAGGAAACTCCTAATATGCTCGGCGGCAACCACCAGTATATTAGGGCCACTCACCGCTGTGCCACTGCCGTGGGATCCATGATCCCTAGCGGTTGCAGTAGGCCTGTGATGGTCCCACCGCCGTAATCGTAATACGGCGGGTGGCCCGCCAGTCTGGCAGTCCAGGGACAGCCACCACAGGTTCAGCGGTCCGATGGACTGCCAAACTCGTAATCAGCCCCTTAGTCTTGACCTATGTTTAGGTTAGAAAAGGAAAATGTCTTTATGGAACACATTTTTGTGACAATTTCTTTGCATTGTGGCTGTTAACTATTTTGCATCTCATTTTAGTACGATTTAATGTACTGCCAAATTTTGGCCTTCAAACTATATTATTATATTTTCTGAATTTATTCCTACTGTGCATATTTACTAGTTGGATAAATGTTTTTTTTTAAATCCATACATATTTGAATTGATTGATTTTTGGTCTTCATTGTGGAGTCACATTGGCTTCACAAAGTTGGAATGCATTTCTGATGTTAACTCCCTTACAGCACTTCAAGTCAACTAACAAAGGTCCATACGACCAATGGAGAAATATATTTGATGCTACTAACTGACTGAGGTGCAAATATCTACACACAATCACATCCATTACTATTTTGCTCTCTTCGTTCGTTACCTGAAGGGTATATGTATGTCCAAACATCGGTCCTTTACTAGCTGGACACCATTGTTGAGGTCCAACACTGCAGAACCTGGATGTGGAGTTGCTAGTGTGCCCATTCAGTAGTGATGTGGCCAACCAGATATGTCTGAGCTGTTTCTGTTGATGCAGAACCATGTGGGATCTGGATGTGGCTGACTCCATTCTACAATTGCACAGATGAACACAAACAAGGGTATGGAATGTTCCAGAATAATTACCAGTAGCTGAGATTATTTCAAGCATTTTCATCCATCACTTTTTTGCTATCTAAATGAGTCAGCGATAGTGATGTGGTATGTCTAAATGTTGGGTGTCTTGTTTTCTGGTCAGAGGGGCACAAGCTACTCTTCACCGATGAGGCCCAACATGGCTGAAACTTTTTTGAGGCTGCTTTTGTTCTCATTAAGACAGTGTGTGGCCTACCAGTTCTAGCTGTACAGATCCTGCTTGAGAAGGGCCCAAGCTAATTTGCAGATGGGTAGTGCCTATATGTTGTGGCACAGATGAGCTAATAATGGTATGAATGCGCCAATATTAATTATCAGCAGTTCAGATGAATTTGCACATTTCCATCCCTTACATTTTTGCTGAATGTGTAAAGTGCAAGGTTTTACATACTGACAGCTTTGAAGTTTTCAATAATGTATTTTTTGTTGAGCTATGTGTTTATGCTACAGAGTAGATTTCTACCAACTAGGCTTCAGGGCTCTAAAGGTAAAAACAAAGACAAAGCTCTTAAGGTTTACTAATTGGTCATAACCAGCAAACAACTAGTTCTTCATTTTGTTTTTTCAGGAAATGCTTGTTGTCATTCTGTTGCACCAATAAAGTGGGGGAGTCCAAAAGCTTTTCTCTATAGTGCTTTTGTGTATGCGCAACACGTTGACAAATTTTCGTAGGTTGAGCGAAGATTCCAGCAATAAATACATTGTTCAACCATATTTTTGTCAAACGGTTAGTTTGCTTTTGCACTTTAAAGAGTGCTTTGGGTTGAATTTGTTTACCGTAAGCCAATCTCGGCGTGCATGTTGATCGTCATCCCTACTGGTGGTGATGCAATCTGCCTCGTTCTGCAGGCATGGTTTTGAATAGTTCTACATTGCTTTAAAGATCCTGACAGTTGGTTAAGATTTCAAGCAAATTATTTTTTGTTAGCCTTTCCTAATGTGATGCCACTACTTTGTAGTTCTTTTTGAAACATAAATCACTAAAGTACAGGCCTGCCAAGTATCACGCATCAGGTGTGACTCTAACACATTTCAGTGTGGTGTTCCGCATCACCGCACTGAAATGCATTGTCACGCATTTTTAATGCCACTCTGAAACTGGCTACGCCAGGGTGCCAGCGCGCGCCGCTGGCGCCTGTGCACCAGTGCGCCGGCTCTGCTGCTCCCCGCAGACTTGCCAGCAGCTGGCTCAGTAAGTTAATAGTTAAAGATCTTGTCTGCTCAGCTCTGGAGTGGCTGAGAGTGCTACAATGTTACAAATCTGCCCTGTGCCTGGCTGCATATTTCCTGCCCGCGGCGCGGCTTTCAGACACCACTGACTCACTGACACTGCCAATTACCGAGACCCGGGGGCGGGGCCTGCCCTCAGCAGTGGTTGTTAATTATGGCTGCAGCACACCGTGGGGGGCCCCGGGATCATTATCCGGATGTCATGTGACCTCTAGTGCCTCGTCTCGTCCTGGAGGAAGAGGAAGTCGGTAAGAAGCGGCGGGGGACTCAATCTGAGAGTCGAGTCCTGGTGGTGCACGCTGCTGACTGTCTGCGCAATAAAACCCGGCGTTGGACCGGCGGGAGGCCAGCATCGACCAGTCCTGACTTGACTAATCACTTGACTCTCTCATGGTCGCTGTGCATCATGAGAGGCATCATCATCGTGGTGATCGCGGGCGCAAGTGCGGCCGGGCGGGGGACGAGTCAGCCTGGGAGAAGAGACTGCATCATGCAGTGTGCTGTGCGGCTGCGGGTCCCTGTGCGGCTCACGCCGCGGCCGCCGGACCGGGACGCAGAGAAACAGCAGCCAGTCTGAACTCTGAAGTTCATTAAGTAAGTGTACTGCTTTGGCCAACGCTGCGCGCAAGGCAGAGCCGTGACTACTTTAGTGTGTAGTGCAGTTTATGTTGTTGTAACTTGTCACACAGCGCTGCGGAGCACACGCACTGCAGATCTCATCATCTGATAATTTCACACACAATAGTTAAAATCTGCAAGCAGGGCTGCTCTGTCTCGTCATCCTTCTGAACCTGGTAGATCTGATTTAATTCATTTAAAATTCACAGTAAATCTCAACTACTTCAAGCCTCAGACTTCCACCGACAAAAGAAAAGCAAGCGAGCAGCCCTCTTTCTGTAGTTCTCTTCATAAACTGTTCAAACTTACTTATCTTTGAAGGCACCTTATAAATTCCCTAAATAGCTTACATTCTTTGATACGTGTGACAGCTGTGATGTAGTGGTTATTTACAAAACAGACTTGTCGTGGTTTTGAAGAGATGCACGGATCTGTGCTGTGCCGGTTTGTTCCTTTTATCAACAGTGCTCAGGTCCCTGATTAATAAAGGTGTTCTGCACGCTGTCATGGCTCAGCTGAGCCTACGTGTGACCAGCTCCCAAATAAACACGTAGGAGCAGGGTGTGTTCCCAGTTTTTAGAAGTGTACCCATAAATGTATTTTATGAATTCACACGTGCATGCCTAAGCAGAATCTGAAAGAGACACGTTAGTGACAGATTCCTTACCTTAGAATATCCCCAGGCGTCAGGCTGGATCCGGAAAAGTTTTGCGTAGCAGTACCCTTGCGCGTCGGTAGGCGTCGTCGTGCGGCTCCGCGTCCGTCGTCGGCGTCGTGATCGCCGGGATGACGTCGCGGGCAGTACTTAGGCGCCGCCCTGCGCGCTGACGTCAGTTCTTCTTTTTCCGCGCCAGCAAGCGCAGATCCGGGAAGAGCAGTGCCCTGGTCAATTTTTGACCATACTTTTTGGTGATTTTTTTCACTGTTTTTCCAACTTGAAGGTGTCGTAGGGATGCCCGGCTTCAAGCGATGCGGCGCCTGTGCGCGGATGATGTCCGTCACCGACCCGCATTGGGAGTGTCTCTTCTGCCTCGGCCGAGGCCACGACACCGAGTCTTGTCCCGAATGCCAGGCCCTCAACCCGAAAGCTTTGCGAGAGCGGTCTCGAAAGCTCCTCGAGGCCCGGCATTCGGCTCCACGGAGGCCCCGGTCGCGTGAGAGGTCCAGGGGTCGCTCGCGGAGTGCACACCGGTCGTCGGCGTTGAAGTCTTCTTCGTCCGGTAAGTCTAAGCACAAGAAGTCCAAGAAGCATCGTCCGCTCTCGGACTTCGCCTCGGCGGTCTCGCGACTCGGCTGAGGCCCCTCCCGGCAACGTCCCCGCCCCCGCGGCCCCGGACTTGCCTGTGGAGTCGCCCCCGCCATACCCGCCCTTCCCGGGTTTGGGGGCGGATCCCGGCCAAGGTACAGGAGTTCCTGTCGGCCATGGCCCGCCTCTTCGGGCCTTCAGGCCCCTCCGGTGCGCCTTCGGGCCCCGCGGGCTCTGATGGGGTTGCTCCGGCGTCGCCGGCGGCTCCGGCCCCGGCGTCGCCCGTGCCTCCAGCCTCGATCCCGGCTCCGGCTTCGGCCCCGGCCTCGATCCCGGCTCCACAACCCCCATCGGCGCCGGTCGACCTCACGACACCTCCGCCGGCGCCGATGTCTCCGGTGCCGTTCTCGACGCCGCCCTGGGCTCCGGGCGGCGTCGTCCCCCAGTTCCTTCCGGCTCCGGACATGGACCCGGAGCGACGTCGCTCGACGCCGGCTCCGGCGCCGATGGGACCTTGGGTCCCAAATGTCCCTCCTCCTCCTTATTTTGAACCAGAGGAGGACCAGGAGGACTGGGAGGGGTCTGATGACCCTCTGACGCGCAACTGTCAGTATGATGAGGACTGGACAGAGAGTCTAGGGAGGCCAGTGGTCTGGATACTTCCCCTGACACTGGCATGCTGTCTCCTCCCGTGGCTACGGAGGAGGGGGCCAATTTTGGTACGGTGTTGCGTAGGGCTGCTGGGGCCTTACGTCTCCAGCTCCCTACTTTGACGGTCAAGCCTAACATCTTGACAGAGGTGCTTCAGCCGGCAGCCTCCTCTGCGGAGACTGTGCTGCCGTTTAACGACGCCCTCACTGACGTTCTTTTGGGCGCCTGGTCCAAGCCCAACACAGGGGCTCCTGTGGATCGGAACGTGTCACGACGCCATCGCCCTGCTCCGGGCGACCCCCTGTTTCTTTCTGTCCACCCCACTCCTGAGAGCTTGGTTGTCCAAGCCTCCGCTTCCCAAACCGCCTTCCCTACCGCTCCTCCGGATAGGGAATCCAAACGCCTGGATCAGTTTGGGAAGAAAGGATTTTCTTCCTCCAGTGCTGGCTTGCGGTCCGTTAACACCGCTTGTCTTTTGGGCCGATATACCCACTCCCTGTGGGATTCGGTGGCGGATGTTTTGCCCCAGTGCCCTGAGGAGGTCCAGGCACTGCTTTCCCGCGCCATTGCGGAAGGAAGGGATGCGGCCAAATACACTATCCGTTGTGGCCTTGACACCGCCGACTCGCTGGGCAGGTCGATTGCAACGACGGTGGCGCTCCGACGCCACGCCTGGCTGAGAACCACTGGTTTTTCAGGGGATGTCCAGAATACTCTCATGGACATGCCCTTTGATGGAGTCGGTCTTTTTGGGTCCAAAGCAGACCATGCGTTGGAGCGCTTTAAGGACTCACGGGCTACTGCCAAGTCCCTGGGCCTTTCTGCTACACGCCCTCCACTGACTTCTGCTTTTCGCCCCTATCGTGGCCACGGTAGGGCGCCCCTTCACGTCAGCAGCCCAGCCACCGGCCCGCGCAGCAGGCGTCTTCGCGTGGCCGAGGACGTGGATTCCGCCGTGGCGGATCGGGCAACCAGCGTGCGGGTCAGGCCACCACCTCCAACCCGTCCGCGGCCTCCAAGCCCTCCTAGTCCCTCCTTTCAGGTGCACGGAACGCCAGTAGGGGGCAGGGTCCGCCATCACCTTCCCCACTGGCGCACCATCACCTCGGACAGGTGGGTCTTGGACATTGTCCGAAGGGGCTACTCCCTCCCTTCGAGACCACCCCCCAGCCATGCCACCTCAATTCCACCGCATGTCAGGGGATCACTTGGTGCTTCTACAGAAGGAAGTCACGGCCCTCTTGACCAAGAGGGCCATCGAGCATGTTCCGACCCCAGAAGTAGGGCGTGGTTGCTACTCCCACTACTTTCTGGTGCCCAAAAGGACAAGGAGGACATGCGTCCTATCTTGGACCTCCGGAACGTCAATCGCTTCCTCCGGAAGGAGAAGTTCAAGATGCTCACCCCAGCTCAGGTCTTGACTGCCCTCGACCCTGGAGACTGGTTGGTAGCGTTGGACTTGCAGGACGCGTATTTCCACATCCCCGTCCTGCCGGCCCACCGGCGTTACCTTCGGTTCACGGTAGGCCCCGAGCATTTTCAGTTCACCGTGCTCCCCTTTGGCCTTACCAGTGCCCCTCGGGTGTTCACGAAAGTGATGGCGGTGGTCGCAGCTCATCTGCGCCGGGCAGGGGTTTCAGTCTTCCCCTACCTCGACGACTGGCTGCTGAAGGCGGGCTCGTCCCAGGCAGTCGTCTCCCACCTCCAGACTACGGCCGAACTCCTGCACTCGCTGGGGTTCTCCATCAATGTGCCGAAGTCGCATCTGATTCCTTCTCCACAGCTCCTTTTCATCGGAGCAGTTCTGGACACGACGCAGTTTCGGGCCTATCCTCCCGAACGGCGAGTCCGGGATATTCAGGCTATGATTCCGATCTTTCGGCCTTTATCCTGGGTTTCGGTACGGATGACCCTGAGGCTGCTGGGCCTCATGGCCTCCTGCATCCTGCTGGTCACTCATGCCAGATGGCATATGCGGGCTCTGCAGTGGGACCTGAAGTTCCAGTGGGCGCAGCACCAGGGCAACCTGTCCGATCACGTCCAGATCTCGGAGGGGACTGCAAAACAGTTGCAGTGGTGGCTCTCGAACCGGCAATGGGTCATGGGCAGATCCCTCTCCCTTCCCCAGCCAGAGCATACAGTTGTGACGGACGCGTCCCTTCTGGGATGGGGCGGTCACATGGGAGAGGCGGAGATCAGAGGCCTCTGGTCTCCGGCGGAGTCCCGGCTCCATATCAACCTTCTGGAGCTCCGGGCGATCCGGCTTGCACTCAAGGCATTCCTTCCCTCTGTCAAAGGGAAGGTGGTGCAGGTGTTCACAGACAACACCACCGCCATGTGGTACTGCAACAAACAGGGCGGGGTGGGGTCTTGGACCCTTTGTCAGGAGGCTCTGCGCCTCTGGACATGGCTGGAACATCAGGGCATGTTCCTGATGGTTCAACACCTGGCAGGTTCTCTCAACGCCAGGGCGGACGAACTCAGCCGCAGGTGCATGATGGATCACGAATGGCGTCTTCACTCGGAAGTGGCGCAAGGACTCTTTCTACAGTGGGGAGAGCCTTGGTTAGATCTATTCGCCACCGAAGAGAACGCGCAATGTCATCAGTTCTGCGCGTTGGAATTTCCAAGGCGGCACTCGCTCGGCGACGCTTTTCGTCGCGAGTGGAGTTGCGGTCTGTTGTACGCCTTTCCGCCTATACCACTTCTACCCAGAGTGTTGAAGAAGATTCGGCACGACCGGGCCCAAGTCATTCTTGTGGCTCCGGACTGGGCTCGAAGAGTTTGGTATCCCGAGCTACTCAATATGAGCATAGATCCCCCGATCCGTCTGCCTCTTCGGGAGGATCTTCTGTCGCAGCAGCAGGGACGGTCCTCCACCCGAGCCTGTCCAGTCTACACCTGCTTGCGTGGAGATTGAGCGGCGGCAGTTGATTCCTTTCGACTTGCCTCCCGAAGTTTGTGATGTGATTCTGGCAGCCAGGCGTCCCTCCACTAAGGTGGTATACGCCTGCAGGTGGAACAAATTTGTGGCATGGTGCACAGCAAAGGCTGTGGATCCCCTTTCTGCCCCTCTTTCTGAGGTCCTTCTGTTCCTTCTCTCTCTGGCCCAACAGGGTTCTGCCCTGGGTACCATCAAAGGTTATCTTTGTGCTATCTCGGCCTTCCTCAGGCTCCCTGATCAGCCCTCCCTTTTCAAGTCCCCTGTTGTTAACAGGTTCTTAAAGAGCATTACTCACCTCTTCCCTCCTGTTCCGTTTGTAATGCCTCAGTGGGACTTGAACTTGGTTCTTACCTTTTTAATGTGCGCGCCCTTTGAGCCTCTGCATAACTGTCCTCTTCGTCTTCTGACTCTGAAGACAGCCTTTCTGGTGGCCATCACCTCCGCTCGGCGGGTGAGTGAGCTCAGGCTCTATCTTGCAAACCTCCCTTTCTGTCTGTTCATCCAGACAAGGTTGTTCTTCGGACGCGTCCGTCCTTCTTGCCAAAGGTGGTTACTGCTTTCCACATTGGGCAGACCATCACTTTGCCCACCTTCTTTCCGCCTCCGCATCCTTCCAGAGAGGAAGAGAGGCTCCACCGTCTGGACCCAAAACGTGCGCTCTCTTTCTATATTGACCGCACAAAACACTTCCGGGTGGATGACCAGCTCTTTGTTGGCTACGTGGGCGCCAAAAACGGTCGGGCGGGGCACAAGAGGACCATCTCCCGCTGGGTTACCTTGTGCATCAAGACCTGCTATTCTTTGGCTAAGAAGGAGCCTCCTGTTGGGCTGCGTGCCCATTCCACCAGGGCAACGGCTGCTACCACGGCCTTGGGCCGCGGTGTTCCGCTGCCGGTTATCTGTCAGGCAGCTACGTGGGCCTCGCTGCACACGTTTACAAAGCATTACTGCCTTGACAGTCAGGTCCGGAGGGACGGCTTCTTTGGCCGTTCTGTCCTCCAGGACTTCCTTGTCTGATCTTTGTTCGCAGACCCACCACCGGGGTTGGTATTGCTGGGGTATCTATTCTAAGGTAAGGAATCTGTCACTAACGTGTCTCTTTCAGATGCACAAGTTACTAACTTGTGTAACGATATATCTGTAAGAGACAGTAGTTAGTGACAGATTCCTACCGCCCACCCATCCTCCCCGTTCTGCGAACTGATTTCTAGGGTTAAGGACATCCCTTTCAGGGCCCTAGTATTTTTCAGACACCTGTGTCAGCTTCTTGCATGGCTCTGCGTTCCTGGCGCGGAAAGTCGTGTACAGAACTGACGTCAGCGCGCAGGGGCGGCGCCTAAGTACTGCCTGCGACGTCATCCCGGCGATCACGACGCCGACGACGGGCGCGGAGCCGCACGACGCCGCCTACCGACGCGCAAGGGTACTGCTACGCAAAACTTTCCGGATCCAGCCTGACGCCTGGGGATATTCTAAGGTAAGGAATCTGTCACTAACTACTGTCTCTTACAGATATATCGTTACACAAGTTAGTAACTTGTGCTTTAAGCTCATACCCTACAGGGCAGCTGTGTACCCTTTTGTCACTGTAAGGCAAGCACTGACAAAGCCAGTAGGTCTGGTGTTGGCTGTGGATCTTTTGCCTTTACCAATGCTTAATTTGTGAATGTGTTTTTGAGGTCGAGCCTACTAGACAGTACATATGCTTAAGTGATCAAGAGCTTCTTCAGGCTCACAGCTGTACTCAACTGCTGCTATGTAAAAAATATTGTGGACAATTAAGCAATGAATCAAACCCTGTTTGGTACAGTCGGGTCCCACAGTGCCCTTCCATTTCTGGTTCTTTCCAGCAGGTTTAATGTCTTCTTAGAGTTTCTTTTTGCTCAAATGTGTGGAATTTCAGATATTGACATGTTTCCCTCGTCTTCATTGGTTGATTTTGCTCGCGAGAAAGTGTCACTCATAGTAATAGAATGTCACTCATAATTTCACTGAAATATTGAATATGTCACACATAAGCAATCTGAAACCTTGGCAGCTATGAAAGTACTTTAAAAGTTTCACAAGCAGTCTCATTAAATTAGTTAGAAGAATGCTGCTTTGACCACGAAACTATTGTGTGTCACAGATATGGAGCAGTTATGACAATCTTCCTGTTGCTTCAAAGAACAGGATGAGTTATAAATTACTTATTTTCTTTCCTTTATGAACCCTAGTTTTGTGTATACCAATGCTTACAATTTGTCACAGCCCGAAAAAATACCTATCAGCAACTTGTGCTCAAGATGAGCCGTGCAGTCAGCTCCCACACCATTTAAAAAAAAAATTGATTTTGTTTTATTGCTCGAATTAACCACCCCACTAAACATGATGACAAAGGCAGCTGCGTGGTTTGCCCACTTGGACTGACTAAGTTGATGAAACACATAACACTTTCTAAAGTGGGGAAATAACTATTTGGTGATTAACAGATCTTGGTTTATTTTATTTGCATAGTCTGATGTCAGAGAAGGCTATCAGCTGTTGACTTGTGGCTAATAGAATTTTATAGTAACGCATCTAGCTTAGGGTAAAAACAACAATACGACAATGTGTTAGCCCAATCCTTCTGCATTCCTTATGACAACATTTCTGTTTAATGCAGAGCTGTTTAGAACAATCAGAAGAGGATATGCCAGGTTCAATTGGCGATATCATTTTAGGTCGAGACGGTGCTGCAACTGGCCATAAAGAACTCAGGGCCTGATTACGATGCCGGACGGAAAAGCCTTCTGTCCTCCTTGGTGCCGTAAAAATACCTCCTGCATGACCCGCGGCATTTCCGTCGGCCAAATTACGATGCAATGTACGCAAAATCACACCGCGGCGGACGGATGTCACAAAAGACCGTCCACCACGGTCGGAAAAGCTGCAAATTCGACCGCGGCGGACGGGGAAAGCTGTTCAGCGGTTTGAAAAGGCCGCTCCTGCCGCGGCATGACAGCACGGCTAATTACGATGAGAATGCGGAGCTGGCCGACCGAGCACTGCGTCCGACCGCCGCGCACGCACATAGGCCAAATGAATGGCGGACGGAACCAACTTCACAACAATGCCCGAAGTGTGCCTGTACTCCCTGCCGCCCTCAATCACAACATACACGCCACAATGATACACCCCAACTTGCTCCTGGTAAGGAAAGCCATGCGCAGCATGGAAGAGACATCTGGAGGTTATCACTCATGTGGACACACCCACATACCACAGTATGAAACCAACCTCTTCTTGGACCAGCATCCTTTGCACACCACAAGCCGAGACAGAGAGACCGGACACCTCACACACTTCACATATCTCCACCACTACCTTGCACCCTGCACCCCTCATTGAATTGCACCATGCCCCCCAAGACAATGCCCAAATCCACCGACTCAGAGTAGAGAGTGACGGTAGACGAGACAATCGGGGTAGAACTACATTTATCTGGGCACCTGGTCCAACACACCCTACTTGCGAGCAAGACTCAGATGTGTGCAAGGATCCACAGCAAAGTCAATGCCGCAGGGACCACCCTGCGCATCGTGCGTGACATCAGGAAGCGATGGGGCGACCTCAAGGGCCGGGTCAAGCAGCGGGTACAGGGAGGGGTGAGTCACACCACGGCAAATCTTCAGACACCTCTTGAGCATGCAGCAGGTTCCCCCCCGGCCAAACGGCAGAGGGGGCGTCCGAAAAAAACCCCGTCAGGATCACGTGGCACAGCACGTGCCGTACCAGTTCTCGGAGCAACCGCTGATGTCACCACTGTAACACAGAGCATTGACTGCCGTTGTAAATACCAAACCACATTGCCACAAGGATGGGAGTGTTCGCTTGGACTTTGGAACTCTACCATTGTGTGTCCTACCCTAACTATCCGTGTACCATCACCTCCTACTTCACCCCTCACCTTTCACACATCGCAAAATAAACACAACTCACAACAGTATGCCTTCGTGTCAAGAGCATTTTCATCACAGTAAGTGGCATGTTGACTCACATTACAATGTATCCGAATATGTAAAAGCGAAAATCCATTGAGAGAGTGGAGGTACCTGGAAAGACACAAGGAAACAGTGCGTTGCCATATTATGCAATAACTGCAAAAGCACACCACGAGGCAACACTGTACAATATGCATTACGGACAACACCGGCAAACACCATCAACATGGACAGCAGGGGGACTGGAGCACACGACTGCACCTCCCAACACAGTTTCGCCCTTAGCATCCTGGTGAATGCAGTCCAGTTGAAAAGCTTACTTCTATTACCGTTGTCGTGTGTCACCTAGGTTGGTGCAGGTCAGTGCTGTGAATCTCTAGACACGTGTGTCGCGTTATCCTCCCACATCAGTAGGGGTAAGATACATTGTGATCGGTGTCTGCTGAGGAAGCTGCCAGATTCTACTCGGGTCTCTGTACCTCTCCCTGCCCAACTCAGGTGAAACACCTCAGTCACATGACAAGTAAGCATCATGACTGAACTGCATATACCAGAATGCCAAGGGGTGAACTGTGCTGGGAGGTGAAGCAGTGTGCTCCCATCACCCTAATAACATCATCATGGACATGACGGAAGTTGTCACAGATCACACAGCGCAGAACAATGAAATCCTTAGCAGTGTGCCCACAAGAGCCAGCATCACAACACATCCTGTCATGTGGACGATGGTGACATTGTCGCATTCACACACACTCAAGTACTGTTGCACAGGGATTTTCAAGTGACATGTACGGTCTATGCATGTTTACCCACATGTACACCAGTCCCTGACAACATACCCACACTAAACCTGTTTTACAAACGAAGTTATCTTCTCCTGAATGGGCACAAGTGCTGCGGTCACAGGGCAGGCATTGCGTATATAGGAACTGTTGCACGCCGTGTTCCTTGCTGTAGCAATGTCCTCCTCACTCCCCCATATGTGATTGTGGATATCCATTTGTGGCCTCACATTCCCACAGCGAAAGCGGACTTCAATAAGTGTGCAGGCACAAGCACAATGGGCTTCCGTTTCAACAAGTAGTCGCTCCCACATCAGCCCTGAGACCTTCGAATTCCAGTTGACTTGACCGTCCCGCGCGATTCAGTCACTGCTGAACACAGCACTCCCCCTTTTTTCCGGGGGACTGACACAAGAATCATCGAAAGCCTCTGATACTGAAGGACGTTGCACACTTTTTTTTAAACATGTGGGCTCTGGCCATGTCCATTCGTTTCATGTGATTTCTGGAGTTCTACCGGGTGTCATTCCTCCAATTTCCCGACTGCATTTAGCGGTTTGATATCACTACTCGTGGCTGTACAGCTGAGCGCTGGTTTTAAGAGTGCTCTCACGCCATGTCTGCCCGTCCTGTGGTCCAGTCGAACCCCGGTCCGTTGCAACTGTACCGTTACCGCATGCAGCTCCTCTTTGGATGTGTCCCATTAGCTGTGCTACGCATCAGTTATAGGCTAACCTTCCGCTATGCCTATTTCACCTGCATGCAGCCTGTGTTCTACTGCCGAAGATGCTCCTTTCAGTGGTCCCTGGATGTCTGCCTATCCAACACATCCCTTGCTGCCCTGGATCATGAGCTCTGGGTGAGTCCTTTGGTGGTCCATGATCACTACTGCTCCGGTGATGCACGCTTGTGGGATGCCTTCCAATGTGTCAGACAGGCTGACAGCTGCGCCTGTGCGTTTGCGCAAAGGCTCCTGTGCCATGCCTACATCGGAACTCTCCCTGGGTGCCATGGGATGCTTCTTTCATCCTCGTGGTGCGAGGAGCACATCTGTTCCTTCATACTGCTGGATTTAATGGCGGTCCTTTTTGCTGGAGATGATTTGGATCGTCTTTTGGAACTGATTGCCTTCGAGGCTACCTGTGCCTTCTTGGATTCGTAACTACTTAACAGCAACAGGAACTGTTGGTGACTAATTCAATGTCCTTTTAACTTTTTCACACCTACTAACAGGAATTGTCATTCAGCTCTCTGACTTTTGCCCTATCTGCATTTGCTTTGACTCTGCTGACCTCTGCGGTCTGTTTCGCTTGGTACCACAGACCTGAGCAACGGGGAGGCTGTCATCTGACCGTCATGGACATTGTCGACTGGCATGAGCCCGGCTTCCATCATGCAGCTGTAGCGCACGAAATTCACATGGCGTAGTCGTTTTGCAAGTACATTAGTATTTGTCTGTCACATGAGAAGTGTCTGCAGAGCTTGTTCTCTGCGCGGTCCAGGAGCACTGCCTGTACATTCTGTCCGCGGTGGGAGGGGATTGTCCGTTGTCATTCTGTTCCGGTCAGGCCCTAGCATCCCCACTCAACAAGGTGTCACTGCTGCTAGAGGACACGGGTGCCTTTTAGATGTCATGGGGAGGAGGGCTAGTTGCCCCACACTTTGAGAGTGATCCATCCAGTGATGTGAGCGACACAGCACATGGGATGTACATTTCACCATGTACTGGCTGAGCAATGGGTCTGCTGGCAAAGCCCATAGACCTGGGACATCTCATTCAACTCCTCCCAGCAAGGGGTGGGGGGATATGATTGTGGGTCTTCGTCCAGAGGGATTATTGATATGACATCTTGCTTCATGTGTTATGGATGTGTCACTATGGAAACTGTATATGTACTCATGCATTCTCAACTTCTTGTGGCACGTATGTTGCCTGTATTGCAACTGTAGTAAAAAAAAGCACATTTCAAAGCGTGTCTTGTCTGCAACTTATCGACTTGTGTACATGCGCTTGCAAACCTCTGAGTGAGTGGGAGAGCTAGTGAGGCACTATAGCAATTGGGTCCTGTGCTAATGGGTGTTTCTGGGTGCTCAGTCCCTGCCTGCCCAAGTTCTCCAATCCCGCGCATAGTCCTGTATGTGTACAAAATGCCAGTAACAGGTCTCAAAGTTTGTTAGACAACTGCAAGGCACGCAGACACAGTCATAGTCGCTCATTGTTCACTTACACTCAACGGACGTAGTTGACGATGAGCTGTTGTCGCTGGTCAAGGCCTTCTTCCTCACCACTGTCATCGTCACTGGGCATGTGTGGGTTTGGTGCGGGGGGCTGCTGCTGTTCATCGTCGTCCAGAATCAGAGGGATCCTTCTGCGCATGGCCAGGTTGTGTAGCATGCAGCAGGCGACTAACATCTGGCATAACTTCTTTGATGAGTACTTAGGTGCACCACCAGTCTGGTCCAGGCACCTAAATCTTGACTTCAGCAGTCCAAAAGTGCGCACCAACACACGACGTGTCCTCCCATGTGCATCATTGTATTGGACTTCCCCCGGCGTTGTTGGATTCCGCAGTGGGGACAGCAACCACAGACGATTGGGATGCCCAGAGTCACCTAGCTGTGAGACAGACAGGCAAACAGTGTGATCTGAATGTGTGGGGAGAGCAGCATGTCACACATACATCACAGTCATTGACACAGCCCACTCACCAACAAGCCAGGCCCGCTCGGGTGCAGATTGGCCATCAATTGGTGTATGATGCTGTTCCGCAAGATGTAGGAGTCATGTGCCGACCCAGGATACCTTGCACACACGTGTGAGATGATCTGATCCGCCTGGCATACCACTTGTACGTTGATGGAGTGGTAGTGTTTGCGGTTCCTATAGCTGTGTTCACTTGCCTGTGGTGGAACGAGGGCAATGTGGGTTCCATCAATGGCTCCCACAACATTTGGAATGCCTCCCAGGTCATAGAACTCCCCCTTCACAGCTGCCAATTCATCCCTCCTCGGGAAGTGGACAGGTCTGTCCTTGTAAGGCATCAATGCTGACAGGACGTCACGCAACACCATGCTGAACATGGGCTGTGACATCCCCTCGGCGCTGGCCACAGTGTACTTGAAAGACCCAGTACCGGAGAAATGCAGTGCAGCCATACCCTTCACTGTAGCAGACAATGCAGCCGGATATTTTCTTTTGGGCTTCAAATGGGGCTCCAACTGGGCACATGGGCTTCGTAGTGTGCGGCGATCCAAACGGAATCCCCGGATGATTTGGATGTCCTCCATCGTCGTCAGGTCGGGGACAGGGTGAAAAATGGGTGGTCTCCTCCTACGTATGTCAGGGTACACAGGCATGGGCTGAGTTCTAGATGAAATGTGGTGCACAGCTTACCCAGAGACTCGCACAACCACAACATTGACAGGCCTCATGGTCACGTGAAATGCACAAGTGACCTGCATTTAGACGTTGTTTTTCTTCACTCACTCGACATACTGACACAACGACATCCAAAGAAATCGATGTGTATGGCATGTAGTACACTGCTACATCAAGGATGAGCTGCCCTGTGGTCAGATGGCACGGCGCTAGTGTTTCCCAGCATCAGTGCTGAGTTGCATGTTGCTGCTGTCACTGCACGAGCGCAAGCTTCAGTCCCACAATAAGAAAACCATTACAGGATGAGGGCAGTGAGTGTCATCTGGACAACGCTACATGGTTGTTCAGCACGGTGGACAGACACATGTGGACATTATGGGGTCAGTCCTGCGTGAGTGTGTGTGGAATTTGCTTAACAGACATTGCAATGTTCACCTGAATGAGGCACAAATGCACATGGATTGTGTATAAATGCCCACATGGCTGCCAATGTGCGATGATGTCGGTCAGAGCTATGTATGTTTGTTCCACATGTGCACTCCTATGACGTGTGTGAACATTAACAGGCAATGGCAGCTGTGCACACTGCACACCACACCAGTACGTGTGTTGGGAGTGCTAGGGGTTACAAGTATGTCTGGTTTGCAGAAAGTGGACACCTCTGATTGTCTGCCTACGTCACTGGCCCTTCACAAGTCGACCCCTGGCCAAGGGACGCCAGTCAGTTGTCAAGGGATGTACAAGCGATGTTCACAGGTTGGATGTTTCATTGCACAACATTGGTACAGTGCGTGAGACCTTTGTCCTTTTAGACTCCTTCCCTCATTTCGGTCCATGCTGGCCACGGGGCATGACTATGTATGTACTTTCACTCTCCTTTTCTTGGACATGCCATGTGTGTGTAGACTTGACTCAAGGGTCACACTCTCTCATACCTTCACAGTGTAGTGACCAGCTGGTCACTGTTCTAGTTGTTCTGATGTACCAGCCACTCCCAGAGGGCTGGCTTACCCCCCACCCCACAGCCACCCTGCACAGGTGTCACTGGACCTGTGACCCTGCCAACAAACGGGGCCGGACGCACGTGCCCTGGGCCAGTTCTCTT
This sequence comes from Calotriton arnoldi, assembly GCA_963921515.1. NCBI lineage: Eukaryota > Metazoa > Chordata > Amphibia > Caudata > Salamandridae > Calotriton > Calotriton arnoldi. The sequence continues at coordinate 1,152,808 of CAWUFW010002910.1, read as the reverse complement.
ATACATGTACGGTGTCTGTGTGGTTACTTTATATGCATGGGGGCCTCGTGCTCCACAACATTACACATGGGGTGCACCAATCACTTTAGGCAAATGAGTTGTGATGGGTGATGAAATTCGCATGGCGCCAATGCAAATGCAGTATGTGTTCGCATGCGCGGCAGCTGGCATACGCGGCGATGACCCACATTGGCCCCAATTGGATGATGCAGGGTTGTGGTCGCAGCTTCTCGGCCGCCGCGGTGTGGCAACCACTATGCGAATGAGCCATCGGCCAATGGGGCCCTTCGGCGTACATAATTTGATGTTGCGGTGTGCGCGCTCTGCTACTGAGGGTCTCGTCATTGGCCCATATTGCCTTCAGGGGCACCGAAGGTCACTCATGGGGATGGGGTGGGCCTCGCACTTTGCATTTGGCAGGTTGCCACATTCATCGTGGTGCCGCCACGCTTGCTGGGAGTTGTAGTTGTTCAGGGGTTGCATGCGTGGAGATGTTTGGTATGTACCTCTGCTGTTGGGCGCGGCGGCGTCTTGTCTGTGGGAGGTGCAGCAGGTAGTGCAGCGGGAAGGCCTGTAGCGCTGGATCCAGGGCGGCTCCGGTGGTTTAGATGGGTGCTGTATTGGCTCTTCCTCTCCGTTGTTGTGTTTCCGCCATCTGCAACTTGGTGGTTTTTACGCGGCGGTGGGAAGGGCTGTTTGCCACATCGTAATCTGTTTGGCGGACGGAACGTGTTTCCGCACGCCGGTCCTGCTCTATTGGCTCCGTCCGCCACCCTTGCGTACGCAAAAAACGTGCGGAGCCTGACAGACCGCGGCGGACGGTAAATGGCCTCTGTAGGACCATTGTAATTTGGTGGTCGCAATGACCGCACCTGGGGTGGGAAAATGAACATTTTCCGCCACCAGCATGGATGGGCTTCCGTCCGGCATTGTAATGAGCCCCTTAGCCTGTAAAGATGGCGAATTACATTTGATGGCAAAAGATTAAACATGATCTCAGAAGAATGTGTATTGGGATTGACAAAATGCAAAGAAACGTTCTTGAAATGTGCTATATAGTGTTGCTTATCTCATTGCTGTTTCACTTTGTAAATATTTGGACGAAAACCTTATGTAGACCTTAATAGTTTGAGGTCATTTCTTTCCCAGAAATGCCTGGAGTATAATTCCACGATGAAAGACTAGTCTTGATATCAGTAATAGCTTGCTATCCTGTATTGATGTAACATCACCTTTTTATCTGATTACTGGTTTGTTATGATGCGCTTGAAAAATCTCACTATAGAAAGAGGAAAGGAGAGACATCTTATCGGTCATGTCCAGGTTCGGATTGGATCCATTAGGATGCGAGCATCCCCCCTTTAGATGAACAATCTGTGCAGTGCAACAGAGAAAGAATGTTGGTACTTAACAGATTTATATTGGTGGTATGGACGCCACGGCAAACATCATGCAGGGCAGAATATGTAGAAGTGGGGCATGGTATACTATAAACCGTTCTCCTGAAGGTCGCTGTGAGCTTTGGCAGAAGCGAAATTGTGAATGATGCAACTAATTGTAAATGTAAGTCTTGCTTGGGAGTATAGTCAATAGAGGGAATCTCTAGAGGAGGAGATGGGAACCCTTTTCTTATTTGTTTGTGTGAAGTGAGGGACAGCATTGTGCGCTCTCTGATGCCCGGTGAGCCGGAACTTAGAGGCTTTCATAAAGTGTATTGGCATAATCCCATTTAAAAATGTAGAGGGAACCACCTTCAATCTGGAGGAGCTTGATTGGAATGAAATAGAGGGTTCCTTTACACTTACCATTAGACAGCACGCCAGTGTCAGTCAGCCTTAATGCTCCAGACACTCTCTAGATTGGAAAAAAGACAAGGGGGCCGAATCTCAAAGCCATTTTGAAGTACGTAAAATAGCAATCTGTTAATATTCTTTTACTTAATCTGACATGCCTTTGTTTCAAAATATTATTGAGAGGATATTAATATACACTTGATACTAATAGAGATGACAGTCCTCTCTTTGCAATTTTACTAATAGGTAGGTCGACGTTTCGAGGCCAATTTTCAAGAGATGTAAGAATATGTAAAAGAATACTCTCGTAGTACTACTTCCTGTTCATAAATTAATTTGTAAATCAGTCTCTATGGTTGGCACAGATCTCTATCTGTCAAGTATTTAATCCCTATGTGTTGGAAATGGCCCTTTTTGGCAGGTTCACCCCTGAACTTTTTGCCTTATATAGAACTTGGTGTTAGTAGTTTTAGACCTCTGGGTACTTGGACACTGTGGTCCAGTGCCAAGTGCGTGCGCGCACTGTGCCCATTTAGTGAGATTGACCTGCCTCCCATAGGAATGCATTGAGGATCTGTGTGCTAGTGGTAATTCCTGTTATGAGAGGTGCAGCATGGTCAAGTCTAGTATGCCTGAATTCGTGAGAATAAATGCTGCGCAATGGTGTGCGTAGATTTCTTGTGACTGGTGTAGAAATGCCACTTCTAGAAGTGGGCATTTATGTGTGCTCTGTGTCTGCCTGCCTGATGTGGATTACATGTCTGGCTCTGTGAGTGACCTGAGCTGGGAGGTGTGTGTGGCTGCAGGAGGGGCAGGGTGAGTCAGCGCTGAGCTGAATAGGAGATCTGCATCTAGATGGGAGGGAGGAGTTGCACCTGGGACCTGAATAGGGCTGTGCCTTCCCTCTACAATGCTGGCTCCACCTCCTGTGGTGCGTCTGATGTCCCTAGCCTGTCCTGTGAAAGGAGAGAGGAGCTGAGCAAAACAAAGTGCTCCAAAGCTCCCCCAAACCAGTTGCATCTGGTTTTCCCTAAACCCTACACCTTTAGACAAAGGAAAAGGGTGTATAAAAGAAGGGGCTGTGACCCCATGTAAATGTTCAGTGTTTGGATCCTGATTCTTGCAGGGCGTGCTGCTGCTGGGGCCCAGGAGGACTTGCCAGGAGGGCTGCCTCCCTGGGCCCAGCTATGCCCTAGGACCTCTTGCATTAATTACTTTTAGCCCTGGGCCCTGCCTTGCCCCTGGACCTGGAGGATCTTTTTATTTAGGACTTTGGCTTCATCTAGCGCCTGGAAGCGCTATCCTTTAATTGTCCAGCTGAGGAGGAGTGTGGGCTGCGCAGCGCGTTTGCTGCGCTGAGGAGGAGTGTGGGCTGCGCAGCGCGTTTGCTGCAGCCCCCCTTGGAGAGGGAATCCCGACCGGAGGGATTCCCCCGTGATGGCTGCCGAGCGGGAGCCCACCCCGCTTATTCATTTTAGTTAGGAGGGAGCCTACCCCTCATGGTACGCCAGAGCTGTTATTTAATAGCGGGTGCCCACCCCGCTTTATATTTTTAATTGAACGGGTGCCCACCCCGCATTAGCCGCAGCCGAGAAGAAAAACGTTGCCGGGCCGCTGCCAAGTGCGACCCGGAACACAGGCACTGTTGCCTGGTTGTGGGCGGTGCATAGCGGCCGGCTGACCAATCGCAGCGCGGCCGAGAAAGGAAGTTAGGGAGCCTCGCGGGCTCCATCCCGAAGTCCCGGTCCCGAGGAGGGGGACCGGGTGAAGCCGTGCCGAGTCGCGAGCAGTGCCTTGAGTCCCGGGTCCCAGGAGGGGGCCCGGGTGAAGAGAAGAGGCGGCAGAGGCCGCCGGTGGCAGCGCGGGGCTCCCAAGAGTGAAAGGGAAGCCCCGCGCCGCAAGAGAAGTGCTGCCGGTCCCGCAGCACAGAGAGAAGAAGAACGGAGGATGGGAGCCTACCCCGCCTCCACGAGCGCCGCTGAGGAGTCCCGGGTCCCAGGAGGGGGCCCGGGTGAAGGGAGGAGGCAGAGAGTCCAGCCCCCAGGGAGCCCCGCGTGTGCAGACCGGGTGAAGCAGAGAGACCGGAGCCGGCAGAAGAGAAGTCCCCTCTGCGCAGGAGCCCGGTGAGTGAGGGCTGGGCAGGGGACATGGCCGCATTATTTCCTGAGTGGCCCTCGCCTGATAGGGGGTCACTCCACCAATGGGGGGATGTTTGTTCTTTCCCCGTGTCATGCCCAGGTATGTTTGAAGCGCCCGTGCGCTCCAACGTGGCCCCGTAATTTAGGGGCCCCTGAGGACCACAGTGTTTGGGGGCATGACCTATTTACTGAGCCCCGTGTGGCTCCCACGTTTTGCATATTTGTTTCCAGGGCCAGCGGGGCCCGTGGTTGCCCCAGTTGTGGTATAGTCTGGTCACAGAGCCTAGGTGGCTCCAACGCTTCGCCCTATTTGTGTTCCGAGCCCCCTGTGGCTCCAACAAAGGGGACACTTGTTTAAAGGGCCATTGAGAGCCCATGCCTCATTTGAATGTTTACAGCTGCCCAGCAAGTAGTGGGCAGCTGCACCGTTTAGGTCTTTCTTCTAGGGGACATATTGTGAATTCAGGAGTGAGATGCACTCCTCTGCCCCAGTACTTTTCTTTCACAGCTGCGCAGCACTTAGTGCCAGCTGCAACGTTTAGGCCTGCGCAGATTGCGCACCCTTGACTTTCGCTGCCCTTGCAGCGCGCCCTGACTCTTGGACATAGGGCATTTGAGCCCCTTCTTGAGATGGCCAGTTGGCCAGGGGGGACTGTTAGGTTTGTAGGGCGCCAGGCCCTAATGTGATTTATGCCTCTGCTATGGTTTCTACTGTGAGGTATGTGCTAATGTGATTTATGTCCTAAAATGTGGTGCTAGGAAATGTGATGCATTTACTATGGTTTACGCACCCTGTTTCATTCCTCTAAATGTATTTCTAGCATCATGAGGTTTTGCATAATGTGTTTATGCTTGTAAGGTTATTATTTCCTAATGCGTTTAGGCTGTGAGCTATTTTTCCCTGAGAGTATTTCCTCAATGTGATTTGTGTGCTAAATGTGATTTATAGGGTGCTAGGAAATATAATGTATGTAGCATGATTTACGCACCCTGCTTGATACCTCTAAATGTGTTTTATGATTATGAGGGTGGTTTGCATATTATGGTTTATGCTGGTGAGGTTGGCGCATAAGATTTTGCGCCTAATGTGATGCTGTACATAATATGGTTTATGTTACAGGCTGATGCGGAGTACAGTGGTGGCCAGTGATTACTGGTTGTACGTTTCTGATATGTCCTACATTTATTATGTGTTCTACATGTATTACCTTTTACTAAGTGATGGTCCTGACAGTGGTCCCCGTGGCCCTGTCATGTGTACATAATCCCTTGTAAATATTGTCCCAGTGCCAGTTGGCACCAGAGTATTGTATGTGCGTACTATTCTAATGTGTTATGATAATACAAAGGCTATTTTTATATATAACCTTGTGTGGAGTTCCTTTTGTAGTGTGCCTTGGGTGTTGTGCTGTGTGTGTGTTGCGCAAACGCTTTACACATTGCCTCCGGGATAAGCCTGACTGCTCGTGCCAAGCTACCAAAGGGGTGAGCAGGGGTTATCTTGGGTGTGTAACTCTCTTGCCCTGACTAGAGTGGTGGTTTCTGCTTGGCTTTGGCGCAAGCCTTAGCCAACCAGAAATCCCATTTCTAACATTGGTGATCAGCGGTGGGATAGGACTTGCGTTTGCGCAGTACCGCGGCGACAACTGGCTGCACTACAAAACTCTGCATTTTAGATAGTCACATGTTGGGGATTATTGGTCTAAGATTTTTTTTAAGTGTCATTTCATTTTTTAAATATGTGTTCTTGTTGCAGTGTAAGTTTTCTGGAATTCCCAGATGGGTGGGATCCAGTGGTGGCAGCGATATGTAGTCCAGTGTAGGATGTCCCATTCCCAGTTCCCATAGTATGGTACCTAGTTCCCGGTTAAGAGGGGGACAGGTTGTGTTTCAGGGGCAGTAAGATGCTGTCTCACCAGTCTTATGGGGGAGTGTGGATGAATGTTGTGATGCGCTGGACGTTTGAGTAAATGGTGTTAGTGTGTGAGTTCTTTTGATTGTAAGGAACTTGCATTGGGGAGTGACCCTAGAAGAATGGTGCAGGTGTCTCGATAACCCTCGCGGTTTAAGATGGTTCAGAGTAGCCCAGCTGGGTACCCTTATAGTGAGGAGGTTGTAGGGACTCACATCCTGTCTCGCAGGAGAAGGAGTGAGATTGGGCTGTGTCCCAAAGTGCCCGCACCTCAGTCTCCAGTACTGGTTGGTTCCATGAGGGAACACCAGGTAGGGAGCCTAGTCTGTCCTGTTGGACCGTTCTTCGAGGTGGTTTTTCCCATTTTAGGTGAGCTGGGAGTGCCTGTAATCAGACCTCCAGCAGTTCTAGTGTCTGGCAGTACTGCCCCAGTTGGGAGGGTGCAGAGGTCCAGTTTGGAGGGGTGAGAGGGGGAAAGAGTCCCCAGTGGGAACCAGTGGGTCAGGGGCCAGCCAGAAGGGCTGAGTCGCCAATGAGTGACCATGGTGAGCGCCACTTCTGTCCTGGAGCATCTTCACGCACTGTCAGAGGGACAGGAGGTCGTGAGCTCTGCGCCAGGCAGACTGTCACATGACACATTAGTGAGGTGTCACCCTCGGGAGAGTATATGTGCTCCCAGGAAGTCCTGGTTCTCCAGGCAATTGTGAGGTAGTACCCCCCCTGAACGCAGGTGTGGTCCGGTTTCGAGGGTTGAGAGGGGGAAAGAGTCCCCAGTGGGGACCAGTGGGTCAGGGGCCAGCCAGAAGGGCTGAGTTGCCAATGACTGACCATGGTGTGCGCCACTTCTGTCCTGGCACATCTTCACGCACTGTCACAGGGACAGGAGGTCGTGAGCTCTGCGCCAGGCAGACTGTCACACGACACGCTAGGGATGTGTCACCCTTGTGAAGTCCTGGTTTTCCAGGCATCTGACCCAAGAGGTACGTCCCTGGGTTGGGGAGCCAGTAGCCGGTGTTTCCGGATCTGGACGGCAGGGCGACTGTAGTCAGTGTCCTGGCCGGTTTGCCTTCTAGGGGGTACCACTCAGTTGGGAGGGTATCTGAGTCTGGAAGGGGTGCAGAGGGAGGGAGTCCTCGCCTCTGACCCCGGTGCATCCGGTGAATTTGGATCCCAGGTAGTAGACCAGTTGATGGAGAGAGGTCCTGAACTGGTGGGAGAGTTGCGTTCTGGTGGGTGCTTCCCCTGGGAGGGTGCGTAACCCCAGAAGAGCGGTAGGGTGAGGAGATGCTTCGCCCGTGACTTCTGGTCAACCTGAGGGTGCGGACCCTAGGTTGGAGGATCAGTGGTAGTGGAACTACACTGAGAGGGAGAGTGGAGAATGGCTATTGTATGCCAGGGGCTACTGCCCCCACTCTGTGGATTGGCAAGGACCAGTGGCATCTGGGTGGCTTAGGGCCTGGTCCTGGCCGTGGGCAACTAAGGAGTACCGGTGGGGTAGCCTAGTTGGTCCTGAATTTTTTTGAATGTTTTTTTTTTTCCCTTCTATTAGATGGATTCCATAGGTTCCAAGTGGCGTAGGACCGGAGGGTGACCCTGCAGTTGCGGGCCAGTTCCGTGTTTTTATCGCCCAATGCAGGGAATCCTATCAAGGTGGTGATTGGTCTACCCTGCGTTTTGGCTGGAAGGGGGTCGTGTTGGAAATGGCCCTTTTTGGCAGGTTCACCCCTGAACTTTTTGCCTTATATAGAACTTGGTGTTAGTAGTTTTAGACCTCTGGGTACTTGGACACTGTGGTCCAGTGCCAAGTGCGTGCGCGCACTGTGCCCATTTAGTGAGATTGACCTGCCTCCCATAGGAATGCATTGAGGATCTGTGTGCTAGTGGTAATTCCTGTTATGAGAGGTGCAGCATGGTCAAGTCTAGTATGCCTGAATTCGTGAGAATAAATGCTGCGCAATGGTGTGCGTAGATTTCTTGTGACTGGTGTAGAAATGCCACTTCTAGAAGTGGGCATTTATGTGTGCTCTGTGTCTGCCTGCCTGATGTGGATTACATGTCTGGCTCTGTGAGTGACGGGAGCTGGGAGGTGTGTGTGGCTGCAGGAGGGGCAGGGTGAGTCAGCGCTGAGCTGAATAGGAGATCTGCATCTAGATGGGAGGGAGGAGTTGCACCTGGGTCCTGAATAGGGCTGTGCCTTCCCTCTACAATGCTGGCTCCACCTCCTGTGGTGCGTCTGATGTCCCTAGCCTGTCCTGTGAAAGGAGAGAGGAGCTGAGCAAAACAAAGTGCTCCAAAGCTCCCCCAAACCAGTTGCATCTGGTTTTCCCTAAACCCTACACCTTTAGACAAAGGAAAAGGGTGTATAAAAGAAGGGGCTGTGACCCCATGTAAATGTTCAGTGTTTGGATCCTGATTCTTGCAGGGCGTGCTGCTGCTGGGGCCCAGGAGGACTTGCCAGGAGGGCTGCCTCCCTGGGCCCAGCTATGCCCTAGGACCTCTTGCATTAATTACTTTTAGCCCTGGGCCCTGCCTTGCCCCTGGACCTGGAGGATCTTTTTATTTAGGACTTTGGCTTCATCTAGCGCCTGGAAGCGCTATCCTTTAATTGTCCAGCTGAGGAGGAGTGTGGGCTGCGCAGCGTTTGCTGCGCTGAGGAGGAGTGTGGGCTGCGCAGCGCTTGCTGCAGCCCCCTTGGAGAGGGAATCCCGACCGGAGGGATTCCCCCGTGATGGCTGCCGAGCGGGAGCCCACCCCGCTTATTCATTTTAGTTAGGAGGGAGCCTACCCCTCATGGTACGCCAGAGCTGTTATTTAATAGCGGGTGCCCACCCCGCTTTATATTTTTAATTGAACGGGTGCCCACCCCGCATTAGCCGCAGCCGAGAAGAAAAACGTTGCCGGGCCGCTGCCAAGTGCGACCCGGAACACAGGCACTGTTGCCTGGTTGTGGGCGGTGCATAGCGGCCGGCTGACCAATCGCAGCGCGGCCGAGAAAGGAAGTTAGGGAGCCTCGCGGGCTCCATCCCGAAGTCCCGGTCCCGAGGAGGGGGACCGGGTGAAGCCGTGCCGAGTCGCGAGCAGTGCCTTGAGTCCCGGGTCCCAGGAGGGGGCCCGGGTGAAGAGAAGAGGCGGCAGAGGCCGCCGATGGCAGCGCGGGGCTCCCAAGAGTGAAAGGGAAGCCCCGCGCCGCAAGAGAAGTGCTGCCGGTCCCGCAGCACAGAGAGAGAAGAACGGAGGATGGAGCCTACCCCGCCTCCACGAGCGCCGCTGAGAGTCCCGGGTCCCAGGAGGGGGCCCGGGTGAAGGGAGGAGGCAGCAGAGTCCAGGCGCCCAGGGAGCCCAGCGTCGTGCAGAGCCGGGTGAAGCAGAGAGACCGGAGCCGGCAGAAGAGAAGTCCCTCTGCGCAGGAGCCCGGTGAGTGAGGGGCTGAGCAGGGGACATGGCCGCATTATTTCCTGAGTGGCCCCCGCCTTATAGGGGGTCACTCCACCGATGGGCGGATGTTTGTTCTTTCCCCGTGTCATGCCCAGGTATGTTTGGAGCGCCCGTGCGGCTCCAACGTGGCCCCGTAATGTTAGGGGCCCCTGAGGACCACAGTGTTTGGGGGCATGACCTATTGACTGAGGCCCGTGTGGCTCCCACGTTTTGCATATTTGTTTCCAGGGCCAGCGGGGCCCGTGGTTGCCCCAGTTGTGGTATAGTCTGGTCACAGAGCCTAGGTGGCTCACAACTGCTCCGCGCCTATTTGTGTTCCGAGCCCCATGTGGCTCCAACAAAGGGGACACTTGTTTAGATGGGCCATTGAGAGCCCATGCCTCATTTGAATGTTTACAGCTGCCCAGCAAGTAGTGGGCAGCTGCTGCGTTTAGGTCTTTCTTCTAGGGGACATATTGTGAATTCAGGAGTGAGATGCACTCCTCTGCCCCAGTACTTTTCTTTCACAGCTGCGCAGCACTTAGTGCCAGCTGCAACGTTTAGGCCTGCGCAGATTGCGCACCCTTGACTTTCGCTGCCCTTGCAGCGCGCCCTGACTTTTGGACATAGGGCATTTGAGCCCCTTCTTGAGATGGCCAGTTGGCCAGGGGGGACTGTTAGGTTTGTAGGGCGCCAGGCCCTAATGTGATTTATGCCTCTGCTATGGTTTCTACTGTGAGGTATGTGCTAATGTGATTTATGTCCTAAAATGTGGTGCTAGGAAATGTGATGCATTTACTATGGTTTACGCACCCTGTTTTATTCCTCTAAATGTATTTCTAGCATCATGAGGTTTTGCATAATGTGTTTATGCTTGTGAGGTTATTATTTCCTAATGCGTTTAGGCTGTGAGCTATTTTTCCCTGAGAGTATTTCCTCAATGTGATTTGTGTGCTAAATGTGATTTATAGGGTGCTAGGAAATATAATGTATGTAGCATGATTTACGCACCCTGCTTGATACCTCTAAATGTGTTTTATGATTATGAGGGTGGTTTGCATATTATGGTTTATGCTGGTGAGGTTGGCGCATAAGGTTTGGCGCCTAATGTGATGCTGTACATAATATGGTTTATGTTACAGGCTGATGCGGAGTACAGTGGTGGCCAGTGATTACTGGTTGTACGTTTCTGATATGTCCTACATTTATTATGTGTTCTACATGTATTACCTTTTACTAAGTGATGGTCCTGACAGTGGTCCACGTGGCCCTGTCATGTGTACATAATCCCCTGTAAATATTGTCCCAGTGCCAGTTGGCACAGAGTATGTATATGTGCGTACTATTCTAATGTGTTATGATAATACAAAGGCTATTTTTATATATAACCTTGTGTGGAGTTCCTTTTGTAGTGTGCCTTGGGTGTTGTGCTGTGTGTGTGTTGCGCAAACGCTTTACACATTGCCTCCGGGATAAGCCTGACTGCTCGTGCCAAGCTACCAAGGGGGTGAGCAGGGGTTATCTTGGGTGTGTAACTCTCTTGCCCTGACTAGAGTGGTGGTTTCTGCTTGGCTTTGGCGCAAGCCTTAGCCAACCAGAAATCCCATTTCTAACACTATGAGACTAAGGATCCATTGTATCAAATATTTGTCACCCTTGCAAAGCCTGCCTTGGAAAGAGGTAGGCTTCGCAAGGACAAAAAACGAAAATGCAGTCAGTGAAAGTTGCGATTGTGCGATTTCCGATGGCAGCATTGCGGTTGCTTGTGTTTTTTTATGGAGAAAGGTAGGCAAATTGACATTCCTCCTTTCCTTGCAATCCACAAGGAAATGTATCACCTTTGTGCAGCTGCTCCTCGATTCTCAAAGCATTAAGAGTTTACAAACTGTTCTTGTCATACATTAAACTTTTACAAAGTAGAAGCTCTTCGTGAGGTGCAGCATCCACTGTGCGAGTAGCAGCTGTGGGCAAGGGCAGAGTAGACAGCAGACTCTTTTAAAATGTGCCTATTTTTAAGTCGAGCCTGGGCAGCGCATTCGCTGCTCTGCGAGGCATGCAGTATTCAGGTAGGGACTTTAAGCTGCACCAACTCCCCGCCCATATTTTTCATTGGCTTGTGTCATTGTCCACTGTAAACTGTGGATGTTCATTGGTCAATAGGCTTAGTAGTCCCTCCTTAGTACCGCCTTGTCTCATTTTGTAACTTCCCATGGGGACACCCCTGTTACGCGTGTTGTTACTCGGTAGGCTTTAATTACAGCCTCCAAGCACTATTTTCTCAAATAGCTTAGACACGCTCTCGCCTAACACTTTCTTTTTATTTTTATAGCAGGGGCGCCGAAAGCATTTGCAATGCAATTCAATTCAATATGTTTATTAAGAATTTGGATCTCTAATGAGGTCCACTTAAGGCATACATGAAGAGACATGCTAAAAATACCAACAATAATTGCAATAAAATCACTTCATTAAAAACCATTGTATCTGCGTCACTACAACAGTTTTGTACAGATTAGGTCATCTTAAAGATATCAAAATTCTTCAAAGTCAGCACTGGAGGCTCCTTTAGACAGCAACTGGAGACCCACAATAAGGAAATACCAATAGTGGCACGGAAGGAGCAGAATACAAAATAGAATAATATAATTATTGTAACAGAGAGCAAAGTTGCGATAATTTGATTAATATTATACCCCAGCAGATGACGCAAATCAGGGCTTATAAAATCTAATAGGTATCCTACTATAGCGGCCTCACATTAAGTCCTAAAATGAATAAGATCAGTCAAATGGCAGCAGTGAGATTATGAGCCAGGTAAAAATTCTAAGAAACTAATCACCTACTGAACCGACTGCACATTTTCCCTGATGACAAAGATTTAAAACAAATTTTACAAGGGCAATTAAGTAACAGTCAACGAGTAAATAAGACCGTTACCATAACAAATCAGTCAAAGTAAAAACATGTGCAATTTGAGAGAACAACAAAAAATAGCAGCTTCGTATAGAAACATTTTTTAAATAAAGTGCATCATTTAGCAGCAACAAAATAGCAGCAATCGTACAGTTAGAACCTATACTGCGGCAAAAAAAGATCATGTTAAATACAAGTACAATTCAGAAAAGTCACATACCATAGTAGCATCATATTGAAACATGTTTTATCTAAAGTGCATCATAAAGCAGTAAAGTCTTTCCCTTAACAACGTATATAAAAACAGGTAAAAAAACAGATTATGTGCAAATAGCAATGAGATGGCAGCAGTCACAAATGCAAACTTTCCGCAGGTGAGAAATAAACTCAAATAACCAAGGAGAACATGGAAACTCAGGACTTTAGGGGCTATATTATAAAAAAGCTAAATAAATGCAGAGCCAACCATACTCTAGGAGGAATTATGAGAATTTAAAATATGTTCATAAACTCCTAAAAAGTTAAAAAGTTTTGTACACACAATTTCATTTTTAGGAAAAAGCAAAAATTCTCGAGCAGATGATATATTTTTAATGCCATTCTGTAAAAACATTGGACGAAGCCACCAGAATCGAAATGAAGACAGAGCTGGGCATACAAACAAGACATGATTAAGATTCTGGGTGCCCTAATTACAGAAGTTACAGTTTTTTCCAACTTTCATGTTAAGTGGCCAATTTGCTGTTAAGTCATTTAATGGTAAAAGATTCATACGACAAAGAATAAGCCAACGGTGAATACCGTGGTTTTGATTCAAGGAAAAGTACTTCTGAGGAACTCTCGGGGAAGAAGCCTTGGCAATTGTCTCCAGTCTGACCCTTGTTCTACAAAATTTAACATCTCTCTGGTGACTAACTATGCCACTTGAAATTTTTAAGCAAGATTTCAATTCTGAGAGAGAGAGAGAGACAGCACTAAATCCTCTTGCACACTGAAATAATTCAGTGCCAAGAAAAAATCACTAAAAAAAGAATATTTATACATTGTCCTACAAACATTTCCTGACACATAAAACTCCTTAATGTGTAAGGCTCACTATTCTTTAGCTGGTAACCCCAGCGAACTACCCTAGCTAAACCTTGTATATATGAACTTACCAAGCCAAACTCAAGCCTAATTGCGGCTATTGGAGCAAGAGTATTAAAATTGCATAGCTTGTGTAAAATCTGGCCTTCAGCATTTGCAATGCAATAGGTCTCGCATTTGTGAGGGTTTAAACTATTGGCATTGTAAATGACAATGCCTTTTATTTATCTGTTTTAAAAACAACACATAAATAAAAGGCATTGTCATTTACAATGCCAATAGCTCAAACTCTTGCAAATGCTTGTTTGGTATTGCAGCCCCTGCCCATTTAGGTAAGGGGGATGCAAAACAGGTACATTTTGAATGTAAATTCAGAGATAGGGGTCTCTGTCTCTTGCAGGCCTCCCTCCTTGCTTTTGGAGCCATTTGCAGGTATTTGAAAATGCTCTTGCCTCGTGAATTTTATTGAGTCTGTATTTCTGCGACTTCTTGCTAATGGTCCCTCCAGTCTGTAGGAGATGGACACATCGGACCCAGGGCAACGATTTAGCGGATGCTGAAAGGCGATCTGGCCACTACATATGGGCCCAGCAATAGAAGGATCTTTTAATTCTGAGGGGAAAAATTAATCTTTGAGGAAGAAATAGTTTTGGGTTTCATTTGCAAAAGGCCCGTCTTCCTGCGCGTTCCTGCTAGGTCAGGCAAAAGATATAATGGTAGAAGATAGTGAGTTGGTAAGCGAGGGTTCAGAATAAAGGCGATTGAGAAGAAGAGGAAGAAAAATCCCTGGCCCTGCACATGCTTTGAAGTTCTGTCTAGGACAGGCAGATATGAGAATACAAGGCAATGGGGCGGGCAGACCGCAAAATGGATCCTAAACCGGACTAGAGGGAAGCTAGGGAGGATGTAAAGTGGGTCAGGAAACGGAGAGCTGGGTGTAAAACCAGGCTGTGTGCAGCATGCAAACGAAGAGAGAGAGGCTGCATTTCCTGTTGGAAACAAGATATTTTCTTACTTGGGAAAATTTAAAAATGGCATTTTTCCAATTTTCAATGTCCACTTTTTCTGATGGGTTCCCTTGCTGCACTGCCACCCTGCCCTCTCCTGTCCTATTTTATTTTATCCTCTGTGTTCCCTCCTTTTCTTTGTACTCTCATGTGATGTATGTGGCTTCCGTGCAGAGAGCTGATGCTTGGAACCCCTTGAAGCAAAACAGCCCTATTCTTGATGCCCACATGCAACCTCTATGTTGAAGCCTGGTTGGGATGTGTTCCCAGACGTTCTCTACCATGCCTCCTTTAACTCGTAAAATAAATGTTGCCATTTTCACCCTGTCACCACCGTTTCTGGGCCTCGTGAAAAATGGTTCCATGCTGGTACTTCCTTTTAATTTTCCGTATTCTATGGGGCGTTCCACGGTGACGTGGGACTTGTCTACGCTCAAACGCCAGGAGATTATAGCTTGCGAGGTGCTTCTGAGGTTACAGTATTATCTTTTGAAAGCAAAAAGGTGGATTCCATTATGCACAACAAAGGTTTCTGCGGAGAGTGAATGACTGTTCCTGAACACGAGTGAGACACCCACATGCTTTCAGTGACTCACTGTTTGACCTTAAACAAATCACTTAACGCAGCAGGTCTACATGCTGTGCATCAAATATTTATTTAATTTGCAATATTTATAGTAAAATGCACTAACAGAGCGGTATCAAGCCACACAATTGTGAATTTCGAGGGAACGTATAATTTTAAGGTTACAATAGCGTTGAAAGTAAAAAGACTATGGATGAAGGCTAAGTGTGTGAGCCCCTCCCCACACCATAGCCATAAATCTAGCACGGAGATGCTGGGGAGGAGGAGAGATTAGAAAAGTAACGTGGCAGAATACTGACTGACTTTCTATGTAGCGCTAACGTGCCAAAGATTTTAGCACCGCTAACAGGAGCTACTGTCGGGATTCTGATCCGCAAGGCAGAAGAACCAATATCCTCAGGAGCGAAGAGAGAGCCCACACTCTCCCCTAAGGTATAGCCAGCTCCAACCAATCAATGGCAAACAGAATATTGACTAATACCCCCAGGGAGAGAAGAGACGACTCAGGACCACCAGGAAGACGTTCAGCTGGGCCAGCCGAGGGAAAGAGCAAGAACCTGGAGTACTTGTTCCCAACACTGCAGTATTCACGAAAACAATAAACAAACAAAAAAGAGAGACAAGGATTAAATAAAATTCCCACTTATAACAGTGTGATAGGCTTTGTTCAATAGCAAAGGTCAGTGAGCGCAGGTTGTGTACTCTCCCAGACTCACCTGTAGTTAAGGAAGTGTCCCATATGCGGAGAGGTCTCTTTTGGGTATAAGAAGAGTAGGCAAGAAACTTGTCACACTCTGAAATGTGTGAAGCAGCCCAGCAAATAAATATAGGCATACGTCTGCCAAAGAGGTATGTACAATGTTGCAGTAGCAGCTGAAGGTAGTTGCAGGAGCTTCCTGACAGATTGACTAACCAGTGAAATTTTGTGGGAAGCAAAACGGAACTATAAAAAATAAAGGCTCAACTGTTTTCCCCCTTAGCGCTTTGCAAAATAAAAATAAAAATAAGCTTCGAGCAGCTCTACAGTAACGTGGTGAAAAATGCCAGTAGCGCTTCCTCGCGCTTAAAGAAAGAAGTCACAGCAGAGCCCAGCTGGGAGACATCAAAGGGGCGTGAAACAATGGCAGCGCGTCCTCGCGCTGAATTCAAAATGTTCAGGTAGGGAGTGAGAAAATAATGGCAGCGCGTCCTCGCACTGAATTCAACACGCCTGGGCAGGGAGCAGGAAATAATGGCAGCGCGTCCTCGCGCTGAATTCAAAAAGTCCAGGCAGGGAGTGAGAAAAATAATGGCAGCGCTTCCTCACGCTGAATGCAACACGCCCGGACAGGGAGCAGAAAATAATGGCAGCGCGTCCTCGTACTGAGTTCAAAACGTCCAGGCAGGGAGTGGGTTACCTGTCAGCAGTATCTCGCCGCTAAAACATCCGGTAACGCAGGAAGAGAGAGTGCTGAACCAAGTCTCATAAAGTTCAGGAATGCCTCTACGAATGCGTGCGTGATGGAAGCTTCACGCTTAGTGGCAAAGGAAAGATATCCCAGAAAGAGTCCAAAGAGCAGTATGCTGCAGTTCAAACCTGGCAAGGGGTTATCAGGTTCCACGGGAATCTAACAAAGAAAGGGACAGAACAGGGAGGCGTGGTCCACCAGAAGGAAGTAAGCCAAGCACCTGAGAACGGGGGCGGGCTTCTTTTGAGGCCTTGAGGTCAGCTGATTACTTCCTCAGTGCAGCATGGGATAGCACACAACCTGATCACCCGCCCAGTGCATTATGGGAGCAGTAGTGCTTTTCTAGGGAATAGGGACAAAGTGCAGGAAGCCTGACGTGTAACAGCTACTATTGTGCTTTGTTAGCCCTGTCTGTATTTATTTTGCACCTATAACTTGCAGACACACACACACACACTTTTTCTCTCTGTGCCATTCTCCTTGCCCCTCCCTCCTTTTCTCTCCCTCCCTCTCCCGCTCTCTCTTGCAGCAGAAGCTTTAGCATTGAGCTGTTTAACCAGTATGTGTGGAGTCTGTAACAGGAAGCTGTGTAAGAGAAAAGTACGTTATCTTCCTACAGAAACAAAAATTAGAGAAACGAGTAGAGGTCTGAGGAATATGACATGAAGGCTGTTAATAACAGTTGAGAATTTAAAGTAGATTAGAGCATATGGCTTCTAGTACTGACATACCTACTGCTCATAATAATAAGAAATGTTAATGATTATCTTTGTCCTCTAAAGGTGTTGGGTTGTTTGGACCTGTTTCCTATCTCCTGGAGCTCAGGGAGTCCCTATAGGAAGCCCTGTAGACTCCCTGAGCAAGGTAATGGAGAGATATTGGAGGGCTCTTCATCACACAGGTGCAGACTATCTTAGTGTAAGAATTAACTTTTACGTCCCTTCAAGGGACTGTCGATCAGCCAATTCCTTCCTGGCCAAAATCCCTAGGATACCGTGTTCCAGGGCTGCGGGAAGGTCCTTCGCTTTTCTAGGGCCATCTGCCTGGAACAAGCTTCCAGTTGATTTATGAACCATTAGCACAACCTCTTTGTTCAGGAAAAACTGAAAACGTGGCTCTTTAATCAATATTAATTGGGAGGAATATACTTGGCAGGGAAGGCTTGTGTGCAGAGTAACAGTGCGCTATACAGGTGGCTTTTTATTCATTCATAGTGGGCTACTTCGACCTCAGGTTGGTTGCGCCTCACCACCATCAGCCAAACAAACCTGGAATGGTTAGAGTGGTGAAAAGCGCCACCAGATTCAAACAAGGCAGGAGTTTGAGGTCGAACTGAGGAGCCAGAAGGTGGAATTTTAAATCCTGTCCACAGTATCCCCACCACTGCTCTCACCTTGTAATTGGGAGCAGTAGGATGGGTAGCAGGAAGTTGGACTTTAGCGGATGGAAGCTAATGCTTTCCTCCACCTACTTCTTCTTTTTAGTGATTTTTATTAAGGTTTTACATATATTAAACGCACAGGCAATACGGCTTAGAACAAAACATCCCTGTACTAATGCCTCCAGTTCCTTTCACCCCAGTCCACTGCCCTACACCAGAGCAGTCACAGATTGAAACATGGTACCCTAATCTTCTGTTTCTAAAGAAGCAGCAGAGCCGAAACGAGGCAACAGCACAGGGTCGTGAAGGCCCAACACATGGAGTGTCTGTGTGCATGTCTTACTCGGAAAATCTGAATTCAAGCAAAAGAGAATTGAGCCCTATAGTTTATGGGAGAGTTGGGCCTTGTTCACCAAGTCACATGCGTTTTATTTTGTGTCCCAGTAGGTGCCAAAGCTTGTGGAGCTAGAGTTCATATGCAGAGATAGTGACTTTCCCCCAAAGAGATAGAATAGTGTGTTTGGCGGCTAAGAAGCGAAGAGATATTCTTTTGCCTACCATGGGGTGGGGTGGGGTGCAGTGGAGTGGGTAGAATCCCTCAGAGGGTCTGCCTAGGAGGGCAAATTCAGGGAGTTTGTTCAGTTCTTGGCCCTGGATCCTGGAGATTGCTGAAAAAACAGAATCCCAGAAGATCCCCCTCTACCTACTTTTAATTGCACAGCACAAAACATAGGTGAAATGCTCCAGTTAGTCTCCGTCACTGGTAATTACCCTGGGACACATTCAAATCCATCGTTTTGTGCTCACTGTGCCACTACAGATAGGGACCAAACATAAGCAAATCTGCCTTTATCCTGGCCCAATAGATACAATCTAGCCTAAACTACTAAAGCACTCCTCCTCTGAAAGGAAACACAAGCAAAACAAGATCTGTTTCCGCATTGTTGGGCCTCATGTGTAAGGTACCATTTAAGTCCTATGGCACAATGAGCTACAGGGCACACATCAGGGTACACCTGTGGGACTTAGGGTGTCTCCTTCAAAAAACAAAGTAACGGCGGAGAATTCTAATTAGTTGAAACGCCATTGTCCACACTGATGTGAATTTGTTTGTGGTTGGTTGTGTTCCCATTCAAAGAGGACACAGCAGAGCTCTTTGACCTTGAGCTGAGCCTGATTTGCAGATTTGCATCTAGCATAATAACCCTACTGATCAACAAATGATAATTGACATTATTTCAGGTTTCACAGCGTCACATTTCTGATTGTTTCTATAATTCAAAATCAAGGACTTAATTATTCTGATGCACTTTATATTGGACTCAGCCCTTCAGATCACAAAGATGCAACATGTACATAAAAACTCGAAACAGATCCTTATCTGAGAACACTCCAAACTAACTTTGAAGAACCTACATTGTCTGCCTGTGGTGAAGGCTTGACCTCATTTTGGAAATGAAAAATACCAGGGTTGAGATTAATTGGTGCAATGGTAAAATGATTTATTCATGGGCAAGGGTAAAAGAAGTGGCTGAGGTAGTATAAATCAAGTAGTGGTAGAGGTACACGGATATAGACATGGAATAGAAAAAACAGGCTATAGGTAGGGGTATAAGTAGGGGTTGAGCCACCAGGATATGAAAGGAGTAGAAGGGCATAGATAGAAGCAAGAAAATAAGGGCATAGGCAGAGGTCTAGGTAGAATGGTGTAAATAGTATTTGAGGTAAATGTCCAGTAAATGTAAATGGTACAAGGGTGTAGTTAGTGTTAGAGACCTATATATAGGTGGCAGGTACTAAGGTGTAAACTGGCATCAAGATAAGGGGTTAAGTAAAAAATAAAGTACAGTTGAGTGAAAAAGGGGAGAACTAGCTGGGTGTAGGAATAGGGACCAAGAGAGCAAAAGGAAAGAGTATTGATAAGATAAAAACGAGTTTGTGGATTCCCCCGTCTCTTAGAAAAGTGTGATCTATTCTATCCTGAGATAAAGGAGACTGCAGGGATTTTTTGGGCATAAAGTTCATTCACAAGAACAGATACAAAAATTGATTTGGATAGAAAATTTCTCAAGAACAGGTTTTCTTAGATAATCTTTTCAAAAGAATCATATGCAACCGGTGAACATGCACATCAAATTCAAGACTCCCTATGTGTACCACAATGCTCTCAACAACCTTGGCCCTTCTTCACTCCTAGGAGTCCTAACTATTACCTCCTCAGCCCATCCTGGTCCTTGCCTTTACTTTGTTAAATTGGGTCTACTACCTCAGGCACCACTGACGTAAAGTCCCTAAGGCCAGACTCCATTTCGGTCAGGCCCTCTGATACATTAGGACTGCACCCCTTCTAAATTTTGTCATACCTGTTGTAAACAATAATACCATGACTGTTGTCCGCCCTTATCACTCATTGAACTAAGAGGAGAACAAAGTGTCAATGTGTTCCGATAATGACCCATATATAACTCCTGATGAGACATGCAGTATGGAACAAGTGTTCCTTTATCAATATGTCAAGTCCATTAAGAAACATCCCTAGATAATTCATCAAAGAGGTGTAGTTCAAAATACTCATTTTCTTGAAGATATGTCTAGGACCCTTTCTCTGGCGCTTATAATCTATACTCCACATTCCTAAAACTATGTTAGAGGTTTTCATCCCTGATTACTTTGCTGTATTTAAAGATCACAATTCGACCCCTTGGGTGGAGAGGTCGTTCACCTTAGATTATCATGCAAGATAGCGTCTGAGGGCTATCTTGGTTACTGCCGACATTTAGAAAATCTGATGCAGTCTGCCTGCAGCTGATAAGAGTCAAGTCCTTGAGGAGAGATGCTACCACAGTGACTGTTTGCCTTTGCTCTGTTTCTCGAGCTGTCAACAAGGTACGCAGTGCGCTGCTTCCCCCCAAGAAACTCTAGTTCGCAAGTTGTTGTACTATATGCTCTCCTAGGGTAGCGCATAGAAGTAGGTTTTGAGTGTTAGGCTTTAGGATGACATTTTAAACATGTTAGAAATCTTAATTTTTTTCTTGTTGTTTGCAACGTGACTGCTTGCTGTTTTTATGATATCCTATGTGATTATTTTAGATGTACTAAGAAACAGGTTCATCCTGTTGTAATAAATACTTTTAGCTAAAAGTGTCTGTTCTTCTTAGTACTGTGTGTATGTGAATCTGTGAAGAACGAAGTAGGTTTGCTGTTAGCACGATGCCCCTGATTTCCTTTCTGGAATTGTTAGTAACGCAAAAGCAAAAGATTTCACTTCATCTATGTATGCAGCGGCGGCCGGCACCGATCGGGGGTGGAGGGGTGGCAGGGATGGGTGAGGTTAAATAAAAAATTTAATTCAACTTACCTGCTTGCTGCGTCCTCCTTGCGGCTCCTCCTGGTCGAGACTCTCCTCCCGCCGGCAGGAACAGGAAGCAGCCTGGAAGCACTCAGGCTCCCCTGAGCCAATCACAACGATGCAATGCCGCGTTGTGATTGGTGTGAGTGCCATGACTCGGCGCTCAGATGGGTAATGGGGTCTGGGCATGTTCTCCACCCAGGCTGTAAAGCAGCCTGGGTGGAGAAGAGGGAAAGTGTGCATGACTGTTATGGTCGGACCGAGAGTGCCGGCCAAACAGTCATGTGCACTTAGGAGTGAGGACAAACTACTCCTCTGCTGCTCTGTCTGCCCCGCCCGCCTCATCTCGCAAAGCTGCTGAGCACGAAAAAGGAAAAAATTAAATGATAATAACTGAGTTATCATTTTATTTTTTTCTTAAACTGCTGAAAAAAAGACGTTGGGCGGCACTCCTCCGCCTTAGCGGAGGAGCTGCCACTGTATGTATGGAGTGTTGTTTTACGTGACTACAATAACCTGTCTTTCACATTCAGCGCTGGTGCATTGAACTAAGTTCACTTAGGTCACCTGTGGGTGGTAAAGTAAACCTTGTAGAGCTACGCCAGAGTTGCAGCTTACGCAAAACCACGTTTCCTAGAGAATTCTCCATCCTCGCCTCTGTCCTCCCCCAGAAGCACCTCCCAGTCTGTAAGAACCAGGGGTGCACACTCAAAGTTCAGAGGGATCTGTGGAAAAGATCAAACATTAGGGAGGAGAGTGTTTAGTGGTTGGGTTGACACTTGTTACTTGGGGGAGGGGAAGTCTCCTCAGTGACATAAGTACTGGACGGTGATGGTAATTAAAGTAATAAAGATTACTGGTAAGTAATCAGTTCACTTTCCAGAAATACATAGTGCTTTTTTGACTTTTTGGTTTTTCTTTTGTCAATATGCTATCTTACCCCTTTCCTCCTCACTCCCTCTCTTGACTCAGTTCTCCCTCTCTAATTCCTCTTAGCTGTTGCACACTCTGAAGTGACACTTGTTTGCGTGCAGCTTATTTTAATTGGTTAGGTAAATATTTGTTACCATTTTCAACCTCAAATCCACTTGCTAAGAGTAAGATTCTGGACTACTGAACTACTAAACTACCAATACGGTGGGCATTGGTAATACAAGTGGGAGTACCACTGATTACAATATTTTGGTGAATAACATGGGAATGGGTGTTTCTGTTCTAATTCCTGCATGTTTTTCTCAATTTTTGGGCCAGAGTGTCACTCAGACATTGCACCTCAGCGGTTCACTGATAGAATATCGATGCTAAAAACATCGATGGTGAAAATATTGAGAAAAAAATATAGATTGTAAAAATATCGACTCCCTATACTTAAACAGGTAAGTACAAAAATATTGAATCAAAAATATAGAAGTTAAAAATATAGATGTAAAAAATATCGATTTAAAAATATAAATAAAATAAAATAATATATATTAAATATATAAAATATTAATATTATCTTTAATAAAAAATAATAATATACATTTTAACTAAATATAAAAATTAAACTTAATAAAAAAATATATATAAACACACAAACATAATTTATACATATACATATATTTACTTTAAAATAATTTATTAACTTATATTTATTTAATGTAATTTTTTTAAAATTATATAAAAATAAAATATATACATATATCAATAATTTAAAATGAAAAAAACATTCTATAATTAAAACATTAAACTATTAAAACAAAATTAAAACGTAAATTTCGCAATACAATAAATACAACAGTAGGGAAAATGTTGGATAGCGAAATAATTAAATTTACTATTCCAACTGCAATGAGTGCAACAGTAGGGAAAGTGTTGGATAGCGGAGGGGTAAAAATTACTATTCCCACTCCAAAGAGTGCAACAGTAGGGAAAGTGTTGGATAGCGGAGTGGTAAAATTTACTATTCCCACTCCATTGAGTGCAAAAGTAGGGTAAATGTTGGATAGTAGAAGAATTAAATTTACTATTCCAACTCCAGTGAGTGCAACAGTAGGGAAAATGTTGGATAATGGAGGGGTTAAAATTACTGTTCCGACTCCAGTGAGTGCAACAGTAGGGAAAGTGTTGGATAGCGGAGGGGAAAAATTACTATTCCCACTCCAGTGAGTGCAACAGTAGGGAAAGTGTTAGATAGCAGAGGGGTAAAAATTACTATTCCCACTCCAGGGATTGCAACAGTAGGGAAAGTGGTGGATAGCGAAGGGGTAAAAATTACTATTCCCACTCCAAAGAGTGCAACAGTAGGGAATGTGTTGGATAGCGGAGTGGTAAAAATTACTATTCCCACTCCAGTGAGTGCAACAGTAAGGAAAGTATTGGATAGCGAAGGGGTAAAAATTACTATTCACACTGCAGTGATTGCAACAGTAGGTAAAGTGCTGGATAGCAAAGTGATAAAAATTACTATTCCCACTTATAGGAGTGCAACAGTAGGGAAAGTGTTGGATAGCGGAGTGGTAAAATTTACTATTCCCACTCCAGTGAGTGCAACAGTAGGGAAAGTATTGGATAGCGGAGGGGTAAAAATTACTAATCCCACTCCAGTGAGTGCAACAGTAGGGAAAGTGCTGGATAGCGGAGGGGTAACAATTACTATTCCCACTCCAGTGAGTGCAACAATAGGGAAAGTGCTGGATAGCGGAAGGGTAAAAATTACTATTCCCACTCCAGTGAGTGCAACAGTAGGGAAAGTATTGGATAGCGGAGGGGTAAAAATTACTATTCCCACTGCAGTGAGTGCAACAGTAGAGAAAGTGTTGTATAGCAGAGAAACAAAATTTACTAATAACATTTAAACAATTTAAAAAAATTAAATAATCTTAAAAATAAATAAACAATATTTTAAAAATATACAATTAAATATATTAAACATATAAAAGGAACACATATTATAATGTTAATTCATATAACAACAAGCATTGGCATAGCCAATAGGTCTCGCTTTTGGGCCCTTATAAGTGTTTAGGCAGAGCTATTGACTTTGCCAATGTGTTTGATTGCTGCAAAAGTAAAGAAATAGAAAAAACATCTATTTCTTTACTTTTGCAATCATGTCACCTGGCGCTTTACCTAAACCATGTTAAAAGTAAGCGCGGGTGCCGTGATTGAGCAAAAGTAAAGAAATAGAAAAAAACATCTATTTCTTTACTTTTGCTATGTCAGGCACCCGCGCTTACTTTTAATTTTAAAAGTAAGCGCGGGTGCCGCGATTATGCGAAACTGAAAGAAATAAAAAAGTGACGCGGCCGCGAAAGTCAAACTAAACAAGCACGCGAGTGGTGCGCGCGCGCTTGCGAGCAGCAGGCGTGACCACACGCTCGTGCACCATGGCCTTTTGCTTGCGCGTAACCGCAGGGAAAAGGCCATGACGCACGAGCGTCTGGTCAGCTTTTCAAACTCCCTAACTATAAGTCTCGCAGAGCAACGCTTGCGCGCTACTCGAGGCTCGATCTAAAAAGGTACAAATATTATATAAAATAAATTAATAAATACATTTATAAACAATATTTATTTAAAAGGAGCAAATATTAACAAACAAAATATTTAAAACATGAATGTATTTATTTTATTTCCTACCTTATAACACCACACCAATACAAAAAGACATCAACATTTTTATTTAAATTTATTTCCACAATTAACATAATTAATAATGAATTTAAAATATATTATTAATAAAAAAAGATAATAAAAATTCATTGAGTACACATTCTTTAACACTATAATATCCACAACACACACCTAAAATTAATTACACAATTACCATATTTAATTACTAATTAATTTAACTTAATTAACAAATAATTAATAATTCATCAATAAGAAATAAATTACTTCCCACCCTTCACACCATTTGTACCTATAAACACCACAACACACACCTAAAATTAATTACACAATTCCCATAACTAATTAATTTAAATTAATTAACAACTAATTAATAATTCATCAATAAAAAATAAATTACTTCCCACCCTTTCCATCATTTACACCTATAAACACCAAACACACACCTAAAATGTATTACACAATTACCATCATTAATTAATAATTAATTAATTTAAATTAATTAACAACTAATTAATAATTCATCAATAAAAAATAAATTACTTCCCACCCTTCACACCATTTGTACCTATAAACACCACAACACACACCTAAAATTAATTACACAATTACCATAATTAATTACTAATTAATTAATTTAAATTAACAACTTAATAATTCATCAATAAAAAATAAATTACTTCCCACCCTTTCCACCATTTACACCTATAAACACCACAATACACACCTAAAATTAATTACACAATTACCATAATTAATTACTAATTAATTAATTTAAATGAATTCATAACTAATTATTAAACAATTATTTATAAATTAATTTACACATTTAATACTATAACATCACAACTAAACAAATATTAATAAAAACTATTCAATACATTTTATTTAATTAAATTACTTCCCACCCTATTTCCCTATAAACCCACAACCCGCTACGGAACTAAAAATGCAAATTTCAAATAAAAAAAATGTATAACTACTATAAATAATCAATACATTTCATATAATTAAATTACTTCCCACTCTATTCCCCTTTAAACCCACAACCCGCTACAGAAGTAAAAACGCAAAATTAAATATATATATATTTTTTATAACTACTAAAATTTTAATACATATAATAAAAATACAAACAATTGTTATAAAAAAAAAACATCACACACATATAAAATATATACTAAAATACATAACATTAATAAAAAAATCGATATTTTTAACAACTCTGGGGCCGATTCCGATTCGGGTCGGAAAACGTACCGACCGACTCGGTACGGGAATTTAGTCCGACCGACACGTACCGGCGCTGCCCGATCCGCGTAGTACGATGCAATGCATGTGAATTACGACCGACTCGTACGGAACACAAGCCGAACGACCGACCCGCACGGAAACCAGCTATCCGGCCAGGAAACCACGCGAATCGAACCGACCAACACGCACCAGTATTGAACCCGACAGAAACGTACTCGCAAACTCCGACCCGCGCAGTACGATGCAATGTGTGGAAAACCAGACCCAGTCGCACGGAGCTCAAGCCGTACGACCGAAACGCATACAAAACAGAGCCGAAGCAACCCAATACTCCGCGACCGACGCGTACACCACACATGAAACACAGCAGAAACACAGCTTGAAAGACTCGGAGAAGCACGCACGAGCCAACTGCAGCGTCCTACTCGGTCAGAAGAACGTCTCCTACATGCCCAAAAACTACAAAGGAAAAAATACAAAAAAAGGGCCAAACAAGCAATGACAAAGGCAATAAATACTGGGGGGAAATGGAACAAAGACACACCCAGAACTCCACCCATATAAAGGCCACAAATCCCTACCATGATCCTTTGCAAATTCAACTGACCTGCCAGCACAGAACACCATCAGACAGCAACCACAGACACACCCACAACTCATCCATCACACAAGCCACACACCATTAGCACCTCCCAAATAGCACCCTCACATACACCCAGCAAAACCTACACACACACCCTCACCTGCACACACACACACACATTAATCCCCACCACCACCCATCACCATGCCCCCAAAGAAGAATCCAAAGTTCCTAGACAGTGAATTGGAAGTGCTGGTAGATGAAATCCTCAGGGTAGAGCCACACTTGTTTGGTACACTGGTCCAACAGACCCCCATGTCGCAGAAAACCAAGATGTGGGAGAGGATCGTCGACATGGTGAACGCACAATCACCATGTTTGCGCACAAAGGAAGACATCCAGAACAGGTGGTATGATGTGCGCAGGAGGGTCAAGGCCCTACTCAAGAAGGATTACACCTTGAGCCATCGCACCGGCAGTGGCCCTCCTGCCAAACCACTATACCTCAGGCCCTGGGAGGAGAAGGTGCGGGCCATCCTACCACCAGAGACCGTACATGGACTATCAAACATCCCAGAGCCTGGTGAGTACAAAACCAATATACCCAATATCGTGTGACAATACACACACATCACTGTCAAGGGGATAGTGAAACCATGCACCGTTAGCAAAGCCACAGTAACCAAAACATAATCATCACAAGATGTGTATGTTAGTTAGACAAGCACAATACCTGCCATCCCATAGTGATATGTAACTGTGTCATGACATGTACAAACCCAACAACAAATAGAGCAAGGCAGTGGCACAAATCTAACCAACAAACACTGTCAGACATTTTGCCACCACTAGAACACCACCTCACAGGGAAGCTCACTGAAAGGAAGGAATTCTGTGTATGCTGGTGAAGTCAGTGTAGCCAATAGCATGATGGGAGTTGTAGTCACAGATATTGGTCACCCTCACAATTGGCCCATCAACACCACTCTGAACCATGCTCACATCACAGGGAGTGGAAAAAAACTGACAAGATGGCTGACACTGGGTACTGCTGTGGGGAGCACAAGGCCCTGCTGGGAACTGTGCACCAACCAACAGCAGGACACCACTGTATGACATCCTGAAAGCAAACTTGCACTCCCTGCAATGGAAGCACGTTCCATGGTGGGATATCTGGGTGGGAAGGAGGACTGACAGCACTGACCATAGTTACCAGCAGCTGTTCTCACACACAACCTTAACACAAACTCCACACAACTCACCTGGGAGAATGCATTGCCTCACACTCTAATTAAATATCCCACAAAGAACCACCACCCTGGGTTATGCTGTGTGAAGCACAGGGACACTTTTGGGACTTGTAGCCAAACTAACGCCAGGACAACACTGTCAGCCATCCTGTCAGCACAGGCACACTACCCCACAGGGAAGCAGAGTCAAAAGGAAGGAAGTATGGGCATGCTGGGAACGGGGGTGTAGGCAATAGCATGATGGGAGTGGTAGTCACAGCTCAACATCCCCCACCCGCATGGCCCAGCAAGCTCACACTGAAGCATGCACACCTCACATGGAGTGAAAAGCCACTTCAAAGATGTCTGACAATGGTGCTCTGTTGTGGGGAGCACAAGGCCCTGCTGGGAACTGGGCACCAACCAACAGCAGGACACCACTGACTGACATCCTGAGAATCAACCTGCACCCACTGCAAGGGTGGCATGCTTCATGGTGGGATAACTGGGCTGGGGGAGAAGGAGGGCCGGATGTCAACCAAATACCACCAATGCTGGCCATGCACACACCTCAACATTCACATTGAAATGCTTCAGGTTGGCAGGATAATGTGCTACACCAATATCAACCTCTGACTGTGACAACTTAGGACAATGCAATGTACAGGCCCGCATCCAGAGGTACAGTCACAACTGTCAGGTGTTTGAACCATTGATGCCTGTAGAAACATAACATACATTGTGTGTCTCTTCCAAAAACAGGTGATGATGGGGACACAGCAGCAGACGATGAGGAGTCCCTGTCCCAGGCTCCGGGGGCCCCTGAGCTCTCTGGTGTGGAACAGCCTCTGCCCTCCTCGGATGGCGAAGACCTACCTGGCCCCTCCGGTGTGAGTCATCATGCAGCACCAGCAGGACCACCATCTGTACCCCCTGCACCCACTCCTCCAACATCTGCCAACACACAGACCACCCCCGCCGACACGGACAGACCAAGGACCACCAATGACAACAGCACAGGGACCCCGGCCCACCGTGAAGCAATGGACAACAACCCCAGTACCAACACCCAAGGGGGCCTAGGGTCACCTGTGCGTGCCACCGCAGGTCCCGCACGTGTGGCCAGTGGTGGTGGGAGGGGTGGTAGGCAGAGGTCACTGTTCGCAGAGGGGTCTGGACTGCATGATGACCCACAACTGGTACGCATTGCTGATGCGTACCAGAATAGCACCGGAGAGGTCAGCCAGGTAGTGGGGATCCTCAAGGACATTCAACAGCAGCAGGCTGCCCATCTGCCCGCTTGGACTCACACATGTCCTGTGTGGAGACACACATGTCCACCATGGAGTCCAAGTGGGACACATTGCAAGAACTGACAGCGGTGCATAGGGACATATTGACATGCCTCCGCCAGATTAGCACCAACATGGCCACACCTCCCTGTGTGCCCACAACGTCTGGTGCCGCAACAACTGCAACTGCCACAGGGAGGGAGGATGACTCTGGCGGAGAGTCCTCTGCACCGCAGCAGCCTGCATGTGAGGGTCCCCCCCCAAAGAAGAGGGGTCGTCCGAGGAAGGAAAACTGAGAGGCCGATGGCCACGCACATCCCCCAGGAACCCAACACCTGTTCTGGAAATCCACCTTTGTGTGCAAACTGTTCACCCTGTCGAATGCAACCCAACTCTCCCACATGACATGGGGAGTTTAAGTTGGACCAATGTATCAGATGACTGTGGACTTTTCTCAGGACATTTCTGCTACCAACACTTCCAACTCATCTGGGAACTTTGGATTCCAATCCCAATGTACAGCACCCACCATCCTGTGCACTATCCTCACACATGTATGTAAATAAACTCACTAATACACCATACTTGCCTCTGTTGTGATTCCAACGTTGTTTTTGTCATGGAGATGATGATCTGCTAAATGACACTGTGCATGCTAACTGCTACAGCAAGTTCAACACCGTCATGTGAGTCATGGCGACGTGACACATATGAGGGAGACACACCACTAGGGTTACACAACACATACACACCAGGGCCATCTGACTCATCGCCTACACTGATGTTGCCAGGAAATACAGTGGAATGCACAGACACCACACCTATTCAGAGTCTGTGTTAACTAGCCCACAGGTGAAGTAAGCTAATGTCAGTCAGATGTGTGACCACAGACAACGCACATCCCAAAGTGAAGCACAGGTTTATTACACATTTGCAACATGTTGTTTCCACTACAGATGCAAGGTAATCCCACGTGGCAGTGGCCACACAGTCACCAAGTGCATAGGAAATAAAGTCCAGGGGTGTGTGGCACATCACCTGCAGGGAAACGACTGCTCCCACCCTGGAAGTTGAATCATGGTGTCGGGGGATCACAGTTGACCAAACAACTCTGAAAGTACCCTGTGAAGGACACACATGACACACAGTCAAAAGCACTGAAGAACAGGACAGAACTGCAATACTTATGCCTAATACATGTCACAAGATACCTACACAAAACCAAGTTAGCATGTCAACACTGTTGGGGAGTACAGACTACCTGTAAGGACACATCGCTGCACGCATACAGTCAAGTAGCACATGGCCACATTCAAACAGCAACAGAGCACCACCAACACATATCATGCAAACTCAAATCATTGACATACCAACTCTGTATACTCACATTCAGCTGAAGAAGTTGGTGATGAGCTGTGTGCGGACATCCCCTCATCATCATCATCACTGGCATCGTGGCCCAGGCCAGGATCCTCCACAGGTGGCGGATGTTGGTCATCGTCATCCAGGATGAGAGGCAACTCCTTCCGCACTGCCAGGTTGTGTAGCATGCAGCAGACGATGAAAATCTTGCACACCTTTGCAGGGGCATATGGGAGGGCCCCTCCTGTCTTGTCCAGGCAGCGAAAGCGGCTCTTCAGGAGACCAAATGTCCGCTCGATCACTCTCCTGGTCCGACCATGTGCCTCATTGTAGCGCATCTGGGCTGGTGTCACAGGGTTCCTGAGGGGTGTCAGCAACCACGGCATGTTGGGGTATCCGGAGTCACCTACATACAGACAATTGCACATTAGCTAAGTTGGAAAAGAGGGTGGAATACAACATTGCAGAACGCACACAATGGTACAAAGTCAGTACACACCAACAAGCCAGGCACGCTGGTTCTGCATCTGTGACATCATCCTCGGGATGCGACTACTCCTCATCACGTAGGCATCGTGTGCAGAATCGGGGAAACGTGCACACACATGTGAGATGCTCATATCTGCAAGATATACCACCAGGGCATTGATAGAATGGTAATATTTCCTGTTCCTGTATGCCTGCTCATGTGCCTGTGGTGGTACCAAAGCCACATGTGTCCCATCAATGGAGCCGATGACATGTGGCATCCTCCCCAGGGCATAGAAGTCACTCTTGACGTCAGTGAGTTGTTGACGTTTAGGGAAATAGATGTACTGGTTCAAGTATCTCAACATCGCCTCCAAAACATCGCGTAGCACACGGCTGAACATGGTCTGTGACATCCCACCAGCAGACGCCACAGTGTGTTGAAAGGTACCGGTGGCAAAGAAGTGTAGGGCTGCCATCACCTTCACCTTGGGGGTCAGCGCTGCAGGGTATGGCCGGCCAGGTTGCAAATGTGGGGCCAACTGAACCGCCAATTCCTCAATAAGCGGCCTGTTGAAGCGGTACCGTCGGATGCAGTCACGTTCAACCATGGTTGCAAGGTCAGGGAATGGTCTATGGACAGCTGGTGCCCTGCAGTGCATAGGTGAACAAAGAAAGATTGTCAGTCACCCCACATATGTGGCATTGACCATTCTCAATATCACATGATACATCATTACGAGACACAAGTACTTGATGTGTGTGCCGTTCTGTATGGACATATATGGCACCTACATGGCCAACATCTAACATCTCAGTTTAACATGTGTTGACAACAAGTTCCAGGTTGTGCTATGGGAAATCATTCGGATGTGTCACAGTACCCATGTACTGCTGTCACGTTCCAAACACACACCACAGTGACAAGTGAGGACAGATGTGCCCCAGGCATCACAGCTCTTTGACAGGTAGATTCCCAGGGACCCTGTATTGCCACATGGACACTGGCATGACATGGCGTAGCATGTACACGCCAGCAAAACAACCATGACTCCCACAGGTAGTGGCCCCTGTTGCCTCTGCAGGACAGACATGGACGTCTGTGACACACACACACGCAAAACATCAAAGTCGATGCACAAACAACGTGGATGTGGAGACTGTCTCCCATTGTGCACATGGAATCAGAGACATCTGAAACACAACATGCACACAAACTGTGGAGGGCCATCACTATTGTGGCAATGGGTCACCCTGTGACGTACATACCTTCCCACATGGGACTCAGGGTGTATGTGACATGACATACACATACACAACCTGGAAATGTGACCATGCCACATGCCCTGAACTGAACAGTTGCACATCACAGTGGTCATGTGCACAACACACAAAGGATTCTGTCCCCATGAACACGTGCACAGCCTGGGAGTAGCTGCCCCCAAGTGCTACCAAAAAACCACATGTTGACCCCCATACACACACAGGTAATGCAGCCTTACATGCCTTAGGATACAGTGTGGACAGGCTGTGGTGTCGTAGGTGTGCCCCTGAGTCCCTGGCAAGTAATTGTGGCTGGCATACGTTCACCAGTGACAACCATGGTGACATATGCGAGTGACTTGTACAGGGACGCGACGTACAGCAATGGACCGATCGGTGCGCACGCATTGGCCATTGCATATGATGTGGACGGATGCGTGTTGTCATCCGAAATATGCGTTGTACAGCAATGGACCGATCGGTGCGCACGCATTGGCCATTGCATTTGATGTGGACGGATGCGTGTTGTTTTTCGAAATACACGTCGTACAGCAATGGTCCGATCGGTGCGCACGCATTGGCTATGGCCTGACATGGCAACGGACGCGTTTTCGAAGCTTTAACGAGTCTGATGCAGTGAATTCAGTTGGCCACCCACAACAATGTTGCAAATTCATGGGTGTCATGAAGTTGAACTTTTGAAGGATGCTGTGGGCGTGTATAAGCGGTGCAATTCCATGGATTGGCCAGATTCAGAAGATGCAAACGACTTGGACCTATCACTTTGGACACATGGGACAGTATCTGCCTCTGCAGCACACATATAATGCTGGCTGTTCCCCTGAGAGCTCACTTGCCTGCACTACATGCTCCAGGACGACATCTGCCACCACCACTGCTGCTGTATCTGCATCCTCTGGCTACTGCAATGGCACGTACTGTGGAGAGAGCCCCAGCCTTCAGCACTGAGGAGAACCAGGCCCTGCTGGACAACCTCCTTCCACAGTACAGCAAGCTGTATGGGAAACCAGGGGAGCAGGTGAGTGTGCTGTCCACTGTCTTACTAAATGTGCATGTTGTCTGACTAGCAAGACTTACAGTGTGCACACCACTGGCTAGCATGCTCACTGAGTAGTTGTCACCCCCCAAAGTGTGTAGTTACATGCACTGAACAGGTATAGTGCAGTAACAGTGCATTCCAACAAGGTTTTACTTCCCAGGCAATGATACCATTTGGTAACTGCTGGCAAACTGTTCATAGCCATAGTTGCACTGCCTGTGTACATCATATGCCCCTGTGATTGAGACATGTATATCCAACTGTGTGATGCACGGAAATGTTGCATGTGTAGTAATGGCCTTTTCACTTTGTCATCCTCACAGGTTGAAGCCCACCAGAAGCAGGAGATCTGGCTGACCATCGTCCGGGCAGTACGATCGGTGGGGGTCTACAGGCGCAGGATCCACAACTGCCAGAAGAGGTGGCAGGACCTTCGGGGCTGGACCCGGAGGATTGCAAGGGTCCAGCTGAAGCTGTCGCCTCCTCGCAGGAGGGCGGATACCGGACCCTGACCCCCACATGCTCCAGATCCTGGCGGTGGTCTTCCCTGACCTGGATGGGCAGCTGAAGGCCAGACAGCAGCAAGGAGGGGGTAAGTGCTAGCCTCAACTGTGTACTATGACTGACATGCTCTATGCACTCCTTTAGCCTGGTTCCACTTCCACAGTACAACTGTCATGTCGTCCTGGACTCATGTCCCTCACTTGTGTCATGCCCCCTCCTCATCTGATACACAGGTGTGGCCCTTACAGTCTGTGACTTAGGTCATTTGGGTACTGTGTACTTGCAGTTACCTGTGGTTCAAGTTGGGGACAGCATCAGTTACAGGAACTTTGTGGTGGGCTGCATGGGTGGTACAATTGCTCACAATGCCTGTGATCTGACATGTACTCTGGGTATGGCTTTAACATGTGTTCCAATTGCTGCTCTGACTCACCACATGTCTGGGGTATGTGCCACACACCCATTCTGCTGCAGAGACCAAGGTAGGAACCTCAGTAGTATGTACATCATGTGTGTGACACATGCATAGCCACCTGCCTAGTGTTCAGGGTAATACCATGTTGCACATGGACCAGGACTGTAATGCCTACTCCGGACATCGAAGGCACTCTGTTCTCCCACTCCCGTGTGTCAGCATACATATTGGGCATTGTGAAGAGGGCACTCAGGTGTATGCCTCTGTGTCACCGAGGTGTGGCCTTGCTATTTGGACTCCTGGAGTGTTTCACAATTTGGGGTGGCCAGCCATCTGAGTTATGACTATGGGATCTGCACATAGGTCAATGCATAGGTCTCTGATCCCTTGACTGTGCACAATTTTGTATGAAACATTGGGGTTCAGGCAGCTTTGGTTCATTCTCATCAAACGTTGAAGTGCTCATGTGTATGGATTTGTGTTTGCAGTCACTCAAATGTCTCATTTGATTGACGTGGGATCATCTCAGTCCTCATGATGTGGCTGGCCAGGGGTGTACATGTGCACCTGTCAGCTACAGGGCTTACTTTTCAGAAACTTCCATGATTGTGACACAGTGCAGACTGGTGTTGTGTGTATGCACTGCCCCTGTGACAGGAGACAGTTATGACTGACTTGCCAGACAGGCCTGTGTCATGACATTCCAATTGCAAAGGGTGATCCAGCAGTGGTGTGACATGTCCTGCATGCACACCATTGTTGCATTGTCTATCAGGACATGAGGACATCATTGTGTCTGGTGATGGAACCAAAACCCGCATATCAACAGAGACTTTGCCCATCACTTCTCCTGACACATGTACTGAGTCAGTGGCAGGAGATGGCATGTGTTTGGAGTGACATATTTCCATATGTTCTCTTGGATGTCCAACAACTGTGTATGTGGTGCATGTGTGCACATATGATTAGTCGCATACAACAGGCAGCAGGCAGATGGGTGCATGGACAGGTAGGATATTTGTGGCATGACGGACTGTCAGGCAGACAATGGGCTTCTTCAAATCAGTGTCAGCACTTATTGCAATGTCTAGCAAATGATGGCAGGGCTTGCTCTGTGATGTGCTGTACTTACTGTGGTGTGTGTGGTCAGTACAGGTGACTAATGTTGCTCTGTTTATCCTGATTGTTTGCAGATACATCCACGGCCACAGGAGGAGACCGCTCCACGGACCAAGAGGAGCGGCAGAGCCAGACTGGGTGCACTGCAGGGGAGACTGAGGGACCCAGTGGCACGGAGGGTGAGGGGGAGCCCCACTGAGGAGACCTCAGCTACGACCACCTCAGCTGGGGAAAACAGCACTTCCAGTGAGGACTCCCTTGTGGAGGCGGGTGTCAGCAGACCAGAGGCAATGCCAAGCAAGTCTGTCTCCGCCACCACCACCATCTCCACCCTCCCATCTGCTCCCATCCCACATGTCCGTGGAGGCTCCCGTGTAGGGGAGCGTGTCTCCTTCATGCCAGGCACCGCACCCCCTGCCTCTGTCCCCCCTGCTGCCCTGAGTGTGGAGTCTGTGGACTTGCTGAAACAGATCCATGTAGGGCAGACATCAATGCTGAGTGTCCTCCATGCACACACGGGTCTTTTGACACAACTGGTGTCATTCATGGAGGGCATGTCATCTGGCATGTCTGCCCTACATCGGACCAATCAGTCCATGGCCTCCTCACTGACGGCACCAGTGTCCCTCCTGCAACAGTCCCTCACCCCTCCTACCTCTGCCCCATCCACAATCCCCAGCACCCTACCTGTCCCAAGCACACACACACCGGCACCGGCACGCACCAACACAGACACAAGCAGCACACAGACACACACGCCAAAATCCAGACGCACACGCACGCAGTCAGGGGACTGATATCTCACCCACAGGGGATGGGGCCCAGACACATACACACGCATCCACGAGCACTCCGCAGTCCTCAGATGCCTCTCCCTCCAAAACCCCTTCCCTTGCCTCACCTGCAACCCCCCCCCCTCCCAGAAGCTCTTCCTCTGTGAGCTTGGCCTCTTCCCCACAGATACACCTGACACGAAGTTCAGGCGGAAGAGGTGACCACCACACACAGAGGGGAGTGCCCCTCACACCCGGACACCCTCCCCCAGGTACAGGCAGGCTGAGGACCCCATTCGAAAGTCCCCCCGGACCAGGAAGGGCAAGACCCCACCACCACCAGCACGCAGCTCCACCACACAGTCTCTCTCCTCCATCCCCCAGCCCACCACTCCACAGGTTCCACCGCCACACCCTGCCCCAGGTTCCCCCACACACCGATACCGCATCCCCAAACTGCTTAGGCCCTCCCCCCCTACCACCTGCTCTTCCACCCCCAAACCAGACGCTCTGCCTGTTTGTGCCACTGGTGTGGAGACCGGGTCCCCCCTCTGTCCTGCCCACCTCATCTGCCCCCCTTCCACTCCCTTGGAGTCATGCACTGCAGTGGAGTCCACAACCACCCCGTCTGACTCGGGCACTGCAGTGGGGACCCAGTCCACTCCATCTGACCGGCCCACTGCAGTGGTTGCAGCACCCACACCATCTGACTTGTGCCCTACAGTGGTGCCGGCCCCCACTGAGTCAGACACCTCCACTGCAGTTGCCGGTGACACTCCTGCACCCACCACCCCTTCACTGCCTCCTTCTGGCATCCCCTGATCCTGTCCCTGCGGTGCCTGGCCTGCCCCTTGTATGCCCCTCCGAGGGGATGTCCCCTGTCCGTACCAGTGCAGGCAAGCAATGGGTGACAAGTTGTCACATATCACCCTGTTGGGACTGTGTATTTGGACTGGCCATTGGCCTTAGTTTCTTTTGGACTTGAATTTTTATGTTTAACATTTGCTGAATAAAGCCTCTTTTTGTTTACTTGTTGTTTTTCTTTGGATGTACATGATGTAGATGAGTATCATCATGCATTTGCAGTTGTAATAGTGTTCAGATAATGAAAATGAAGTGTTGCTGTGATGGACTCCATGTGGTCCATGGGATATGTGTCCTAATGTAGTATGGATCTATAGCATCCTTTGCTGCAGTCTGAGGGTGTAATGTTCTGCATTTGACACAGGGATGTACGTTTTGCATTTGTAAATTAACATCTTTGGCTTACACTGATGCACATCTGGTGGGCTTACCACTGTTCAATGTTTCTATTTCCCTGACTGTGTGCCCATCTCCACTGGACATGCAGTTTAGCACATCAATGTTGAAGGACTCATCTGTGTATACAGTGCAACTTGCTTGACACGTGTTTTGGGTGTATGCAGATGACTGACGTGACACTCCCGTACCCAGGCTGATGTGAGCAGAGCCTTCAGTGTGTTGTAGTTGTTGACTCACTGACCGAGTGTTCTGCTGACATGTTTGAGTCGTGCACAGACAAGGTTTGGCACAGCGGACCTTCCACAGGAGTGGAGTGCCCTCATGGCAGTGTGTAATCCCGTGACATTGGCTGGGCCCGTGTTGTGTGTTGTGTGAGCATGTCTGTGTGTGTTCCCTTCCCTTTTCCTACACAGGCTGTGTCCCTAGGGATGTTCCTGTTTGTGATGCTTGCTGAGTTGTCCTGTGTTCATCCAGCATCTTGGACCTGGTTTCTCCGGGATGTGGGTGCATGGCAAACTAATGTTCATCAGGTTGTCATCCCTAGTTGTCTTTGTTGTCAGGTCTGGGGATGTGGGAAAACGCAGATGGGACACAGTCAGGATACCCCTTGGCACTTGTTGGTTACACAAGTCATGTAATTTACAGTTTGTGGTAGTTTTCAGTGATTGTGACACGTTGTGTGTGTGACTGCTGCCACTCCTCAGGGTCAGAGCTGCAATGTTGGAAGTTGTCTACGTGTGTTCTTTGTGGGTGACCTTGGCTTCTTCATTGGTGTGTGACTGTGGCCGGGATCCCATTGATTGGGGTGGATTTCACGTCATGCCCATGTACGGCGTACTGTGCAGTGTGTCAGACATTCACGAGTCTTGTTGACTGGCCATGTGTGATGGGTTTCTGCACCTTAGTTCCCACCACCACCCCTGGGATTGTCATGGGTGCATGTGCAATGTCACCAGTCCATGTGAGCTTCACTGCTGCACATTGGTGGAGATCAAGGTGTGTGGTGTTGAGTGTGTGCAAATGAGAGTTGTTGCATGGCTAGACCCCTACCTCCATATTGGCATTGGCTGACAGGCCGTGCTGATTGATTTGTGCTTGTGTAGGTGTGATGGTAGTTTGTTGCTCAGGACACATGGCTGTGGTTCACAGTGTGAACGACATCTAGCTTTGTCATCACAGTGGGATTATCATGCAGGCCAGTGTCACCACAATGTGGGGTCCCTGGGGGTAGTGCTGTGGTGGGTCTGTCTCTTGCTGTGTTAGTTGCTGTTCCTACAAGCTTGTGTGGCATGTGTAATTTGGGCTCCCTCTCATCTAACAATGCCTGATTGCCCACATAGGGGAATCAGATCCATGAGTTACTTTTGTGTGGCACTGTATACACATCTGTGTAATTGGGATTCAGGCCTCCTCATGTGTTGTGTGGTTGCCTGGGGACACTGGCACACCCCCCATCACCTGTTGTGTTTGATATGCAGTGTGAGGCTGCCTGTTTGTGTTTGTGCATCTGCACCACTGCATTGGCATATCTTTAGTGTGCCATTGGCTGTATGTTGTTTGGTGGGTTTCCCCTGCTGTCCCTGGGACTCCTAGGTCATCAGTCAGCACAATGATCATGGTTTGTATGTCCCATTGCTGCCATGGTATGGTATTTGTTCACCTCACATCTACAGTCTCCACAGGATATCTACATTTGTGTGTCCATTGGTGCAGATATGTGGGTCTGCATTATGATGGTCACTTCTGTCATTGTGTAATTGATGAATGTTGACAATGTCAGCCCCCATGGGTGATGTTTGTCTGCACATGGCCAAAGGTATGTCTTATTTGCACTGCACTGTTTGCCTCACCCAATCTATGTTGCTATGGGACACAAGCACTACTTTGCCACTGATGTGTTTGTTGTTCTGTGACCAGGAATCATCCATGCTGTTTGGCATATGCAGCTTTTTCCATGACAACACTGACATTTGGGTCACTGTGATGATGGGGGTTTAGACCCCATTGCCACATTGTTCAAAATGTGCTTCAGCTATGGACCCCACACTTACCTTTTGGTCACTGTGATGATGGGGGTTTAGACCCCATTGCCACAATGTTCAATTGGGCTTCAGCTATGGACCCCACACTTACCTTTTGGTCACTGTGATGATGGGGGTTTAGACCCCATTGCCACAATGTTCAAAATGTGCTTCAGCTATGGACCCCACACTTACCTTTTGGTCACTGTGATGATGGGGGTTTAGACCCCATTGCTACAATGTTCAAAATGTGCTTCAGCATATGGACCCCACACTTACATTTTGGTCACTGTGATGATGGGGGTTTAGACCCCATTGCCACAATGTTCAAAATGTGCTTCAGCTATGGACCCCACACTTACCTTTTGGTCACTGTGATGATGGGGGTTTAGACCCCATTGCCACAGTGGTCATGGTCTGCTTGCATTGTGGAGGCCACACACATTTATGTGTGACACATGTGATAGGGGGTCACATTGTATGTTCAATGTCATGTTCAGTGTTGTAGGCATTTGACACAGACTACACACGCTTGTCATGGTGTTGGGGGGATGTCTTTTTCTGACATTCCTTATGTTGGAGTATGCTGGTTGTGTCATGCATTACCCGTCCTATGAGTAGGGGTGGTGGTAGTGGTAGGCATCCAGCCCCCCCCCTAAGTAGGGGTGGTGGTAGTGGTAGGCATCAATTCCCCTATGGGTGGGGATGGTAGTAGTGGTAGGCATCCAGGCCCCCATGAGTAGGGGTGGTGTTGGTGGTAGGCATCCAGGCCCACATTAGTAGGGGTGTTGTTGGTGGTAGGCATCCAGGCCCCCATGAGTAGGGGTGGTGGTAGTGGTAAGCATCCAGCCCCCCATGAGTGGGGATGGTGGTAGTGACAGGCATCCAGCCCCCCATGAGTATGGGTGGTGGTAGTGGTAGGCATCAATTCCCCTATGGGTGGGGATGGTAGTAGTGGTAGGCATCCAGGCCCCCATGAGTAGGGGTGGTGTTGGTGGTAGGCATCCAGCCCCCCATGAGTAGGGGTGGTGGTAGTGGTAGGCATCCAGCCCCCCTGAGTAGGGGTGGTGGTAGTGGTAGGCATCAATTCCCCAATGGGTGGGGATGGTAGTAGTGGTAGGCATCCAGGCCCCATGAGTAGGGGTGGTGTTGGTGGTAGGCATCTAGCCCCCATGAGTAGGGGTGGTGGTAGTGGTAGGCATCCAGCCCCCCCTGAGTAGGGGTGGTGGTAGTGGTAGGCATCAATTCCCCTATGGGTGGGGATGGTAGTAGTGGTAGGCATCC
The DNA here is from genome assembly GCA_963921515.1 of Calotriton arnoldi. Lineage (NCBI taxonomy): Eukaryota > Metazoa > Chordata > Amphibia > Caudata > Salamandridae > Calotriton > Calotriton arnoldi. Next base: position 1,112,282 of record CAWUFW010002910.1, on the reverse strand, counting down.
AGGCCCCCATGAGTAGGGGTGGTGTTGGTGGTAGGCATCCAGGCCCACATGAGTAGGGGTGGTGTTAGTGGTAGGCATCCAGGCCCCCCAGAGTAGGGGTGGTGTTGGTGGTAGGCATCCATCGCCCTATGAGTGGGGATGGTAGTAGTGACAGGCATCCAGGCCCCCCTGAGTAGGGGTGGTGGTAGTGGTAGGCATCAATTCCCCTATGGGTGGGGATGGTAGTAGTGGTAGGCATCCAGGCCCACATGAGATGGGGTGGTGTTGGTGGTAGGCATCCAGCCCCCCATGAGTAGGGGTGGTGGTAGTGGTAGGCATCCAGCCCCCCCTGAGTAGGGGTGGTGGTAGTGGTAGGCATCAATTCCCCTATGGGTGGGGTGGTAGTAGTGGTAGGCATCCAGGCCCCCATGAGTAGGGGTGGTGTTGGTGGTAGGCATCCAGGCCCCCATGAGTAGGGCTGGTGGTAGTGGTAAGCATCCAGCCCCCCATGAGTGGGGATGGTGGTAGTGACAGGCATCCAGCCCCCCATGAGTAGGGGTGGTGGTAGTGGTAGGCATCAATTCCCCTATGGGTGGGGATGGTAGTAGTGGTAGGCATCCAGGCCCCCATGAGTAGGGGTGGTGTTGGTGGTAGGCATCCAGCCCCCCATGAGTAGGGGTGATGGTAGTGGTAGGCATCCAGCCCCCCCTGAGTAGGGGTGGTGGTAGTGGTAGGCATCAATTCCCCTATGGGTGGGGATGGTAGTCGTGGTAGGCATCCAGGCCCCCATGAGTAGGGGTGGTGTTGGTGGTAGGCGTCCAGTCCCCCATGAGAAGGGTTGGTGGTAGTGGTAAGCATCCAGCCCCCCATGAGTGGGGATGGTGGTAGTGGTAGCCATCAGGCCCCTATGGGTGTGTATGGCATTGGTGATAGCCATCCCGCCTCTATGGTTCTGCTGTTGCTGGTGTACGTCATTTCTGCATCCCTATGTGTGTGTGTCATATGTCGGGTACGTGTCGTTTGTTTGTGCTGTGGGTGTTTGACTTACTGTCTGCGCCGTACGCGTCCGTACCGGTTCAGGTAATAGATGTAGAGTATTGGTAGGACCTGCGCGATGGGATTCATGGTTGGGTCGTCTCGTTCGTGTTTCTCGTGGCTTCGACTCGTACTCGTCGCTGGCTTGTTCGTCTCGTAGCCGTGGATCGTCTTGTTGCGCGAATCGGAGCTTATTTGCAGCTCTCCCGGATGCTCTGACGTGCCGTACGTAGCGACGGGTTCGGCGCGTACGGAAGGCGCATCGTACTAGTCCGGCCGGAAGATGCTGTATATTTGCTTCCATGCGACTCGATTCGGCGTTTACGGATCCGGCTTGGGCGGGGAACAGGAGCTGGAATGGGTACGTACGGCTGGGTGGGGATCTGGGCAGTTATGCGCATCGTACTTGCTCGTTCGGACGAATGTTCGAATCGGTCGGGAAACACGCGTTCGGCTTGGTTGTTTTCCGGACAAATAGTGTTGGGTGCGCTTCCGGCCGAGATCGGAATCGACCCCTCTATTTTTACAACGATATTAAACACTTCGATATTTTTTAAATCGATATTTCTTACCTAAAATCGATATTCTTCACCACGATGATTTTTCTGTCGATATTCTTGTCCCACGATATTTTTACCACGATATTTGTGCAATTCGATATTTCTTCCTCTGTATTCTTTCTCTGCATCCACCTCAGCAGGTGAGGTGATCAGGTAAAAAACTTCGACCTTGTAAAGTTCCCATGGATCTTGTAATCCCAAATCCATCTAGATTAACCGGCCACTGATAATGAGGCATTTAGACTTTTAAATGTGCCTCATGGCCTGCAAAGACTAGGCTTGATGCACATAACACTTTTGTGATTGCAAACGGTGATTGCCAAAATCACAGGGTATGTGACTGCAAAAGAGTGTTTTGCAATGTCCAAAACCCGTTATGTGAGTTAGAAAAGTATTTCCAATGTGCAAAAGGGGTTTTGCAGTATATTCAGAATTGCATTTATGAGGGAGAGTTAAGTGGGCATCCCGCCTGAGTTGCAGTTTGCAAGACTTGTATCAATGGTTTGTGACCAAAATTATTAGTCACATTCCAACACCCCTGGTGCGGTGGTACCTGTCTCTCATTCTAGGGGCACAGGCGACCTTTAAAAGAAGAATCTATTTGGGAATGCAAACGTAGGGATGTTGGGAGAGAGGGTGCAGCCAAGACACCGACACTTGATATGTGTGAAAAAGGCTGCTTTATTGAAACAGGTGCAAATTACAACAAATTAACCTGGCAACCGCCTTACAAAACTAAAACCTCACTATACATCTGTTAAACTACCACCTGACCCCTCCCCCACCCCTACGATCCCCCAACCTGCCCCACCCTGCAATTAACACATTACAAACATTACAGTGTATTGTGTTGAAAATTACCAAATTCTATTAACCCTAAATCCTGTGCCTGCGATTATGAAAACTGTAAATAACCGAACGTCCTAAACTGAACCTTGAACTACCTGCCTACCCTTTCCCTGCACATCGTTCCTAACTTTCAACGTCAACCAAACTTCTGCCAACCCCTGGCAAACTTTTCATGTCCCCGCCACCCAGAAAAAGATGGTGGCACACAGCCTTTTTCTACCCCCCTTTTCTGCTAAAAGTCACCCCTTCTAACGTCTACCTCTGTACATTCAGTGTTCTAGCCAACACCTCCCTGATCTTCAACAAGTAAAGATCCATGCCCACTCTGGATAAGTGAACCCTGTCGCTCCTAAAGAACTCCACCGTGTCGAACTGAATATCAGAATCACAAATCCTGCCTCTGTGACCCGCCCCTGACACCGCACCGATGGGAAAGGAGTGTGTCCCATATTGCGCCCTCTCCACCCCAGTCGCTTCAGAGCTGTCTGCAGAAGTGTTAACAGCTGATATGCCGTCACTCTACTCCCCGACCTGTGTGTGAACACCGCTCCTTCAGATATCCTGCAAAAACCCAACCCTTGCGATGCCCACTAAAGTGGGCAGGGGCCTGGTGCCTCCACAGCCTGTAACACGACTCATCTACCTTGGCCCCGCCGGTCTGTCTTTGATCAACTCAGCCGTATTTGCAACCAACTGTTGCGCATGACCACGTCATCCCAAAACACTCCCCCAACCCTTTTTTCCCCAGCAATTCTGACACCCGAAATGCCCCGACAAACATCCACACCATCATAGTGGAAAAAAAGACACATCTCTTCCTCGTCCCTACACACCTCTGGCAATATCGTCAGCAAATGGCACAATAGCTGCCACGAAATTGGCTTCTTGGCCTTCGCCTTGTTCCTGCACCCAACCCTCCAAGATTCTACGACCCAGTTCACCTGCTAATGGGGCGTAGCCCCATAACAATTTACCCATAAAGAAGATCCCAGCTAACGTACCCGCAATGGTAATCCTCGACAGACCTCTGTCAATGAGATCTAATATATATTGTATGACGTCCTCAGCCCGCAACCACCAATCATCCCGCCGCTGTGCTCCCGAATGCAAAAATTCTCTCCAGACCAGTAGGTACGTGACTCTTGTGGATTCTGCAAGTGACCCTACCACCAATTGTAACATCCTACGTTGCCTACGTACCACAGATGTTGAGGCATGGGCGTCGGGGGTCCTGTTGGCGACCTTGGCCAGCCCACAGAATCTCCCCCACTGTGAACGAGACAAAGCATTTGTGATGTCATTGTCCACACCCGGTACATGCAAAGCTTTGAAAGCAATGTCGTAACGCAGACAACCTAGCACAAATACTCTCATCAGTTTTAGCACTTGCTCATTACTGGCTGGTTGGCGATTGACAATTTCAACAACAGCCATGTTGTCCACCCGAAACAGTACTCTTTTGTGTGCCAATTCCTCCCCCCAGAGTGTCACCATTACCACTGGGGAAAAAGCTCCAAAAACGCAATGCTCCTGCCACCGTTGATCCATTCGGCCGGCCAGGGTCTGGCGTACCACTTCCCTTGCCAATAAAGTCCAAAGCCCAGGCTACCCGCCGCATCAGAAAAAATTTGAACGTCCCACTCCATGTCTCCATCCTTTGCCAATGGAACTCCATTGAAATACTGCAAAAACACACCCCACATCCGCAAGTCTTTCTTGTCCCTGGTTGATAGTCATACGTGATGGTGAGGTAACTGTTTTCCCGTCAAAGCGCGTCCCAATCTCCTGCAAAAAGTCCTCCCTGTCCTGACTACTCTACACGTGAAGTTAAGGTGCTCCAACAGAACTTGAACTTCCTTGACTTTGACTTTCTCGCCTGGCAGTATGTTCCCTCAACAATGCTAGCATCTTAACTTTCTTATCCTGAGGCAAGCGTGCCTCCGTTTTCACAGAATCAATCTCTATTCCTAAGAATGACAGCTCTTTGCTAGGCCCCATTTTCTTTTCCAGTGCCAGCGGCACCCCGAGATCTACCATCAGCTCTTGGAAACTTTCCAGTGCTTCATGGCTGCCCGCGGAACTGGGTAGACCCACAAAGAAAAAATCATCCAAATAATATGTGACTAATTTGTTATAGATATGTTCTCAGAAGCATTCCCTGAACTAACACAATGGGATTGGAATCAAGAAATACAGAGAGCCCATAGATTCCCATTTACACAGCGAGCAAGGCCAGGGGAGGCTGTCACGAGACCTAGAGCGATCTTGATCTCGGTCAGCAATTTTCTAGCCCGTCAAGCAGTTTACGAGTTAGCGCGTCCCGATAAAAAGAGAAAGGGGAAGGGATCAGAGTTTTTCGTAAGGCCTGATTTCTGCCACCAGACAGTGGAAAAACGATGGCAGCTCAGACAGCTTATCACTCCGTTTCAGAGCAAAGGCGCCCAATTGTTCCTGCTTAATCCGGCCACATTGAAGGTCATATATAAGGAACAGACTCGGTTCTTCACTTCAGAAGTTAAAGCCAAGGAACACTTGCAATCTATCATATAGGATTTAAGAGGAGATACATGTGAAGTTTTTTCTTTTTGTGGGGGATTGTGTTTTGATCTTGTATCTAGATATGGTATATCGCTTCAGTGAGCTGTTTATAGCTCTCCCCTTGTGGTTATAGTTAGGCTGTATAAGGTTAGTTTAATGTTATTTCAGGTTATTATAAACTTTTGGCATTTGTGTAGTTTAAACAAGTTAGATGTGCGAGGGGGAGCCTCTGGGAGAGGTTAGCTATTCATCACCGGGACCATTGGTCCTAAAGTCTCACTACAGGATGGGTGGGGGGTGGGTTGGAGTCAGGCTGCTGACTTCAATATGGGTAGCGGAGGGAGTAGGGTGGGGGGTGGTCTGGAGGGAGGGTGGGGAGCACGAGGGGTGGTTGAGAGAGAGAGGGAGGGGGTGCAAAAGAAAATGCAATCCATGACAAACTGAAGAAGAGGGTTTGGAGATATATGAATTCAGGAGATAAGGCCATAAACCTAAGAGATATAATAGTCTGTGATGGGGGGTAAAAGGATACAAGCTGGTCTATGCTTATGTTCATTTAATGTTTGTGGGCTAAATAATGATGCGAAACGACGGCGGGTTGCAGCTGAAATACGGGTGATACAACCCGATTTGGTCTGTCTTCAAGAAACTCACATACCATGGAACAAGCGGAGGGTGCTTAATGAGATGGGGTGTACATTACTGGCCTGCACACAACAGTCCACCACGAATCGGGGGGTAGCCATTTTGGCTAAGAATGGGATACAAGGTACTGGCAGGACATTGGTGGATAATCAGGGTCGCTGGGTAGTTATGGAATGTACCAGGGGAGCACTCACATTTACTCTGTGTTCTGTCTATGGGACTAATCTAGACGAAGCTGCTATGTTGGAGGCCCTTAATCTAGAACTTGCATCATGGCCTACTCCGCTGATTCTCTGTGGGGACTTCAATATTCATTTAGGCGTTCAAGATCTCCAGAAAGGGCTGAAGTTCTATAAAGGTAGGAAGCCCAAAGTTTTTAAGGCATAACAGTATCTGGTGGAGGATCATGGTTTGAGGGACGCATGGTCTATATTACAGAGCTCAGACCCGGGTTTCACGTTTTATTCCTATCCTCATAATAAACTGGTCCGGTTGGACAATTTTTTTGTGCCATCAGGTTTGCTACCGGGCGCTAGAATACAAGTCTATCCCAGAATTACATCAGACCACAGACCATGGCCCATTATTGTTAGACATCCCGGTCAGTAGTAATAATATTTCTCCCTATCAGAGGTCCTTCTCGTTTGACCGGAAACTCTTAAAGGACTCTAACTTTATAAATTATATGAAGGGCTGGATCCAGCAGTTTCTGGAAATTAACCATAGATCGACCTCACAGTCTTATGTTTGGGATGCCCTCAAGGCAGGATTCAGGGAAGAGGTTCTGAGTTATGGGCTTCATAGACAGAAACAATTTAGAGTCGAAATCCAAGATCTTTATGGGAAGCTCAGGCTAGCTGAAGAAGAACTGATGCGAGAGATTCTGAGGGGAGGAGATATTATCCCTTTACAATGAGAGGTGGCCCGCTCTAAAGCCAAGATTAATTTATACTGGAGCAAAGAGATTGCTATTAAGTATAATCTATTTAAGGAGGAAAGATATGAGTTTGGCGAAGCCACCGGGCGCTGCTTGGCGCAAAGGCTTCGGTCCAAAGAAGCTGCACAGAGAATCCAAAACATGAAGGATATACAGGGCAACCTGGTGGAAACCCCGCAGGAGATATTGGAAGTATTTCATACGTTCTTTAAAACTCTATATACAGAAGACAACCATGAGGAAGAGGGGGTTGACACGTTTCTTAAGGGTCTAGATTGTGAAAAGCTGGGCCCGGTAGAAGCAGCTATCCTTGACAATCCTATTACCATGGAAGAGCTAGAAGAGGCAATAAACAACTTGAGTAATGGTAAAGCGGCGGGCCCAGACAAATTGCCTCTGGAGATATATAGAACCTTCTTCCAGGAGTTAAAAGCTGAGCTATTGACCACCCTACAGCAAGCACGGGGGGGGTAGTTCTCCCATCATGGAAAGAAGCAAATATTGTCGTTTAAAAAAAAAAAAAGATAAAATAGCAGAGCTCCCAGGGTCCTATCGACCTATCTCTTTGATTAACCCAGACGGGAAGATTTATACTAAAATCCTAGCTTCCCGATTAGCTAAAGTCATCACCCCACTTGTATCATTGAGACAGCATGGGTTTATACCCAATAGGGGCACTGTGAACCATATTAACAGGGTGGTAGCGCTGTTGGATACAGCTAAGGTACAGGGCACCACCCTAGGCCTGGTCTTGCTAGACGCCGAGAAGGCATTTGACAGCGTTTCATGGAATTTTTTATGGGGGGTACTATGCTCTAAGGGGTTTGGTCTGGGGTATATTTAAGCAATTCAGGCTGTGTATAAGACCCCTAGAGCCAGAATTTGTATCAATGGCTTAGAATCGGAACCAGTATATATATCAAGAGGTACGAGGCAGGGCTGCCCGTGCTCCCCACTCTTATTTGCAATATACATAAACCTGTTTTTAACTATGTTAGAAAGGAACCCCAGAATTAAATCTGTAGGTTGTGGGCAGGAGCAGCTTCGAGTGTTAGCGTACGCAGACGACATTGCGGTCGTAACAGCTGATCCAGCGGTAGCAAATCCCGAGATAGAACGAATGGCGCATATTTTCGGATTTATATCCGGATATAAACTCAACGCATCTAAGACACAAATCTTATGCACTAATTAGACCTGTATCCGAGACCCTAGGGTGACTAAGGAAGTAACTTATCTGGGGATCAAGATTAGGACTTGCTTAAATGAATTAGTTGAAGTCAACTGGAATGCCATTCTTACAAGTGTAAAGAGCCAACTCGATAGAATGGAGTGCCTCCACCTCTCAATGGTGGGGAGGTGTAATGTATTAAAAATGGTAATTTTACCTAAAATGTTATACTTTTTTAGATCTGTACCACTTGAATTATCTAGGGGACAGTTACAGCAATTACAATCATGTTGTACTAGATTTTTATGGGCCCAAAGGAAACCGCGGAGAGCAATGCATTTTATGTCACTACCCCGAGAGAAGGGCGGGTGGGCTGTACCAGATTTCACATTTTATTATTTTGATTGTATCCTACAAAACATCCGGATAATGCTCACGGGCGAGGATATAGGTAATCCCGCAGAGTATCCATCCATATACCAGATGTTACTCGGGGCGGAAGTAAGGAACTCCCTATTTAGAATATTAGAGTTTAACTACTACAAAAGAACTCGCTTTAAGGTGGTATTCGCTGCTTATAAGGTCTGGAGAACAGTACGGAGAAAGCTACTAGTTGAGGAGGTATGTTATTATACACCTATAAACACACCTAGTTTACTACCTGCTATCTTTTCGGATAGGGTGACGCATAAGTGGAAAGATAAAGGAATTACATCTATAGGTAACTTATATAAGGACGGAGAAATGCTCCCCTTCCAGATAGTAACTGATAAATATAAACTCCCTAAATCAGAATTTTTTTAATATTTGCAGATGAGGGACTTCTTGAAGAAAAAACAGGTTAATCGTGCCATATGTGCTAGTTGAGGCCATCAAACGTAAACAGCGGATTGGCGGGATATACAAATGTTTATTAGACACACAGAGAGATGATTTAGAGGCCCAAAATACTAGTTGGAGGAACCGATTGAGATGTCAAGATATCCACGTAGAACAATCAATAGAAATGAGAGAATTTTAATATCAGCTAACCTTAGAACACAGCACTTTAAAACTATATTCAACTTATACCACACCCCTACGAAAATGCTGAAATGGGGGGACTCAATGATGGGAAATGTTTTCGGTGTGGTGCAGACTCAGGCTGATATTATACACATTTTTTATATGTGCAGGAGGTTAGCTCAGCTTTTTGGCCATATAGATAAGTTTCTCTCGGAAATCACTGGAGTTGAAATAAATATCACACCGCCCATTATGTTGATGGGTATAGGGGATGATGTGTCTAAGGGACATCCAGCTTATGAATCCCGGTATTTGATTTTCATAGCAGTTGCGGTGGCTCGTCTCTGTAAAGCCTCCATGTGGTTGCAAAAGGAAGCCCCTACATTTGAAATTTGGAGAGCTAGATTTTATGTCATCTTTAATCTGGAATATAGTTTATATGCTCTCAAAGGGATACGGAAACAGAAACTAGGTTTACAAATTTGTGGGCCTATGATCAATCATATGAAGGATTAATATCAATTGTGCTTTATACTGGGGGTCGGGTATTTATTTTGCTCATAGGGTTTTAGCCAGTCGTTTTATTATGTCTAATGAATTTGTATCTACCTCTGTGGAAGCAGTATAAAGGTTTTTTTTTTATATGATGTATTTATCATCTTTGACATGAATTTGTATGTACTTTGGTATTGGATTGCAATAAAAAAAAAAAAAAATATGTGACTAACTGATGCCCTGTGCACCAAGAAAAAAGCCACTGCAGAAACGTGCTGAAACATTCAAACAGTGCGCACAAAATAGAACAACCCATCGGCAATGCTTTGTTCACATACCACTTTCCTTCAAAGGGGATACCCATGAGCTAAAAATAGTCTGGGTGGACTGCAAGCAGCCGAAACGCAGATTTTATGTCGCATTTTGCCATCTGTGCCCCTGCGCCCGCCGCCACAACTAGTGACATGGCCCCGTCAACTGAGTAGTAAGACACCGTTGCCGCATCCTCGGCAATGAAATCATTAACTGATCCTCCTTCCGGCCATGACAAATGCTGGATCAGCCGAAATTGACCTTTTTTTTTTGGGGAACTACCCCAATTGTAGATATAACCAAATTCTCCATGGGCCAATCATAGAAAGGGCCTGTCATCCTACCTTCCCTCACCTCTTTGTCAAGATTGTCCTGTACTACCTGTCTGTGTTCTTTGGCTGAGCGCAAATTATCCGCCCACCTCCTGACCCGTGGTCCCGTGTAATCCAACCGAAACCTCTCCTGAAACCTGTCCCGCAAAACCCTTGCTTCTTCCTGATGTTCGTAGCGCTCCAACCAGAAATCCAGCCTATCCATCTTAACCGGAGTATGAGCCCTTTGGCCCAACCCCTGTGCCCGAGAACTGTTGCTGGTGTCCCCCTGAATATCATCCGGGCTGCTGCCAATGGCTTCCTCACTGGTGGTAACCACCCCCGCCCCAAAGCAATTGACCAGGGGGTGCCGCCCCCCTCATTTTGAACATTTTGGCGGAACTTACAATACTCGCTCGTGCACAGTCCCTTTTTAAAGTCCCCAACAATTTCACCCGGCTCCTGGCTGGCTCTTCCCTGTTCCCCCCACCCCTCCCCGAGTGGGTCGCCCTTGAAAGGGCTGGTAAACTATGGGCAAACCACTGGCAGTGAAAATTATCTTACCCCCTTTTGCTGCCCCCTTCGTGTGGTGCCACAGGTCCCTATCTAGTTCCCCCCCATATGGTTTCAGGGTCCCATGCCAAGCACACCCTGAACTCTTCATCATACTGGGCCCATGCATATCCTCCCCCGTGATTTGTGCCTTCCTGATGCCATTCATATATTTAAACAGCGCCACGCAGCGCTCCGGGTATTTTTCGCAATAAACGCTTGTGTAAATCAGGAATGCCGGCATCCAATTTTCAATTGTAAGGGGTACCTTCGGCCTCTTGGCCAACTCATATTCTTCTTCCTTGGACCCTTCTTTGGACGTAACCTCCCAATGTAACAGTTTAAGCATCCCTACGTGTCCCCCTTTCCAAATGCGCTCTTTGGTGGCCAGCATAAGATGTGTCCCCAAAGGTTTCGTCACCCCCATGTAAGGTAGCTTCTTTAACTTCAATTCTTTACCCTCTGGCCCCTCTTTCTTATCCCCTGTATTGTCCCCTTCCACTGTATCTTTCCATTTGTTCGCACTGCCCTCTTCTTTAGCACCTCCCAAGCCCCCTGCCTCACTGGTGCCCACTCCCACGTCTGACACATATTTCCCTTTCTGTAGCCTCCCCCCTTCACCCTGCAGCTCCCCCGCGCCAATGGAGACCATTACAGGCTTCCCCTTCATGCCTCTTACCTGGCTCCAAGGAGGGTGCCCGTAAAGATGCAGTCCACCTCGCCAGGGGCCCCACCACTTCCGGCGCTCTTGCTGGCCTCGCAGCAGGCAACGATGCATTTCTGGCCTCTCTGCTCGCCCCTGTAACACTCTAGGCAACACATTAAAATTCCCCCCCTTGTCCCCTTTCTCCTCATCCTCCCGCAGCTCGCCTTCTTCGAGGCTCTCCTCATCAAAATCCAACACCTCATACTTATGCGAAAACTCCTGCTGCCATTCCAGGCCCCCATACACTTTTATCTGTGGGAACCCTTTTGGCCGTCCCACCTATAACCCCTCGCTGGGTATCCGGGGGAGCAGACTGAGCCCTTCCGTGCCTCTCCGGCACCCATACACGCCGTCCGTACTTCACCTTCTCTCTAGGAGTCGTGTGAGACCCACCAGATGTTTGGGCCGGCAAGGAAATTCTGGGCCTACTTGTGCCGGCAGCAACGGGCTCCCTCATCGCTATCCGGCATGCCGTTCTAGGCTTAGCCCTCTCTTCGCCTAGGTGCAAGTGAGCTGCTCCCAGCTGTGCCGAGTCGGCTGGACCGCACCAAACGCCGCCCTGCATGACAAACGGCTGGACTGGTGTGCTGGTTCCTTGCCTTCCTACCTTGCCCCCAACCCCCTGCTTTACCCCCTCCACTTCCACTACTTCCATCACCTGCTCACTTTCCTCCTCCCCACTCCATTCCAACATTGCAATAAATGCAGACGAAGGCCCTTGAACTAACCCCCCCTCTTCACTTACTTGCTCACCTGGGCCTCTACTACCCCCCCCAAGCCTCCCTCCTGCACTGGAGCTCCCCTGTGCCATTGGAGGGACCCTCCTTTTGCTTGATAGGCATCTAGTTGTGCCACCCGGTCTCCCCCACGAACCTCTTCTCCCAGGATTCAAATATATCCAATCCCTCCTATGCTTTAGGGTCCAAGGCTGATTACTGCTCCTCAGGCATTTCTTCCTCTTCTCCTTCCACCTACTCCTGTTCTTCCCTCCTTCCACTCATTTGTCCTGCCCTTATCCCCGGGCCACTCTCTTCTTCTGTCCTGAGCTCTCACCCACACCCTTCCTTCATTCCTAACTCTTTGCCCGTGGTGCAGCTCGCCTCATTAGGCAGCCCGCACCAAGCCGGTTCGCTGCTTTTCTCCCCTCCCTCCCTCCCCCACCCTTTAATTGGCCTGCCATCCGCCCTAGCGAGCTCCTCGCTCGAGGCTGCTTGCCGGGCTTGGCCCCTCCCATGTCCTGGCCCTTGTCGGCTCTGCGGCGTGACCAACGTCACCCTGGATGCCTCCTGCTGCCCTCGCCCGGCCCTGCACAGATGCATACCACGTCCTGGGGCCACGCTTCCTGCTCTCCCGGCCTCCTCACTCACCGTCAAGGGCCCGACTACGCCCCCCTGCCTCCAGACGTAAAGCCGGAGCCGCAGAACGCGATCCAGTCCCTGCCCGCCGCATGCCCCGAGGGGCTGCTCTCCTCGCATACGAGCAGCCCCTCTCACTTACCCTGCCGTCCTGGACCCCAATCGAAGCCCTCATCTTTCTCGGCGGGGAGTACGCCACAATGGCAGCGGCCACCCCCGCTGACGCCAGTCGCGCAGGGCATGCCGCCCCTGGTGCCTCGGAAACCACAAGATCCATCCGGCCTGCTTCCTTCAGCAGGCACATCGCCTCACGGGCTCTCTTATCTTCCATGGTCAGGTAAGGCCAAATTTAGCTCCCTCAAAATCAACACACTACCAAACTCACTAATCTACGCTAACCACTCCTGCTGCTCTCTACCAACCTTACACCTGCAAAATTTTCTAGAGTTCAAAATTTCTCTACCACTACTCCCTGCCACCAGCCACAGGTTCACCAAACCCAAAATGGTGGCAGGGAGCCCAAAACCCCTTAACTAAATAAAGTTTGGTCTATTTTTGGGCTACGCAGATGTAGCCCAAATAAACACAAAATGGCATGGACTGCACCACCATACCCAATCTGCCTGGGGGCAGACCTCCCTTCAGTCGGCTTCCCCCCAAACCCCTATAGGGCTGCTGTCCCTTGCATGCCACTTTCTCAGTGGTCATAACTATTTGCAAGGAGCTGCAAATTTCAAACCTAAGCAAAGTGCACTTTGTGATATGACATTAGAAATACCTAAGTTGCATTCCAAAATGACAGGCAGGTATCAAAAGCTTAGTGTGCTGTTTGCGCCCTCTAAGGCAACGTGCCTGCACCTTCATCAAGTCCTGATTTGTATTTGCTGAACTCTGTTTCCCTAGTCTTTCTAAACCACTCACAATGTGTCAGCGTATTATTCTGTGAATAGTTTTTTCTGTCTACATACACTTTACCTAACCAAGCATAGTGGCCTTAAATTATTATTTTTAGTATCACCAAAGTGTTTCAGTTGACTCTTTTGCAATTATATTGTTGCATTAGGTAAATTCAAGGATTGATAGTCACAACAGTCTTGATAATCTCAGGCAAAACGGTCATTTTTTAAAATAAATTTGGTAATACTTGAAACTAATGCCAATTCTCTGAAAACAGAGAAAGAGCATGTATTAAATACGCATGATTATTTGACAATTATAGCAGTTTTCATTATACTTTACTTTTTTTTTGTTTTGTTCCAGTCTGATTACGTGTAATGCTCTGTGATTTGTACAATGCTATTTCATAATCTTTTTATATTTACTGTTCCTTGTATGATTACTGTTTTCCTTAACAATGCTAAATGGCTTTGGTTTTTGCTTTTCATGACAGAAGAACAATGTGACCTTGTTGCTGCCAACTCATGTTAGCTTCCAGTGTAATATGGTGTCGCTTTTAGATACTAAACGAAATGACTCTAGTCTGATAATGTGCTTAATCAAAAAGCAATGATAGCAGATTAAGCCTGATCCGCCTGCAATGTGATAACGGATCAGCGAGCAAGCGATGTTCATGCTTGCTCAGTTTTAGATCAATTATTTTGTATGCAGATATTCATTATGTAGAGATAAAAAGTAATGGAACTTAATGAGCTATATTTTGCTTTTTCACTTGTCTTAAGCTCTAACCTATAAGTTTTGGTTTCGATTCCACACCAAGCCTTTGTTCTAGATACAGTGTGTTAAGGTAATTAAAATTGGTGTACCGGCTAGTAAAGCCATTTACATGGATATTTATTCCTCTCTTCGGTCACTTAAACTCATATTACAATGGAAGCTTTTCCTCCACCTTATTAAAAAGGAAAGATAATCACAGTGGTTTGGGGGATCTGAGAATATTTAATATTGGTATCATCTGTTGAAGTACAGCTATGGAACAGCTGTTCTATATTTTCCCAAACAGAGATTCATTTTAGGCATTTTTTCTTAACATTGCAGCGCATGGTTTGTTGAAATTTTTAAATGTAGGGCCTGATGCACTAAGACAATGTCGCAAACAGTCTGCGTTGTTTTCACACACTGACTGCACAGAGACCCCATCGTCATTGTGTGAAACGAAAACCTAGACTTTGCAACTGTTACTTGCTTGTCATCTGCCTCTTCAGTCACCTGAAGTACTCCTGTTGGCTCCCCCATGTCCAGTAAATTCTTTAATATTCATATGCTGTCTCGCATGGATTGGTTCAAATCTCTAGGTCTCTCTGGGGATTGGATTATTGATTGGGGTGGCTGACTACCTACCTCAAGGAATAATCACAACCCTTGTCAGGGTGGAACCTCAAAGTTACTAAATTAACCTGAGCTCAGCCCCCTGGTAGATATGGCACAGCAATGTGTAAAGTATTTATACAGTACCAAAACAGTAATGAAGCTTAAATGCAAAACAATAAAAATCTACTAAACAAAAAACCATCATTTGAAAGTTTTAAGTAGGAATAGCTTCAGGAACACAAAGTGCCAATGATAGTCACTTGTCGCATTAGACCGGGACCTAAGTGCAAATTGACACTGATCGTTATGGAGCGTGTATCGAATAAACAATCCAGGATTTTACCTGCTGTCTTTAGTCCTTTGTCTCACCCCACTACAGGAGTGCACTTCTAAAGCTCTCCCATGACCTCAGGGAAGGCACTTAGAGACCCACAACGTGTCCAGGCAGAGGCCAAACATCAGGGTCCAGTCTAGGTCCAGTTGCCACTGGTCAGCCGAATAGGCGCAGGCAAAAGGCCTCTTGTAGCTTGTTGTGCCCCTGTAGCTTTAACAGGAGGTCAGCCCTATGGCCCTTGAAGTCCACTTCTTCGCCCTGGGTACGAGAGAGAGCAGGTCAGCACTTTAAGGCTCTTTTCAGGTTACAGTCAGCAAACTCTTCTGATCTTCCTCAGGTCCATGAGTGTTCTGAGGTTAGTGCATAGAGATGCTACATTTATACCTGGGATGAGCTAGTGGGTTGGAATGACTTCTAGGCATGCCCTAACATATGGAGGAAAGGTGCCCAGGGTCCTCCATATCCCCTTTGGACACTTTCATGATGACTTAAGATTTCGGCCACACTAAACGTGGTCTTTGAGGACTGGAGGTGTGTGTGGGAGTGTACAATTCTAATCCTTGTGTCCTCCCACATCTAACATCACAATGCAATAACAAACAGCCACAGTATCCCCGATTAACCCGGAGGCAGACGTCTAGTAGAACAAAGCAGGGTTACCCAGCAATCAGACAGTCGATACACACAAATTGTTTTAGCATCCTGTTTCCTTTCAAGTGTGCCCTCAGTGTTGTATGAAAAACACAGCAGACCTATCAATCAGGATTAGATATTCAAGCAGGATTTGACATTGTCATGTCAAAAAGGATGCTCATAGCCCCACCATGCATATACTGTCAGGTTCAGATCAGTCATCTCTGCTCGTTCAGGTCAGCCTATTGGTTGCTCCTGGGAGACACTTCACACCTATTCTATTCAAATGCTAATTAGTGGCTGGCAGAAGTGGGAGAGCAAATGAAAATTGACCCTCCAGGAACCTTAGGCAGAGAAAATGTAACTTTCTAAAAGTTAAGTTTCCCTAATATTTATAAAGGTTCCACCTTCGTTATTGAATTGGATTTTTAATGCCTATTAAACAAAGTTGTTTACTTATTTTTCTAGCTAGTCCCGTTCCCGAGATACTTTATTAGGATTTTTATTATGTACTCTAGTTTTCTAGATAGGAATGTGACAAATAGGTTTTGGTGTTAGTGTTAAATTTCTAAATGTCCTATTTTTAAATACCTTGCACCCCGCCTTGTGGACTACAATACGTACATACAGCTGACTTACTAATATTTAAAAGGGAGGTTTTGACCTGCAAAAAGGGTTTATTTTGACAGGTCGAATTGCAGTGTTTACACTGCTATAGTCAGGCTACCATGGTACGTCTGATGCACTGGAGGGGACTCTGAGTACTTTACCAGTACTAAAGTGCATATGCGTCTTCCCTAAACATGTGTGTAGATGATTGGCATATTTAATTCACTTGTAAGTCCCTTGTAAGTGATATACCATGTACCCAGGGCCTGTAAGTGAAATGCTACTAGTGGGATGCAGCACTGATTGTGCCACCCACAGAAGTAGCCTTTCAAGCCTGTCTCAGCCCTGCCACTGCAGTGCCTGTGTGCACAGTTTCGCTGCCACTTTGACTTGGCCTTTAAAATTACTTGTCAAGCCTTACATTTCTCTTTTATTACATATAAATTACCCCTACGGGCATGGTGCTATGTAAGTAAAAGGTAGGACATGTACCTGGTTGTTTTATATGTCTTAGTATTGACATGCACCCAAATTCTTTTTTCACTACTGTGAGGCCTGCTCTTTTCATAGGTTAACATTGGGGATTCCTTAAAATAACCTTTAAGCTTTAATTCCTGATTGCAGAGGAGTAGTTGCTTTAAGTTTTATATCTTTGGATTGGTGATGACAAATCCTCTTTACTGGTAAAGTTGGGTTTGACATTACTAGTTTAGGTGTGCCACTTTTAGAAAGTGGACACTTATCTGCACTTACTGCTCTATGTGCCTTACAGCCTGTCTCCAATACATGTCTGGGGAAGGGTGACAGCTATGCTTTGTGCATTCACTCTAGACAGCCACAAACACAGGATACGTCAGGGCATCTGCATACTGATGGGCCTTCCTCGGGAAAACGGAAGGGAGGAGCTGACACCTACACCTCAATAGTTAGTGTCCTGTCCTCACACAAAGCACTGATCAGCCCCCCCCCCCCCCACCGGTAGGCTGGCAGATAGGACTGGGCCAAAAGGAGGCCTGTATACTTCATTTGAAACTGTAGCCAGGAGCGGAGCATGTTAATGTTAATGTTAAGAATGACTTGTAAAGCGCACGTACACCGGGTGGTTTCATGGCGCTGTGATAGGCTCTGTCCATTACCTATGGAGACGTCAATTGTAGGCTTGTGCAAATAGCCATGTTTTTAGGGACCTTCTGAACTTCAGAAGGTCAGTGCAAGACCGGATCTCCAAGGGGAAGGAGTTCCACAGTCTAGGGGCGAGGGTTGCAAATCTGCGGCCTCCCTGACGTTTCCGTTTGAATGTGGGGGTGGAGAGGAGCGAAAGGTGAGCTGAGTGCAGGTTGCGAGAGGGGGTGTGCCTGAATATCAGGTTGTTTATAAATTTGGGGTTTTGACCGTGCAAGGATTTGAAGATCAGGCAGCCTGTTTTGAACGCGCAGCGTTGAGGGATGGGGAGCCAGTGCAATTTCCTTAATAGAGGAGTCGCTGATTGCCATCTGGGTTGTCGAAGGATCAATCTGGCTGCGTGATTCTGGACCATCTGCAGCCGTTTGAGCAGATAGAGTGGCATGCCCAGGTACACAGAGTTGGCATAGTCCAGGTGTGACAGGACGGTAGCTATCACAACCTGGGTCAAGGCTTCCTGCGTGAGTAAGCGATGAATCTTCCTGATCTTCCGCAGTTGGAAGAAGCATTTAGAGATTACCGACCCGACCTGTGTTTTCAGTGAAAGGTCACTGTTTAAGGTGACCCCTCGTGTTTTAGCCGAGGGGGAGGGAGTGGGCGGGGATCCTAGCTCTGACGGCCAGTAGTGTGGGCCCCAGAACTTATGGCTGTCCCCTGTGAGGACTAGCTCCGTCTTGCCAGGATTTAACTTAAGGTGGTTGTGGTCCATCCAGTGTTGAATGTGCAGCATGGTGGCCTGAAATTCGGTGACTGAGCTGTGTGAGTTATCAACCGTGAAGACCAATTGCAGGTGATCCGCGTAGTTGAAGACAGTCACCTTCCTATCTTTGAGGGACTGGATCAGGGGGAGAATGTAAAGATTGATAAGGTGAGGGGAGAGAGCGGAGCCTTGTGGAACACCACACGTAGTTCTACGTTGAGGGGCCGTGAAATGGCCTTGGCGAACGGCCTGGGACCGGTCCTCCAGGAAGGAAGAGAGCCAACTAGCGGCTGCACCTTGAATGCCAGCGTGCCTGACACGGTCTACCATGCAGGTTCACCAGTGGTATTGTTGATCGACAAGTGCTCTGCTCCATTCAAAGACCAGCGTATCCGGTTCGACCGACGCTGCAACCCTTCAAGGCTGTGTGTGCCATTCACCACCGAAGCACTGCAGTGCCGCCCAGCGTGGTTCTTCAGCAACGCGTTGCCTGGGAAACCAGGGGCGTGCCTGAGACACGGGGCTCGTCACCCCGTCTCCGCCCTACGGCCAACGCTGCGTGTTCTATGCTGGTGTTTTCCCGTCTGCGAAGACGTGACAACGCGGAACCCGCTTCTGAGGCTTGCAGACGCTCCCGTAAAGGTACTGGGACTGAGCCTCTGGGTAGCAACCTCTCTGGAGGACCCCAGCTTGGGTCTTGGTTGCTGTCAAGCAGTCCAGTGAGACTGTCCGTATTCATTGCAGCACGAAGAGCGTGTTGAACATTATTTTTTCTTGCAATCTCTGAAAGTCATAATTTGAAAAGTATTACTTGCAATTTTATCATTTGGGTCTTGTTTTGTTAATAATACACTAACACATTTTTTTAAACCTGTGTGGAGTCTTTTTGTGGTGTATTCATTGGGCTACTGTGTGTGTTGCACAAATACTTTACACATTGCCTCTTTAGTTTAGCATGGCTGCTCTGTGCCAAACTACCAGAGGGTGAGCAGAGGTAAACGTTTAGTGTGTGTCTTACTTACCCTGACTAGAGTGGTGGTTTCTGCCTGGCCTGGGTGGTTACCTCAGCCTACCAGGAATCCCTTTTCTAACAAATAGGCACTGCAGTCCTGTAGTGACATTTAATTTACAGGTATTTTGTACATTTTGTACGCTATACTAGGGACTTTTAAGTAAGTTGAATATACCAGTTAGCAATATCCCAATTGGACCATGTTTGAAGGTGGGGAACAGGCCCTTTACCACTGGTTAACAAGGTTAAAGTGCACAGCAAAAAAAAATTAATTCCAACAAAATAAATAGGGTCCAGAAAAAGACGTAACGTATGAGGTGACCACACATATAATGTTTATTTCCTAAGCGGATATGGCTCATTTCAATCTATGGACTGACATTTTAGATTCTAGGAAAGCATCTGACCTTGAAAACATGCAGACTTCAGCCAAGCAGTACATTGGCGAGCACACCCAGCAAGTCATATGTACTCACATCATCCTGACATGTTCAGCATAACTGCATACTGAGTCATGGTGCAACCACACAAACAGCCTTCAACTCTCAAACCTGTTGTACCTTCTAGGCCCATTTACAAACAGATATCCCAGCCAGTTGAAGTCAAGTACTACAGCAACAAAAGTGCCAAGTAGTTCATTGTCATCTACTGTACAATCAAGTATAGTCCTACGTAAACCTCAAACCATGAAGCACTGCTATACAATCCATGTAAATATGCTAGCCCCTTTCAGAATCAGATAACTTAACATAGGCCTCAAAATGGAAACAAACTGCACAACCAGAGAACTGCTTGAATTGAAATAAACCATCCATAATAGCGAGTGATGATGGCACACAGCTATGAAAAAGAAATACACTTTTCAAACAGAAGGAACTACCATAAAGATCTTAGGCGAACCAAAAACTTCTACCACACCTAATGCATTGGTACAGTAGGAAATGATCCCAATATACAATACTTCAACATAAAAACAGTTTAAATAGATATTTGCCAACAATCATATAAACCACAAAATACACGAGTGACAAGGAACAATGTTATTTAATCACACTGTCACCTTACTTTGTATATACATCATAACATATATTCACATTGATAAGCAAGTGCCCAAAGAAAGGGAGAAGTGAAGGGTGAATAAGGTGAAAATAATGTGATAAAAAAGGGATAGGGTTAATGTATAAAGAACATATTCATTATTGAACAGTACAAAACAGTTATTCCTTATTTTTGCTCAAAATCGCCAAATTCCTACATCAATCCTTTCGCCATGCATATAGAACAAAAAACACAGTACCACAATCACTGTTGTTTAATATGCTAGCCCTAAACAAGTAGTGTCGACGTTTCGACCCCGGAGATCTGTAGGTTCATTAGCACCTTACGATGGGGTCTTCCTCAGGACAGGAAGAGGGAAGTGGGCACCTACGAATAAGTATGATAATGGCATTAACCTCATAGGAAGTGATAAAAGACATTAAAAATTCAATATGGGCCAAAAATCCCTATATTTACCATGGAAAGCCTTAATACACAGGCCGGTCTTGATAACAAGTTGGGCATGAAGCTCCAAAGTCACGAGAGCAGATTAACTGCACCTGCAAAAGTAAGGTGTAGTTTAACAATGGCCCGCCCAAATAACATGAGCATCGGGCCCGTGTTTGAATCAGAAATAAAACCTCAGTCAAAAATAGTAAACAGCGTAGAATTGAACTTACGCTCATTTTATTAGTCCGATATCGCATTTAATTTTATTAAGCGATCCAACCCATGTTAATCCGTTAAATGATTCAATCCTAAAAATGAGAAAAAACAAAAACTGTATCTAAACCTAACCAGGACCTTTGAATTAAAATCTGTCCACCACCTGGCCCCACAGCTATAGCAATGATTACCTGCCAGTGCCACAATAAATGCGGTATATCAGAGGGCTTGGAATCTGGAGGAGAAAACAAAGAAAGGGCGGGAGATAAGGTATAAATCACAAAAACCCCTGCTTAGAGACTCAACAGCTCCAAACCACTAGAATATTGATCCACTCACCGCTATTCTATACGATACCGACCCTCCAGCCCAGCGCGCCAGCGTCTAGGATCAAAGGAGATAATGTTTCAGCCAAAGAAACAGAAAGCCGAATGCGCTCATAAGAGTCACAGAATTAATAACATTGTAACGAGCGGAGAAGGCTTACCGCTCGACGCCCGACTGAATCTACAGCTGGAAGGCTGGGAGAAGGGGGGAACGAGTGCTCAGCAGTTTATATACTGCCTCGTACGTGAGAAAACCCACGAGTAAGACGTGCCGGTGGCAGCAGCTGGATGCTGACACAGCCACATCCACGTCCATCCACACAAACAGCCTTCAACTCTCAAACCTGTTGTACCTTCTAGGCCCATTTACAAACAGATATCCCAGCCAGTTGAAGTCAAGTACTACAGCAACAAAAGTGCCAAGTAGTTCATTGTCATCTACTGTACAATCAAGTATAGTCCTACGTAAACCTCAAACCATGAAGCACTGCTATACAATCCATGTAAATATGCTAGCCCCTTTCAGAATCAGATAACTTAACATAGGCCTCAAAATGGAAACAAACTGCACAACCAGAGAACTGCTTGAATTGAAATAAACCATCCATAATAGCGAGTGATGATGGCACACAGCTATGAAAAAGAAATACACTTTTCAAACAGAAGGAACTACCATAAAGATCTTAGGCGAACCAAAAACTTCTACCACACCTAATGCATTGGCACTGACTCTAGCCCATCAAAGGAGGCCTTAAGTATCTGTGAGAAGATGACCAATTGCGGGTTTCTTCTTTGAATAAAACAAAGAAAAAGTAGGTGTTTTGTGATAATGCCATAAAAGAGACATCTTTAGTGACCTGATCCTCCTACCGTGATCAGCTAACCACCATCTAACAACATACCACCCCTCTAGATAAGCAGGGTGAAAAAACTGAAGACTGACTTCTGTTAATTTTACTAATTATTGATTTTATTGAGATTGTGTTCTGATGGCAACTAGAGGCAATTTAGGTCCCAGTTGGCACAATTAAAAAACTTTAAATAAAATAAATCAATAACTGTAAAATAAGAGGTTGAAGCGTCAAATAGAGAGAGAGAGATTGTAAAGTGGAAGGTAGCGTACAAACCCGAATATTACATATTGCCATAGACTTCCTAATCTGCTGAAATAGAAGGGTTTTAACTAAAGGTCAAAGAGCTTTCACATAACCTGGGAGCAGTAGCAAAATTCTATTACTCTAAGCAGTATTATTTTCTTTCATTATTTTCTTTCATGAGCATTAATGTATAGTCATTCCAGCCTCTATGTAGTTCCCATTTCTGGCCTGCAGTCGTCCCCCACTGAGAGCTGTCTGTGGATTCATCCATTAGCTAGACCTGCACCCTAGGCATTAGAGTACTATTGCCGCTATGTTAGAGATGTCTGGGAGGCTGGTCTCTTGGGGGTATGCCCCACTGCCCAGTCCAATAGCATAATCAGCTTTCTGTGATGGGAACCGGTTCTGACCATTGGTACCTTTGGCATTTCGCGACAAGCCAAACGCAATGCAGCAGTGCAGTAAAAGTCCCCACCACATTTTAAGTAAAAGTACAAATGTAATAAGAAAAAACAAATAAAAGTTCAGCAAAATAAAAGGGCTTAAAGGTTATAGAAGGAAGAAATTACCACCATTAAGCATTGTTATGAAAAATCGTTACATTCAAAATTAATAAAAAAAAGAAAAGTTATTACTAATAATATAATGGTTAAATATAATATAATATAATTGTTAAAAATGTATCAAACCTCAAGGAAAAAATAAAATAAACAAGGGCACAGATAAAAAAATAAAGCAACCATATCACATTAAAAATAATTGATAAACACAAATTTAAAAAATATCCCAAACAGAAAATAATTATTACGAATCCAGTGCACTTCTTCTCTCTGGTTAAGAAATGATGAAATCTGTGGAGTTACATTTTTCTTTGTTTTATCAAATTGCTTACCTTTAAGGTGGTGTCAGAAGATAAAGCTAAGAAGTAAATATGTGTTTCTAGAGTTTAGGGATGCCTTCTCTGCCACAACTGCAACAATTTTGTCTGTTCTTGTTGACTGGCTGCCTGCAGATTAAGGTGAATGTCTTACTTCTCCTGTCACCTACTGTTAGACCTGTCAGCCTTAGGGCGGTCTTCCCCCCAACTCTTTGCCTTCCTTCTCCATTTTTTCTGATCTCCAGGTAGCCCTCAGGGTTCACAAGATTTCAGAAGAGCACTGGGGGCAGGGGGTAGGAAGTGCGAGGGGGGTGTTGGGGAAACACTTTTTTTTATTTTTTATTTGTTTATTGGCATTTCACACTTACACATCTTGGAATATATCCTGGAACAAGGAAATCAGCATACAAAGTGTACTTTCAATCAGTTATTTGCATTGTGGTTTGTTCTAAGGCCATTCTAGTTGGTAGTTGCGGAGATTCTATCATCTAACCTTTCCATCCTATTATATATCTTTTGAGTATCCTCATACAGTAAATCACTAATAAACATAACAAACCATTAAATCCCCCCTAAAATCCCCCCCCCCCCATCCCATCCAGTGTCGGTCCGGAGTCCCAACCCTGTACAGATTTACTTCCGTTTGTTCTGGATTGTTGTATTATTTATGTGCCACACATTTTGTCTGATGTAGTTACAGGCCTTCCCTTCCTGTGTTCTCTTGGGAGACCGACTCCTGATCTTTCTGCAGATCCATCGGCATCGTGGTCCATGCCAGTCAGTCCTCTTCAACTTTTTAACCCTTTCTTACAAATTTCATACGCATCACCTTTGCGGTTGCCCATTCACTCATATCTCTTATCCAGTTTGTGAGTTTCGGTGGTTGATGGTGCATCCATGATATTACTATACATCTTTTGGCTAGGATCAACCCCAGATTAGCAAAGCGTCTGCTTAGCTTTTTGTTTTTAGGCGTGGGCAATAGTCCAAGCAGGACCTGTTTAACCTCATTTTGAATGGTCCAGCCTGACGCTTCTCCTAGACTCAATGCCTCCTCCCAGTAGGAGTGTAACAATGAACAGTGCCAAATCATGTGGAGAAAATCTGCCCCTCGGGCTCCACATCTAGGACAACAATCTGAACGGGTATGATATATTGTATGTAATGTACGTGGAGTAAAGTAAGTTTGATGCACTACATTATACTGGAGAAGTTTAAATCGTGCATTTGCACTGACCTTCTGCACCTCTTCAAACACCCTTTTCCATTAACCTGCAGTCAAGGGTTCATCTATTAGCATGTCCAACTTCTGCTGAAGTGGTAATGGTGTTACGGGCAAGTCCTCGCGGAGTGCCCGGTAAAGATGTGAGATGAGTCTTCCTCCCGTGCCATGGAGAGTAGAGTTTGTAGTGTATTGGTGGTGGGGGGTTCCTCTGGGAAGCCCTGCCATAACTCCCGCGTTACACTGGATATTTTACCGTATTGGAGAAACTGGCCTATCCCTAGGTCAAAGGTGTCCCGTGTCTCCTCCCGGGACAGGAACTGTCCATTAGCATAGAGATCTCCCAACAACTGGCAGCCGCCATCTTTCCAGCGACGAACAGACATAGTCTGCTATGGCCGCAAAGGGTCGGATCGGCCATAGGGGCATGTCAGGTGTGTACGGTGCGCGTTCCATGACTTTGCTGACCACCTCCTCCCATACTGTCGCCACATGTCGTATTATATAAGGATATTTCTCAGGAACTCGCACTCCTAGCATTAACAGCTCGGCCAACGAGCTCCCATTATAAGTGCCGGCTAAAGTTATTTCTCCCAGTTTTCATCGTTATCTAACCAGTGAACTGCATGTTGCAGCTGGGAAGCCATGTAATAAAATTCAAGTCGGGGCACCTCCAGACTTCCTCGCTCCCACGTTCTCTGTAGGGTCGTTAATCGCACTCGTCTATGTTTTTTCCCCCATAGTAGGTCCCCGATGAGACTCTCCAGTGTGAGGAAGTAAGATCGAGGAACCAGAAAGAGGGAGTGTTGTAATGTATATAGACAACGGGGCAAAACAATCATTTTAATGACTGCAGTGCGTCCCATAAGGGATAACGGCAACTCCGTCCAGAATTGAATCGATCCCCTCAAACCCTGTATTACACGGCTAATGTTAAACTCATGATATGCCTTGGCCATATAGGCCAGATGGATACCCAAGTATCGTTCACCTTCTTCCGCCCAAGGTAGCTCGATAGGCGGTTCCAAAGCCGGTGAGATCTGAGCCGTCCTACCCAGTGGGACCACCCTGGACTTTGCACGATTAATATGGAGCCCTGAGATCATCCCAAAGCTTTGCATTTCTGTTAATAGTACCAGAATGAATTGATCCGGCTGTGTCAGATAGACTAAAGTGTTGTCTGCATGTAACGAAACCTTGTGAGTGGTGTCCCCTAACTGTATTCCCCATGGCTCCATCTTGTTTCTTAACCGAATGGCCATTGGCTCCATCGCAATTGCGAAAAGTAAGGGCGAGAGCGGGCATCCCTGTCGGGTGCCGCGTCGTAGTGCTAATTGTTTTAATACCATTCTTCCTATCCGCACTCTAGCCGCGGAGACTGCATAGAGTAGTTGAATCCATTGAAGATAGGTGCCACCCACTCCCATTCGCCTAAGGACTTGCCATAAATACGGCGACTCCACAGAGTCGAACGCTTGCTCGATATCTAAGAGCACCGCGGCACTGTCCATCTCCATCAATCTAGGGGCCTGCCATATGTGTGTCAGTCTTCTCAGTTTACAAGTCGTGTTCCTGCCAGGGATAAAGCCCGCCTGGTCGGCATGGATTAATTGCGACACCATCGGGAGGAGACGATCCGCTATAATGCCACTTAATATTTTCATATCCACATTCAACAGTGATATTGGTCTGTATGAGGATGGCTGGACAGGATCTTTATCTTTTTGAACTATCATAGCCACGAGTGCCTCCCCCATTGTAGGCGGCAACCTACCTTTATCGAAGCCCTCATTGTATACTTCTAGGAGCCTGTCTGCGAGAAGAGGGGCAAAACATCTATAGAACTCCGCAGGGAGCCCGTCCGAGCCCGGGCTCTTGGACGTTTTGAGACGGTTTATAGCGCTAATGATTTCGCCTTTGGTAATCGAGGCACTCAGAATGTCTTGTTCCTCAAGCGTTAGGGACGGGAGGTCTACCATGTCTAGATATGATATTAATGTGTCTGGGTCCAGACCAGCTCTACTAGTGTATACCTTTTGCAAGTGATGTGCCAAGGTATCAGCTATCGCTTTTTGCGAGTACACTAATACTCCATTCTTATTACGTATTTGTAGTATCTGAGCTAGTGGTGTTTCGTGTCTTATGAACCGGGCCAACAGCGCTCCGGTTCTGTCTCCCTTTCTGTAAAGTTTATATGTCGTGTGGACATGTTTTTCAAGTCTGCGTAGATCTGTCATAAGCGCCTCCCTAGCTGCAGTCCATTCTGTTTACTTCTCTGGGGTCTTGGCTACCTCAGTCTCTAGTTTTCCCAAGACGGTCTCATGTCTACTCACATCCCGTTCCAATTGGGATCTCACACTATTTGTTGTCTTAATACAGATTCCCCGTTTAACTACCTTCATGGCCTCCTACTCACTTGTACGGCACGAGGCTGACCCCCAATTCTCCTGAAAGTATCTGGTCGGTTCCGTCGAGATCGCGGCTACAAATGGAGGGTCTGTGGGGGCCTCACTGTTGTGCCGCCACAGGGGTATCTCCGATCTTGTTCCTCTACCCCCCAATTCCAACAAGACCGGGGAATGGTCCACCAGCTATCTCGGCAAATACGATATCCCCTCCACACTCCAGCCAAGATCTACAGAGAGAAACCAATAGTCTAACCTACTGGAGGTTCCTGTGGCGGGAGAGTAACATGAGTACTGTTTTGTAGTAGGATGGCGCATATGCCATACGTCTTGCAAGTGAAACCCTTGTAGCACACCCAGCAACGCTCCAGTCATTTTAGGTTTAGTACGGAGTCGTGGTGGTTCCCGATCAAGAGTCCCATTGAGTACACAATTAACATCTCCCGCCAAAATTATTGGTGCTCCCATATAAGGGGAGGCCACGACCAGTAGATCAGCAAAAAAGGAAGCGCTATCATCATTTGGCGCATAGACATTGATAATACAAATTTCTGAGCCGTCCATTCTCCCGTGGAGGATTACATATCTCCCGTCCGGGTCAACTACATGATGTAAATATTGAAACAGCAATCCGGGGGCTATCCATATAAGCGCTCCCCTCGCAAACCCAGAATATGAGGTAGCTTATATTTGTCCCCTCCATCTCTTTCCTAAGCACTTAATGGAATACCCCCAGATATGGGTCTCCTGGAGACATGCAACTGCCACCTTATATCTTTTTAAGTAGGCAAAGATGCGTCTACGCTTTCGAAGGCAGCAATGCCTCGAACATTCCACATAATTAATTTACTCATGGTGGCCTATCCGACTTGCTTTGCGTGCCCTTCCGCACGTTTTGATTCCTGCGTGTGTGAACTGTGATGCACA
The DNA here is from genome assembly GCA_963921515.1 of Calotriton arnoldi. Classification (NCBI taxonomy): domain Eukaryota; kingdom Metazoa; phylum Chordata; class Amphibia; order Caudata; family Salamandridae; genus Calotriton; species Calotriton arnoldi. Next base: position 1,084,536 of record CAWUFW010002910.1, on the reverse strand, counting down.
TTTCCATCCTGACTTTTAATGTTTTGAATCTCCAAGACCGACACTCACGTAATAGGAACCCCATAAACAGTATCGTAACTTCCCCAACTTCCTCCAACCCCCTGGGCAATAACGCATTTCCCTCGCCTTCTAAACTAAACCTGGCTAAGGCTTGCAGATGTCACCCAATTCCCCTAACAATATCCCACAATTGTAATCTTTTTTAAGTCAACAACAAAAATATACACTATTGACCATCTCCCTCCCCTCCCACCCTATCAAAAGAAGTGACTAGTTTGCTAGCAAGGTGTGAGGACTAGCCTCTAACTCCTTAACCAGGTACCAGCCTCTAGGGCGCACACCCCCACCATGTATCTCAGTTCGTGTAGAATGTCCTATAAAGAATGAGTCTCTTCCACTTCCCTCCCTGCATTACAACACGGTACAGTCTTACCAATTGTCACCCATCAGGGGTAGTCTGTTGGAGTTACCAGTTCTTTTCTCATATCTTCACCTCGTGTCTCTGCTAGGCATCCGAGCCTTCATTTGGGTTTCTATGCAAGGGATGTCCGGGTGAAGAGGGTTTAGAGTCCGGGACTACATCCGACTCTTCCAAAGTTCCATCTGGACAAACTCTTATTCTGCTTGGGCTACGGCTTTTGGCGCTGTTTTGCGACTGCGCACGCTGACCCCGGTGTCTAGGTTGCCTGTGAGACCCAGACTTCCTCGGCGTCATCGTTGAGGGTACCAAACAGGTCTCTGGTGATCCTCTTGTGTCTAGCCAGTCACTAGCTTGGGTGTTGTGGAAACACATGCCTAAAGTGGGGTGGGACACACTTCTTACTTTAGAGGTTGAGGACCAAACCAGGTACACCACCATGAAAACGATCTTGATTGCTAAGTTAGGGCTGACCCCTAAGAAGTACCGTCAAAGGTTCAGGGACAGCCAGAAACTCCCCAACCAGTCCTGGGTGGATTTTGTGGACTACTCCAGCAAGGCACTGAATGGTTGGGTGCAGAGCAGCAAAGTTAATGACTACAGTGAATTGTACAAACTAATCTTGAGAGAGTACATGCTCAGAATGTGTTTTCCAGAGCTGCATCAGCACTTAGCTGACAGCAAGCTGACTGACCCTGTAAATTTGCTGGGCCAGCACCAGAGTGTCAAAAAAGGTTACTTGGGAGACTCACACAAGGGTGGTCAGGGGTCCCACCAGAGAAAAGGGGAGTGGATAAAAAATAAAGAGTTATCAAAAGGCCCCAAAATAATTCCAAAGGGAACAGTGGTAACCAGTCCCAGTGTGAGCCCAAAAAGAAGGGGTTCTTTGATAAGCAGACAGGGAGCTTTGTACCCCAGTGCACTGAGTGCTACATGGATAGGCACTTCAAAGGTGACTCCAGATGTCCCTAGAGGGCTCTGCCCCTACTGGTGGGCAGACACCTGGGTTGGCGAGTGTAGTGCTTGGGGAGGAGGTAGTGCTAGTTCGCTTTGGGGAGCAGACAGATGTGACCCTAGTTTCCCTGGAGGATAATAAGATGGTGCTAAAAGCCCCTATGCCTGCAAATACTTTTAAGTACAGACAGTGGGTCACCATCAAGGGGCAACGAGGGGGACAATGAGGGACACAGGTGCTAGCATGACTACTGTGAAGTGTCAGCTCGTGTCCTCAGAGCAGGTCCTCCCTAACACATTCCACTAAACCATAGTCAATGATAATCATGAGAGCCATCTACCTATGGCTCTGGTTTCGTATGAGTTGTGGGGGTCTCAGGTTCTCAATAAGAAGCTGTGAGCCCTGCCATGCCTGTTGTCCGTTTGGCAATGACCTGGAGCACACTATCTGGAGGGAGGTAAAGCTCAGCTCACACTTGGAGATGTTAGGATTGCCTGGATGGGTCTGTATGACCACAAGGTCCATGGCTGACCAGGAATGGAGTCAAGGGCATCTGGAACAATGGTCCAGACAGCTGCCAAGAAGGAGAGGGGCACGACCATGGGAAACTAGCCCCTGTACTGAAGTTCCCACAGTCGAGTATGATGAGGCATCTGAGGAGGAGGCCCCCAAGCCAATCTGTAGGACATTGCCATCCTGGGTTGCCTGTCTAAGCTTGCTGGCTGGCACTTTTCAGGGTGGGTCAACCAGAGGAGAATTATGCAAAGCTCAGAAAGAGAACCCCACTCTGGAGGGCTTGAGGCGGCAAGCTGAGGCCCAGGGAGCAGGTGACACCTCTGGAGATCACATGATCTATTGGGAGAATGAGCGAGTCTAAGGTCCCTGGCTCTGGGACAGTCAGAGTGCTGGTGGTCCCCCACCCAGTGTTACAAGACCTTCCTACTGGGTTTGGCTCATGACATACCCCTGGCAGGTCATCTAGGGCGAGACAAGACCTTCACCAGGCTTCTTGCCCACTTCCATTGGCCCCGGATGAAGACAGCCTCAGATAAATTCTGTAGGTCCTGTTCCACCTGCCAAGCCAGTGGGTAATCAGGGAAAAGGCTCAATGCTCCCCTGACCCCATTACCTGTTGGCACTCTTTGAGAGGGTAGACATCAACATTATTGGACCCCAAGACAGCTTAAGGTTCATCCTGGTCTTGGTGCGGGGCTCGAAAAATCATAAAAATGTTACTAGACCTGAAGGTCTTGTAACTTGAATAATCCACTCGGCCTAACTAATATACTTGACCCGTGAACTGGTCTCAAATTGTGTGATCCTAGGCAAATATTTATTCTCATGAAGTCTTTTTTTCATTATCACATAAGAGAGCACCTTCAAATATGCAAGTTCACTATTTCTTCTGTACCAAAAAGCTCTTTTTATTTACTAGACTAAACGTTTGCTCCATGCATAATAAGAATCGAGGCCACATATAGGGTTCACATGATCCCTGGCTTGCCTCTTAGTTCACTAATAGCATTGTTATCTGGGCAGGAGCAGGAATATTTCCCAGTTCATGTTTAAAAACGAACTTTTCATAAATATATATACTAAAGCATGATGTGGTAGTGCACTGTCATTTATAGACAGCATATTTTCCATGGAAATGGCCACAAAACTTTCCCACTAACATGTAGTTTTACTGATAAAACTATATAGCTCATAAACAATGTTTGGAAATTGGGTTTCAGCAAAAATATTTAAAATTTGCACATCACCAAGTAAAGTGTTCTAATATGTCTTGATCCTATAGAAATCTTTCTTTTTTCAACACAGAATTACAAAAAAATTGTCTTCATAACTAGTGAATTGTTTTTGAAATGTTTGAAGAGTTCACTTATTAGCTCTTTTAGTGTTGTGTTAGAAAAAAGCCTGAAATCTTACAACCTTTCATTTCACATGCTTTGCACTGCTCAGCTGTCACGCAGTTCACTTTACAAAATCCTCTAACTTCACTCACAGAAAGAAACGTAAATATAGGAAGACAAACTGACTTTTGTCCTCTGTTCCTGAAAGCCAAGGAAATGTGACAAGATAACAAGATTTAAAGGCATCTTTATTGCTCATTCACTTTGTGAGCAAGCAGAACACCTGTTGTCAGCTCACCAGAACAGGGAAGTAGGCCCTAGAAATAGCTTGTCCTGATTAAAAATGGCTCGCCATAGCGAGTGGATTTTGTAAGCCCTGTGGTGGACACACCACATGCTACCCAAAAGCCATCCCTTTAAGTTCAGTGTCAACACCTGCGGTAGTCCAGGTCCTGATTGGGATTTTTATCTGTGAGGTCTTCCCCAAAGGGGTAGTGTCATACAGAGGCAATAACTTCATGTCAGCGTACATTAAGTACATGTGGGATGAGTGTGAAGTAACTTATAACTTCTCACCCCATCACCCCCAAATAAACGGTCTTGTGGAGACATGATTATGAGCCTTCCTGGACCTATGAGCCGTACAGAACCGGTCTCCAAGCCTAAAGTGTCTCAGCACCGCCGCTAAATACGTCCAGTGCACTCTATCAAAGGCCTTCTCGGCGTTTATCGAAAAGAGCATCAGTTCACGGTGTGTACGAGGTGCTTTATCTATGAGGTGGAGGAGACGTTTAGTGTTGTCGGAGCACTGCCTACTTGGTATGAATCCCGACTGGTCCAGGACGATCAGTCCGGGCATCAATGGAGCCAGTCGGGCTGCTAGTATGCTAGTAAATTGTTTGGCGTCTACTTTCAGAAGTGAGAAGGGTCGATATGACCCGGATTCAGCTCTGTCTTTTCCTGGTTTTAATTTCCCCCTTTAGAACAAATTCATAAGTTAGGGCACATAATTTAGCTGACCCTTACTAACCATTGTCTGACAAACCATATTCATCTGCATTAGCGAGTCGTTTGTTTATGGTCTCTGGAGCGTCCTCCCCAGCCAAGAACATGCAAATGAATATGGCACATATGAAGCTCTGTAACAGATGTCTTTATTCCTCAGCATACAATCACACACTGCACACTGATTACGTCATAACCATTAATAACCACACCTTAACACCTCCCAGCACATTACTTAATTCCTCTGTTGAGTCCACCCAGAACCGCAAGGGTACTAGCACACATAGTCTCACAACACTACATCTCCCCTTTTGTTAAATAAATGTATGAACAAGTCACATTATAATTCTTCAATAACTCATTGAAGTGCTCGTACTAGTGGGCCAGGTAGAGTGGTATGAGGTGGTTGAGACGCACTCTGATTGTGCACTGATGACACAGCTTCTGATGCTTGATCTGGACTGTTAGGCGGGATCGCCCAATTCATGTTTGCAAGAGCTGAAGAACGTATAGGTAGGTACTTAAAGTGTGACGAGTCCCGTGTTCTGGACTTTCCGGGCCAATGTGCCATCACCATTTGTCCTTTGCACGTCACAACCCTCAGAGGATGGACAGCAAATGATGTGTCTGTTTTTCACTTTCATTTCTGCTTGACCAGGACCCAGTCACATTCATCGAAGACTTTTTCCAGAGCTCATCGATGCCGATTGGCGTATGTTTTCATTTTGCACTTTCAAGAAGTGTCTGTGGCACGAACCTTATCAGCATTCAAGGATCGGTCTACTGTCCACTCTAGCAGTTTGGTTCTGATGCCTCTCCCAAATAGCAAAGTGTCAGGACTCTCACCAGTTGTGGAATGAGGAGTTGAACAATAAGCACAGAAGGGTTGACACAGGGCTTGGTTTACCTTGATCCCCTTCGTCGATGCTTGTTGAATGAACATTTTGAGGGTACCCATGAATCGTTCTACAACACCATTGGCTTGAGGCCACAGAGGTGTACTCTTTTAATGTTTGACATTTAGTCTGACTAGAAACGCCTTGAATTCTTTGCTATTCAGTGGCGGACCATTGTCAGATTTGAGAATGGCGGGGATACCCCACTCTGTAAAGATCTCATCCAGCCCCTCGATGACCTTGATGATAACTCCTCTACTAAAGGAGAGCGTGAATATTCATCAATGACTACCATGAGATGATGTCCATTTCCTAAGGCCCCAAAGAAATCAACTGCAACTCTTTCCCAAGCCTGTGCAGGAAGGTCAGATGTTGTCAATGGATGCCGCGTTACTTTGGGGGACAGGCAGTTGCAAAGATGACACAGTCTTAATTCCCTCTCAACTGCCTCGTCTAGGCGCGAGAACCATACTTGGTCTCTACGGGCTCTTTTGGTGACTACAATGCCACGATGTCCTTCATGGGCTAGGTCAATCACTTGCTGTCTTAGGCTCTCAGGTATGATGCTTCTCGAGCCTCTCAATACAACACTTTCCTTGGTAATGACCACTTCATCTTGTACATTTTTTAAATTCAACATTGTCAGCAAAAGGTTGAGCACTCTTCTTCCACGATTGAATTGAAATTATATCTTTGAGGATAAGCATGTTCTTATCAGCATTAGTAGGGGCAATAATCTCTTCAATGGATAGGGCTGCTGGCATGCTGAATTTCACAATTAGGTTAATGTACTCCTCGGTCGTTTTGGATGTTTAACTGTGACGATGTAGCGGTATTCATAAAAATTAATCAGCAGGGTTCTGATCTTTACTCGGCTTGTGTGCAACTGCATAGTCGTACTCTTGCAGTCACAACCCCCAACTCTCAATGCGAGGGGGCGTCTTGGCTTTCAGGTTTCCAAAAATAGTGAGCAGCGCTTGGTAGTCTGTAATGAAATGTTTTCCATATGGACACACATGAAAATATTTGCAGGCCCACACTACAGCCAGACTTTCTTTCTTTGGCTGAGAATAGGTTAGTTCTGTGTCAGACAGACATGGCATAAGCCACAATGTGTCTCTTAACATTCAGATGACCATTATGTTGAGCAAGGATTGCCCCCAGCACAGTCGGGCTTGCATCTACTTTGATCTCAGTATGTAACTTGGGGTCAAAATAGGCCATCTCTGTTGCATTCTCAGTCGCATGTTTTATTCTTTTGAAGCTTTGATCACATTCAGAAGACCACTGGAAAGGGACATTTAGTTTTGTCAAGTCTCCCAATGGGACACTCACAGTAGCAATGACATATGTACCTTGAGCAATAACTGCCCATGCCGAAAAAGGATCACAGCATGATGACAGTGCTTGCCCTTTATCTGGGTCAGGAGGCATTCCCCCATCAGATAATATGTGCCCAAAGAATTTAAGTTTCGTCTTGTGAAACTCACACTTTGCTGCGTTCAGAGTGAGACCTGCATCAGTGAGTAACTGTTACGCTTGTGTAAGAGCCTTGTCATCCTCCTTTTTGCATTGCTCAAAATACCAATCTCATCACAGTAATTAAAAGCATTCGTGACAGATTGAATTATTCTACGTATAACATCCTGAAATATTTCTGCAGCTGATGACACTCCAAAACTCAATCTTTTGTATCTGAACAAACTTACATGAGTTGAAAAAGTTGTGATGTACCTACCTACAGTTCTCTTCCAACTCAAGTTGATGGTATCCCTTGTTCAGGTCAAGACGGGAGAAGACATTGGCACCGCTCAGTTGCATGATCATGTCCCCTATGTGTGGACCAGGATGTCTTTCTCTCTCAATTGCTTTGTTGGCCTGGCACATATCAACACAGATGCGCACTGTACCTCCACTGTCCTTTTTTGGCATCAACACTATGGGCGAAAACCATGGCATAAGACCGGTGCAGTACTCAATGATGTCATGCTTCAACAGCGTTTTGTATTTCTAGTTCTTTCTCAACAGCTTCTTGTAGGTTAAAAGTGACTTTGTGGTGTTGGACAACAGGGTGAATGCCCTCATTAATGTGAAGCCGCACTGTCATTGTCTTGAGCTTTCATAGGCCATGAAACTAAGACGGAAATTGATTCACAATTTCAGATTGAATATGGAGGTTGTTATTGAGAGATATCAGTCCTATGTCAGCAGTAGTGGCAAATCTGAGTAGGCATGCACTGGAATTGGCTCTTGCACAGATACTGCTTTCTATCGCATTTTTGCTGTGAATGACTCTTGACTCTGCAATGGTTTAGGAAACAGCCCAAGTGTATACCTTCATGTTTGATAGGTTGAGGCGTGGCACAGGACACAGACTATTGAACATCTTGACTGGCATGGTGTTAATAGACACACCATTGTCTATGATAAAGGTTATGGGGCAGCCATTGACACTTACTGCAATCTTAGGGCAGTGTCCAAATGAATTTGGTTGTTTAGTTTAGTGGTTTACCTTTGTCTTTTGTTCTTCCTTGCAAGCAGCCAAACCTACATGTGCCTGTCATACCTTGGTCGATACCATCATCGCACATCCATCTTCCTCACTGGCGCTTGATAATTGCATTGAAGAGCCTTTGTAGGATAAACTTGACGTCGATGAACTTTGTCTGGTTTCTACTCATCGTAACTTATGTTGCTTTTTGGCCTTGTGGGCGTGGCGAGAATGGTTCTGGAACCTTCTGGCGTCCATTTTCTCTTCTCGCTGTGACATATTTGGTTTCTCCTTCGCTTTGCAAACTGTTATGAAGTGATTTTCTTTCCCGCAACCTTTGCATGTCTGTCCCATGACTGGATATTTGCCTTCATGGGGAAATGAAAACCCACATTGGAAACGCAACTTTTTCTTCTTTGTAGACATTGACTTCCGTGCATCTATCTTGTGCTTGCTTTTCATGACCAACGCTGATTCATTTTTCACTGTTCCAGCTTCCATATCAGCAGCTTGCCGATCTGCTCTTTCATCAGCCCTTGCAGCCATTAGTACTTTCTCTAAACTGAGCGTCTCTCTCAACATGCGTCTTCTGAAGGAGTATACAAGACTGCCATCAATGACACTGAGCTGTACTGCTTCTTCATCATTAAATTCACTAAATTTACAGTGTTTGATAAGCTCATGAAGTCTTTCAATAAACTCATCCATTGTTTCAGCAGCTTGCTGTCTCACTTGATTGAAAATGTACCTTTCATAGTCGACTTTCGGCATCGGATTGAACTTGGTTCCCAATACTACTTTGATCTGAGGGTATGATATTGCATCAATCTGCGATTTTTTTCTTCAGCAGTTCTTTTACTCCATCACCGGCAAGGTTCTATAAATACTTAATGATTTTCTTATTTTCTACTTCTTTTAGGGCATCTATGAAGTAATCGAGCGTCTCGATCCATGCAGTCCACCTGACGCTAATATTCTGCTTCTTGGCGGCGGCGAATGGCGGTGGAGGTTTTAGAAACACAGCTGCATCATACTGGGCACTCTTTTCTACTACCGTTGAGAGCATATGCTATTTAGACGACTGCTGCTTTTCACCTTGACCTGCAACTTCTACAAGCATTGGCCGTGTGCTCGCACTTGGGTCATCACTCCTGATCTGAGGTCGTATATCGTCGTCTTCTTTCTTGATGGTGGGTTCCATTTCTCGCACTTGGTCACTGTTGTGTTTGGCTTTTTGCATTGCACCTGGTTGTCACTGCCTTTAGCTTTTCGCTTTGTATCAGTGATGGCTCTGTGTTGTAATGTGTCACAGTATCTCTTCTTTTGGCCTTACCAGTGGGTTTCTGGGGGGCTTTTGAAGATGCTCCTTCAGAGTGGCCTTCAATTTCTTCAACAGCCTTGTCTGGGCTGGAGCGTGGCTTTGACTCCACATATGCCAACCTCAAACTGCTTCTCATCGATTTGGGCGCATTTTGCAAGAACAAGCAAGTAATTTCTTTAGGGCACGAATCCCCTACTTGTCGCCAGTTGTAGAGTCCTCCCCAGCCTGGGAGCATGCAAATGAATACCCAACACACGGAGCTCTGTAACAGACATCTTTATTCCTCAGCATACAATCACACACTGTACACTGATTACATCATACACGTTAATAACCACAACTTAGCACCTCCCAGTAAGTTACGTAATTCCTCTGTTGAGTCTGCCCAGAACCGCAAGGGTCCTAGCACCCCCTCATATGACACTACAGTCTCCAAAAACGTACTTGCTTTAAAACTTGCTGTTGCACTGCTATTGTGACACGTTATACTTGTGGTAAATATTTTCCCAGGTGCAATTAATGGGAATATTAAATTTGATTGGATCTTCAGTTGTCTGAGAACAACACTGTCTCGAAACCAATCTGAGACAAAAACAGGAAGGACATTATCATCCCTGCAACAGATTGGCAATTTGTAAAGTCTGACATTCAGCTGCCTTGTTTTCAAAATAAAACACTAATTCAGGAAGGAATGGAGAAATTTCAAGGGACACATTTATTTTAGGAAGGCGGTCACAGTGGTCTCCCTGACACATCTCGCCAGGAACTGCGAAATGTGCTGTGATTTCTGTGGTGGGCGTGAAATTGTTTGTTGGTTGCATCCATTTTAAGCCCACTCTGTGTTTTCGTCAGTTTGCTTACTTGCCAAGATTGTTTTTCACTTCCTAATTTTCTCAGTGCAATAAGTATGATACATGCTTGTAGAAATGACACAAATTGATTTTTTTCGTCTTCAGCCATGAAGACTAACTGTGGTTTGGAGAGCAGAAGGCGACTGGGAGGAATTAAACTGACGCTGTCAAGTTTAAACAAAGCTGCCTTACCCTGGACAGTACAGTAATCAGAAACATGAGGGATTGTTATCAACCATGACATCTCATTAAAACCTCTGCAGAGCTTTGGTGCTTGGAAGGGTACTAATCTTATGTGGGAGGGAAACAGGATGTGTACAGATTTCAGGGGAGGACAAGAACGCTGCAAAACAAGATCCAAACACAACGGCTCTGCATTCGGTACTGCGTGTGTTGTGTTTTGTGTGTGCTTAGCTGGTAATTAGTCCTGTTTCTTGTGTGACTGTCAGAATGCACTGATTTTTCAGCTAATGACTACGAGAATTCTGAGGCCGTAAGCCAATATCTATAATGGCAACAGTCAACTAAAATGTATTGTGGTAGCCAAAGCAATAACAATTCGGTTATTAAAGGTCTTTAAGTAAATGGAAAACAATACTTTGAGAAAGCTGGCCACCATCTTATCAAGGGAGGCTATTTTGCTCTGTGGCCATAGTACAGAAAGTGCCCCAGGATGAAATATGTTTTTGTGTCCGCTTCTTTCATCCCTTTTATTATTGGGCTATCTCTTTACAACAGATGGGTAGCTTAGTTCTACCTGGAAAAGGCAGAACCAAGGCCACGGGGTTACCTACGATATATCAGCTATCCCTTGGAAACAATGCAGAAGGGCTTTTTTTGAGGCAGCTTGAACCAAGCTATTATAAGAAAACACTGTTCAAGTGTATTAAGGGGGCTTGGAAGGTTTGGAAGAAGGTTAGTAAGATCTTGAAGATCCCCAGACAGAATAGACACACCCCTCTATGGCGATCAGGTATATTGCCGGAAGCAATTTACGATGGCATGGCTAGGAGTTGGGAAAAGGCCGGCATAAACAGCGTGGCAGAGCTACTTCAGAACAATGAGTATATCTCATTTGCAGGGCTCATACAGAGATCTGGAGTTAAGAATAATACACAGTATAAATATATGCAGGTGCAAAGGTGTTTAAAAAACTTCCTTCAGGAGCCTAATAATCTGGAGAAAATCCCATTGTTTGAAATCATCAAGAGGCATGATAGTAGGATAAGGGAATACTATCAGGAGCTAATTAAGACTCTCCCAGACGACATGGAAAAAACAGAAACAAAATGGGTAGAAAAACTGGGGGACGGGGATATTGATCTGGATATGTCAATCGAATTAGGAGCAAAGATTTTTCTGTCAGCCAATCTAAAAGCCCAGCAATATAAAACCATATTTAACTTCTATTACACGCCGGCTAAACTTTATGGGTGGGGGAAGAGGGAGGATGACAAATGCCCAAGATGCCAGACAGGCCCGGAAGACATTGTACATATGTTTTATTCCTGCACCAAGCTTTCATTGCTCAGGAAAGGTATTGAGGATTTTTTGATACAGACACTCAATAAGGAAATTTTGATCACTCCAGCGTTAATGCTGTTAGGGTACGACAGCCGGGCAAATCTTGATGCATCACACAGGGATTTTGTATTTATGACTGTAGCTATAGCTCGGCTGTTGATAGCTACAGCATGGAAAGATGCAGAGCCACCCACCTATCAACTATGGGTACATTGAATATTGAGTATCAGTATCCAGGAAATGTCATTGTAAAAATGTAAAGGACGAAAAGCAAAGAAGAAGGGTATGAAGTTATGGGAACCCCTATCACTATGGCGGAATAGTAAAGTAATGTAAAGCATGCGTGAAATATGTAAATACCTAACGCTTGATGTAAAGTATGGGATTTTGGTGGAGATTATAAGTATGATTATAATGTAATAGTGTTATTTTCTGTAATCATTGGTCTACCTGACTTTCTTCAAAAAAAAAAGGAAAACAATGCTTTGAGAAAGCTGGCCACCATCTTATCAAGGGAGGCTATTTTGCTCTGTGACCATAGTACAGAAAGTGCCCCAGGATGCAATATGTTTTTGTGTCCGCTTCTTTCATCCCTCTGACGCTTTCATATTATAGAATGGGATGTTGGTACTTGTGCGGCTGCATCTATAATATGGATTGTCCCAGTGCACTTTTTGTGCTGGTGTGATCACAAGTGAGACTTCCTTCATTTGCATGGGAGTGTCGCACTGTGCAAATCAGTGAACCATTTGCCAGTGCACCAATGCCATATTACAGACACGGGTACCTGCATCCTTGCTAGTAACGGCTCCTCCGCTAAGGCAGAGGAGCATCGCCTCACTGAACAATTAAAACCAGAAAAATAAAATGGTAATAACTTAACATTATTATCATTTTATTTAAGGGTACTGGCTCAGTTGGTTTTGGGGCAGGTCAGGGCGGTTGTTTAGAGGCTGGGGGAGGACTGGTAGGCACTTCCTAAGTGCGCTTGACATTTTGGCCGGCCATCTTGGGCCGGCAAAAATGTCATGCGCACTTTGCATGCTGTCCACCCAGGTTGCATTACAGCCTGGGTGGAGAACATGCTGAGCCTCCTAGCCCCTGTCTGAGCGCTGAGCTACAGTGCTTAGACCAATAACAACACTGCTGTAATGCAGCATTGTGATTGGTCAGGGGAGTCTGGGAGACTGCGTGCTTCCTGCTGCCCCCGGAGAAGAGAAGAGGACGGAGGAGGGGCGGCAGCCGGCCAGCTGGCCGGCCGCATTCAGGTGGGTGTTTATTTTTTATCCTCCCCCCATGCCCGTTTGGTAGCAACCGCTACTGATCCTTGCTCGTCCTCCAAAGTGAGGCCAGTTCACCTTCAATAAAAGACGGGGCTGTTGTTTCAAATCATGGCCCTCCCTGTCTTTCACTAACGCAGTCTCCTTGGTGTAGGCTGTCAAACTTCATGCCTGCACTGATAGCTTATTTTTGTGTCTAATCAGGCGTCCTTCCCCAGTCTGCTCTGGGCACTTCCAGTTAGGGGTGCACTGTAGTGCAAACAAGAACACCGTGTGGAATTCTGGCCCTTGTGTACTGAGACTTCCACACTTTGTGGTTTCAAGTGGAAACCAAGTATCACTTTTAGCACTTGACCCTCAGGGTAACAAGGCAGACCAGTCCAAGATTGACTCAGGGAGGTGCTGTGAACTAGAAAATCCAGCGCTGATTCACAAACTGCATTTTTGAGTAAGTCTAAATTTTTGATTAAGTGTACTACTTTTCGGTATTCACAAATTGCACTTTTGTAGTAACTTACACTTTTGTAGTTAGTCCAGCACTACACATCGCCAACCACTGGTACTGCAACACCCCTAATAAAAAATAAAGAGGTAGGTACTTAAAATAAAACCTTATAGGAAATAGTGTTGAATTAAATTGCATTTTAACATTGATTTATATTTATTTATATTTGTAACTATTTTAAAGCATTAAATTTAATTTTAACATTATTTAATCAATACAAACATCTTTGTCTGCTATGTTCCTCAGAGGGAATTCACAATGCAAAACACCTACCTACAGGCTTTAACACAGGAAACCAGGCCTATTGTCTGAATCAGATGGAGAAAACCATATCTCAAAAATCAGCGCTGAAGTAATAACATAAAGTTGTTCACTAAGAGACCACATGCAAATCTCCCAGCTCCAATATAATTAACTTTCAATCTCGAACTACAGAGGCTAACCATATTTCATCGAAAGACTCACTAAAAACATAAGGCCTCTCATCAGAGAGGCAAAATAAACCTCAGCCAGGCTTTAATTTTATTGTATTGGGATTGGGATTTATGTCCTCGGACTCCGCCTCGTTTCTGCGTTGCCTAACAACCTCAAATGTTTGAAGTTTTATGTTGGGAAGATATGTTATTACCCTGTGCTGTCAGACTCGGCTCAGCCGGACTCAGTATTTGTGTGACTCAACTTGGTTGTGCTGGCAGGCTTACCTGACAACCAAGGCTGCTAGGCGCCTATAAGAAGAGATTAAGTCCCACTGTTCCTACCCCAGAGCATAGGCACATACTCATTCTCATTCAATGTACTGGCACAGTCACTGGGAGCAAGAGCGGGGAAGGGGATCTGGCTTCATTTCGGATGCTGTACGCTGCTCTGGGTCCTTAGAGGGCGAGTCTGCATCTCCTGCCCTCATGAACATGCTCTACCTTAATAAAGAGCCCCCAGTCAGTAGAAGCACACTGCAAGAACGGGGTAACCAGTGACAATACTACAAATTGCAATAAAGCACTTTTCAGTTCTAGTAGTCAAAAGCCCCTGCTCTCCCCTGAGTTGTTCTTGCAGCTACAAGCGTTCCTGACCTGAGGAGACATAGTAGGGAAGCACAAAAAGCCTAAAATGAAGGCAACCTTTAGATGCTCATAACAATGTAACTACTGCAGGAATCTCCAGGCAGTTTGGAATATTTTGCTTAGAGAAGTCTCCTCACTTCCTGAGGAGATGAAGAGGGGGTGACTAAAGGCACAATGTCCTGGGGCACTGCTTTCTCCTTCAGGTAAACACACACTTTCTGGTAGGGATCTGGGCCTTCTCTCCTGCCCAGCTATAGTTCTCTCCCCTGATTTGTGGCAAATCGAGCTCCATTGCAGTGCCCCACATGTACTCAGCATCAGATCACACTCACCGCTATCACTGTCAAGCAACTTAGGAACACAGCTTCTTCTTGGATGGCACTTCGCTAACACCCATGGGGCTCACTCCTTCAGTGTCAGTCCAGCATGGCTACCACATGGCACACTAAGTCAGCACCACCGATCCTGGGGAGAATTAGGGGACTGGTGCCACAAGTTCTGGAGGGAGTGCATTTGAAAGTCAGAGATGCAAGTCAGGAGTCTGTCGCTCTCTAGGCAGGGGTTCAAATAGTAAAACTGGTACTTCTTCCTCTCAAGTCTCTGGGAGCCTTCGGTCTCATTCTCCATTCACCCTTCCTGCATCGGATGCAATAAAAGGAGGTACATAAATATGTTATTGATGGCATCCCCACCCTAGCTAATGTTGCTACATCATCACCCACTGTTTGTCCTTACCCTTTACAGCATGCTGGGAGTTATCCCAGATAGCAGAAGTTTCCAACATATGGTCAGATGAGCTCTGCCATGTTTCTTTCCATTCCTTCAGGCCTATGCTTTACTCTCAAACTCCGAGTATGTACTAGAGACATGAGCCTGCCCTCTCTTGCTGAGAACACCAGATGTTATCAACAGGTGGATGCTGCAATCATCTTGTCGAATTCACAACCCGCCCACTTCCTCCAGCAGCAGAATTAAATCCCCTCTAGAGCTGAACCTATTGTCTAGAGTGTCTTTGATCTGCCAGTTGAGCTATCCACCCAGCTAGGTAGGTCCAGAGTGGATTCGACTAACCACAGGAGTCAGACTTCAGAACTTATTCACAGCTACATGATGGAGCCCCTGTAGAGTAAATGCCATCCCAAATATATATTCTGGGTCAGAATCAGAATATGTTCAAAGAACCGTCTGTGGCCTCTGCACCAGTTGTCAATCAAATGGTCAACTTTTAGCTCATTTTAGAAAAAAGTATACACTGTAAATAAATATGCCTTTTTACGATTTACAATAGAGAGGTAGTACTCTTTCTGAAATCAAATGAATTATAAGACCCTAGTATCAGTAACCATCAGCCCACATGTGAATTTATACTGGATCACATCTGAAAACGACTACTTGTGCGCACATGACAGCCTGAATCAGACAACAGTCTTCCTTACTGAGCCTTCATGTGTACATGGGTGTTACATGTATTGAGAGCAGCCTACCGAGCACTTCTTACCCTAGCTAGCCATGAGCAGCTAACTTCATACCAAATTATGGGCTCAGGAGGTTGCAGTTTAGTTACCAATTACGATGGGGCTTTATAGTGAGTTAGTCTGCATTTCAGAGTCTCGCACCACCACAGAGATCTAAAGCCTAAGGACCAAAAAGTCAGAACAAGTGTGGGCCTTAATGTTAACTTTATTTGCTGTGGCTTTAGTGATCGCTGTACATTTAAAATACAAACGATTCTGTCACTTTCATCTAAATAGACGCCTACTTACAAATTTAACAAAAAAGTCTCTATGGAAGAAAATTTACTTAAATAAATAAAACAAATTAGGGTCTGATTTAAAGTCGGCAGACAGGTTAATATACCCAATGGCACTTGTAATATGGCGGACGGGATATCAGTCATGTTTGTGATGGAGAAGCCTGTCCTCCAAACTATAAACCATGCCCTCCGCTTTCAATTTACACGTTCAAAGCATCTGTTCTGATGGAAGTATGTTCTCTTAAATTCCATACTGCATGATATAGAAAAGTGACTCACAGTAATTATCAGTGTCGAGACTAATTCAAGCATTGCATCCTTCACTTTTTATTCTCCTCGATGAGTACACATACATACGCACCATGACTTGGTGTGCCCAAGGAATCAGTTTGTATGTCACTGATGAGGACCAATAGGATTCAAATATGTCAGGGGTTTCTTGTGTTCATTTACATAGTGGATGTGCATGTTGCTTTGGGATGGAAAGGTCTTTTGTGTCTCGGTCCACGTGTATTTTCAGATGTTTGGTCCCTGTCTGAAGTGGCAGAGTGAGCAAAAATTGATAATGATGGATAGGAATTTGATCCTTATTAATTTCCAGTGGCAAGCATTTCATCTAATGCTTTTTGTTCTTGTGAAAATTGAGGATGCAACTGAGTATTGCGCAGGTTGTGGGTTAGATTGATAACATCCTGCTTCCGTGACTGCATACGCATAAATTCGAAAGTGCCTAAAGAAAAGTAATTAATAATTCTATGTGTTATCTGATAAATAGAAAACATGCATGTAATGTCAATAGTGGGATACTTGTCTTAGTATGCTTAGTAATTTTGGCTGAAAAACTTGGAGTAACTGAAGGTCACACTCTTGGTATGAGGCCAATTGATAGCCATGCCTACATTCTTCTGTACAACTGAAATTAGAAGCAGTGGAATCTAAAGCTACTGTGCACAAATGTACTGTAGTGCCAATGCCAAACAGGTTCTCTCACTCTGCTATTGCGTCTCCCACCGCAGTAGCAGAGAAAACACCTCAAACAGCCTACTACAAAACAGTAGAAAGCACAGATAAAGAATTCCATACACAACATAAAGTTGTGCTCAGAATGAAAAATGTCCTAGCTATCGTAACGGAAAGTTTCAATTCTATTAAGGACTCGGAGGCGAGGATTATGCTATTCTTTCTCCACTTTATTGAATAGCAGCCATTCAAAGAACTTAATAAACCACTATTCCCATGAACCATAGGGAATAACAAGATTCAAACAATAGAGAGTGTCCCAGTACAGAGTGTCCACATAAATCCACCAATCACAGGTCTCCATGGCTATGATAGTCCTCTGTCAACCTCCATTCCCCCTCTTTCGTCGCTCGGGGGCAGCCCAGTGGAACGTCTCAGGAATCCTGTTTAGTGGAGTCCCCTGTCAGAAATAAACAACACAATTAGGCACCAGCAAAGGCTAAGGTTTGCCCTGTAGGGGGAAAGCAGAGCTGTACATAAAGCAAATCAGCACATCAGAACCAAGGTACATCACAGAAGACATAATGCAAAACAGCATATCAGAACCAAGTTGAAATACTTTTACCTACCCAAGTACGAGGGTGGGAAGTTACAAGAATTGTACCCTGGGTGGGATAATCCTCGCCTCCGAGTCCTTGATAGAATTGAAACTTTCCGTTACGATAGCTAGGACATTTTTCATTCTATGTCAGGACCGGAGGCGAGGATTATGCTCGTTTAAAGCTTACTGACCACCAAGTGAGCCATATCAATCACCGGTTTGAAGTAAAACCGTTTGAAAGTAGAGTCTGAAGACCAGTCTGCTGCGTTCAGAATGTCTTCGAGACGAGCTCCCAGGGTAAAAGCTGTAGAGGCCATGGCCCCCCTAATAGAGTGAGCCCCAAAGGCTCTGAGATCAATACCAGCTTCTTGCATTACCCACCTCACCCAACGGGCGATGGTGGGGGAGGAAACCGCCCTGTGGGGTTTACGCAGTGCAATAAGCAACTGTCTCTCGCCAGGAGGACGAAACTCCTCTGACATTTCCTCGTAGGCCTTGAGGCACGAGACCACACAAAGCTTGGGGGAATCCGGAAAGGCGGGATAGGAGATGGACGTCGTGCCACACTTAGTTCGGCGACGAATGTTGAAGGTGACCCCCGAGGGGGAAAAGATCCTGCTGGAAACATCCAGGGCTCTAACATCCGAGACCCTCCTGCAAGAGATAAGGCAGAGAAGCATGGCCAACTTGTCCGACAGCTCCTTCCGAGAGAGGAATCTGTTCAGCTGCCAAGACAAAAACAGATTCTACACCAGATTGACATCCCAGAGCTGAGAGTAACGAGGTTCCGGTGGGAGAGACAGGCGAATGCCCCGTAGAAGCCGGCACACCAAAGGATGTTCACCCACCGGAGAACCATCCACAGGTATGTGCCCCGCCGAAATGGCAGAACAGAAGGTATTGACGGTCCTGTACGCCAGGCCGCCTTCCGCCAAAGAAGCCAGAAAATTCAGGACAGCCGTCACATCTGTTGCCACGGGATTGAGACCCCGTCGCACACACCAACGTCACCACCTTCTCCAGGTGGATCTGTAACGCTTAACTGTACTGTCCGCCCAGGCCTTGGACATGAACTTCTCAGCCGCTCCCGAAAGGCCTGGGACTGCCCATCATCCCCTGTAATCCTCCACGCCATTAAAGCTAAGGAGCCTTGGGCTATTAGGGGGTGAGGAACATTGTCCGGACTGAGAAGGAGGGTGGGAAGATGGAGGAGTGGGATTGGAGAATCCCAAGAAAGTTCCAGAAGAACCGGAAACCAAACTTGAGACCTCCAGACTGGCGAAATCAGGACCACGTCCGCTCTCTGGCGTTGGACCTGGGCCGAGACTCTCGTCAACATCACGAACGGGGGAAAAGCATATCCCGTTTCGGACCGCCAATCCTGAAGAAAGGCGTCCGTCCGCGCTGCCAGGGGATCCGGCCTCCAACTGAAGAACCAGGAAAGTTGGTGATCTAATCGGGAGGCGAACAGATCCACTGAAAACGGACCCCAGATGCTCTGGAGGTCCGCAAAGACTCCAGAGTGCAGCTTCCAAAGGCTGGCATCGTGAAAATTGCGAGAGTGGAAGTCCGCCACCTGATTGTCCTGACCCGGAAGGTACTCGGCTGTCACCGAAACGTGGTGATCCAGGCAGTATTGCCAAAAATTCGAAAGAGCCCTGGAGCGCGTACCCCCGAGATGGTTGATGTAACGGACGGCCGACACATTGTCCATCTTGAGCAGGACACAGGACCGGACAGCGTCCTTGGTCCAACATTGGATCGCGAACGATCCCGCCAACAGTTCCAGACAGTTGATATGCAACTGTTGTTCTTGAGGAGACCACACACCTCCTGTGGTAAAGTCGCCACACCTGGCGCCCCACCCGGACCTGCTGGCGTCTGACTCTATAACGATATCCGGCACGGAACCGAAAATCGCACGCCCATTCCAGGCTTCCATGTTGGTGAGCCACCATTGGAGTTCCTCCCTGGCCTCCGCCGAGAGGGTTACCTTCTGAGAGAAGGTCAACCCCTTGCGCAAATGATGGGCCTTGAGACGTTGCAGGGCCCTGTAGTGGAGCGGGCCCGGGAAGATGGGCTGGATCGAGGCCGAGAGGAGACCCACGATCCGGGCCAACTGCCTGAGGGAGAGCTGGGGCTGAACCAGTGCTCTCCTGAGCTCGTGACGTATCTTCGTCATTTTCCGAGCTGGGAGACTGAGGGTACATTCCACTGAGTCGATGGAAAAACCTAGGAACACCACCCTCTGGGCTGGGGAAAGGGTTGATTTCGCCTCGTTGATCACGAAACCCAAGCCCTGAAGAAGGTCCACCGCCCTTTGAATCTGGCAAGCTAAGGCACGAGGACACTGAGCCATCAAGAGGAGGTCGTCCAGGTAAACTATAAGTCTCATACACGACGCTCTCAAACGCTCGACCACCGGGCGCAGAACCTTGGTAAAGCACCAAGGGGTAGAGGACAGGCCAAAGGGGAGCGTTGTGAACTCGTAATTCCTGTCCCGCCAAGGAAACTGAAGGAAACGTTGGTGGGGCGGAAAAATGGGGATGGCCAGGTATGCGTCTTTGAGATCGAGACGTGCCATCCAGTCGCCGGGCCTGAGAATGTTGCGAAGAAGATGGATACCCTCCATCTTGAAATGGCGATAAACTAGCCATTTGTTGAACTCGTGCAGATTTATGACGGGCCTCTGGCCCCCATCCGGCTTGTCCACTAGGAAAAGGTTGCTGACGAACCCATTGGGATGAAGAGAGGTCTCCACCACTGCGCCCTTGGCGAGAAGGGTGTGGACCTCCTGGTCGACTAAGGCAGCGTCTGCCACCGAAAAGGCGAGAGGACGCGGCGGAACCGGTTGCACGGGATGTCCTTAAAACTCGATATGGAACCCTTGCACGGTTTGTAGAACCCAGGCGTCCCCCGTGACAGAAGTCCAAGCCTGGAAAAAATGCGCCAGACGGCCCCCCACTTTTAGAAGGGAAGAAGGGAGAACACTCACCGGATGAGCTAGAGGCGCCACCGCCTCTACCGCCTCTGTTCTTCCCACGACGTCCTCTTGTCGGGTAGAAGTTTCCGAAACTGGCCTGGTCCTGGTATTGCCCGCCGTTGGAGCCTTGTCCTCTATTCTGGTTTGGACGGCCGGACGAGCGGCCCCTGCCTCGCCCAGCCCCTCGGAAAACCCGAGGGCGAAACACCTTCTTTATGGAGGACTGAGCTTTATCTAACGACGTAAAGGTGTTCACAAAACGTCCGAGCTCCCTGAGAAAAGGTTCCCCGAAGAGGCCTCCTCAGGCAATGGCGCCAGCCTCAGAGTCGGCGAGGTCCCCAAGTTTGGGGTCAACCTTAATCAAAAGGGACCGTCGCCGCTCTATAGAAATAGCACATTTAGCGTTCCCAAGGAACACTATTACTCGCTGGGCCCACGCGGAGAGGGTGTCCGGGGAAATAAGAGACCCCGAAGCCTTAGCCTCCTCCGCCATATCCAAGATTTTCGTGGCGGGCCCTTGGGCATCCAAAAGCTTGTCTTGGCAAGCCCGCCACGACTTGTCAATGCCCTTTTTAGGGTCCTTGACGAATTTCTGCAAAAAAGTCACCATCCGGGGGTCAATGTCGGGGGTAGCGGCGACTTTACCCTCCAGAGAGGGGCGAGGACACTCCGCCCTAAGACAGCTCCGTGCTGTAGCCTCTAACGGCCAGCGGATGCGGCTAGCCACATACTGGGCTACCTTCTCACATAGCGCCCAGTCCGAGGATCTAGGATGTAGAATATCATCAGGATCTAGCATGTCTGCGCAGATATCCTGGGAAGACGGCCCGGGCGCCGGGCGGGACGGACGCCAGGGGCGGGAGGGGCCAGCATCATCGTTGTCCCCTGGAACAGCATCCCCCGCGGGGGTGGGTGTCACGGGTGAGGCCTTATCTGCCAAGAAGGCTTGCTTAAGGCGGGCAAAGGCGTCCATGTCAACCCCAGCCTCCTTAGGGCGTTTGGCGGGGGTTGAGGGTCAGCGGTGGTTATGCTAGGATCAGGGGTGGCCGGGGCAACCATGGCCAGCTTCTCGCAGGCCTGTTCGTTGCGGCGGGAGAGGGGGTCCTCTAGCGGACCCATAGCCTGCTCCACTGCCTTGTAGATGGACTCATCCACCTTATCATAGAAATCCTCATCTCACAGGAGGTACCGTTAGTGGGTCCTCCTCCCACTGGTCATCATTGTAAGCATCGTCCTGGTAGGATTCCATGCCAGGCGCTGATGACCAAACAAGGTAAGTGGGGCAGATGTAAAGAGGGGCTACCTCTGGCTATGAGGGGCTGGGTCTCAGCCTACAGGTAAGTATGAGCAGTGCTCACGACAGAAGGGGCAAGCCCTGGGCCCAAACAGCCCTGAAGAACAACTTTAGGAGGGCGGCCTGCTTCCTGGGCCCCTGCAGGTACTCCTGCCTTACCGACTCACCAGGAGCGTTCAAAACGCAGCAACAAACGGACCCACGGCGTCAGAGATATCCGACGCCACTCTCTGTCTAATGTCAGGTTTCTACAGACTCAGACGAGCGTTCACGGGCCTTTGCGCGCGTTAAAACAATGCACAGACCCCACCGGGTGTAAGAAGCAGGCAAGGCAGGCTCAGGCACGGCAGGCAGCTCCGAGATCGCAGCGCGGAATGCGCGGAATCTCAGGAATGCCTGTCGTGCCGAGGACGCGATGCGCCCTCCAGCGGCCGGAGGAATGCCGCGAGCCGCACTACCACACAGCCGTTAGGGAGAACGCTCCCACGGCTGAGCGCGAGTCCGCCGACGTGCGGTTGACTCGCGCTGAGGAAACTCAGCGCAAAATATACCGAGATCAAAAGCGGCCCAAGCGTGAGGGAGACGCGCGGCGGCCGGCGCGCGCCGACAGTCACAACTGCCTGAGGAAATATATACGCGGCGGTAGCAGCAAAAAAGAGCGATCGCAAAGAGCTATACCGCCAGCAGTATAAGCGCTCACAATACCAAAGAGAATTAATCTCACAAAACCAAAGAAAACAATGAGCACAAGCAATAGCAAATACTACTAGAGAGCAAAAAACATGACTTAACTGGCTGCAAGCAGCGAACAAAGAGGGGGAATGGAGGTTGACAGAGGACTATCATAGCCATGGAGACCTGTGATTGGTGGATTTATGTGGACACTCTGTACTGGGACACTCTCTATTGTTTGAATCTTGTTATTCCCTATGGTTCATGGGAATAGTGGTTTATTAAGTTCTTTGAATGGCTGCTATTCAATAAAGTGGAGAAAGAATAGCATAATCCTCGCCTCCGGTCCTGACATAGAATTCAAGCTTCACCCTTTCGCAAAACATAATATCTCTTTGCACTTCTCCACAACAAACACAACTTTTGTGGAAAGAAGTGTTTTCTATGCTGATTTCTGGACTACGTTTTATTGCAAAACTACTGTCTTTAGTTTATTTACCCAATATTCATATCAGCAGTCAAATGTTAATGCCATCTGGTTGGAAACCCTATGTGAGCATTACAATCTGTAGCTCCACACAGAAGGCCATGAAGTGGCAGAATTCCTGTGCATATTGGAGATCTTTTCATGGTATGTGGCAGACCATTACATTCAGTCTTGTAGATCCTTGAGATATTTGTTTACCCTGAAAATCATGCCTTCTAAACCGATCAGCCCCACTCAGGATCTTGTTTCAATGAAATATGTATTGACATGGGTAATATTTACATTATTAGCATAATCCGAAGACAATTGAGTTTGTGGAGTGTGTGTTATGTAAATAAGGTATTTACTATCTGTTTTTTCACAAGTAACTGAGAAGATCACCCATCAACATGCCCTTGGATTCCAAAGATATCCTGACATCAAAACATCAGTCCAAACAGTGAGATTTATAGTTCTGTTGACAAGAATCCTGAGAGCTGGAGAAGGGTATAGGGGTTTTAATCTTTAGGTTGGGTGGTGGTATCCACTTTGAGAAGGATGTAAATGTTTAGCAGATCTTGTCACAATACAGGTCTAGAGTTATCCGGATATCATGATGCTGAGCAGTGGTTTTCTTTCTGAAGAAGTTGTGGGTAGGGGAGGTTTATTGGGGGCATTTGGGAGTCTGTTCATATTTAGGTACTATACTATGCAAGCTTTGAAATTGCCTTATTCTGTGTATTGTACACCACATCTTGTTCCTCACAAAACAATAATGGTAAAAAACATCAGCCCGAGTTGGAGACTGTCTCTTCTGGGTTCAGACTTTTATTTTTCTATTTGTATATGTAGTAAGAAGTTTCATAAAGTGCTTAAACACTTAGGTGCAGAAGATCAGAAGAACTCCTCGACCCAGAAGGGTGGAGAGGTCCTTTCGTGTCCGAAAGGTAATGGGATACATGCTCCCTGCTAAATATACAACAACATGTGTAGTATCCTCCTTTTAAAGGTGGCAGAAATGGTAAGAAAGGAAATAAGTTACACCTCCGCTCTACCCCACTCAGTGGCGGGAAAAGGAAACCTTTTTTATTATACAACCCTCACCCAGTGGCTTGCTTCATCATCGGGTTCACCCTGACTCCTAAAGGTCAGGGTGGGCTCAACCGTGTTCCAGGGAGCTCTTTGAAGAATTTTGTGTTTTGGGGGGGTTATATACTATTAGATAAAATTCCTCATCCACCCCAAGGTATCCCTTTATTGGTGGGGGGATGGGAAGTTTCAAACTATATTTACACGGGGCAAACAGGCATAGGACCATGTTAGGAGTCAGGGTGAACACGATGATGAAGCATGCCACTACTAGAGTGGGTGAGGGTTGCATAATAAAAAGGTTTTCCTTTTCACATAGGTAGATAGATCCTTAGTGAATTTGGCAAAGGTCTGGCTTAAGGACAAACTGGTCCAAGTCACACCTGTTACCCCTCGGAGAACTAACCGTCACAATGAAAACACTTTGACAGAGCTAGGATTACTTTGGCATCCTAGAGTTCTAAGATATATGGGGATCTGGATCCATCAGTCTGGAAAATGTGTTGACATTAATAATTTAAACTGTGGTGAACACGATAATTCAGTCAATCTCTTTCTTGAAAATACTCCTTTCGTTGATGGAACACATAACATTGGTGAAAATGTTGGTATTTCAGACATGTCTTTTATGTATTTTAAGGTGTAACGTGCTTGCTATTTTAAGTTATTTTTTACAAAACCCTTTAGCATGATGATTGATTTATTATGGGCAGGAATTTCCTCAGAATCATATTAACTACCATTAAGCTTCCTTATAGGAAGGGAAGATTTCGAATTTGTAAATCCTAATTCTATTATTTTGTGCCTAATTGTAATTAGCTGATTTTGGCTGGTTGGCATGCTGGCACCCTGTTGAGCCGTTTATTTCTGTTACAGAAAAAGCGGAGGCCAAGAATCTTGTATTTGGTATTAATTATGTCCGAAATCTGAAACTGCGAGACACAGGGTAATACAATAAAATTTGCCCAGAGGTCGAAATTTGGAGCATTCTACTTTTCTCTAATTTACGAGGGTGGGCTGATACAGCAGGGTCTTATGTTACGGTATTTCGAGTTAATGTTAACAGAAATTTTTATGGCGCTGTGTTGCCATTGGTATGGCCTTGTAGGGCTGTCAGACACACAACAATACAAATCCATGTTAGGCATTGTAGAAAACAACACAAATAAACACATACAGTGCACATACAGGTAATGTTTAATGGTTAGCACTGTCAGAACAGTCAAAATGTTGTGGCACTACAATATCATATGGGCCCTTAAATGAAAACAGCTTCTCAATTACCGTTCGTGTGGGTGTTACAGCGCTAGAAAAGACTGTAAGAGAGCCTCGCAAATACACCATTAAAGATCTATATTAATACAGAGTTGGAAGCCGTGTGTCCAGCCTAATCTTGCGTCATTGCTCGCCCAGTATTAATTAGATCCTTTCCAGAGATGTAGTAGAAATCGTCTGCCAACCTCGAAGTGTCGGTTTATTCCCTAATCACGTAACAGGCTCAGTTACCTAACAGGCAGTCTTTCTTTCCTTTTGTCCCTGGCCTGTCTGCCACATCTAATTAACCGACGATCCCTGCCCTTCCCCGGGATCCCCGTGAACGCGTGTGTTGTGCTCGCGCAAGGGACTTGCGCTGCCAGGAAGGGCTCTCCCTCCTGTAATAAATGCTATTAATGCCGTGGCAGTCACTGAAGCTGTTGTGATGTGCGAATGCCATGGACAATGAATGATTCCCACGCTGCCATGTTGGTTTCCACTGTCCTCTCGCAATGTCCTTTAATTGTCAAAGCCGGTCCCACCTTCCTTCCCCGTAGATCCCGCCATATGTTTTCAGCTCTGTCTTCTGATCTCCATAAATAGGTCATTGCACAAGGTATTTAGTGCTAATTATCTTACAGATTACCTACCCTGTATAAGTATGTCTTCCTGTTTACAGCGGATCGCTGTTATATTGAAGTTTCACTTACCATTAAAAAGGCTTTTTTCAGTCTGGACTAGAGATAGCTTTATATGTATAGCCATTATTAAAAACAACCAGTAGCGGCCGGTGCAGGTAAGGTGGGTTGGGGGGATTCGACAGACGACGAGGAGGGAAAATTAAATATTTATTTAATTTTCCCTCATCGTCGTCTGTCGAGTTCCACGCGCCCCACTGCTCTTACCTGCACGGGCCGCTCCTGCAATTAATATACATACACAGCAGCGGCTCCTCCGCTATGGGGGAGGAGCCTTGCCCCCATCTGCCAGCAGCCGAAAAAATGAAAAATAGAATGATAATAAACCCTTGTTTATTATTGTTTTATTTTTCTCTTAGAGCCGAAGCTTGGGGACGGGGCCATGGTGGTGACAGGCTGGAGGGCGAGTGTTGGGCACTGCCTTCACCGCGCTTGTGGGTTTGGGTGGCCGTCTCAGGCCGGCCAATCCCAAATGTGCAGTGAAGCTCTCTCCAACCCCGGCTGCATTGCTGGGATGGAGAGAGCAGACACAGGCTCCCAGTGTGTCTGGGGGCGCAAATCATCTGCACTCAGGCCAATCCTGACATTGTTTTCAGCAGCATGAAAGAGCAGCGTTAGGATTGGCAGCAGTGCACTCTGGGAGCCTGTGCCTGAAAAAGCGAGGAGCGTGATGTTGCGAGCAGGTAAGTGTGTGTTTTTTTTATTTTTGTCTCCCTCGTTCCTCACCCCCCCATTCCCCGCCACTCTGTCAACTCGCTGGCAGCTACTGTACACACACATACATACATATATATATATATATATATATTTTTTTTTTTTTTTCCACTGAAAAAACCACAGGGTTCAGGGACGTTATAGTTAGTCTGACATTTCACTCGTACAAAACCAGAGAAAATCAGCCGTTATAGTTAGCTGAGCTAACTATAACTCACGCCCCCGCAATGCACTGCTGATGACGTCACATATTACATCACTCATGACATGATCAGTGACATCACTGATAACATCACTGATGACATCTCAAATGACATCACTGATGGCATCCCTGATGACATCATCCACTTAATCTCCGATGCACCTACTCACACCCTACACCTACATACACCCACTCTAAAATACAGACTACCATTCTCGAAACCGTATACACACCAATACCAGTTAGTACATACCCACTCACTAATTCATAGGTCTACACACACATCCACTCACTCATCCATACAGTCACTCATGCATGCAGTCACTCATCGATACACCCACTATTATATGCACCCATACAGACACTCACACACCGCCACTCACCCATAGAGGTACTCACACACCTAGTCAGTCACCCAAAGAGTCAATCACAATGCCATTTACTCACGTATACAGTTATACACACACCACCTCACTTGTTCATACAGATACTAACACATACTTACTCTCTTATACAATCACTGACACAAGCACACACTCATCCATACATCTACTCTCACAATCACTCACTCTCACATATAGTCACTTATATACTCCAACACTCACATATACTGCCATTCACATATGCAGTTACTCACACATATACCACTGAGACATCCATTCACTCACCAACACAGCCATATGTACCATAGCTGCCAAGGTTTCAGATTGCCATGTGTGGCATTTTCATAATTTCGGTCTATTTAGGAGTGACATTTCAACAACTATGAGTGACACTTTCTCACGAGCAAAATCAAGCAATAAAGACGAGGGACACATAACAAATATCAGAAATTACACGAATTTGAGCAATGATAAGGTCAAAGAAGATTTTAAAACTGCTGCAAAGCACCAGTAATCGAATGGCAGTAACATGCACTTGTGTGTCGAGGTCAGGAGGTCGAAGACAGGCATCAGTCTTCCTGTAATTTTACTCAGCCAGCGCCGGGCGGCAGCAGTAATTACTGGAGCTTGGTTTGTCGAAAAAGTTACCAGAATGTTCAAATACAGTTTAGTAGGCATGTATAAATAGAGAAGCAGTACCAGAGTTGCTAGCGCTACAGAGGGCCCCCAAACCGGATCTACTCAGCTGATTTAACTGACCAGTTCAGAGTCCCACCAAACTGTTGCTTTCGTTTTGCACTTAAGTCGTTATTTGACAACTCCAGGCGGAGTTCGAGTTGTCATTTGCGCCTCCACCCACCCGACCAAATAGAAGGCAGGGGACATTATTCTCTCATATCCCACATATATTTATTGGCCTTGGGAGGAATGGGGCTCCTCTGAAGGGCTGAGGGTCCCAGAACGTGAACATCACGCTAATAATATGAGAAAAGTTCTCACAGTTACAAATAAACAGAATATAAACTGACCTGTTGCTGCACTCGGGCATGGCTAAGCAGACCTGCCTCTGTCCCAGGGAAGGTTGTTAGTTGTGTGCTGCCTTCGTGCGCCTCGGCCTACTGCCTCTCGTCGGCCGCCGGCGCCCGCCCCCGCACGACATGATGATGCCTGTGCTGCAGCACTGGTGTGCAGCGCCACTACTGTCCCCGCACGACACGCTGCCGCGCAGCTGCGCACCCGATAAATTATGTAGCCAGCACAGGAGTCTCGAATGCGGCGCTGCCATCATGGTGATGGATGAGTGACTGCGAGTCGCGACAGAGAGAGTCGAGACTTGTCCACCGCCGCAGCCCGCTCCGCTCGACTTCTCACTCCAGTCGCGGCGGGAGCCTCACTTTCTGCTTCCTTGTTCCAGCCTGAGCCAGCCAGGACGTGAGGTAATCATGGGGGCGCCAGAGGCGAGCCAGTAATAACGCACGACTTCACTAGGGTAGCCCCCCCCGGACTCCCGTTAATTTAATTGGGCACAGCACAGGGTGTCAGTCTCGACATCACATGACTCACTCTGTCAATCATGGTCAGCGCCGGCCGGGCGGGAATCGAGCCAGCACTCACTAGTTTTGCAACATTGTAGCTAACTTAAGCAAGCGTCACAATCATGATTTTATCTGGCACGCACGGGCTCAATCCAGCAATCGTCAATTACTGTCCCTGGGGAGCGGAGACTGAGCAGCAGTGTGTGCACTTAGCACCCCCCCGCGCACACAGGTCAGAGCCGCACCACCACAGCCGCAACGTGCGCTAGCAGCTGCACCCTGGTTTATTAGCCAACTTTCAGCGCGTCAGGCAGAGTGCGCAAATGCGTGACAAATGCATTTCAGTGCGGTGATGCGGAACACCACACTGAAATGCGTTAGCGTCACGCCTGATGTGTGACACTTGGCAGAACTGCACACGCCTACTACACGCTTGCTTCAAGCTGCTCCAGATCTGGGATAGTAATAACAAAGATTCAGGCAGGCCCATAAACGGAGCCCAATGTTGCAACCTAAGTCCACATGACCTGCTTTCTCGGCCGGACTGGGAACTGAAACTAGCCCTGGCAATCAGCTCTACCGGCCACCTGTAACAAACCTGCCCCCGCCCTTCCGGCCCACTGGGAAAATGCCCGTTGCCATCTACGGCCAGTCCGGCCCTGCCTGCTCTTCAGGTTTGGGCTAATGCTGCCCGAATGTAGCCTGCTCGGGGGCCAGCGACAGACTTGCAGGATTTTTAAGTAACTGATTTTAGGTTAAACAAATATAAATAGAGGGAGCACTACAGTATGGATTTGTTTTTAACAAAATACTATTGCTTTTTAGTCCAAGAAACTACAATTTATTTAAAGTCTGAGAATCATAATTTCTTTCACAATAAATAAGAAATCCTATTTAAAACAACTCCATGAACTAAAATATTTACATCCCAAGTCGAAATACTAAGTGAGATTCTCTAATATTAGTACGATTATTCATAGTATATACTTGTCCAATGTTAGCACATCCAACACGTTTTTCGTGACTCTGTGGCTTTTTACAAGGCTAGTTAATAAGTTAAAATATTTTTTTTCCATTCATACATCCGTGTAGTGTCCACCAGATCCTGGTCTTAACAAAATGGTTTTGTGAAGACACCCTTCGTTTGAATTTATCATCACTGTTTATCATGTTCACACTGTCTGTAGAGAGCGATTTACATCACAACCGTGAAGGTAAGAGTAACAGCCCAATTAGGTTACATAGAGGGGTTAGAGAGGGGTTTCTCATTCTGCGGGAGACGCTAGACATACATGGAGAAGTGTTAGACCTTATCATGGGTTTAATGAGTCAATAATAGTGAAGCTGTAGATATTTGTTTGGATCTCAAGCATTGATCACTTACAGAAAATGGTGAAGGGAAATCCTTCAGTGGAGCTACTTTGGCGATTATAATATATATATATATATATATATATATTATCTACTGGCGGTCGCCAGTAGATAGTTATAGTTAGGACCTAGTTTCCATAGGAAAAGCGTTTTTTGTTTTCCCAATAACTTTGGCGTCGGTTGACGAATCTTCGCGAAAGTTTCAAAACTAGTGGGGCGCTCCGGCCAGCTCCTATCCTGAAAGTTTCGGGGTGATTCGGCAAGCGGGGGCCGAGAAAAAAGGGGGGTCCCAAAACGTGTTTTCTCCATGTTATTCCCCATAGGAAACTTTAGACACGCCTACAGCCCGAACTGCTGAACGGAATTACGCCAAATTTTGCAAAAAGGTAGCCCTTGGTTCAGAAAGAGCCCTTTTTGTTAAATGGTGTAAATCCGTTCAGTAGTTCCTGAGAATTTAAAAAAATATAGGTCAAAAAATCATTTTCCCATAGGAAACTTTAGACACGGTTACTGCTGAACGGATTTACACCAAATTTGACAAAAAGGTGTATGTGTATATATATATATATATATATATTTATATTTATTTTAGATTAAATGGTTGATGGTAGCAGGCAACTACCATTTGGGGTGCATCTTTGGCGTAGGACAGATGAGTCCATTCCTTTGCCCAGATTTTAGGCTTGAATCTCCCAGGCCTACGAGGGCAGTCCAGTCCTTGCTTTCAATCTCCAATGCCAGGTGGCCCTCCCACTTTGCCTTCAGCACTCTACTGATGGGCTTTAAGAACAACTCAGCTATTACAGTCCCAGATATACATGAGACTACTCCACTAAACTAACCCACGGCCACACTTGGGACCAAAGAGGGACAGGGTTATGACAGAAACAACAGGGTCTAGGACCAAGTGTAAGAAGAGCCTGAGTTAGTTGTTCTTTCTTTTCTGAGAGGCATTCAACCCATATTTATTTTGGGTGTCTTGAAAAAACGTCAAAGTGCCCTGGGTAAACACATCCATCAGAACCTTAATGCCAAATGGGGACAAGGCCTACCAAATGAGAGGCTGAATTTTAGTGTTCCTCCATAAAGGTGATTCTCTGTGCAGGAAGCCATTGATTCAATTTATTTATGGAGGGAGTGTCAAGGAGTGTAGCATGGGATTAACATCCTCTACCACTGCACTGAGCTCGCTGTACAGGATATCTAAGGGAGTGGTGAACTCAACAGCTCCCTTTCCAAAGTAGCCCATGTGGGCTTTTGTTGGCAAGAGGGGAGCATCTTCGCATGGCAAGCCTAAGGGTGAGCTAGGTAGTATGAATACATGTAGGATAGCTGTAAGCCACCCTCCGATGTGACAGCATGCAGTTTTGAAACTTGCAGTCTTGCCCTCGTCGAGCCCCAGATCAAGAGTTTGATGTTACTGTTTATTGTTTTTTTGTCAAACATATTTTTATTAGTTATGTTTTTTTTGTTTGGTACAAATTACATCATTTACCAAAAAACTATCAAAACACCCCTCGCAGGGGGTCCTCAGGTGCCATGAGGCTGTAAGCAGCAAATAACACTTACCATTCTATACCCATCCCATCCCAATATTACTAGATTGCTAATAAAACGATACAGTTCCTTATATTGACTGGGTGTGGGCAGGAACCATAAGTGATAGGCAGAGTGTCCAAATGTGTCCCATCTTTCTTTTGCGATGGGAGGAGCATTGACACCTACTGCCGAAGGCATCCAAACAATTCTTAGTTGTGTTTCAACATTCCCCAACCAGGGGTGAAACGAAAAGCCAACACAAACCAGGAAAAAAGAAAAATAGAAACCCCCTCCATCCCTCCCCTCCCCGACATTGGTGGCGACAAGGTACAACCCTCTAGTCTGACTATGGCCAGATAGGGCAGATCATAGTTGAAACAGATGCAGAGCTCTAATAGACGACGGGCAAACAGCAAACGGTAGGCCTCGGGAAAGGAAGGCCACCAAAGGACCCCATTTGAATTCAAAATTTTTAAAGTTATCTCGAAAGATTTCAGACATGCGTTCCAGGCTGAGAAGTTTCCACAATCTAGAGTGCCACAGGGATATCGCTGGCGCTTCCCTCTTTTTCCAGGCGGCCGCTAGGGTAACTTTCGCTGCGCCTATACAAAGCCACAAGATCGTTTTATCTGCTCGTGTCTGATGTTCTAGTGCGGGATCACGAAGACCTAAAAGAACCCCTCTATAGTGGTTGGAATCGGGTACCCCAGGATCTCCTTAATGTGCGTAAGTATTTCCTCCCAGTAGGGCCGAATAGTCGGGCAGTCCCACCAGATATGTTTAAAATCTCCCAATAACCCACACCCTCTCCAGCATCTATCAGAAGTGTTGGGAAAGATTTGCTTAAGTCTAGAGGGGTGGAGGTACCAGTCCATCATGGTTTTTAGGTGGGCTTCCCGGAGGTCAGAGGAGTGATTAAACCGTGTAATGTCTGTCCACAGTTGTTCCCATTCAATATCTGAGATAGGACGTTGTATAAGGTCGTTCCACATGGACATGTAGCGTGGTCGTGGAGAAACTGTAGTGGTGATAAGAAATTTGTATATAAAGGAAATCACTCCCTTCATAGTCGTGGTCTTAGTAAGGAAGGATTCGAATTTAGTGAGGGGTCGGGTAGCTGCGTCGCGTATGTGCGGCGCGAGGGCCCAATGCATCAGTTGGTTATAGTGATATCGTTCTCTGTTTCCCAAGTTATAGTCCCGCTGGCAATTGTCGAAGGTGAGCGGGTCATAGTTATGGAAAAGGTGAGTTAAAGCAAGACAGCCCCCTCTCTCCAGGCAGTGAAAGGCCCCTCTTGGGTACCCGGTGGGAATGCTGGATTAAAGTGTAGTGGTGTAAACGGGGAGGGGAAAGAGGTCCATCTATCGTCTCCCGCCAGTGTATCCCATATTTTCAGAGTGGTGCGCGTGGGCGTCGCTATGTAGGTGTTAGGGGTCTATCTCTCTTAGGGCGCCAGATCAAGTCCCAGATGGTTCTCCCAGACACACTACGGTCCATATGCAGCCAGTGTTTGTCGGATTCCCCTTCGACCACTCGACCAAGACTCTTAGCTGCGCAGCCTTGTAGTACAACTGGATGTCAGGGAGGCCTACTCCCCCCTCCGAACGAAGACGACGTAGCATGGAAAAGGAGAAGCGGGCCCGCCCCCCCTGCCATATAAACCGCAAGATCATAGTCTTGACTCGTCGGAAGAAGTCCCTGTCGAGCTCTATAGGTAGGGCCTGGAATAAATAGAGAAGCTTAGGGAGGAGTGACATTTTTACTGCGTGTATCCGGCCCAGCCAGGATAAGAAGAGGGGCCTCCACTTTGGGAGTTCCACTTGGATGCGGTTGAGGATAGGCGGAAAGTTGGCCTCATATAACCGCTCGACCCTCGGCGTCAACTGAGCCCCTAGATACTGTATGGAAGAGGATGCCCATGCAAGAGGGGTAAGGGGTCGGAGCCTGTGGACCTCAGGTGGTGGCAAAGTGAGGTTAAGGATATAGGATTTGCTAAAATTTATTTTAAGACCTGCAACTAATTCATAGCGCTCCAATTCCTTCTGCAGGGCTGGAAGAGAGATGTCCGGTTCGGAGAGTGACAGGAGAACGTCGTCTGCGAACAGGGAGACTTTATGAGATTCCCCAGCAAATGGAATACCCCGGATACTGGGATTACCTCTAAGTGCCATTGCCAAGGGCTCAATGCTAAGAGCGAAGAGTAAAGGTGAGAGGGGGCACCCCTGTCTGGTGCCCCTGGAATGGAAAAAGGAGGCTGAGCTGACCCCGTTGACTATCACTCTGGAACGAGGTTGACGGTAATTGGCTTGAATCATAGTTAAAAATTTAGTTGAAAAACCGAATGCCTGGAGGGTGTGAAACAGGAACTCCCAATTAACACGATCGAAGGCTTTCTCAGCGTCGAGACCCACTAAGACAGCAGGGATCTTGCGCCTATTGGCCTTTTCAATGAGGTGTACAATTCTACGGGTGTTATCGTGGGTTTGGCGGCCCTTGATGAATCCGGACTGATCCGGGTGGATAAGGTCAGGCATAAGATCATTCAATCGTTTAGCTAGGATAGAGGAATACAATTTGGCATCTAGATTAAGAAGAGCAATAGGGCGATAGGAGGTACAATATTGGAGGTCTTTCCCGGGTTTTGGTATCACGGAGATCATGGCCTCAGTCATAGATACAGTAGGTTCCCCGGCTTCGGCCATCTTATTATAGAGACGCGTAAGGTAGGGGCAGATGTCTGGGGCGAAGGTCTTATAGAAGAGAGCAGTGTACCCATCCGGACCTGGGGCCTTGTGGGGCCTAAGGGCTTGAATCGCTACATTGACTTCTTCATAGGTGAAGGGAGCAGAGAGTAGCTCGTTCCATTCGTTGGAACCCTGAGGTAGGGGCAACTCGCGGAGATAATCCCGTTGGTTGGCAACCTCCAGTTCCTCCCCCGTATATAGCGCATCATAGAAGGAGCCAAAGAGTT
Source organism: Calotriton arnoldi (assembly GCA_963921515.1). NCBI lineage: Eukaryota > Metazoa > Chordata > Amphibia > Caudata > Salamandridae > Calotriton > Calotriton arnoldi. Next base: position 1,049,891 of record CAWUFW010002910.1, on the reverse strand, counting down.
CGGCTTTGTCTTCCTCCTTGTGCGTGGCAACCCCATCAGGCCCCACCATGCCCCCTATGTATTCTTTCTCCCGTTTACCTCAAAGTTGTCTAGCTAAATGCTTGCCGATTTTATTGCTTTGGGAGTAAGATAAGTGGCGAAGTTTAAGGAGTGTAAACTCAGCTCTATTGTTATAGATGGCGCAGAGCTTACCGCGGAGAGCTGTCAAATGCCGGAGAGTCTGTCGAGTGGGGTTCAGTTTGTGGGCATTTTCAGCAGAGGATAACTCCCGCTCTAGTTGTTCTCTTTCCCTAGTGCGTTGCTTGTTTAATGCTGCGTTAAGCGCAATACACTTCCCTCGGAAAACTGCTTTGAATGCGTCCCAGGTGATAAACTCCGATGTATCCTCTGGTTTATTAACCGCAAAAAATTCTTTAATCGTGTCTCTAAGTTGAGCACAGGTGTCTTTATCTCTTGTTAATGACGCCGGAAAGTACCACCTGGGCGCAGCCGGTGCGTCCCCGCGCCAGGCCAGACAGATGGAGAACAAACTATGATCGGACACGGAAAGAGGGAATATTTTGGCGGCTTGAAGGGAACCCAGGAGGGACTGACTAATAAAAACGTAATCGATCCTGGAGTACGTGCGATGTACATGGGAATAAAAGGTATAATCCCGTGTTTGTGGGTACATAGTACGCCAGGAGTCTAGAAAGCCTAAGTCCTGGATTCGTTGTTGAGTGTCAGCGGAAAAAGAGCCCAATTCAGAGCGCTGTGAGTGTGAGCTATCCATTCCCTTATGCCAAGTCAAATTGAAGTCTCCCATGAGTATTATCTGTCCCCCCGCAAAGTCCAGCATTTTCCCCAGCAGTGTATGTAGGAACAAGGTCTGACCAGAGTTGGGCGCGTATAATGCTACAAAGGTGCACAACTTCCCTCTGAGACGGCCCTTCACCATGACCCAGCGGCCCTCCCTATCGGTAAGAACATCTAGGGGTTGAAATTGTATGGAGGAACGAAACAATATTGCTACTCCCCTATGTTTCGTAAGTGCCGAAGAACGGTAGATCAAGGGGTATTGTTTGTGTCTGAAACACGTGTCTTCGGTTCTAGCGAGATGTGTCTCCTGAATCCCCACTACATCCAGATGGTGATCGATAATATACTTCCACACTTTCTGGCGTTTCTGAGGGGAGTTAAGCCCCTTGACATTCCAGGTTCCTATTGTAACTGACATAGCGTCCGTAGTAGATGTGCAAACTCTGTAAGAGCCCCCTGAGTGTACTGCGACGCCGCCATCTCCCTAAAAAAGGTGTGTTGCTCATACATCAAGACCGTAGGAGTACATGTACCCCGGGACCCGCCAGAGCTACATGATAAAAAGCCGCCACCAAGTCCCCACCCCAACCCTCCCCAACCCCCACCCAAAAAACCCAAACAGAATTTAAAAAAAACATTTCCAAAATTGAATAACAAAGTTCCGCCGGGAGCACGTGCCTCCCACGGAAACCAGGGGGAACAACGGGTCCGAGGGCCCTGTCCACGCCCACCCCGGCTACATAATCCTAAAAGGAAACGCGTAACAGTGTCTAGTGACGACTAGAAAACAGTGACATGCATATCCCTCCCACAATGAGAGTCCGCAGTGGCCAGTAGCAAAGGAGGACAAGGCACGCCAAGACATGTAGCCCACCCTGGTGATGTCAACCCCTATACCCACAAGGGAGATCACTCCCAGAGAGCGCCTACTTTCGCTCTGGACAAGTGTGGCAGAAAAGGGGAAAGAGCCCCCAACCCAGAGGCATAGATCTTACTGTTAGGAGGTGGCAGTCCGTAATCTTCGAGTCTCTCCTCAGCCAGTCGGGGCCTCCAATAAGGCCAGACCCCGGGAGTCCTGGTGTAGGCGCCCATGGCGTGTAACCTGAGAGTGTCATTGAAGGCTGTGTTCCGTCCTAGCCCCCGCCCAGCGCCTAGGAGTTTAACCAATGAACAGCAAGGAGCGCAGAGGGCCAGGACCCCCGGTGAGGTCAGGAGCACAGCAGACCCTAGATCCAAAGGAGGGCCTAAACCAGTCATCAGCGGCCCCTGCGCGTGCCTGCCGACCATCCAAAAGCCGTTGACGATCCTCGTGATGGAGTTCCATTTTTATCTGATGTGGCGTCCGGTTCGTCCAGCGAGAGACCCAAGAGCTCCTGACCCTCCTTCAAGTCGGTGATGTGGCGGCGTTTGTTTTTATAATCGAAGCTTAGTCCAAATGGATAAGTCCACCTGTACCGAATGTGGTCCTCACGTAGCTTAGTAGTAATGCCTCTAAACGTTTGTCTCCGTGCCAACGTTGCCAAAGCTAAGTCTTGGTAGATGGAGCACGGAAAGTTTTGAAATGCAATGGAGCTCTTTGCCCTGGCCGCCTGGAGGACCGCTTCCTTCACTTTGAAAGAATGAAATTTCGCTAAGACATCGCGTGGCCTTCTCTTCTCACCAGGCTGTGTGACGCCCACACGATGTACCCTGTCCAGTTTAATTTTAAGTGACTGGGGAGCCAAAATCTCTGCGAACAGGCCCTCCACGAATGCCGCCAGATCATGCCCCTCCGCGCCCTCCTCAAGGTCTCTAATGCGTACATTCTCTCTTCGAGACCGATTCTCTAGGTCCTCCGACTTGAGTAGAGATTGGTGGAGCTGTTCCTGAAGTTGGCGGACATCCCCCTTCAGCTCTGACGTGAGTCGTTCCTGCTCCTGCGAGTGTGTCTCCAGGTCGAGAACCCTAGTGCCCACGGAATCTACATCTTGTTGTAGGGAGGACAGCCGGTCTGTAAGATCTGCACGTAACTGGTCTATGGAGGTGGTAATATCCTGGCTCAGGTCCTTGCGGAGATCCGCCTTGAAGTCCTTGAACATATCCGCCATATCCGCCTTCGTAAGAGCCATCGTTGTAGTTACTGCGTCTCCTCGCAGCGTCGGGCGCTTATCCGAGGGAAGGAAAAAGTCGGAGACTTTACCCGGCTGCTTACTCGTCGTCCTCCGCAGATCCTTCTTCGGCGGCATAGGGCGCGGACCAAGCAGGGCCCGTGCAGCTGTCCGAGAGGGCGAAGCTGTAGTCGCAGCGGTTCCTAGCACCGGTGAGTGAAATAGAGAATGGAGGTAGAGAGAGGGCTGCCAGACAAGGGTTCCGTGAGGAGAAGCACGCTACCTCAATCCAAGGTGCCTCCCATAGCGTAGGTCATAGCTAGGTGGCGCCAGCAAGGCCTGTGGAAATGCAACCTGTGTCTAAGGACCAGGGAGGGGTGCCGTAGACTGTGGCCCGCCGGCCGCCGGCGTCGCGGCGCGAAGAGGCCAGGGCGCAATCACCTCAGCGCTATCTGCGCCGCCGGGGTCGGGTCAGACCATAGGTGGATCCGGCGGCACTGCAGGGCCCCGAGGAGCACTTCGGCGGGCTGAGCCGCCCCAGACCGGAGGGCGACCAGGAGGCAGACTGGCGATGTGGGGGAAGACCGCCATCCGTGTGGGGAGCCAGGCCAGGTCAGGATGAATCGAGTGTGGCGCCACTCGCCGTTCGAAGAGCGCCGACGGCCGCCATCTTAGGGTCAGGCAGTCGTCCAATGCCTTGTCGCGAGGGTAGGGGCCTTCCACCAAAGCAGGAATCAGTCCTGTGCTTCCCCGACCAGGAGAGTCAGCGAGGGGACCCGCGCTGCAGCAGCAGGGCAGCAGTCCTACCTCCCGGGGGCCGCCCCAGTCCGCAGCATCTCCCGCATGACTCCGGTCGCCATTTTGCGCTCCGGCAGCCCCCGCCGCCGCCGCCGAGGACAGCAGGCGTCTCCCTTGTCCGAGGGACGGCCAAAGCTGCTCCACCGCTGCCTCAGACACTCCGCTTCAGGGAGGGAGCAATGTCAGCACGGTAGAAGCCATGTAGCCGTCTAGAGCCAGGCCGGATCAGCGCGTCTACCGGGAGCCGAGACGAGCTACGTCCGCTCGGCCATCTTGCCCGGCCACGCCCCCTGTTTATTGTTTTCAAGATATTATTGGGTACTTTCAGTGGCAACATGCCAGAGACATAACTCAGCCTTGGGGTTATGTTCATCTTTACCACTGGACTACTTCAGCTCTTCCCCATAAGAAAGACTTAAGTTGGTCCATCTCTCAACATCAGCAGACATCCTCTACTATAGGTTGCAAATTCTCTTGAGCCAGCCCTTAATTCGCTAATATGCCTAGATATTTCAACTTGTCAGTGATCCATCAGAAATTGTGACTGCTAGTGGAGGCCTTTGTAACAGCACAAGTCATCTAGAAGGGTGATAACTTTTTTTACAAAGTGATGGAATTAGGAAAGTCATTCAAAGTCTGATGGGAGGACGGTGAATCCTTCAAGGTGGTGGAGGCCCACCGTCTGCCAGCCCTGACCAAGACGTCCTGTCATATTATGGGTTCTCCTCCTAATCGCCGAAATTAAAATGCCAGCTGGCCAAGTCATTCATGCAGCAGGTCAGCATTTTTTGTATTTCAGAAACAAATCCTCAGCGATTGTTTCTGAAATATAAACTAGCAATAGCTGTATCATAGGGGGACTTTTCTAACTGCTTGTGGAGGTCATAGCTTAATTTTCCTGCCTGAATCTGCCATGCTTTCTATGGCAAACCCATCAGAGGAGGTATTACAGTAAGTGCCCCAGGGGCGCAATGGTCGTTTCCGCCCGCTTTGCGTGCCCCTGGGGCACTTTGGTATTGCAGAAGGGGGTGCAGACGCTTGTGTGTCCCCTTCAGTAATACCGATAGCGCTGGCACACTTAAAGCACCAGTGCTACCTTCAGGGGGCGTTCCCTCATTTGTGAAGGGGCGTGCCCTACGCAAATGAGGGAATTCCTTTGCCTCTGCGCCTACGCCATATTACAGATGCGGGCGCAGAGGCAAAAAAGCTCTCAAGGGGCGCACTCACAGTGCGCCACCTAGTGCTCCACCTTCTAGGTGGCGCACTCTGAGTGCGCCCCCTGGGAGCAGCCCTCTGGAGGTGGGGAAACGGACCCCCCAGATATCCCCTTCAAAAGTGCAGGCGAGTTGCTGCCTGCACTGTGAAAACACGGAGCGGCTGCAAGCACCCACTCCGTGAATTTTTACATGAATGCGCTGCCCCCAGGGGAGTGCGAGTTTCCGGCTGCGCTGGGGCAGCACATTCATCGTAATATGGCGAATTTCATTGTTTGTGTCCGGCGCACCTTTTAAAAGGTGCGCCAGGCGCAAACAATGAAAATGCGTAATACGGCCCCAAGATGGGCTTTCTGATGCCATTATGCCGATGGTTAAGTGGCAGATGGGCAGCCAATTGAGGGATTTCTACAGCCAATCCTGAAGAGGCTCCACCACTGGAAACCCAGAGGTTCCCCACCTCCAAATAAAGCGGGTAAACTGCGAGTTTGGTGGGATGGAACAAGCGCTAGCTTGCAGCATGTGTCCCTCATCTGCCAAACTGTAAATGAGGCCCTAGGTGTCTTTAAAAATTGTGTTTTTTCGCATTCGGTCAATTACAAAGGGTGCACAAGATTTAACTATACGATGTTTATCATAAAGGCGCATTAGGGTCGATAGGGAATATTACACATCTCTTCGATTTTATTTTTAAAAACAGACGAACGCTAGTATTGCCTCTTCATACAGCTAAGGGACTTCAGTCCACACACAATATCAAAAGCTGCGATGCAACCAGGTCTTTTATAACAAAAAACAATCATAATTACCAGAGAATGTGTTTCCTTTCAATGAATACGGCCGCCGCAGGCAGTCAAGTCATACTCACTTGCCTACCTGACACTAGTCGGTATGTTATTATTTACACTGGTCTATGACGTGATAAATATGTAGGACTCCTTTGAAGGCTATCATTTGATGCATAAATATGGAAACTACAAGAAGGGTGAGCATAAGCCGAATTTTTCACGCTCAATGGGAGGTTTTAAATAAAATGTAGTTTACCAGGCTACAGACAACTTTAACTATCCTGATGAATATAATGTGTCTTCACGCTAATAACTGCTAATCGTATTGTTTTTAAATAAAGCAAAACGACGCCAATACCAGCACATTGTGTGTAGACAAAATATTTTATCAAACACCAAGAAATGGTTATATGGGCAGAAGAATCCTCGCTTACCATTTTGGGGGTGAAGAGAGAAAAAGTGGAAACTGCCCAACCCAACTAATCCTTAACAACATGTGCTCCACCTTCCCGGAGTTTCCACATAGGTAAAAGCAGCTTGTTATGGAAATTATCCTATATAAAGGGGTAGATTGATGGCAACGTTGCACTGAAAAAGAGTGAATACAGAGATAAGTACTGCAGTGGTGATAGTAAATGTGCACAAATGCAAGGGAATGACCAGACACATTGACAGAGTATAAGAGTTGAGACAATTGGACTTAAATTGATGGTAAGCAAGGTGGTGAAGACCACACTAAAGAAAGAGTAGAGCAAATGAGATAGTATCTCAACCAACACTCGGCAAGCCTATTAACATCTATACCCTGATGGACAGTCAGACCTCTAGGATCTATCTGTATATGTCAACTCTACTAGCAAAAAGGTCAATATGTCATACTAACAGGGGCTTCGATTAGCTACTCATGGTTTGCACCTATACTTTATGCCTCAAAACGTAATCTTCCAGGAAAAGGATTCAAAATCATCATTCTCTAAATGATGATGATAAATTTGTAGAGCGCGACAAATACCCTGGGGTGTCTAGGTGCTGCCTTTAATGCATTCAGTACAGAGGAAGTAAGACAAACCGAGAACAGCCAGGTTTTGAGGCCCTTTCTGAATTTAAAGAGACTATTCTCTTTTTTCAACGTGATAGGCAAGGAGTTCCAAAAGCTTGCCGTTGTGGCTGTGAAGCTCTTACCACCCCATCTCACCTTACTGATTCTAGGATCAGTTAGGTTTCTCAATTCGGCCGATCTAAGGGCTCTGGCAGGAGTGTAGGGTTTAAGACATTTTGTCAGCTGTAATGGCCCCAGATTGTTAAGACATTTAAAAGCGATACATAATGATTTAAATTGTATCCTCTTAGCCACTGGAAGCCAGTGGAGTCTGATCAGAGCTGGGGAGACTGAGTCAAACTTGGGGATGCCCAACAATAATCTTGCTGCTGCATTCTGGGCCGTTTGAAGTTTGTTAATGGTCCGGCGTGGAGCACTAGAGAGGAGGGCATTGCAATAGTCGAGTCTTGAGGAAATCAACAATGAAACCACTGTCTTCCTTAAATCCATAGGTATTACCGGGAGGATTTTCCTCAAAATTTTCAGGATGAAGAAACATGCAGAAGTGGCAGCGTTGATTTGAGTTTCAAAGGACAACTTGGTGTCAAACAGGACGCCTAGATTTTTGGCTTTAGGTACTGGCTTGGGCAGCGGGCCCAATTGGTCAGGCCACCAGCTGTTAGTCCAAAAAGAAGGATTGTTCCCTAGCAACAAGACTTCAGTCTTAGAGGAATTCAATTTCAGACAGTTGTCTGACATCCACTTTGCAATGTGGCTCATACAGTCACAGAACCTGGTAGCCGTCTGGCTGGCTGAGCTGCTCACTGAGACGATGATCTGTGTGTCGTCAGCATATGACACAAGGGTGAAGCCATAACTTCTCACTAAACTAGCCAGCGGGGTGACATACAGATTAAAAAGTGTTGGGCTAAGGGAAGAGCCCTGGGGAACCCCACAAGGCAACGCAAAGGGGGGTGACACCATGTTCCCCCATCGCCACCTCCTGAGACCGCTCAGACAAGAAGGAGCTTAACAGGGATAACGCCTTACCCCTGATCCCGATGGTGCACAACCGGTCCTGCAGCAGCCCATGATTGACAGTATCAAAGGCTGCTGACAGGCCCAGTAGGATCAGCGCTGCATTCCCCCCAGTGTCCAGTATCAGCCTAAGCTCCTCTGTTGCTGTAATGAGAGCCAGCTCTGTGCTGTGCTGAGCGCGAAATCCGAATTGGGAGGGATCCAGGATGTCATTGTCCTTGATGAAAGCAGAGAGTTCAGTGTTTATTGCTTTCTCAATAACTTTAGCGGGGAATGGAAGTCTTGAGATAGGTCTGTAATTGAGTGGCTCCTTGACATCCAGATTAGGTTTCTTTAATAATGGAAGTATGGAGGCTTTCTTCCAGTCCGTTGGAAAGTGTCCTGTTGTGAGCATTAAGTTAAAAATCTCAGTTAAAGGAATGGCTATCGTTTCTGGCGAGATATGCAAGATTTTGGGGGGGGCGAGGGTCTAATGGAGAGCCCGATTTGGTAGCAGCAATGAGTATAGAGTATAGAGGTTTGTTCGATTGTCAATGTATTAAAATAGGAAAGTGTCGGAGTGTCTGGTTCGAGGGCACCTTGTAAATTATCAAATAGAACTGATTGAGTCTTGTCAACCTCAATCGGTGATTGAGCCAGGCATTTATCCTCCTGCACAAATAAGTCAAAGACCGACTTGACCTTTTGTTGGAAGCATTCTGCTAGTGCATTGCAGAATCCTTGACTAATACTAGCGTCAGGTACAGATGGCAACTTTACAAGAAGTAGGTATCCTTTTCTCTGAGGATAAGTTTCTTGTAGGTTAGGAGAGATGCCTTGTATTCCGATCGGGTATTTGCATTATCATCAAGTCTCCACCTTCTCTCAGATTTGCGACATTGTTGCTTCTGAGCTTTCAATGTGTCATTGAACCATGGTTCTGATGGAGTTCTCCTGGATTGTTGACATAGTTTAGGGGGCGCTAGTAGTGTCAGAGCTGCATCAAGCCAGGAGCGGTATTGCATTGCGGCTTGATCAGTTTTGGCAGCGTTTTTAAAAGAATAGTCGTTAGAGAGCAAGCCTCTACTTTCTTCCAGGGGCGACTAACAGTGTAAATGGCACAATCAAATATCCACACTGCTTTAGCAATGAGCAGTTTATCTGACCACCTACCGTGTACCCTAAACAGGGGCAACAGAAGTATGGATGCAGCTCTATACAACATTTTTGAGATAAAAACATGAATTGAGAGGAGAGATTGCATACCCTGTCATCAATAGAGAGAGAGAAACCTGTAACATAGAAGAAATCTTAACAGGTGAGAGACCCTAACTGGGAGAGAGGTTGGAGCTAATAGTGCAGAATTAGAAAGGAGGCACAAGTGGGTGCCCGATCGCTCCATGTTTTACAGGTCACCGTATTTCTATTGCTACACTTTCATCTGAGAACCTATTAGCTGGTGTACAAATTGATTTTGCAGATCGTGTGTGAATCAGTAAAATGTTACTAAATCACAAAATGGGTTTAGAAAGGCACACTGAATTGCAATTTGGAAGGGCTGTGTTCAGGGTGACTCTTCCAATCTGCAATTCGTTATATGTATCAATGTTTTGTGATGGAAATCCGGTTGCAAACCATTGAATTGTTAGACTCACAAGTTAGGGGCTGTAACATATTTGGAAACAGAAAGGTTTCCCTTTATAATTCCTATTTGTAAAGCGCAAACATATCACCCCTTAAGGGTTTCAAGGCTTTGGGGACCCTCGGGGAGATAAATTGAGCTACTGTCTAGAGTCAGATGATGCTGAGCTGCTGTCGGCGATCAAACCGTGAGCCCCGCGCTCCGGTGTCAGCCCCTCTGGCGGCTGCGCCACACCCATAGCTGCCAAGGTTTCAGATTGCCATGTGTGACATTTTCATAATTTCGGTCTATTTAGGAGTGACATTTCAACAACTATGAGTGACACTTTCTCACGAGCAAAATCAAGCAATAAAGACGAGGGACACATAACAAATATCAGAAATTACACGAATTTGAGCAATGATAAGGTCAAAGAAGATTTTAAAACTGCTGCAAAGCACCAGTAATCGAATGGCAGTAACATGCACTTGTGTGTCGAGGTCAGGAGGTCGAAGACAGGCATCAGTCTTCCTGTAATTTTACTCAGCCAGCGCCGGGCGGCAGCAGTAATTACTGGAGCCTGGTTTGTCGAAAAAGTTACCAGAATGTTCAAATACAGTTTAGTAGGCATGTATAAATAGAGAAGCAGTACCAGAGTTGCTAGCGCTACAGAGGGCCCCCAAACCGGATCTACTCAGCTGATTTAACTGACCAGTTCAGAGTCCCACCAAACTGTTGCTTTCGTTTTGCACTTAAGTCGTTATTTGACAACTCCAGGCGGCGTTCGAGCAGTCGTTTGCGCCTCCACCCACCCGACCAAATAGAAGGCAGGGGACATTATTCTCTCATATCCCACATATATTTATTGGGCCTTGGGAGGAATGGGGCTCCTCTGAAGGGCTGAGGGTCCCAGAACGTGAACATCACGCTAATAATATGAGAAAAGTTCTCACAGGTACAAATAAACAGAATATAAACTGACCTGTTGCTGCACTCGGGCATGGCTAAGCAGACCTGCCTCTGTCCCAGGGAAGGTTGTTAGTTGTGTGCTGCCTGTGTGCGCCTCGGCCTACTGCCTCTCGTCGGCCGCCGGCGCCCGCCCCCGCACGACATGATGATGCCTGTGCTGCAGCACTGGTTGTGCAGCGCCACTACTGTCCCCGCACGACACGCTGCCGCGCAGCTGCGCACCCGATAAATTATGTAGCCAGCACAGGAGTCTCGAATGCGGCGCTGCCATCATGGTGATGGATGAGTGACTGCGAGTCGCGACAGAGAGAGTCGAGACTCGTCCACTGCTGCAGCCCGCTCCGCTCGACTTCTCACTCCAGTCGCGGCGGGAGCCTCACTTTCTGCTTCCTTGTTCCAGCCTGAGCCAGCCAGGACGTGAGGTAATCATGGGGGCGCCAGAGGCGAGCCAGTAATAACGCACGACTTCACTAGGGTAGCCCCCCCCGGACTCCCGTTAATTTAATTGGGCACAGGGTGTCAGTCTCGACATCACATGACTCACTCTGTCAATCATGGTCAGCGCCGGCCGGGCGGGAATCGAGCCAGCACTCACTAGTTTTGCAACATTGTAGCTAACTTAAGCAAGCGTCACAATCATGATTTTATCTGGCACGCACGGGCTCAATCCAGCAATCGTCAATTACTGTCCCTGGAGTGCGGGGAGCGGAGACTGAGCAGCAGTGTGGGTGTGCACTTAGCACCCCCCCCGCGCACACAGGTCAGAGCCACACCACCACAGCCGCAACGTGCGCTAGCAGCTGCACCCTGGTTTATTAGCCAACTTTCAGCGCGTCAGGCAGAGTGCGCAAATGCGTGACAAATGCATTTCAGTGCGGTGATGCGGAACACTGAAATGCGTTAGCGTCACGCCTGATGTGTGACACTTGGCAGAACTGATGTACACACACTCTCCCATACAGCCCCTCACAGATGCACTCATGAACCCATATATCCAGTGAATCGCCCACTCACACATCCATGCAGGTAGTCACACAACACACAGACACTCAGGCACCCATACAGGTACTCAGACAACCAATCAATAACCCATATAGACACCCATGTACCTATTCACCAACCCATGCAGCCACTTACACACCAACTGACAGACTGATACAGACATTCACACAGATTAGTCACTCACCCATACATTCACCCAGACACGTTTAATCACTCACTTATACAGTCAGTGACACACTGACTGAATCATCATATATATATCACATTCCTAAACTTTTTAGAAACACTCAGTTACTGGATGATGTCATCAGTGATGTCACTGACCATGTCATGAGTGATGTAATATGTGACGTCAGCAGCAGTGAATTGCAGTGGCGTGAGTTATAGTTAGCTCAGCTAACTATAACGGCTGAACTTCTCTGGTTTTGTACGAGTGAAATGTCAAACTCACTATAATGTCCCTGAAACCTATGGTTTTTCAGTGAATATCTAAGGTTTTTAAATGCTAATTTCTAACTATAACGTCCCTGAAACCTGTGGTTTTTCAGTGAATTTTATATATATGTATTCAATCTCCTCTCATTCTTACAAGGAAGGAATCAGCACTCAGGTTGTAGTTTGGAAGTATTTAATCTGCAAAGGACGTGATCCACGCTGCTTCGGCTCGTCCGAACCTTGATAACGATACAAGACGTCATTGTAGCTTCCTTATTTAAATGTAACCCTGGGCGTAATACTTCGCTACGCTCACGGAGCATGCAAAGTTTGTGCTACTACGCACTACGCAAATTGCACGTAGCAGAGTGAAAAACTGTGCTAATTGACGTAGCGTAGCAGCAGTATAATAAACACCTACAAATGCTTTGATAAAGCAATTTTCTATGCTAAAAAGCATATAACCAATTCACAAAAGTGAACTTTGACAATGAAAATGTCAAGCAATGAGAGAGGTGATGATTTTGGGGTCCCCCCTAACCTAGGGGAAGGACCAAGCAGATGCCTTGAACACAAAAAGCATATCATGTGAACGATTCAGTGGTGGTCCCTTCCTCCTACGACCACCCCAAGCACAGTTATGGGCAAAAATACAATCCCAACCAAAGGCCCTGCAAAGCATTATGGGACGAGATTAGCAGTGGGCAGTGAATATTATAGTGTCTAATATCAAAATAATTCTACAAAGAGCTGCAGTTCAACTAGTCGTTACTAGATGTCCCTCACGAGTCAAATGCAAAAGCATTGAAATTATTAATACATCAAGCTGCAGTTCCACTAGTCGTTACTAGATGTCCCTCACGAGTCTAATGCAAAAGCATTGAAACCCTTTCATGAAGCTTTTGCATTTGACTCGTGAGGGACATCTAGTAACGACTAGTGGAACTGCAGCTCTTTGTAGAATTATTTTGATATTGGATACTATAATATTCACTGCCCACTGCTAATCTCGTCCCATAATGCTTTGCAGGGCCTTTGGTTGGGATTGTATTTTTGCCAATAACTGTGCTTGGGGCGGTCCTAAGAGGATGGGACCACCACCGAATCGTTCAAAAGATGTGCTTTTTGTTTTCAAGGCATCTGCTTGGTTCTCTCCCTAAGTTAGGGAGGATCCCAAAATCATCACCTCTCTCACTGCTTGTTAATTTATCGTTTTCACTTTTGTCAATCAATCAATTAATTACAGAATTTGTAGAGCGCACTACTTACCCGCGAGGGTCTCAAGGCGCTGGGGGGAGGTGCTGCTACTGGTCGAACAGCCAGGTCTTGAGTAGCCTCCTGAAGGTCAGCAGGTCTTGGGTCTGTCGTAGGCTTAGTGGAAGGGTGTTCCAGGTCTTGGCGGCGAGGTGTGAGAAGGATCTGCCGCCGGTGGTTGTTCTTCGAATGCGAGGGACGGTGGCGAGGGAGAGGTCGGCGGAGCGGAGCTGGCGGTTGGGGACGTAGAAGAAGAGTCGTCTGTTGAGGTAGGCTGGGCCAGTTTTGTGGAGTGCCTTGTGTGCGTGGATGAGGAGTTTGAAGGTGATCCTCCTGTCGACGGGGAGCCAGTGCAGGTTCCTCAGGTGGGGGTGATGTGGCTGTGGCGTAGTACGTCGAGGATCAGGCGTGCGGAGGCGTTTTGTATGCATTGCAGTCGCTTGATGAGCTTGGCCGGGGCTCCCGCGTAGAGGGCGTTCCCATAGTCAAGTCTGCTACTGACGAGGGCCTGGGTGACTGTTCTTCTTGTGTCTGTCGGGATCCACCTGTAGATCTTGCGAAGCATGCGGAGGGTGTTGAAGCAGGAGGAGGAGACTGCGTTGACTTGCTTGGCCATGGAGAGCGTTGAGTCGAGGATGACTCCCAGGTTGCGTGCGTGGTCGGTGGGTGTCGGGGCTGCTCCCAGCGTCGTTGGCCACCAGGAGTCGTCCCAGGCTGAGGGGTTGGAGCCGAGGATGAGGATCTCCGTCTTGTCCGTGTTCAGCTTTAGTCGGCTGATCTTCATCCAATCGGCGACGGCCTTCATTCCTTCATGGAGATTGGCTTTGGCGGCGAGGGGGTCCTTGGTGAGGGAGAGGATCAGTTGAGTGTCGTCGGCGTAGGAGATAATGTTGAGGTCGTGCTGTCTGGCGATGCGTGCGAGCGGGGCCATGTAGATGTTGAACATTGTTGGGCTGAGGGAAGATCCCTGGGGTACGCCGCAGATGATCTCGGAGGCTTCGGATCGGAAAGGTAGGAGGCGGACTCTCTGGGTTCTGCCGTCGAGGAAGGAGGTGGTCCATTCCAGGGCCTTGTCTCGGATCCCTGCGTCGTGGAGGCGTGCGCGTAGAGTGCGTTGGCAGACAGTGTCGAAGGCGGCGGAGAGGTCCAGCAGGATGAGGGCTGCGGTCTCACCGTTGTCCAGGAGGGTCCTGATGTCGTCGGTGGCGGCGATGAGGGCAGTCTCAGTGCTGTGGTTGCTGCGGAACCCCGATTGGGATGGGTCCAGGATGCTGTTTTCTTCTAGGTATCAGGTTAGCTGTTTGTTGACGATCTTCTCGATGACCTTGGCTGGGAACGGAAGCAGGGAGATGGGCCGGAAGTTCTTGAGGTCTCTTGGGTCCGCCTTGGGTTTTTTGAGTAGGGCGTTGATCTCTGCGTGTTTCCAGCTCTCTGGGAAGGTCGCGGTCTCGAAGGAGAGATTGATAACGTTGCACAGGTGGGGTGCGATGGAGCTGCTGGCTTTGTTGAAGATGTGGTGCGGAAAAGGGTCTGACGGGGAGCCGGAGTGTATTGTGCTCATGGTCTGGAGTATCTATCTTGGTGGGGGCTGTCTGGGTGTTGAAGCTGTCGTGGATGTCGGCGATCTTGCGGTGGAAGAAGGTGGCGAGGGAATCGCACAGGGCTTGCGACGGCGGGATGTCTTTGGTGTTGGAGCTGGGGTTGGAGAGTTCCTTCACGATGTTGAAGAGCTCCTTGCTGTTGTGTGCGTTGTTGTCGAGGCGGTCTTTGAAGGAGATTCTCTTGGCGGACCTGATGAGGTGGTGGTGGTTACGGATGGCGTCTTTATGGGCTGCGTGGCTGTCCGGTGTCTTATCACTGTGCCATTTCTTCTCAAGTTTCCGGCAGGTACGCTTGGAAGCTAGGAGTTCTGGGGTGAACCAGCTGGCTCTTTTGGTGGTGTCGCTGTAGGTGAGTTTTTTCAGCGGGGCGAGGGTGTTGGCACAGTCGTCTATCCATCGTCTGAGGTTGCAGGCAGCGTGGTCGGTGTTGGATGGGTCGGAGGGAGGGCTGAGAGCGAGGTTTGCCCGTAGTTGGTCTTTGGTGACTTTGCTCCAGCAGCGGCGTGGGATCTGTTGGGTGCGGTGGTGTGTGGTGGGTTTCTGGAAGGTGAAGTGGATGCAGCGGTGGTCGGTCCAGAGGAGTTGCGTGGTGTGGGTGAAGGAGACGTGGGAGCTTGAGGAGAAGACGGGGTCGAGCGTGTGGCCGGCGGAATGTATCGGTGTTGTGACGAGCTGTCTTAGTCCAAGGTTGGCGAGGTTGTCGATCAGGGTGGTGGAGTTGCTGTCGTTGTTGTTCTCCAGGTGAAAGTTCAGGTCTCCGAGGAGGATGTAGTCGGTAGAAGTCAGGGCGTGCGTGCTGATGAAGTCGGCGATGGAGTCGCTGAACTGGGGTCGGGGCCCAGGGGGTCTGTAGACAAGGGTGCCTCTGAGGGTGGTGTTGGGGTCCATGTGGATCTGGAAGTGCATGTGTTCGGCGGTGCAGAGAACGTCGTCGATGCTGGTCGAGACCCTGATGGAGTTCTTGTGGACGATGGCGATTCCTCCTCCTACTCCGTTGACGCGGTCTCTGCGGGTGATCTTATAGCCGTCTGGGATGGCTATGGCGATGTCGGGTGCGGAGGAGTCGTTCATCCAGGTCTCTGTCAGGAAGGCGACGTCTGGTGATGATGAGTCGAGCAGGTCCCAGAGCTCGACAGCGTGTTTGCGTGCGGAGCGGGTGTTCAGTAGGATGCATCGGAGGTGGTTGAGGTCCTTCTTGGCGGGCGCTTCAGTGGCTCTGAGGCTGGTGTAGCTGCAGTTCCGGCAGGTGAAGGGGCCATGTGTGCGTTTCGGGGCGGCCTTGAAGCAGTTGTGTCTCCGTCCGGGGTTGAGAGCGTGGAGTGTGGTGGCATCGTAACGGCGTCGGTCCTCGAGGCTGGAGCGGGGGGCGCGCGGCCCAGGGGTTCTGGCGCTGGGCGCGGTCCAGGTGCGGACGGGCGCAGACGGGCTTGCCTTAGGCGCGCCAGCGGCGCGGCCGCGCAGCGGCCGCCATATATGGGGAGCTGGGAGGGAGGAGCAGCTGGGAGGCGGGAGGCAGGGGCAGCGAATGGGCAGTCAGGGTGGCGGGGCCGCAGGGGACGCAGCGGCGGGGGTACAGAAGGCAAGGTTGGGCACCCATGTACCTATTCACCAACCCATGCAACCACTTACACACCAACTGACAGACTGATACATACATTCACACAGATTAGTCACTCACCCATACATTCACCCAGACACGTATAATCACTCACTTATACAGTCAGTGACACACTGACTGAATCATCATATATATATCACATTCCTACACTTTTTAGAAACACTCAGTCACTGGATGATGTCATCAGTGATGTCGCAGTGATGTCACTGACCATGTCATGAGTGATGTAATATGTGACGTCAGCAGCAGTGAATTGCAGTGGCGTGAGTTATAGTTAGCTCAGCTAACTATAACGGCTGAACTTCTCTGGTTTTGTACGAGTGAAATGTCAAACTCACTATAACGTCCCTGAAACCTATGGTTTTTCAGTGAATATCTAAGGTTTTTTAAATGCTAATTTCTAACTATAACGTCCCTGAAACCTGTGGTTTTTCAGTGAATTTTATATATATGTATTCAATCTCCTCTCATTCTTACAAGGAAGGAATCAGCACTCAGGTTGTAGTTTGGAAGTATTTAATCTGCAAAGGACGTGATCCACGCGTTTCGGCTCGTCCGAACCTTGATAACGATACAAGACGTCATTGTAGCTTCCTTATTTAAATGTAACCCTGGGCGTAATACTTCGCTACGCTCACGGAGCATGCAAAGTTTGTGCTACTACGCACTACGCAAATTGCACGTAGCAGAGTGAAAAACTGTGCTAATTGACGTAGCGTAGCAGCAGTATAATAAACACCTACAAATGCTTTGATAAAGCAATTTTCTATGCTAAAAAGCATATAACCAATTCACAAAAGTGAACTTTGACAATGAAAATGTCAAGCAATGAGAGAGGTGATGATTTTGGGGTCCCCCCTAACCTAGGGGGAGGACCAAGCAGATGCCTTGAACACAAAAAGCATATCATGTGAACGATTCAGTGGTGGTCCCTTCCTCCTACGACCACCCCAAGCACAGTTATGGGCAAAAATACAATCCCAACCAAAGGCCCTGCAAAGCATTATGGGACGAGATTAGCAGTGGGCAGTGAATATTATAGTGTCTAATATCAAAATAATTCTACAAAGAGCTGCAGTTCAACTAGTCGTTACTAGATGTCCCTCACGAGTCAAATGCAAAAGCATTGAAATTATTAATACATCAAGCTGCAGTTCCACTAGTCGTTACTAGATGTCCCTCACGAGTCTAATGCAAAAGCATTGAAACCCTTTCATGAAGCTTTTGCATTTGACTCGTGAGGGACATCTAGTAACGACTAGTGGAACTGCAGCTCTTTGTAGAATTATTTTGATATTGGATACTATAATATTCACTGCCCACTGCTAATCTCGTCCCATAATGCTTTGCAGGGCCTTTGGTTGGGATTGTATTTTTGCCAATAACTGTGCTTGGGGCGGTCCTAAGAGGATGGGACCACCACCGAATCGTTCAAAAGATGTGCTTTTTGTTTTCAAGGCATCTGCTTGGTTCTCTCCCTAGGTTAGGGAGGATCCCAAAATCATCACCTCTCTCACTGCTTGTTAATTTATCGTTTTCACTTTTGTGAAATGACTATATGCATTTTAGCATATAAAGACAGAGATACTTATTTTATCTTAACTTGTACTGTGCAAGATGTCTTTGGCAGTTATTGTACAGTGCAGTTAAGCACACAGCTACGCACTACGCAATTTGCATAGCTACGTGTAGTTCAAAATGTACTTTGCGTAGCTACGTGTAGTGCTACTACGCGAACTACGCCCAGGGTTATTTAAATGTACAAATGCCTCCAGTTGCCAACATTAACAAAGGACTACATATTACATTAATCCAAAAAGCTGGCAGCCATATTAGCCTGGTCACGGTGCAAAAATTCAGATATTCATACAATAAAGAAAAGAAAACAAGTGCTAATATGCACACAAAGTCATTTCAGCATATCTTGCCCCGTGACCGCCGTACCTGTATGTTCGTCAATGTGACTTGTTCATAATAAACATACTTACAATTGCAAACATAAACAATGGACTACACATTACTTTAAAATGAAAGGCTATCGGCCATATTGATCTGGGCACGTTGCGTATTATAATGGTTCTTACACGAAAGAAAAGAAAAAAAGGGGTGTTAATATACACACACTATCCCTAAATAAAGTTCTAGCGATTATAGTTCCATTTCATTCACAGCTCATTTGAGATGTCATGAGTAATGTCATGAGTGATGTCACTGACCATGTCATGAATGATGTAATGTCTGAGTTCATAAGCAGTGCATTGCGGGGGCGTAAGTTATAGTTAGCTCAGGTAACTATAACTGCTGAATTTCACTGGTTTTGTACGAGTGAAATCTGAATCTAACTAGAACGTCCCTGTAATCTTTGTTTTTTTCAGCGAATTTCTAGTTTTTTTTTAAAGTTAAGTAAGATGCCTATCATAATGGATGGTGGGGGGTTGGAAGCAGGGCCTGGCCTGGCATTTTGCTGCCCACACCCAAGCTTGCTGCTCCTGCCTCCCCTCCTCCTTGGCATCCATTGTCCAAGTCCATGCCCCTGCTCCTTCATTACAGCCCTGTGTGGCCGTTGTTCTACCACTGGCCTTCCTGCCTTCTCTGAACAGTTAGCTTGCTGCCCCATCCAATTTCTCCCTATCCTCTGTTGTCTGAATCCATGCACTAGCCTTCTCCCTCCTGCCATGCATGGTCTGATGTGCTGCCACTGCCCTCCATTTAGCATGATATCCCAGTCCACTCCTCCTGCCCTCCATTGCCCAATTCTATGCCCTAGCATTGACCTCCTGCTTAGCCTCTGTGTTAGATTGCTGCCCCTACTCTCCTTCCCCCTGCCCTCCGATGTCTGTGTGCATGCCCCTGCTCCATACTTTTTGCCCACCATATTCCATGGACCTGCCCCTCCTATCTACTCTGAGTGTTCTGCTGAGCTGCCACTCCCCTCCCACCTGCCTAGCATTGTCAGATGACTGTAACCTGTCCCTGCCACCTCCACCTTGCCTGTCCACGTTCCATGCCCCTATCCCCTTCCTCCTGTCCTCCATGGTCCTTTTTACTGCCACACCCTTCTGCCCTCCCTGGTCTGTTGTGCTGCAACTGCTCCTCCTGCGTGCCCCTTCCCCTGAACTCTTTTGTCTGTGCCCAACTCCTACCCCTCCCTTCTATCCTCCATTGTCCTTTGTGCATGCCCCTGCCCCCTCCTTCTTGCCCATCATGGCCATTGTGCTGCCACTAACCCTCCCGCTTGCCATGCATGGTCTTCTGTGCTGTCACAGCCCCTCCCACCTTCCCTGTGTGGTCAGCTAGCTGCCCCTGACCCCCTCCCACCTTCCCTCCATGTCCTGTGTGTATGCCATTATAGTCTCACTGTTGCCCTCCATGGTGTGTTGTGCTTCTAGTGCCCATCCTGCCAGACCTCCATGGTCAGCTTGCTGATCCTGCCCCCTTACCCCTTGCCCTCTGTTTTCCATGTGCAGACCCCTATTCCCTCCCTCCTGTCTTGTCTGTTCCATTGTAATGCCCCTGATCCCTCCCTCCTGCCCTTTATGGTCCGTTATGCTGCAGCTTTCTCTCCTGTCTATCAATTATGGTCAGCTTGCTGCCATTGCCTCTTTCCCCTCTGTTCTCTATTGTCCATGTGCATGGTCCTGTCCCCTCCCTATTGTTTTCCATGGATTGTTGTGCTGCACTGCCGTCCCGCATGCCCTGTGTGGTGTATTGTGCTGCTGCAAACCCTGATGTCTGCCCTCTAAGGTCAGTTTGGTGCACTTGTCCATGTCTCTCCTGTCCTCTGTTATCTGAGTCCATGTCCCTACCCCAATTCCTCCTGCCTTCCATGATCAAATGTACCATACTTGCTAACATTTTGAACTTGGTAAGAGGGAGATTTTGAAAAAAAAAAAACTGGGGTATTGATTTTCCCCATTGACTTACCTTGAAAAAGAGGAGATTGTAGACAGGAGACAGATAAAATAAAGACCATTTGGGCTTAAAAACATTGGGCGTTTCCTGGCTGAATCAGGTCTGTTGGCATGTATGGTTGTACTACCACTGCCTCTTCCTTCTGCCCACAATGGTCTATTATATTGCCACAGCCTCTCTTGCCTGTCCTGCATTGTTGGTTTGTTGCCCCTGCCCCCCTTTCCACTGCCCTCCATTGTCTGTTGTGCTGCCACTGCCCTTCCTGCCTGCCCAGTGTGGTCAAATTGTTGCCTCTGCACCCTCCTACCTGCCTTCAATTTTCCGAGTCCGTGCCCCTGACCTCTGCCTCTCAACAGTATCCTAATGAACAACTGGATAGCTAACATTCTATATTTATTACAAAAGTGTGCCATGCCTGACGTCACCTTGATGTAATCAAAACTGTAATACCTAAAGCATTTCCTTTAGAAATTATAGAAATGAGAGGGTCTTATTTGCATCGAAATTATGGTTAGTGCTCTAAAAAACTAAAATGAGGACATATTTTCTGAGTTCCCAATTAGCGACAAAGTACTTTTAAATTATTTGTTATCTTTATGTTTTTTTATCCAGTTGACCATTTGATTAAATGTTGCACTGAGGATGTGGTGTTACTTCCAGAGCTGCAGACTTTGCAACTGGGGAACCAGTTTGGAGTTTCTGCTTCAGCTCAACATTCTGTAATTCTGGTCAAATCACTTAATCTCCCCATGCCTACAACCAAAATGAATATGTCCTTGTGTGATGTAACCAATGCTCATGTAAAGCACTCCAATACCTGACCAGTCTGCACTATATAAAACTGCAAAAAAACAAAAAATAAAAAGTGTTTTCCACACTTCTGTCATTGTCCTATACGTGGGCTACATCTGGGTGATATTTGTGCTACGTTTGGGCTCCTTTTTCTCTGGTGGCCATCTTGGGAGACTTCAATTCTATTCAATAAACTTTATTCGATCTGATTTAGAAACATCGATCATAAAAGTGTACATAAAAACAGTAAATCCTCTTTCTTAATAAAATACAATGAGAATTAATTAAAACCAGTAGGTAAAAACGGGTGTTACAAAGCCCGGCTCAGAGTAACTTCAGTTTAACAGAATAGTAAAGTTCAATGTTTCCCAAGATCATTCTCAAGTACTTTGTGCAAAATACGCAATAAGGGGTCCAAGTAAGATGCAACGATCCAATACCTGACCAGACTGCACTATATAAAACTGCAAAAAAATAAAAAATGTTTTGCACACTTCTGTCATTGGGCTATACATGGGCTACATTTGGGTGATAGTTGTGCTACATTTGGACTCTTTTTTCTCTGGTGGCCATCTTGGGAGACTTATTTGTTATGAAGTTTCCTAATTTCCTCATTTACTGCAGTCTCCTCAGTAGGAAATGCTCTCAGTTTTTTACTTTGATTCCATCAAGAAGGCATTCAGATGTGTCACACGTTTGCCATAAATTCAAAATGTTAGCACTCTAGTTGCTCATTAGATCACTGTAGTAAAGCTACTGCTCACCAGTGAGTTAACTGGAAGTCTGCTGCTGGTATTGAAAGTGCATGTTTCAGTCTGCATGTCAGAATTTTTTAATGAAATAGAAGAGGATTTGAGAAGTCACTCAAAATGTGCCCTCATTTTTCTTTCTGCAGCACTAATCATAATTTCTATGGCAAAATGAACCCCCTCATTTTGTTCCTTTTTAAATTAAATGTTTTAAGTGTTACCAGTTTATTCCTATCAAGATGGCTTCAGGTGTGGCATACTTTTGTCATAAGTAAAACTGTTAGCGCTCTAGTTGTTCTTTAGAACACTCTGGGAAGCTGCAGTAGAACACAAAGGAATCAACTGACAGTCGCTGCCCTTGTTGATGTACATGTTTTACTGAGAATGTCAGACTTCATTCTCACATGACTGAGAAAGATAATGTGAATTTACAGAAAATATGCTCTCATTTTAGCTTGTAGAGCACCTTCCAAACCTCTATGGGAAAAGCATGAGAAAATAGTTTTCTCTCAAACATGATTCATGATATCCCAGCAGAAGGCTTTTTCACAGGGTAAAACGTAGATTTTCATCAGCTTTGATGGACAGAAAATCTGGATTTTATTAAAGACACGGAGGCTAATATTATTGCAGTCTTCTTTTATTGCGCCACCCACAGCAGCTCCTTTAAGGAACAAAGAACATTAACAAAGTTCTAAGAATTTAACAAAGGGCCAGAACAACCAGCCATCTTTATTCTTTTTTGTGCACTGCAACATAACCAAAACATAGGTCCATATTAACAATAGCTCGGTAACTCCAGACGAAAAGTTAACCACTCTTTACGGGAAACCATCTTCTCATCTCATTGTTATCCACGACCTAAGAAAAAACAAACGACAATTACCAATCAAGGGTTGGGTCAAGGTAGGGATAATATTAGCCTCCGTGTCTTTAATAAAATCCAGATTTTCTGTCCATCAAAGCTGATGAAAATCAACATTTTATAACAAGACCGGAGGCTAATATTATTGCAAGTTCAAAGCTTCTCTAACAAACAAGAGGCTGCGTTAACCACTGGTTTAAAATAAAATTTCCGAAACACTGAGTCATTTGACCAATCAGCACATCTCAGAATATCATGCAAAGCACCCCCAAGCATGAATGCTTTTGAGGCAGAAGCACCTCTCACAGAATGTGCACCGAACCTGCTCACATCAACACCAGCATTCCTCATCACCTCCTTTACCCATCTAGCTAGAGTACGGCTTGACACAGCCCTGTGAGGTTTCCTATAAGAGATTAAAAGCTGCTTATCATTACATGAACGAATGCCAGAAGTTCTCTTCTCATACTCCTTCAAACAACGCACAACACATAAACACTCATGCTAATCAAAATAAGGGTAGAAAATAGTTTCTGAATTCGTTTTCGTTCTTCTGCACAGATAGAACCAAACTCCAACTAGATTAAAAATCCAAGCACTTACATCCAGAGCTTTCACATCTGAAACCCTTCTAAAAGAAAGCAGACACAACAATGTCGTCAATTTCCCACTTAAAATCCTCAAATCCAACCCTCTGTTGTTTCCCGAATTCTTCAAATACGATAACACCTTCGATACATCCCAAACAGAAGAATATCTGTCCACAGGAGGCTTGGAAACTCTCACACTCCTCATTAACCTTTTCACCAGAACATTCTGACCCACAGACACTCCATTAACCAACTCATGACCAGCAGCAATGGCTGATCTATGTACATTGATAGTTCTGTAAGCCAGACCAGCTCCAAACAAAGTCGTTAAATAATTGACCAGCTCGACTACACCCACTGAAACGGGATCAAAATCCCTCCCCACACACCAGCGTAGCCATTTCTCCCACGCCAATCTATACATTTTTCTTGTTCCTGAAGCCCAGGATTCTCTAATAAGGTTAGAAGCCTCCTCCAAAAGTCCAGGCACTTCCCAGATTCGCCTGAAATTCTCCATGCCATCAGTCTCAACTGATCTGATAACACCAACTCGTGATGGTCCCACAACGGTCCCAACAAAATGTCTTGAAACATTGGTAGTAAAATTGGAAAATCTATTGACATTTCTAAGAGGATTGGGTACCAGACTTGAGACTTCCACAGGGGGGTTATCAAAACCACTGTTTCCCTCCACTTGCTTACTAATAAGGTTACTTGCATGATCATAGCAAATGGAGGGAAAGCATAAGGACGAAGTCCCCTCCAATCCTGCCTGAAAGCATCTATCCCCGCAGAATCTGGATCCGGACGCCAACTGAAAAACTTCTCCAACTGGGTATTCCTCCTGTTCGCAAACAGATCCACATAACAAGGTCCCCAAACTTCCATCAACCTCAGGAACACTGACCTGTGGAGACTCCAGTAGCTGGAATCCAGGTAATTCCTCGAGCACCAATCTGCCTCCACATTCTTCAGACCTGGAATATGTTCCGCCTGAACCATAATATTCTGACTCAAACAGTAATCCCAAAAAACTCTGGCTAGATCTGCTAGATCCTTTGAACGCGGGCCTCCTAACTTGTTCACATATCTCACTGCTGACACATTGTCCATTCTCAACAGAACTGAACACCATGCCTTGTCCTTTTTAAAGCTCTTTATCGCAAATGACCCTGCTAACAATTCTAGACAATTTATATGCATTTTCCTTTCTTCCACTGTCCAAATACCTCCAGTCGATGTCACACCACAACGAGCTCCCCAACCAGTCAAACTCGCATCTGATTCTATAATCAATTCCGGATTTACTCCGAAAATTGCTTTCCCATTCCAAGCCTCCATATTTCTTAACTACCATTGAAGTTCTAACTTCGCTTCCTCTGAAAGGGTTATTTCCTCTGAATATTTCATACCACGTCTTAAGTGACTGCCCTTCAACCTTTGAAGAGCACGATAATTCAAAGGTCCTGGAAAAATAGCTTGAATTGTTGAAGACAACAGACCCACAATCCTTGCCAATATCCTCAAAGAAATCACTTCCATCAACAATACTCTTCGACTTTCCTTCCTTATCCTCTTTATCTTTTTCATCGGCAATCTCAATTGACCTTGAATAGTGTTTATCAAAAACCCTAAGAACTGAGTCTCTTGACTTGGAATTAGGCAAGACTTCTCTCTGTTTACTACAAACCCAAGTTCCTTTAAAAGATTTATCGCCAACCTCGTGTGACCCTCTACTCTCTGTTTCTCCTGATCCATAATTAAAACGTCGTCCAAATAAATAATCAGACGAATTCCTCTCTCCCTCAAGAAGGCAACTGCGGGACGGAGCATTTTGGGTAAACACCATGGGGCCGAGGATAACCCGAAGGGGAGATAGACAAACGTCCATAACTTTCCTCCCATCTGAACCTTAGAAATCTCTGATGTTCTTTCCAGATTGGAATTGTCAAGTAAGCATCTTTCAAGTCTATGCGCGTCATCCAGTCTCCTGACTGTAGCACATCTCTCAGCAAATGCATTCCTTCCATCTTGGAGTGATGGTATTCCACCCAATCGTTTAATTGTCTCAAATGTATTACTGGTCTCATACCTTTCCCTTTCTTTTCCACAAGAAAAATATTGCTCACAAACCCTACACAGTGATCCAATACTTCCACAATTGCCCCTTTCTTCACCAATTCTTTCACTTCTGCATCCACTAGTTCCGATAGCTTTGAATCGAATCTTATCATATCCGGACAACGGTGCTGAACCGGTTCCTTTACGAAATCTATGTGACACCCCATGACTGCCTGAAGCACCCACGGGTCCCCTGTTATCGCAAACCAATTCTGATAAAATTGAGCAAGTCTGCCGCCCAACTTTACATGGATAACAAAAGGGCCATGACTTTCCTGATCCTCTAGACCGTCTATTTCCTCTCGAGTTGGCTCTCTGCCTTTGAGGATAAAAGTTTCCGGGTTGGTAACCACTTTGTGTCTGTTACTGGTAGGGCCTGAACCCTCTTGAAAAGGAGGTCCTTGAAATCCCTTGTCCACGGCCGGGGAAACGACCTCTAATTCGCCCGGCCCCACCAAAAACACGACGGTCAAAGACCTTTTTTATCTCTCTCTCTGTGACTTCTGTAATGAGCTGAAAGACGCAACATATTTAGACATTTCCTTTATAAATGCCTCTCCAAATAACATTCCATTGGCCTCCAAGCCACCTTCATTATTAGCAAGTTCAGCTAATTTGGGATCTATTTTGAGAAGGATACTCTTCCTTCTCTCCACTGAAAGGGCTGTGTTTGCATTACCCAGCAAACAAACTGCTCTTTGTATCCATTCTCTCAACTCCTCCACATCCAATTCTTTTTTCCCCACACAGGCCTCTTCAGCCATATCAAAGATTTTAGTGAGCGGGCCAGTCAAATCCAGGAGCCTATCTTGGCACATTCTTAATCCTTTATCTAATCCCTTCCTTGGGTCTCTACCACCTTTCCCAATGAACGCTATTATTTTAGCGTCAAGGTCAGGTGTCATGACAATTTTCTTGGCCAGATTAGGACGTGGGCATTCTGACTGTAGCCTCATTCTCACATCTTTTGGGATATGCTTTCTTAATCACAACTCCACGTATTCAGCCACATGTGGAGCCGGGCTCCATTTTGGCGAAAGTGGATGTTTCAGCATCATTGGGTCAAACATTGACTCCCCAAGTGGTTCCATCACACCACCAAGGCCCCTCCGCCTTGTCAACTAATTTGATGTCCAGAGACTTATCCTTTTCCACAATTTCCACTTCAGAATCAAATTCAGAAGAGCAACTCAGCTCTATTTCTGCACAGCCTGAGGATTCATCACAAAGGATAGTAGAATGCCGTCTACTACTTTTAATCCTTGATTCTGAAGTCATCTGACCTCTACCATGGTCCCCGTTTGTGTCCTCAACACTAGCATGTTTCGTACGATTACGAAATCCACCATCAGCATAGGCAGCCTACGCTCTCTTGCTCTTAAAACCATCAACATCCTATATTTTTTCGTTTCCTACTAACGTTTCCTCCCTTTTTCAACACTGGTCCAGGTCCCTCACCTGCTGACCAAAAACGCTCCTCTTGGGAGGAATTACCTGTATTTTGAAATAAGTCCACAAATTTCTTTTCCATCTTTTTATCAAGATCAGTGGCAAACGTATTTAGCATATTGCCAATCTTTTCTTCCAGAATCATGTAACCTTGTCTACTGACATTATCTTCTGACGTAGCAGAAAAAAATACTTTCTTTCCTTAGCCACTTAAAGGTCAACCTCTATTAAAGAAACACCTTTTAAAAAACTCCTCTTGCTAATATACTTTCACAAAATCCAGCTAGTTTTTCACCAAAAGATAACCACAAGTAAATCCCATAAAGAACTTTACACAAAATCCCAGTAAAACACAGTAATCCTGTCTGAATTACCTCAGATTCTAGTAATTCTTAATTTGCCAAGGGTTTGTGCCTTTAAAAGATCCCAAACACGTTTGCGATAGTTTCCTGTCAGTTTCCCGATCGGTAACTGACAAGAGCGCTCGTGCACGCGTGAAGCTCTACGTGCGAGCGTGAGCGTGAACGTCATGCCGGAGAAGAGCTGCGCGGCCGTCCTGACTGAGGCATGGCTCCCGTGACAAGACGTCCAGCATTGTGACGTCTTGACTCGCCGCGCGCGCTGAGCAACGGTGAGTCCCCTTTTTTTAAACTTCTTTTGACATATGCTGGCAGTGTTTTTTTAAATAACTATCACACCAGCTTGAGAAGGCTAGACCTATGGGCTCGCCAACCCTTGTTTACTTTGCAAATAGCTTTGGCAGCGATAACGAATGTGGACAAGGTACAACACATAATTAGCACATTCAGGTAAGGTTCACTAGGCCGCTCAGGGCCTATATATTGTGTATTTCCCTCTTTAATGCCAAATATAAGATGAAAAAGAAGTGTGCACTACTCTCACTTGTCTTGGCCAAGCTGGAATATCCCCAATAGATGGCTCAGCTCTGAGATTCAAACATTGAATGACTGCTGAGTGATCTAGAGGAATGATTGATGCACTTAAACTTATCCGGAATGGTGAAAAGAGTAGGTTTTGGTGAGTGGAAGATCTTTATTCCAAGTGCTGCTAAAGCTACTGGATAAGATGCCACCTTTAGGCCATGCTTCATCATGCATTGACATTGTTTGTAAACTATGCCATGTATAGAACTGTGATCCACCGCCCTGTCACCACAGCCGCAGACATAGTTATTCTTCTCCTTGTGGGCTACAGTAGCTAGCAAGGCCAACAGCACAGTGGATGATGCTTTGCAGTAAGTAACATACTTTGGGGCAGTTGTACCACCATTTTTCGCGGTCGCAAACTGGAATTTGGGCCGTTTGCTACCGCAAAAAAGGTCAGCCCATGTACAAACCATATTCTGCTAGTCGCTAACCTATTAGCGATTCGCAAAATATGGTTTGCGACTCGCTATTAGGAAGGGGCGTGCCAAGGGAGTCCCTTCCTAATAGCAAGTGCAAATGTCATGTACCATTGTTTTGCGACCGCATTTCTGGTCGCTAAACACTCACAGTTTACCACCCTTTTCAAAAGGGTGGTAAACCATTCGCAAACGGGAAGGGGTCCCCAGGGGACCCCTTCCCCTTTGTGAATGGGTGCAAAAATATTTTTTAAGAGCAGGCAGTGGTCCCAGGGACCACTGCCTGCCCTTAAAAATTAAACTGAAAAGTTTCATTTTTGTTTTTTAAATGCATCCCGTTTTCCTTTAAGGAAAACGGGATGCATTTAAAAAACAAAAACTTCTTTATTGAAAAAGCAGTCACAGACATGGTGGTCTGCTGACCCCAGCAGACCACCATCCCTGTGAGTTGTAGCCATTCCCAATGGGATCACAAATTGCGCTTGCCTCATGAATATTGATTAGGCATGCAATTTGCGACCCCATTGGGAATTGCAAACAGTGTCTGAGACACTGTTGTACATTGCATTTTGCGAGTCGCAAATTTCGAGTCGCAAAGCAACGCAATTTGCGAGTCACAAAATGCATGCTTTGTACATCTGGCCCATGATGTATATTCTGCTTTCCCTGTATAATGGTACCTACTAAGACATGATCAATTTGCAAACTGCTTGTTGCGTTTTTTCAATATTGCCTCAGAAACATATGTGCAAATTGATCATGTCTTGGTGAGTACCATAACTGTTTATTGAAACCCCAAAAAAGTTTCTTTAAAAAAAAAGTTGAAATAATGCTTCAGAAAAAACGCCTGAATAAAATGTTCTTTTTTGTGGTTTGAAATCGCCTTTTTGTGATTTGGTGTATATCTGTTCATTAATTGGTGAAATATGCGTGTTATAAAAAGGTGGGGGCACACTTTTGAAGGTTTATTTGGGGTACTTTATAGGTATCTTGAAGATTCAATTCTCCAATATCGAATTTGTAAAATTCTATCAATTAAAATGTCATTTTTTGAGGTATGTGATTGGTTGCAGAAAAACAACTTTTGATACCGTCTGTCAGAATTCCCAATTCGACCCAAATTCGCAAAGTCAGTGCTTTGGAAGCATTTTTTGAAGGAGAAGAGAGGCATTTTGAGCATTGTTGGAGTACAGAGGGAGAGAGAGGCATCTTCAAGGTGCGAAAAAGGCCTTTTTTGTGAGAAAAAAACATTTTCCACAGGCTGAGTTCACTGTAAAAAAAACAGTGGCAGATAGGGAAATGATTATCATATTTAAACAAAGGGAAAAAGACGGGACTAAACGTAAGGATGAAAAAAATAATTTAAGTAAAAAAAAATGCTCTGCTTTCAAACTTGTGAATTTACAAATTTGAAAAACATATTAAACCCGCAATTCAGAATTGAACAGCCAAAGTCTATGCATGGTGAAATCAGACAGACATCTGCAGGGGGTTTATGTTGTGGTGGTCAGGACTGGCCAAAGACCACTTCATGAACTCCACCCTTGTGCACGACCAAAGACCATGCACATTGGGTATATCCACTATGGGCTTGCAGCAGCGCTTGGTGGAAAGCTGTGAGCTGTGGTTAACCTGACAGTGGCAGAAAAAGATAAAAGGAATAAATCACAGAGGTAACAGCAAGAACAAGAGTAGCCACACACGAGAAGGTGCTTTTCTGGCCACTTTTATCACTAGCACCATGCATCCACTTAGTTCAGTCAGCACGTGTTGGATTCATTTATTTTCTGTAAATGCTCAACATTTTGTTTCAATGTGTTCTACATGTACTCTATATAAAAATCCGTTTCTTTTTCCTTTTTGTATACGTTTTGCTCCCTCCATTAATTGTTTCGTAGATAAACTTAGGTTATCCTGCAAATGTTTTAAACTATGTATAGAAACTAAAATCTTTTTGAATATTTATTTGAGGCAAAATGATTAGTTCCTAGAAACTCTGTTTTCCGCCAGTTACCACTGCCTTACTTTAGCGGTGCATCAAAGGTCAAAATCTAAAATTCTCGTTCTGATAGACCTTTGTGCTGCTTCCAAAAATATTTTCTTCCGCAACCAAAAGCTGCAGAAATTCTTTCATATCTTCTTTGGGTTCCTTGTGCCTGAATTCAAATGAAAGTTGTTGCTAAGTGCTATTTAAATCTCTAGATCCAGATTAAAGCTGTCATCTTCTTTGAAAATTGTCTTCCTCACGACTTTCATATCTTGGGACTCTCTGCGTGTTCTGGAATTTGCATGACACGAAGGTTGTGTCTTTTTTCAATTGACTGTAACTTGCCCAAATGAGGCTGATTTTCAGCCTGTAATTTGATTTGGCCCCTGCATTACTGGTTACTTGCAATGCTAGTGCCTGTGCTGGTGTCTTCTCAGAAAGGTTTTCCAGTTTACTATCCATTCTGCTTCAAATCTGTTTTATTTTGATGACCTTCTGATAGCTTAAACCAGGCCATCATTTCTGCTCAATGTTTTGTTATTGGGTTCCGGAATTGCCTCCCCAGCAAGTTTCTTAAGACATTTATTCTCAAATATCAGAAAGTCTTCTTCAGACGTTTTACACCAATTTGCAAAAGCCAGAGTTGCATCTCTCTTGCAGTGGCGGTTCCTGCATGAGGGCGTAGGGGGCGGAGCACCACCAGTCTCAGAGGACGGAGAAGGAGATTGGACTGGTCTGACGCTGCGGCACTTACACTGTCCAGTCTGGTAGCAGTGCAGCACAGCCGTGTACAAACACACGCTGCGCATGCGAGGTGGACGACTTCAATACCGCCCAAATCCCACATGTGCAGTGTGTGTCTGTGAGGCAGTGGTGAGGGCAAGCAGGCGCTACTTAGAGCAGCAGTTTTGCCAGGACTTTGGTCGAATACTCGGCTCGCCCGGATCTATGACGTAGCTCATAACATCCTTCTAGGATCCCGCCTCCTCCTCTGACTGGCTGACCCTTGTTACTGTCAGCCTATGAGAATAGGAGGCGGGATTTCCAGCACTGCTTCCTTCGGTCTGTGCTGGGTTCCTATTTCCCTCCTTCCTTCAACCAGCTGCAGCTGGGCCCGAGAAACACCTCTAGGAGAAACACTGTGTCCGTGACCAAGCTGAAAACAGTGAGTACAAGTGCGCCTTGCCTTGTTTTTCAACGGCCGCCACTCTTAAATGGAGAATAATATGAGAAAATTGTTCTTACAGAACTTAATTCTGCATATAGGCATTTATCATGCATTTTCCTCAAGGAAATATTAGCAGACCTCACCTGGTGAAATTTACGTGCATGAAAACTGCAGTTGGGGAAAGGTCGGTAATGACTGCAAAATTCCAAATGCCGATATACGGAGTGATAAGAGACAACGTCTATATCTGAACTGAATAACCCACTTGTTTTTGGGCCCTTAACATAAACGAGTACGAAAACAGACAACAGCCTAGCACAACTGGATCGAACCATGGGCCCGTTCAATAGGGCGTGAGGCTATTCCACACACTTGGCCCAAAAGTAGAAACAACTGCATGAAACAGCGCCTTGCCAACAGCTTTTTACCATACACAGCACTGGAGCCTTAGAGGCCTGGCGCCTCGTCATCTGCCTTCCATGACTGCCAAATTTAAAGTCTGCTGGGATAAACGGAACGCCCCTCTACTTTCAAAATTCACCGGCCGCCACTGCTCTCTTGCCAGTGGAAAGTTCAGGAACCACATCAAACCCAAGAGGGACCCCCGATTGTTGGGTGACTTCCCTTATTATTTGCTCTTTGAGACAATTGCTTCCATCTTGTCCCCACAATAATAGTAGAAAATGTTGATACATCTTTGTCACATTTTGAAAATTGGCCCCTAGATCCATGTCTGTCTAACTTGTACCCTTTTAAACTACTGCATGCTTTCTTGTGTCTTCTCAGGTGCGTCAGTTTCTTAAACTGGAATAGGGGTCTCAGCAATCTCTATTACATTAATAGTGCTTGCCCAGTTCGTTTTTACTGCCCTACCATGTTCTTGACTTACATCTTTTGGAACTTCCTCTCAGACACTGATATTCTTTTGCCTGTGGTGAAGTCAGTCTCCTCTCTACCTTTATCAAGAGAAGCCACTTCTGTTTTTTCTTGTTCCCTTTAACTTGACATGTGTGCTAAACTGACCTTCCTACACAAATTTTGCTTGGATAAGTCTAACCAGAAAGAAATTTAGATTTTAGGTCTAATGTCTTGTTCACTGAGATATTTTCTTTTTTGAGACTAATATCCTAGAAGGGTTACTGAAAGAGTGCTTGAGGACGATCAAAAAGGGGGGTGGGGGAGGGGAGGCTACAGTTTCTCTAACACCTCCCTGCTTCCTCAAACAATATCTTGTAAGCCATTCCTCCTAGACCTGATACTGCATCTCCAAAGCTCTACATTTTCAATATTAAAAATGTTTTCCATCTGCCCATCCTTCTATGCACTAATCATCCAGGAATTCAGCGAGGTGGGTAGAGATTCTCAAGCGCTCCCTGATTATAGCAAACTCTTACTTTTATCCTTCAGCCTTATTTTCAGGGACCTTTTAGATCAACATACCCTGGACTCATTTGTATTCTGTCATTTCCATATTCTGCTCAGCTTGATAGAGTATTGTCATCACCCAGCCAGCACTGCAAGGCCTCCAGTCAACCTGAGCAGCCTGACCTCCAACTCCAAATCCACCTTCACTGTTTCCACCCAAGTTATGCTCTATACTCCATTGAGCAAATTTCTAATGTGAAGACAGGATTTGGAGACAGTCCCACAAGGAATGCATGCAGAGCCCTATGGGGCACGTAGATAAAGTGCAGTGATTCTGGTAGGTGCTCTAATTGGACCTTAATCCACTATGGGATATTCATCCATAGAAGAAAGTAATTTAGCCCTGCATTAAGGCCTAGAGGAGAGATACCTTCCTGCTTCTGGCTACGCCACTGATCCAGCCTCCATCATTCTCCATGTAACTAACAATCTTGTTTGTTGGCTCAGTTCTGGACTATACAAATGGAAAGATGTTTCAACAGTCAGTTGCAGTGCAAATATGTTAGGTGGCAGTGGCCCTGTGCCCGCTCAAAAGCATTTCTGTATCATATAGTAAAATAAGGCCCTGAAATGAGACACGCTGTCTGAAGAGCCATCTTTTCTCGTGTGTCTACCTGGAAGAAATGGGACCGTAAAATATATATGTAATATCTTTCATTTCTCTCTTGCTTGATCTTTATGTAGCAGGTAAGGTATCTGAATTGCTTTGCGACAAGCTCAGGGCACACAAGGGACACTCACAAAGTATGACTCAGCTGTTTCTTGCAACAAGAGATGAATCTGTTTTTGAAGAAATACTGTGCTTTATTCATAACATATGACAGTTCCTGTATTTACGGCTTGAACATATACTGAAGTTGGGTCTCTTTAGTACACACAAATTAAATCAGTACTTTTAATCGATGGATCGTTTGGCATCGGGTACCTGTGATGAAAAATGCGCTGTCTTCTTTTGTCAAATTATATTGCCATCAGCAATCCTCTGCTGGCCGTAACTAGATACTTTTCAGTCAAAAATCCAGTCCATTTTACAAAAGAGTATAGAATATGTGGTAGAGTTATATATGTTGGCAGGAGAACAACAGAAATAATTTCAAAATATTATTTGTTAAAGATTTATTTATTTCTCTTTTGTACATTTCTAGTTTAATGCTTGATGTTACATTTTCCAGCCCAACCAGTAGAAGAGACGAGGGCGAAAAAGCCAAAACTACAGACCACAAACCGACCCTCATCATATGACCACCACTTACCAACTAATATTAAGACTGATACCCACTGACCTTATACCAGAAACTTGCCTACTACACCTTACCATTAAGCATTGGAAAAGCGGTAGGCCTCCAGGCCACACAGGGCGAGACACACGTTGTCTGCCTTAAACAGCTGAAAAATGTTACCTCAACCATTGGACCTGAAATGAAAAAAAAGAGAATAAATACAATCCAAACAAATCATAAGTAGAAATTATTTGTGGTTTTATTTCTAGCCAATATATATCTGTGCCACGTGTTCACTAATCTTAAATGTGCACTTGCTATCTATTCTTTCATACTGCTTATCCTTAGCAGTGTCTTAGAAATGCCAACCAGCTCCATCAGTCAATTTGCCCTATAGTGGTAAAGTAGAAAATTCTGAGGCTTACAAAGCTGATCAACTAGTACCAGTTTCAATTAGCTAAACTTTCCATTATAAACACATCATACGTATAGCCCATTTTGATCTACAGGAATTCAAGCATTCTCAGAGCCGTCAGCCATGTTTACTGTCCTAGAAAACGGGGTATCGTTTTAGTTGGGGAGAAGGGAAGTCACTTTGTTTGGGCTGGACAAACTCGGACAACCTTGTTTTCAGTGGCCCACCTGACCACAATTGAAGCAGAAGGTACCATTATGTTTGAGCAAACTCCCCCTTTTCCTGTCATTTTGTCCTCTCAGTACTCACTATTCCAGTGATCGAAGTGGAGGGGATCTGAGGGGCACGACGTGCCCATACTTTTTTAATTTTTGAAAAACAGTTCCCCTACTTTGTGTCGGTTAATTCAGAGAGTTGAAAGGCTTCAGCTGAAGAATAAGGCAGGGAGACTCCTGTGCTGTGAAACCGAGGGAAGGTCAGACAGCTAAGCAACCCATCTTGCCAGGGTTACGGCTGCCCTGAAAGAAATGCAAATGTGCACAACTGCTCAATCTTCAAATGCAAAGGGTACCTGGACGCTGGTATTTGCTTTACTGATGGAATAACTTGAAGCTTCCTGATGACACACATTTCTTCTTTTTGAGGGGTATTGTAAGGGAGCTACCAGCTAAGCTGTGAAGTGCGTGCTATTAAAAGACAGTTATAAAAAAACTGCACTATGTACGGTCTGCAAAGAAATCTATATTTTGGACACACTTTTTAATCTTAAACATTTTTGCGCATTATGTAGCAGCCTATCTTATACTATGTGTAATGCAAGTTTAAAATAATGACTTACATGTTCACAGTGCTCGCTGTCCCAGACTGGGACCTTGTAGCACTAAACATACACAAGTGACTATTCTCCACTGCTACAACCAGGTTTCAATTCTGTGGCTCTCTGGTTACAGACAATAATCTCTGCAGTCTATTAACTAATAGAGGTTTCATAATGTACGATAGTGCATTTACCACTGATAAACATAACTTGTATTTAATTTTCATTTAAGCCCGGCATTATTTTATATGTAATTACCTGAAAGTGAAAGACCGAAAACAATTACAGAATATTTTGTGTTTTAGCTACGCCCACACGCTCACTCACTTCACCCCCTTGTACGCAGCATCACAGTTCCCATACTTAATTTAATGCACTTCGACCACTGCCCTCTTCCCTGCCCTCTGTTCATTCTGTCTCCCAATTCCTTCCTGTCCCCACACTTTGACTTTGTTGAAAAGACTGCATTTGCAAAGATATTAGTTTAGATTCAGTGAAGCCTTTCCTATGCTCTTGTACAGCATTACAGTGATTTACTACTGAAAGAAAATGGGAAAACCCTCTTTTTACAAACACTTCTCAATCGTTCCTATATTTTAGGCAGTAACCCTTGAAAGAATGCTGCTCCTGCAGCCTCCTGAGTGGTTTCTGCATCCTCAACAATACCAGGATAGCGCTGAAACACATCTTTAAAACGACCAAGGTAATCCGCAGGGGGTTCACCTTTGTTTTGTTTGTAATTATTAATTTTACTACAGTCCGGTTTAACAGGACATACTTCAACAATGATATTCAACTGAGCATCACTAGTAGCAGTAAGAGCAGCTTCATCCATAGGGGCTTGCCATTGCCAGTTAGCGTTGCCCAGAAATCATTCTTTTTCCTCCTGGACATAGTTACACATAACCATATATTTACATCAGCCCAATTGTGTTTGTAATTTTTTTTTCAAAAATGGCATTATTTCTCAGAACTTTTGAGGGTCGTCCCATAATTTGGGGAATTGTTGAATGTCATTTAGCAGATGACAAGCAGGGAACATAAATGGGGACACTGCCCTATTGTTTAGGGCCTGGGTACTCTCACAAGGATAGGAGGGTATCAAATTGAACACGCAAAAAGTAATTTAAACCATTGCTGTCTTCCTAGCTAAATGATGGGGTGTGCCATTCAAATCCAGGTGCTCTTTTAAACTCTCTTGCCCTATTGTCTACAGTCATCCATAGGCTAGCCCAGGTTTTAGTTGAACTGCATACCTGTCCACTCAGATGTTTTGGAATAGCGTGGGAGTGGGCGAGATCGCATCTGGGGTGGTAAGTGGGGTGTTGTCATGTCATCCTCTTGTTATGATCTTGTGCTTGCCGCACTTCTGTTCTGAGCTCTATCACTTGCCATGCTTGCCTTCATGATGTCTACCTGAGCCCCTCTGATGGGCCTATTGACTGGCGCTGCTCGTTCTCGGGTACTGCCAGTGGAACACCTCCATTATCGTTTGTTGGCATGGGGAAGTTCAAAAATTCTCATACTTCCTCCACTTTCTCCTTGACTGCTTTAGGAATATCATTAGTCCTTTGGGTAAATAATTGAGGAGAAGACAGTGCAGTAGGCGTACAAACCTTAACTCTGTTCCTTCAAGTGGCTAAATTGGTATCTCAGTTTCTCGTGGATTTGTAACTACACTTGAAATGTTTGCTTTTGTTTCATGGGTTCCTCATACCTGTTTAGGAAGGGTGATGATCATTGTTCTGGACTGGGTTTATTTTTGGGTGTTTCCAGTCTTTTTCCAAGGTTATTCAAGCACTCAGTATCAAAGGTATCTTCTTTCAGAAAATACTTCTTGTCACCATCACCAGTCACTTAACACAATTCTCTACATACCCGCCTAAGCTTATACCATACTGGTGGTACAGAGAATAGTCTGGAGTCCTTTTGACCGGGGCTTTCTCCAGTTTTGATTTTACAGCCCCATTTTCCCTACTATCCCCTCATTTAACACCATTTAAACATTTAGGTGTCTTCCAGCTTTGTGCCACAGCTTATCTTGTGAAGAGGTGCAGTAGAAGGGTAAAAAGGGAACGGGTGTGACCAATGGCTCTTCTTGCCTGCTCTTATGGAAGGAGGGAGAAAATTAACTCATGGTTTTCCACTGATTCCATTGCTTTCAAAGCAAGCTGTTGTGGCTCGCAGAGGGTCCTGGACTGGTAGATCAGTGTGCCTCTTTCATTCACACATTTAACCGCTAGGACTGCACTAGTGGTCCTAGGTAAACTTTCCTCCCACCACGTGCTCCAGAGTCTCCTGCTCATATATCATGTACTACGTGCATATTTCTAACCGCTAGTGTCCCGGGAATCCCCACGTATTCCTACAGAAAAACTGTTCATGCCGCCATCACTTGCTCAGACGACAAGTCTTGCTTCTAAACTCAAAATGCCCTTACATGGTTGTTAAAAAACACATCAGACTTTACATTTCTTAATGTTTTGATTGCCATGGCATTAACTTACCTAGTTGGTGAACCGAGCACCAGGCCATTCATTCTGTGCCAATGCTCCCCACAGAGGGCCCTCCATTCTACCTTTGGCTCCTGAAGCTGTTGTGTGGAGTCTAGTCTAGCTCCAAACACCGCATCCGTGCAATTGCAGGCAGTTGCTGGCCTGGGTACAGGTTTTGTGGAAGAAAATCTTCCCAGAAACCAATTTAAGACGGAAAAGGTTTATTAACAAAAGAAAAATGTATAGTCTACCCTAAGTAATAGTGCTCGGTTTGCTCTAGCACAGGTGACTGGAGCAAGATCCTCAAACGACAGCAAAGCACAAATATATATATATATATATATATATATATATATATATATATATATATATATATATATATATATATATATATACACTAACACGCATTAGTTTTGAATAGGGTCATGTGAATAAAACTTTAAATAATTCAGTCAGATGTCTAATTGTTTGTAAAAAGCTTATACATGTTTATATATAGTACGTAAATATTCCATTTGCGAGGAGGGGGGCGGGCACGCGTGCACAAAAATAATATTAAAAAAACATACCTGAAGGCAAACACAACGTCCTCTGCACCCAGCATTTCCTTTCTCTGACTGCAGCCTGGCCAACAGGAAACTCCCTTGACCAATCCTGGCACTGCTCTTATGCAGCATGAGAGCAGCGCCCTGATTGGAGGTAGCTGCCTCACTCGGCGCTCCTTAGCGCTCTGGAGACCTGCACTTGCTTTAACCCAGCTGTCGTAAGACATCTGGGTTAGAGCTGTTTAAAGTGTGCTTGTTTGGCTGGCTGTCACAAGACGGCCGGCCAAAAAGACATGCGCACTTTAAACAGTGCATTCGCAGCCCTCCCTGATGTGTCACTCAGCAGGCCCTGCCCCGTCCTGACGCTCTGTTCGGGACGGGGGTTGAAAAATAAAATGGTAATGAATTACCATTTCATTTTTCATTTCTGGGGGTAATTTAAGTGGGGCGATGCTCCTCCGCTCCAACGGATGAGTCGCCCCTGAAATATTCACAGAAGAGAATGACTAGGCCTACTAAGAAAAGCAAAGACGTGCTTCAGGCAACAAGACCTACAGTCCTTCGGTTATGAAAGTTACCATCCACGAAATGTTCCTTTACGTCTAGGTACACATTTTATTGCATACTTGAGGCTTTATTTTTATATCTAAATGCCATAACTTTCATGCGGCTACGATACCGTGCAGTATTAATATAAAAAGTAAAACACAGCAGTGAGAGTGATTGATCGAGGTTGCCACTTTAACGGTGCCCTTCTGGGGTGTATGTACTAATGCCAGCCTGGTGATGTGCTTCAATAAAGGAAAGCTTATTTTCACAGCAGAAGGTGAAACAATAATGTGAACAAATTGGTAGTTAAGTGGATACCTTTGTAGTTGGATACCAGGATGCATGCTGGAGTTCTTTTAAACCAGTGCATTCATGTATTAAGCATTACACACTGTTCAGATATCATCTTGTCCATTTAGGAGTTTTGATTCAGTGTTTTCATTGCAATGAAAGATAATGGCAATATATTAAGCTAGATTTACAAATTCGTTTTCAGATCGAATTTTCAGTAAATAAAACGTATGACGTAGATGTTGCTCTAGTTGGGACGTTAATCGGCGTAACACAGGCCCCCGCAGTGCGCCCCCCCCAATATCTTAGCACAATACTATGGCAGGTGAGCTCCTGATTGAATCCGGAGGGGGCCCTTGCACGTACCTTGCGTGGGGGAGGTGTGGCTCAAGTTTCGTTACGCCAGTGGATAATGCAAGTTAATTTGTATGTGATTTGAGTTTTGTATTGTTACTTTATAAAGTTGTTATGCTTTTCACCTTTGTTTACAATTGTTGGGGTTAATGGTACCCAGAAATAATACTGCCATCCAGTAGTACGTGTATGATACTCTACTTCACTTGAAATGCTAAGACCCTAATTACTAGAGGCCCACAGCTGTATCCCCTGGGTGATACCACTCCAGGCCATTCCCAGTTGCCCTGTGTTTCTGTGCCTGGGATGACCGGGTCTGAAAATACAAGACTGGGAAACCCTGACGCCTTGTTCTGTGTTGCAGGAGATGCAGGCAGCAGCTGCACCAGGCCTCTGTTTGCCCTGTGCCTGCACCACGTGGAGAGCTACCAAAGGTGATTTATGGTTGCAGATGTGGGCCTGTAATTTACCTAACTTGGGGACAAACACACAGATTTGGACCCAGGACCGGACTGGCGGTACCGGGCATTGGGCTTTTCCCCGGGAGGCTGGAAGGGTGAGGGCCGGTTTTGTTAGTGGGGGCCGATTTTGCAGCGGGCTGCAATATCGGCCCCCAGTAACCAAAGCATCAGTGCTTAACACTTGAGTACCCCCATCCCCCCTCCCGCCTGGTCCGACAACGTTGCCGGGGCTGCTTTGAGTTCCCAGTCCGGCCTTATTTGGGCCCAGTATTCCCTGGCGCATGAGTAATTCCTCAGTTTCATTAGCATCCCTGCACCAAAATACGGGGAACTCGTAATAAGGGCTGGAATGGAGGTCTCATGGTTAAAGGAATAAAATGCCATGCAGAGTTTTAGGACTAGGAGGATCACTTATCTGAGTAAGAATTACTATTGAGAAGCAAGGCAATTGGTGAAAAGCGGGAGCTGTGTGGTTTCAATACCTTGAACAAAGGGTATCGTTCACAGATAAGGCACAAAGGAAAATACTGATAAAAGGCATTGCAAAGGTAAATTTTAATCAAATGTGTCAGAAGTGTTTTAAAATCCTGATTAAATATATTAGAAAACACAACATCAGCTGTGGTTCTAGGGTAATCCAAGGTCATTTCCAGATTATAAATGTGGCTGATGTGCGCTCGAATATATATATGTGTTTATATGTGTGTGTGTATATATATATATATAGACTATGGTTTATAGTGCATCGTAAATAGTAGATGTATGGCATGCACCAGAACAAATTTGAATGGCTGCTGCTTGAGTCGAGGACTACTGTGGCTACCTTGAAAAAGCACATGCTATCCTGGGTGCGTAGGATAGCTGCTTTAAAGATTACAATAGTACCACTAATATTGTATATGTTCCAAACCCTACTACTCCCCCTGCCGAAGGAGGACATTGGATGGCTAGCAGGGGTCTAACATACTTCTGGACAAGTTGGAGACCAAGCCTATCTGCTAAGACCTCCATGAAACAACCAAGAGATGGGGTTTCAGGGGTACCTCACCTACTGCATAACTATCATACTATCAAGCCTCCCAGCTACAATATATGATTGAATGGCTATGGGGTATTGGACTCTGTTGTTTGTAAGTAGGACCTCACCACATCCCATCACCTCTCACGTCGATAGTCGGAAACCCAGATTTCACACCAGCGATGGAGACACATGAGTCTTAAATCTGGAGGCGGAGAGAATGCTTTAGGCTCTGGAACTTCAACTCAAATGGCACTCTGAAATCATTTGAGGAATTCAAGCAGGTGTGTGGGATTCCTTAGACTGAATTGTTTAATTATCTACAAATTAGACGCATTTTGAAAAATTCCGTTGGCACTTTTCCTCTATCAAATATCTAGTCTCTAAAATATATGCCCTTCTCAACCCCCAGTCAACACACGCAAACTCCTCTTTCAGGTACAATGGGAAAAAGATCTCAGCATCTGCCTAGATATAAAAGAGAAGCGGGAGATAATCCCATCAAGAATTTTGCCTGATACTCCCGGGTCAAGAAGATCTTTACAAAACCTTCTTACGTCGGCACCTCACACCTGCGCTGCTTCATATTATTAATCAGATGCCTCCCAACACGTGTTGAAGGTGTTGTGAGGATGTGGTATCTCTGTTACGTATTCTTTGGCTCTGCCCACAATTGGGATATAATTTTCATAGCTGTTTCACAAATTCACGGCAGAACCATAGATAAATTGTCTGAGTTTGCACTGGTGAGCAGAATGGCATGTGACATCCCTGCACTCCCTGCCAGGCAAGTATTCTTTCACTTTGGGGACAAGCCACGACTATATCCTACGAGCTCTGGCTGCATAGACTTGGGTTCCTACCGGGTCATGAAAATATTGCTGAAGATTTGTTAGGGAAAAACAACCAATTTTATTAGGCTATGGAACCCACTCCTGTTCTACGTGAATAAACACTATAGGGGCCTTACATGCCTGCAGTAGCTAAGGGGCTTGGGACATGTCGATTTTATTGGAAAGTTGGGAGAGTGGTCTCTAGTAACAGTTTCTACTTGATGAAAGAGTGGTCAGAGGATGAGGGAGGGAATTGGGTCGGGGGGAGATTAATGTTGACGTACATGCCTGTCTATTTGTTGTTTCTGTTTTCACAAAATGTCTAATAAAAAGTATTAAAACCAAAACTACAGATGCAAAACACCCAGGAGCAGGTAACGTTTCCACTGGATTTTTTGCCCAATTTTAATATTGATGCAGAAAATTGGGACTACACATGTTTGATCGACCTGGGCCATACCATGAACAGGTGCTCCAGTCCTGCGAGCCTGTTTTATGCATGTGCAGTGTGTAAAACAAATATATTCAAACTGGAATTTTTGGGGAAATAGAAAAGAGACACCTTATGCTCAGTTGTTGCGAGTATGGTGTACAAACATCATGGTCTAAATCTTAGCAATCCTGAATTAAATGTAAGCCCTTTATACAGTATGCACACATTAAAACAGGTGCTGGGCTCTGAATGGAGCCAGTGAACTTGTTCATGATATGGCCTCTGTAATGTGAACATTATTATTGAATGTTCTACCTTTTGGGCTCAATTTTACCCCAAGCTAACAGCAGGGGGTGGAA
This sequence comes from Calotriton arnoldi, assembly GCA_963921515.1. Taxonomy (NCBI): domain Eukaryota; kingdom Metazoa; phylum Chordata; class Amphibia; order Caudata; family Salamandridae; genus Calotriton; species Calotriton arnoldi. The sequence continues at coordinate 1,007,439 of CAWUFW010002910.1, read as the reverse complement.
GGTAGCACAAAATGTGAGCTGTCTTTGAACTCAAGCGTGATTGCATGCACCGTTAAAAGAGGTGGCAAAAACCTTTTGCACCTATTTCTAGCACTGCACTGACCTCACAATAAGGCCATTAGCCTAAAAAAGGAGCACGAAACCGACCCTTGCAGTGCTGGACTCTCATGGGGCCCTGTCCAGCCCAGAGCCCGGGCCCTCCTGGGGGCCTGTCCGGCCCAACAACTTTCAATATGTGGACACCTTACCAAATTTTGCATAACGGCCTCAGACTTTTTTATTGCACCACTGGTGTCAAGTGCACAAGTTTCTTGTATGCTTACCTTGGCTTTTGATGGAAAGAGAACCGACCATCCGAGACGTGCATAGACTAATATCACAACCAAACTGTATGTGGGCATGCAGGTGTTATGTTTCATATAGGTACCCTAATAGAGGCCTGGGTAATATCATACAACGTCACCTACATTATCCCCCTTATACACAGTAACGCGCCTTTAGGATTGAACCTTTCCCTAGTTCTAGTCCTGGGTGCAGAAGGAGGGTTTGTCCTGAACAATAGAGTCCTATAACTCCATCAATAGACTCACACAGTATGAATGAATATTCATAAGGGTTTTTGGAAACCAGGCAGGGGCTACACCACCTACCCCACCATATCTACGTACAAGGTTCATCCCATACGTCATCCTCAAACCCAACAATGGCTAATACATGAGACAAGGGACAAAGGAGCACTAGATACTTTCTGCATAAATACAGCACATCTTGCTAGTGTTAGGCAGAGGGAACCGAGACTTCCAGGCCGACACACGGACCAGAGACGCTGAGGCTCCTGCATGCAGACGCTCCAGCTGACAGTGGTCTGAACATCCCTCGCGGGGTGTCCAACTCGAGACCAAGAAGGGCTCCTACATTCTCACACTTCAGGTAATGGGGTTCGACTAAATCCTAGAGGGATTCTTGGCTTCACACCTACTCACATGCTAGGTACACTCAGGTACATCTAGATAGGCATCGTAGGAGTACGCGCTTTCTTTTATCCTGCATTTTATATTCATGTATTTATTCATGCTTATTGCAAAATGGTAGAACTGTACTATCCATTTTTATTTACGGTACTGCTGAATTTATATATCTGCTACTGTCTAACGGTTGTTGCAGCACATCTATTTTACACTAGAAGAACAACTGTGCAATAAATACTTATTGTAAAACGCCCGACTGTTTCTTCTGTGTAACTCTCTGAGACCGAATAAGTAAGCACGAGTGACTGAGCGAAAACTAGTACATTATTTCCACGATCCTGAGGGATCAGGGTGTTCATGTTCTAAGGTTGCCAGAAACTATTCTCTCCCCGATAAGAGGAGACACTAGTGGCACTGTGAGCTAGCTTATGCAAACAGGCTAACATTTTCAGTGGGGGTGTTCAGAGTCAGTCTGCCACCAAGCCCACAGTTCATGTTATCCGAACGTGCAGATTCTGTATAGGATATATATAGGAGCTACACGACACAGGAACTGGTCTCGAGGCAGACGGAGACAGAGGGAAAACAAGCCAAAGCTAGGTAATAAAACTGTAGTTTACTGCACATTAATTCTAACTACTAGTAATTATGTATATACTAATTATACTGTTCACGCAATGGTGCACAATGCACTAAGATCCACAAAACCTTATATTGCATAACTCATGAATTTGGGCATTCCAAATCTACTCCATGTCGGTTGTAAAATACATTTTTCTTTATTTTATCCGTTTGTTGTTTCAAAGTCTATACTTTGTCTGTAGCCAAAAACTTTCAATGACGTCTACTGAGAGCCTGTATATGTAGCTTTTTTTTTTATAGAAATGTACATAGCATGAAAAGTGACAGACCCTCTAGATCTAAAGTAAGGCTGTTCAAAGTCCCCCAAGTCTCATTCCTTTGACTGAGCTCCCCATCAATCTGCCATTTTCATCATGGCCGCTTATATACTTTATAGTTCGGAAATGGCGTCTTCCGCAAGGTGCTGGTGTACTGCGGTCAAGTCTATGGTTAAATAAAACATAGCAGCTGTTTGTTGTCTTTGCCCACACCCTATTGTACGTGGTTCCAGTGCGTCACAGGAATCAGACTTTCTGAGTCAAAATGGATATGGTAACCCACAGAGAGAAATTTAACAACAATTGTAAGCCATAATTTTATAAAAAAGCTAAAGTGTTAAAAAATATATATGGTCAATTGACCCAACTGAGTATTCAAACCTAAAAGATCAGAGTTCCTAAGATGTTTGTCCATTGCATTCTACTGTATTTATAATCGGTAAGTGAATACTAATCCTTCAGTACTGTTAGTCCTTATTTGAAGATTGTGGTATTGGCACTCATATCTTTTCATGTTACTGTATTGGAGATATACTAAAAATGTTTTTCACAAATTCTACTACACGCTGATGTGCTTACATCAAAATCAGATAAAAGAAGATGAAACAGTATATTTAGGAAAAATTGTTTGAAGCTGTATAATTATTAAAAATACTCACCGATAATTAGGTTCTACAGGCTATTAATGCGTGAGACAACCAAGAAGATTTAGATCTAATTTCTCTGCATCATGTGATATTGCTAGATGACGATTGGATATTTGTCCTCAAAAAAGAATGGTTTCTATTTGACAATTATTTCTTAGACACTGTTACATTCTAATTTGGTGCTATCTGGTAATCTGGCACGCCTTTCCCTCTGCTAAGTCCATTCATTGCATGACTGATTAATATCACATACAACATGGCTCATTAATTCTAATACGGCCTACCACATTTGGCATAATACCAGTGGACATTATGGCCATGTAAGGCTCCCCTAATTTTATGCATAATAGTGTCTTTCAGAGAAATACAAAACCCATTATCCTTGCTCAGGCCATCATCCACTGTAAGAAGTTTGTTCTTCCAAAATACCGAAGAATGGTCAGTCAACTGATTAGCAAATTGCCACTTTTTGCCATTTCAAACAGATGTGGCTGAAATTCTATTTGAATTTTAAGATCCAACCTCATCAATTAGTCCCTGGGAGGTAACACAGCCCTCTGAAGGTGGATTTATTCAGTCTTGAAATGTCTGTAAAGAACTAAATTGTTCACTTTTCCTAGATTTATAACTAAGCAAGTGCCCTTAAAATGTCCCCCAAAAAAACAAACAAGCGAGAGAAAAGGCAGCATCATAGTTTTCTTAATGTACTCAGAAACAAAGCTCCTTTACAGTCGGGTTTTAGACACATCCGGATGCATTTTTAGGGGATCGAGCTCAAGGGAGTAGCCAGAAAATTAACCCTCCCCACCCCGTTTTGAACCAAAGGTCTTATGGAGCCAAGCAAGCAAAGCAAGTCATTGCGGCCCTCCTCAGAAGAGCTTGCCTGTCTCTTCCGTCCAAGCATCTATCCATTCATTATTTCATAATTCCATCCACCTGCTGATATCCATCACTTCACCTTTATATTCTGTCATCCATTCAAACTTTCATCCATCAGTTTGCCATCATTATGTTCGTCCTTCCATCCATATCCAATCCTACCCATCCATCTGTAAACCTATCCATCCATCCACCTATCCTTCCACCCTTTCATTCATCTATCCATCTTTCCTTTCAGGCATTCATCCATCCTTTCACTCATCCATCCATCCACCCTTTTACTTTATCCATCTACCCTTTCACTCCATCCATCCTCCCTCCCTTTCACTCATCCATCTATCTTCCTTTCACTCATCCATCTATCCTCCCTTTCACCGATCCATCCATCCATGAATCAAGCAATCAGGTTTATAAATCACAGATAATCACCCGATAGAGTATCCAGGCCCTTGCAGGTCCCGAAGGGTTATTTGAACAGCCAGGTCTTGAGGGCCATTCGGAATTCCGGAAGTGAGGTGATGGTCCAGAGTTGCGTGGGGAGGCTTTTGCCATGTGGGAGAAGAAGCATCCTCCACTTCTGCTTCAGTAGATGCCGGGAGTATGGGCAATTGAAAGGGAGGCAAAGTGTAGTCTTCTCAGCGGTTGGTGGAAGTTCAAGTGGTGGTTAATGTAGGCGGGTCCTTGGTTGTGTAGAGCCTTGTGTGCGTGGGTCAGCAGCTTGAATTGGCATCTCTTCTGTACGGGGAGCCAGTGAGTTGCCTGAGATAGGGTGTGATGTGGGTTCATCAGGGAAGGCCAAGGATGAGTCTGGCCATCCATCCATCCACCCTTTCACTCAGCCATCCATCGCTTCACTAATCAATCCACCCATCCATCCACGCATTTACCCTTTAACTAACCCATCCTCGATTTCACTCATTTTCCATCTAATCACCCTCCCTTTCACTCATCCATCCTTCCATCTACCCCTTTCACTCATACATCCATTCATTCTTTTCCTCATCCATCCTTTCTTTCACCCATCCACCCATCCTTTCTATCATCCAACCTTTCACTCATCTGTCCATCCTCCCTTTCACAAATCCCATCCATCCATCCTTTCACTCACCCATCTATCCATCCTTTCTCTCACCATCCATCCACCCTTTCACTTATCCATCATCCATCTATCCTTTCATTCATCCACCCTCCCTTCTACTTATCCATCCATTCTTTATCTCATCCATTCACCCTTTCATCCATCCACCCTCCCTTTCACTCAACCATCTATTCTTTCACTCACCCATCCTTACATCTATCCATTCATTCATTCATTCATCCATCTACCTGTCCATCCTTCCACTCACTGATTCATCCACCTTTTCACTAACATCTATCTATCAACCCGATCACTCACTCACCTTTGTGTGCCAAGTTGCAGACAGTAGAGACCCATCAAGAACTTCACCCTCACTATTTCTGCTACTTTTGGGGGTTAATGACGTCCCAACATCCATCCTTTTACTCATCCATCCAGCCAGTCTTTCACTCATCCATCTATCCATCCTATCACTTTGTCCATCCATTCACCCTGTTACTCCACCCATCCATCAACCCTTTCACTCATCCACACGTACTTTCACTCAGTTATGCATCCATACTTTCTCTCATCACCCTCCCTTTCATTCATCCATTCTTTCACTTATCCATCCACCCTTTTATCCATCCATCCACCCTCTTTCACTCACCCATCCATTCTTTTACTCACCCTTCCTTACATCCATCCTTTCACTCGTTCATCCATACAGCTACCCATCCATCCCCTCACTCTCACAACCATCCTCACATACATCTTTTCACTCACACACCCTTTCGCGTTATGTATGAGCCCTTGTCTGCCGAGTTGCAGATAGAAATGTCGGCTGCCCATGGTCCACGAAGGGGACCCTCCTAAGAGGGCGGCCGCCTTAGTGCCACATGAGGGCACACGAGTCAGTCCAGTCGTTAGGGACCCCCGAGGGATCCGCGTGCCTCGTCACTTCCGGTAAGAGGGGGGCGGGGGGAGGCAGTATAAGTGCTTCTCCCCGCCCATCTGGCGGCCTCTTTGTGGCTGCCCGTTACGCTGTTTGGTTGCGCCAGGATCCCGGCACTGTCCCTTTGTCTCCCACCGGACATGCTGCCAGGCACGTGGGGTTGTTTCGCCCGCTTAGTTGTGGTGAGTTTTGTGCTCGCGGGCTGCATTGCTGCAACTTCAGGGCAAGTTGTCTGGCCTCCCGTCTGGTGTCCGGTGGGAGCGGGGTATTGAAGGTGACTCGCACGATGCGGTCACAGGCTGGTCTCGCGAGCAGGCATTGGCAGGAAGGGTGTTGGCAGCATTGAGCAAACAAAGGGATTCGCGACGGAGGAGGGTAGGAATTCCCTTCATTTAAGTACAAGCGGACTTGCTCTCCCCTGGGGGAGATAAATAATCTGGTTTTAAAATATCGCTTCTCCAAGTTCGCTTGAAGTTTCTATATGCGCAGCCGATATCAGAGGGCGCGTGGTGCAGTGGTAACGCTGCCGACATTAAAGCGCAGGCGATGGGTCGAATAAGGCAAAGTAAATTTTGCAAGCCTTTAACAGACTAGCCCTGAACTTGTGGAGTCGATCTTAGAACGCCGGTGCGTTGTCGCTGGCCCTCCGACAATGGTCGCGGGGGGGAGGGGCCCTCCTCGTCACGACAGGAACCAGGGTATCCCCCCCAGAAGTTAACACGCCGGGGTGGCAACAGGTTGGCAGGCGCTAGGGGGGAGGGTGCCGCGAGAGTGCGCCATGCTCCCCACCCTCCCCCCATGGTTCCAGCCGGTCCGCCTCCGACCTGGGGGGTCGGGTTTGGAAATGAAGAAGGACAAGCCGTGTTGAAGCCATGCAGGGCACGGGTCAGACTCGGGCGGAGTGGATCTTCGACGCTGGAGGCAAGAGCTCTGCGAATACTGTTGTTTTGAGTCGTGTTTGTGCAGTGCTACTTACCTCCAGGACTTTTGCTTGAAGTGTGAATTTTCGAGCGGACTGCTGGCATGGCGCATACAGGAAACATCCGCACCAGGTTGGATTGGTGTTGACCATTCCCCCATAGACTTCCTATTGACTAGTGGTTTATGAATGCAGAGAAGGGTGGACTTGCGCAGAGGTCTGGGTTTGCTGTTGTGAATCGGGCCCTATGTTTGTAGTCCTGGGTTTGGCTTCCTGGCATTTCTTTAATTTTCCAGGGTCAAAGGTATGGGTGATTGGCCATTCATGCGTTCTGAGAGTGGCACGATGGGCGAATAGCAGGAATTGGAGGCATGGGTTTTCCACCACTGAGTTAATTTGGTTGGGGGGCCATGCCAGGCACGGGAACAGCTTCTGTAGAAGCAGTGGCACGAGCAAGGGGGGGGGGGGGAGGAGGCTCCCCTCCCGTCTCTGGTCTGACACCTGGGAAGCAATTTTCGACTTTCCAGGGTAGGAGGGTCATGCTGCCTGAATTGAATTCCTCCTGGTGCAAGTTATGCAACCATTGGGGGGCATGTGAGTTTGATGGTCAGAGATACCCAATGTATTAGGGGAGGGGCCCGGCCAGGGGGGCCGTGGAAAATGAAGGCCGCCTTAGTGCCACATGAGGGCACACGAGTCAGTCCAGTCGTTAGGGACCCCCGAGGGATCCGCGTGCCTCGTCACTTCCGGTAAGGGGGGGGGGGGCGGGGGGAGGCAGTATAAATGCTTCTCCCCGCCCATCTGGCGGCCTCTTTGTGGCTGCCCGTTACGCTGTTTCCCTCCCTACCGCTTACCCGGCGTACGTGCAGGGTTTGGGGTGGGAGAAGTGTACTAACGTGTTATTTTGTGTTGCAGGCGGAGTTACAGGGCGATCCAGAGGCTGTAAGGTACAGACGGGTACCCTCTGCAGGAGCACAACAAGGGTGCAAAAGCCAAGTGTACCCAGGGATGTCCTAGCGTTGTCCCCTGGAAGAGCGACGGCCTATGGGCGGTTGTGGGCCTGAGCAACCGGGGGCTGCCTGGAATGCTCCGCCCCCCTTTTGGGGGCGTGAGTAAGGGCGTGGACTGGTGGTCCACCGCTGGGAGGCTTGGCCCCTCCCAAAATTGGTAAGCACCGAATGGCGACGGCCACGGTGTAACTTGGCTCATCAGGCGGGCAGGCGGGCAGGCGGCGTAGGGGGGCTTGCCTGCCCTTGGATCGCCCGTAAGATAACCCACCATGTTGGCATATTTGTTATGCAAATAAACCTGCAGCAATTTTCTCCACAAACAATGTGTCGTGTGGTTTATTTACTAATGATATTGCTGTATGTGGTATGGGGAGTGTTGCCGATATTGCCACTAAGGCCCATCAAGCACTCCAGCCCGGCTGTGTCTGCTAAGGTGGGGTGTTCAGGGCTGATTCAAGCCAAGGAAGTTCTTGCGTAACTAAAAAGACCTCCTAAATCTTGCAATACTGGCCCAAGTCTGACAGTCAATGGAATGACTACAAGGACAGTTCAGTACAACTCCACGTGCGCTGCTCGCTCACTCACAATATTCCTAGCCACGGCTTCACAGCCATTGCACACTTTGTCACTGGCATCTGTAACAAAGAACACAAAGGCCCTCATTACGAGTTGCCCTGTGTTTGATATTTCCGAACTCGATGAAATCCGAGGCTGTTTGATCGGAATTCATCGGATGCGATAAATAGCACCCAGTCATGAGTTTGTTATTCATGGCTTCCATTGGAAGCTTCTGTCATTTACGCCGTATTCAAAATCTGATCATTCACGCAATGACGTAGCACCAAACGCTGCTTCCCACGGTTGTTATTCTGTAAAGGAATTCCAGGCTGCTCTGTCCGGGTTTCTCTTGGAGCCTGTCAGCGCAGCCTTGGCTCTAGCACTGCTTCAGGAGGTGATGGGAAGGCAATGAGGGCTGAGGTGGTGGATGGCAAGAGGCCAGGATTTTTTTTTTGTATTTGTGGCAGGGAAGAGAGGAGACGCTATGTATGGCACGGTTGCACCCCATTACTACTTGGTTCCTGCTTAGCAGTTGAAAGCAGGGGCAGATGATTTGAGTGAGCCAGAAATAACAAACAGAAAGGTGAATAACAGGCATGTTTTTCACCATGGGTTGCTGAGTGTTGGACTTGGCCCTTTTTGGCAGGTTCACCCCTGAACTTTTTGCCTTAAGCTCTGACATGGTGGTAGTGGTTTTAGGCCTCTGGGCACTTTAGCACTGCTGTCCAGTGTAAAGTGCGTGCGCTCTGTGTTACATTTAGTGAGATTGGCCTGCCCTCCCATAGGAATGCATGGGGGATTCCCTGATGAATGTGTGTCAGTGGTAATTCCTGGTATGAGAGGAGCAGTGTGGTCAAGTCTAGTATGTATGAATTTGTGTGAATAAATGCTGCGCAATGGTGTGCGCAGATTTATGGTGACTGGTGGAGAAATGCCACTTTTAGAAGTTGGCATTTCTGTGTGCTATGTGTCTGCCTGCCTGATGTGAATTGCATGTCTGGCTTTGTGAGTGACAGGGGCTGGGAGGTGTGTGTGGCTCCAGGAGGGGCAGGGTGAGTCAGCGCTAGGCTGAATGGGACACCTGGGCTAATGGTAGTGGGAGGAGTAATCCCCTGACTCTGAATAGGACTGTGCCCAGGCTGTACAATGCTGGCTCCGCCCCCTGTGGTGTGTCTGAGTACCTAGCCCCCACCTGACAAAGGGGAAGAGGAGCTTGGAAAACAAAGTGCTCCTAAACCAGTTGCATCTGGTTTCCCCCCAGCCCTGTGCTTACAGACATAGGAAATGGTCCTATAAATGAAGGAGCTGTGACCCCATGAAAGTTGTTCAGTTGTGCTGTCCTGTGCTTGCTTGGAGGGGACCCTCTGCCAGGAGGAACCGCCGCGGGACCCAGCTGCTGTCTCCTGGGGGTCCCTGCGTGCTGGCCTGCCTGGCTGTGCTGTGCTGTGGTCTCCCCAGCACCAAGGACCCTTTATTTCTTTTGCCTGCTTGCTAGCGCCCCGTGAGCGCTTTTATTTTAATTTGCCAGGAGAGAGGAGCTGGCCCAGCTGCAGCGCGAGGCTGCGAGGGAATCCCCGGCGTGTGGGATTCCCCTCCTGCGCTCCTGGAAGCGGCGGGAGCCCACCCCGCATTTGTGCTGTTTCGTGGGTGCCCAACCCGCATTTTCGCTACTTAATTCGCGGGTGCCCACCCCGCGTATTTATACTTTTTTAAAAACCGGATCGGGAGCCCACCTCGCCGGTCTGTGCCCCCCTGCGTGAGGCCGCCGCCACCGAGAAAACTGAGGGCCACCGCGCTGCCAGCGGCGACCCGGAAGCCAGGCAGGGCGGCCTGGTTGTGGGCGGGGCGCTCCGCAAGAAGCCAGAAGCAAACGGGAGCCTACCCCGCGCTCCGGTGCCCAAAGGAAGAAGCCGGAAGCAGACGGGAGCCTACCCCGCACTCCGGTGCCCAAAGGGAGAAACAGGAAGCAGACGGGATCCTACCCCGCGCTCCTGTGGCAAAAGGAGAAAGGAAGCGGACAGGAGCCTACCCCGCGCTCCTGGGACCAAAAGGAGAGAGAGACCGCCCGACCAGGTGAGGAGGGGCCCGGGGGCGGGAGAGAGACGAGGTACGTTGTCGGTGCCTGCCCCCACCCACCGGGACCCAGAGAAATCCGCCAGTGCGCCCCCAGTGAGTGAGGGGGGGCTGAATGCACCGCCGCGTTGGTGCCGCTCGAGGCACATTGTCGGTGCTTGTGGCATTTTCTCAGCTGCGCCGCAGAAGCGGGCAGCTGCAACGTTTTGGGGCATTTATTTTGCGAAGCCCCAGAGTGCAACGTTGGGGCATTTGCTAATTAGGAGTCCCAGAGAGGGGCTCAGGAGGCACGCTGGTGCCCGGGCTCAGGTTCACAGCTGCCCAGCAATTAGTGGGCAGCTGCCACGTTTAGGCTTATGCACCTGCACACTTTTTGGTTTGCTGCATTGGCAGCCAGAGGGCCGGTAGACGGTCCTGTAGAGCCCTGACATTTCTGGACATAGGGCATTTGAGCCCTGGAGAAGGCCAGTTGGCCTGGGGGGTCTGTTTTATGTGGTAGGCCCTAATGTGATCCCTAATGTGTAGCACATTGATGCTGAGGATGTTATGCATACCATGTCTATGCTAATGAGGTTTGGGGCCTAAGGTGATTTATTGTCCCATGTCATTTATGTGATGCCTAGGACAAATGTGATTTATGCATAGTGTGGTTATGCTAATGTGATGCCTAAGGTCATTATTATAACAGTAGTTATTGGGTGTTTCATTACTTGTGTTTTACTTACCTGTTCTGATGGTTCTGACCGTGGCCCGATTGGCCTGGTCCTGTATATAATTCCCCTGTGAATATTGGGGGTGCCAGTTGGCACCGTGTAAATGTGTGATTACGTTTCTAATGTGTTTTATGATAATACAAAGGCTATTTTTTATATAACCTTGTGTGGAGTTCCTTTTGTGGTGTGCCTAGTGTGTTGCTGCTGTGTGTGTGTGTTGCGCAAACGCTTTACACATTGCCTCCGGGATAAGCCTGACTGCTCGTGCCAAGCTACCAAGGGGGTGAGCAGGGGTTATCTTTGGCGTGTAACTCCCTCGCCCTGACTAGAGTGGTGGTCTCTGCCTGGCTTTGGCGCACGCCTTAGCCAACCAGAGATCCCATTTCTAACACTGAGTAACATCATAGACAACTCGAGCTTCATGGTTCTTTTCTGTTTGATGTTACTCAGAACTCAATGAAAACCATCTCGGTTATTCACTGCTACCCTTCTACAATTCTGTATGTCGCCTATATTTGGTAATTACCTGCCATTTTTCCCCCCGATAAATTTCAGTAGGTTTGACCAGCTGACATCTATATGCCAAAAATTGTGAGTATGCGGTGTTAGCCACCAAACTTACCAAACTCACCAAACTCATAATTCTGATATGTGCCGTAACAGTAGTTACTGAATTTATCACAATTAACCAAGGCACTCTTAATGAGAGTGTAAGCAGGTAAGCCTTTTACAAGTTCCCGCCGCTCAGCACTAGGGCTGAAGGCACAACTGATTCTCTTCAGCCCAAAGGCCCTTGAAAGAAACAAAAAAAAAAGTTTCACCCTAACCAAACACAATTGGCCAACACAGTGGCAAAGCATGGGGGTCATGGGCCCTGGTGCTAGCAATGAAACTAGCCCCCACACCACATCCAGTATTAAAATACTGATATAGATGAGGTGCGGCACACCAATCACACCCCTGGACTCTGGTGTCACTGTACCTGCTGCACTAATGCAATTGACAGGTCTCCAAGTTCAGGGCCGGACCGGTATCGCAAACCAGCCCTGGCAATTACAGGGGGGGGTCATACGTAATTGCCAGGGCTGGAACACTGCTGTTGCGCTTTTGTTACAAGGGGCCGATTATGCAGCACTGCTGCAAAACCGGCCCGAGCTACAAAAACGCCCCCCACAGGTACAAAACCGGCTCCCACCCTTCCGGCCAACCGGGGAAACGCCCGGTGCTCGCTACGGCCAGTCCGGCCCTGTCCAAGTTCCTCATTCCACTGGTCTCGCCTTGTCTCCTCCTTATTTCCCCCTCACTCTCCTCTCATCTCCTTCATCCATTTAACGATCTCCTCTCTTATCCCCTTCGTGAGTCACTTTCTTACCCCTGCTCTGTTTCACACTCATCCTCATCTTCTTCCTCCTTTCTCTTCCCTTTTCCTTGCCCACTTTGCTCATCCTTATCTGCTTCCTCTTTCTTGCTCAACCTTATTTCCTTCTCCCATTCTGTCACCTTTTTCTGCCAGCCTCCCCCTTCTGTCTTCCTCTCCTTTTCTTTCATTCCTTTCCTCTCTCTTTTTTATTGTGCCCTTATTTGCTACTGCCTCCGTACCCCTCACCTCGATAAGAAAACACAGCTAAGGCCCTGGCATGCACTGTCTCTAAAGAAAAACTGAGAATAGACAGCCTCTGAAATAACACCAGCTGGTGCAGGGTGGGTTGGGCCCCCTCTCACCTCTGGGACCTGGTGCATTGCTGCGCCCCTGTGTCAAAAGGAAGGTCCAATAATTAAATGTAGTCAAAAAGGAAAAGATTACATTTAAGAACAGGGCAACTCGCATTGGCACAGCCTGATGTGAAGAAACCCTTATCATGCTACTTAGAAAAATATATATACAACTCAATCTCACATTAGACTAATGTAAAGTAAAACATTTCCACCTAAATATATTTAAAGGAACCTCCATGCATTTACAAACAAGCATTGGCATAGCCAATAGGTCTCGCCTTTGGGACCTTATAAGTGTTTAGCCATGCAACAGTTGATGCAACAGTTGATGTTGTTGCACCAAGGATATTGTGCTGCATAACTAAATACTTATAAGGTCCCAAAGCGAGACCTATTGGCATTGAAAATGCAATAGGTCCGCCTTTGATTAAGTTAAAGCCATTTGCTTTGCTAATGGTATTTATAGCAAAGCAAATGGCTTTAACTTAATCAAAGGCGAGACCTATTCGATATGTGCAGTTATGAGAGGAATGCATTTTGTTTTTAGCTCTGCAAAGACTATTTTATAGTTGACTGATTACTGCAATGATGAAGGCTTTGCCAGGCTTTTATTAACGGAGGCATGTACAGCGGTGTTAATGCTGTTATGTGACTCCATTGTAATGAGCCGGCTGAGGCTTTGCCAGATATTTATGTATTACTGTTTGTGTTGGGGGTGGGGGGGAATTAATCAAGCCCAGCGCCAGCTGAACGGAGCGCAGCATCCAGCTGCCACTGGCAATTTAAACACAAGAGATGCATCACCTGGCGAGAGAAAGGAGGGACGCCGAGGGAGATGGAAGGAAGGGAGACAGAGAAAGGGAAGAGAGGGATGGAAGAGAGAGCAGGAGAAAGAGTGGGCAAGCGACGAGAGAGGGGTGGAGGAGCTGAGACGGCAACAGAACGTGGGATGAGTGGGAACAGGGAGGGGGGGGAGCAGGGCGAGAAGGGGCGACCGCGGAGCCAGCAGAGGAGAGAGAGGGAACAAACAGAGAGAGAGGGGGGCAAGAAAGAGAGATAGAGGAGGCAAGAAGAAAGACTGAGAGGGAACATATAGAGAGAGAGGAGGCAAGAAGAGGGAGAGGGGACAAACCGAGAGAGAGGAGGCAAGAAGAAAGACAGAGGGAGAGGGAAACAGAGAGTGAGAGGAGGCAACAAGAAAGTCTGAGAGGGAGAGGGAACATACAGAGAAAGACGGAGAGAGGAGGCAAAAAAGAGAGAGAGGGAACATACAGAGAGAGAGGGGGCAACAAAGAGGGAGAGGGAACATACAGAGAGAGGAGGCAAGAAGAAAGACTGAGAGGGAACATACAGAGAGGAGGCAAGAAGAGGGAGAGGGGACATACAGCGAGAGAGAGGAGACAAGAAAGACTGCTAGGAACAGGCGCTGGGCGGGAGCCCTGGCAATGGGATAGGGTGGAAGAGGGAGGGAAGCAAGAGAGAAGACGACGGAAACTGGTTTTGGTATCATTGTTTCTAAATGATCTTTGCAATGCGGTGTGTGCACGCGTTGCTGTGTGGTGATTTAAGCACAACCGACCACGCATTCTGTGACGCACTCTTTGCTTGTGGATGCGCAGGAGCTGGCATATTGAGTGATCGGCATATATACTGCGGAGAGGGTGGGTGGCTTGGTCTTTGGTGGTCTTGTCGAACAGCCTCGCCGCTTTCGAGAACGAAGAGCTGTGAAGGGAGCCCTTAATACACAGCGAAGGTGGGGGGGGAGGGCGGTGAAGCTTCTGACATCTGCATGACAAAGCTGGCGGTGTGAGGTCTGAAGCACACACTGACCTTTGCACTGGGTGAAATGGAGAAACAAGGAGTGAGACATCGGGAGCGAGTCGAAAGTGGGAAGAGAAGTGAGGGGGGGAGGGGTGAATGGAGAGACCGAGTGTTGCGCCCGCCACGGCGAAAGTGAAAGCAGCATATGTTTCCAATTAACGCGACGCGGCAGGGGAGGTGCGGAGGAGCATTCAGACAGCAAGCGAGAGGAAAGCCAGATGGCGCCTGATCGGGCGCTGAAAGCTGGCGGCTGCGCGCGTGCACGCGATCGTGAACGCAAGCCGGAGGCCAGCAAAAGCGTGGGGTAGCACTTTGAAAACCCACTTACTAAATGTCTCGCAGAGCAGCGCATGAGCTGGCTCAGGCGAGACCTAAAGAGCAGCGCATGCGCTGGCTCAGGCGAGACCTAAAAACAGGGTAAAAATGTTTTTTTTCTTCAAATCTACCTGCTTAAAAATACCCCAGAAGTAGAGAATGAAATAATTCCACTTCAAGACTTTATTTGGGGCCAGGATAAGGAAGTGCACTGCCTAACCTCCAGTTCTTTTTATATAGTTCTATATTAATTTTTTTAATTAACATTATAGAACTCAGTGAAGCGGAGCAGTTGTTGGTCCATTACATTTCTGTGATAAACATTTACATGGTATGCCTGGTCTGCGTGCATGTCTCATTTCTCACCTACTTATGCACTATGTCCCACGTGCTAGGGTTGTGGTGTGAGGGGGCCTGCATAAGGAATGCTCTTGGCGTATGGCTCATCAGGAGAGCGGGCGCTCATGATGCAATCCTGTGGTGGTGGTCGTGTGTGATATTGTATCAGGTATTGGGGGCTCCGTGTCTGTAATTTGGCCCACCCTTTGGTCCTACTTCCCTCGAACCATGTGAAGTATGTGCATTCTTGCACAGCTGTAGGCCCATTTTAGCCTACGTGCTCACGGTGGTCTATTGTTTTTCGCTTCCAATGTAGTCATCCCATATTGTACCATCTTGTCCCCTCCCTCCCTTATGACCGTTTATTGTCAAGGCATCTGCTGTAGCCCATTTATGAATGTCACGTAAGCAGTTATACACCGTGGGTGGTTGACTGGCTTTCAATGTCATCGCTATCTGTCTTTAAAATAACAGAAAGGCCAGGTCAATGAATCTGAGGGTGTATTTGTCTTAGGTCGGTTTTGGAATCAGCCCTAGTAGACAACTCTGCACTGTTTGGCCAGCCAGGTTTGATACCGTTTCTGCCACCGTCTCCCATGATGGGCCTATCATTGACATGACCATACCATCTAATAAAATCCCATCTATGACTATCGGCATCATGGGCAGTCCGAGCATGCCTCCTCGCACATGCGTTTTATACGTTTCAGAGTGAGATGTTTGGTGAAGGTAATTAAATTGTGTGTATTGAAATCTCTGAATCCCCAATACCCGTTTAACTTGCTCCTTAATATTTTGCCATTGGTCATCGGTGATATTTTCTTCCCATGAGTTCTTGGGTATTGGACGGGCTGTGGAGGCTCGTGCTATGAATAGATTGTACAAGCCGTGACATCCCTGTGGGCCATCCTGTATGTTAGGATCCCCTGCAATGGTACCGTCAACTGCGGCTCTTCATGTCTCCTAGCCCACCGGGACCCAACCATGTGTATTATTACACTGCAAATTAGGAAGTGTTCTGCCGTAAAGCCACGTGTGTCCAGTAAAGCTTGGAACGTTTATAACCTCCCTTCACTATATAGATCTCCTTCCATGGCCTCACCTCAAGTATCAACTAGGCGTTGCGCAACACAGGGAATGCCCACAACTTAAACGCTGGTGCGTATGGGGGTGGGATATACGTGTAGGTATTTAGTCCAGCATTTCTCTGCTGTGCTCATGAGGGCAGTTTCTGCTCCCATCATTTTAGTTGGGTGCAGTATCCACGATAATCTTGGTGTGCCACAGAGAGTTGCTTGCACTTCCTCTATTTCCGCACAGGCCCCTCCCCTCCAAGCCAGCGCATCACCACTGTAATTGTGCTACAGCGTAGTAAAGCTCATAGTCTGGGGCGCCCATTCCCCCCTCCCTCAGTAGGTGCTGTATTTTATACAGGGGTGCTCGCTCCCTGCTGTTTCCTCATATTAGATCCGATATCGCGTGATTTAGGGCCTTAAGGAAGGAGCGCCAGTATCACAGCAAACAAATACAATAGCCTGGGGAGTATCAGCATCTTGTCTATCACCACCCGGCCCATCGGGGAGGCCATCCAAAAGCCCACTGACTGTCTAACCAATCTGCACGAGCTCCCTGCATATAAATACTCAGATAGAAGTAGACACTGTAGCTCAAGACAGTGGTGCATTGTGATAACTTTGGAGGACCCATTTCTGAAAGAGAAGACCATAGATGGTCAGAGTAGAGCTGAAACCAAGAGTAATGAGAAGGACTCGCTGTGGAATATTGGTGCACCACTGGTCAAGATAACAGGTTCATTGAGAGGGTTCAGTAGATGTGTTGGGTCAGAGAGATCTTGTAAAGATGCAGTACGGGATAGAGGAGAATTGTGAGAAATCTAACAGTATTAAGACTAATAAAATACAAATGCTTTATAAAGACATTGTGTACATTGAAAATATGTCCCTATTGCCTACATTCACAAAGTAGTTAACACTTATCACCTATAAGCAGAACCAGGTCATTTGAAAAGCAAAACTGCTTTGCTATGTGAATACTCGTTAGTTAATGTTCCCCTTCAACCAATGTAGCCCTCCCTATTCCGTGCTGAGGCGCACTGAAAAGCAACATCCTACTAGGGCAGTTGACGGTCGAGTTCAAAGATGAGGCGTTAAGTGAAGTGAGAACAGAGAGCTTTATTCATATGCTCATTACACGTGGAGATCGGCGTCACAAAAGTCCTTTGGAACTGTCAAATCAGAACTCCAGGATTATCAACCTTTGGGCATAACACAGCGGGGAGAAGGAAACGTGGTAGAACAAACCACAATATAAACAGTAAAATACGACATTGGCCTGTCAAAAAGTGCACTGATACGTCACAAATTATATTCCCATTGTGGAAAAACAGTACATTTGTACAGCCCTACCTTTGTCATGCTGCAAACTTTTCTTAAATCTGGATCTACGTCAAGCCACTACACCATTTCAACTGTGGTTACTCCGCTGGTAAACGTCACTGTAAATAATTTTACTGGTTCTGACACACACCATGATTAAAGATGCTGGTTTTGTGAGCTTCCTGTAAGTGATGTCTCCAATTTTATTATAAAATGGTGCTATTCTTGGTGTGTCTCACTAGAATGGATGTTGGGTTTGGTACACATAATTAGGCATTCAGTTACAATTAACAGTGACGTGTTATGATCTGAGTGTTGCATGTGGCGCGCATTCAACAGTAAACAGTGCCAAAAGTGGCACTGGTCACAGTACAGAGTACGCAGGTTGTACCTGCTATTCTGTGCACACAGAAGGGATACATGCCCTCCTTGTATATGTCACTGCTTACTAATATTTCAGATCTGTGCAGTGTAACGCGAATCCAGACTGCACGTAACATTCCATACAATAGTGCCCTTCTTTACACAATGCTGTAGGCGCCAATGGGTATACACAAAATGTATGCTGCCGCAGGCTACACAGTGTTACAGGTGATCCCGGTCTGCCTACAGGTTCACGGAAGGCCACCAGCCCTCACCCAAGGCCCCCTCGCACCTCTCTGTCCTTGAGCCCGAGGAGCAGCACCTCCTCCATCAGTGTGAGCCGGGTCTCCTTGTTGTCCCCCTTATCCTCGTCCTCGCCATCTTCGCGGTGTCGGCTCTCCTCCTCGTCGGTTTCAGCCGTCTTGTCCTGGGCGCTACGTGAGGCCTCGGTGCGGCGCTGCACCAAGCCCGAGCTCCGCTGACTGAGGGCCGCCATGGCTCCCCCTTGTCCAGAGAGCGGCGGGCACTGCCCGGGCTCCGCTCACAATGCCGCGGGCCCCGCTGCTCCTCATGACAGAGGCCACCTATCTAGCGGCCAGTACCACCGGGTCGGTGGGGTTCATGCGGCTGGGATGCCGGAGACAGCAGGTAATCCCTGCTCTCCTATCGGCAATCGGCAGAGCATTCTCCGGAAACGTCGGGTGAGCCGAGGAGCATTAGAGACTCGAGAAGACTGGCTAGACGATGACTTTGGATGTGACAGTGCAATTCAAAACAAGCACTGAAACACAAGTGCGGCCCCGTGCCGCGGCCGCGAAAGTGAAACAGTACTCGAGGTTTAAAGAAGTGGGAGGGGTGGGGGGAGTGCGATTCCCTTGCGGGAGCGAGCGGCGCCAGGAGCGATAATTGCTACCATATGGCGCCAGCTGCTCGCTCCCGCAAGTGAATCACCAAACGTGCACGCGTTGCCATTGAAGGCAATGGAACGCGTGCACGTTTTTGGCTGAAAAGCCGAATCGATTGCAAAAGGTCTTTTTGCCTATGCAGCGCATGCGCGCTGCGTAGGCGAGACCTAAAAAGAGAGCAACTGCAACAAATAGACCTAACTGTTCCAGGAGTGGCAGTAAAGAGCAGGGGTGCCGGAATGCTACAGAGGTATTGTGTCTCAAGCTTTTCTGTAGCCTATGGCACTGAGATTCAGCTACCTTCCATCTTTACACTGTGCCCTGGAGAGCCACAGAAAATAATCGAGTCCACCTCTGGTGGCATGTATTTTACAATCCATCAGCGATAGGATCATAGCAAGCAAACTTCCATGAGTTGAGCTGCTGCAGACTTACTCTTTCATTCTCAACCTTCAGGAATGACAGAATACATTGGCAAGTGAGAGACAGCATTATAATGTCTTATTAATGTTTCAGAGGAAAGGGCAAAGCCGGTGAGCACTCTCCCAATCTTAGGACGACCTTACATCTGCTTCAGACTATGCCCCTCTTGCCTATCATGGTTTTATTTGGCATGGAAAACCAGCATCGTGAATTGGCAGGCGTCTAGAGGTTAGGTCCTAATGTCATGGCCTTTATTATTTTGTCAAGACCTACCCTGTTCGTCTTTATCTAGTATGCCAGCTCTTTAAAAAAAGGCTGTAGTCTGGATTAAAGAACATTAATCGCCTGTCCATGCTGGCTGTAAATATTCCCACTAGTATGACGACCAGGCAGGGAGGTATCACATGTAGAAATCCCACTCCACCGGGTCAGACCCTTTTTACTCCTGCCTGGCCTTTTCTGCCTCTTCACTTCAGGTCCCACATGGCAGGGGGGGAATGTGATTCGACCTACCTGGGAGGAACCTCTGTGGCCACATCTTCAATGGTGGATGGTGCCCTCCAGGCTCCCTTTTGCTCAATTCAGAGTGTCTGGAGGAGGTCTGCCAGTGTGTCCCTCATACAGTATCCAAGATTAACACCAGCAAAAGGCTAGTCTTCCCTTGGGCGGTGCATGTCGCGTCACTTCATACAATTTGATGCCTCCATGCAAATTAGACCGTGTCCACAGGCAGGGACTGGTGCGGGTTTTTATTGGGGATCCCCACCAGTCACAGCAAGCGCTTCTGTAAAGGTGCAGTAGCCCATCACCAACTATAGTGAGGGAGCTATTACTCTTTACATAATGAGCATCTGACATTTGTCCCTAGGGTCCCGGCCCAGATCTTGGCCATTCAGTGGGGTTACATGGGCTCCTTGCTTCTAAAATATACTTTGTAGACTGCCTCATAGCAGGTTAGCACCAGCAGGCAGTGTTTCATACATGCATGCCTGTGCAATAGTGCACAGCATTCGCCACTCAGCAGTTCCATCAATAAAGGTGTTTTATGTTTAAAAAGTTGGCATTAAGTCATACAGAACTACTTTACAGCAAGATAATTTCTACTTTTAAGTTGTGCATTTGGCAGTTTAAAATCTCGAGGGTCATTCACTTCTTTATTCAACTGGGTCTAATAGTGTTGTGTGAGTATGTATTGATGGAACCCTTGTGGCTCCTGATGGACTCTGTTGAACTGTGACGTAAGCATTAGAGCGTAGTGAAGGGAATGCAGGATTAGAATGTTAAGTTTGTCGTTACATGCAGAAGAATAAAGACATGTTATACTAAGCTCCGTGTGTGGTGTAGTCATTGGCGAGTACCTGGGCTGGGGAGGACGCTACAACTGGCGACGAGATAGGGGATAAGTAACCCGAAGATCTACAGTGCTGCCCCAGAGAGTTTGCTGTGGTCCATCAAACTGCTCGTGCAAGCCACGTGTTCCTCCGTCGAAGTGCAGAATCGACGTTTGGTGTATGAGGAATCAAAGCGCAGCCCCAGTTCCCTGTAAAGCATTTGAAGTTAACGAAAGCTTCACTGAGAAGTCTAGACATCAGTGGCCGAGAACCTGCTGGGAAGGCCACAAAAAGAGGTACTGCTATATTATGCAACACAAAGCTGTACATTCATATGGAGTGATAACGCTGTAGGCGGATGCAGCCAGTTTTTGAGTCCACAGTGCAAGATAATGCTGCAAACAGAAGGGCTGCGAGGCAGAGATCAACCAGGTGTCAGACAACACAAAGAGATGCCTAAAGTCAAAGGGATACAATAAATGGTAATCTGCTTACCAGTACTTATTAAAGAGGGTCGGCTTGCCACAGTACTGGAGGGAGTAACCCCAGGGGAAGCCCCTGGGGTTGTGCTTGCAGATCCGTCCATACCTGCAGCGGCACACCACCAAAACTGCCAAGTGGGTCTCAGAACAACACCAAAGGTCTCCAAAGTTCGGAAAATTAAGAATGGCGATTGGAATCATGAATTTTTTTTCCAGTGAAGACCAAGCAAGAGGTCACGTTTCCTGTCATTAGTAAAGATGACCCAGAGGCCAGCACGTCACAAGACCTCAGAGATGGTTTGCATAAACAAGATCACCAAGCAGAGTCGGAAAGAGCTATACTCTCCACATCCGTAAGTTTCGCCAATGGTTACAATGCCGCCGCCTTCTTGAAACCGCCATTTGATACTGCCAAAAAGCTGAATATTGGTGATAGATGGACTGCATGGATAGAGACCTTTGATGATTTCATTGATGCAATAGAAGAAGCATATAACAAGATTATAAAGTATCTTAAGAATCTTGCTGGTGAAGGTGTAAAAGAAGTCAAGAAAATGCTGCGAGCTGACAAAATTACATGTAGTCA
This sequence comes from Calotriton arnoldi, assembly GCA_963921515.1. Classification (NCBI taxonomy): domain Eukaryota; kingdom Metazoa; phylum Chordata; class Amphibia; order Caudata; family Salamandridae; genus Calotriton; species Calotriton arnoldi. The sequence continues at coordinate 986,084 of CAWUFW010002910.1, read as the reverse complement.
AATGAAAGCAGTCTTGAATCTCAAGTTCAATCCAATGCTGAATGTAGATTACGAAAGGTACATCTTCAGTCAAGAACCACAGCAGTGGCGGCTGGTGAAATTTGAAAATGGAGGGGCTGAAAGAACACAAGTAAAACTTAGTGAAATGCAATAAGCAAGTTAAGCTTGCCCCAACTCTTAAAGGAAAGATTCAGGGCTACTTATGCTCATGTTTGTCCACCTTGGTATGTAAATGCAATGGAAACACTGCACTCTGCCTCGCGTGATAATTTGGTGGAGGACTGATGTCAAACATGCATTAATTTCATTATATTCTAATACAATAAACATTATATACAACAGTCCAGAAGGTGGCGCTGTTTTATTACAATACTTCAGAACAGCTTTGCATTGTCTCACGTAAAAGACCAGAGAAATGTAGGCATTTAAAATATAGTAATCCAAAAAATAAGACTTTTTACATCTTTCACTCAGTAAAATCTAGTCACTCAAAGTGCTACAGTCGTAACTTACTGTGAAATAGGAACAGTGGCATATTTCCCTTAAACACATGAAGAACCAGTACTGATCTTTGTAAATAAGTACATAAAGTACCTGGTTCTGCAGCATTTAGTGGAGGATTCTGAACGCCCTCTATAATCAGCTTTGACAAAACACAGTCAAAATATGCAGTCTGTCAGCAATTGAACATTGCAGATGGACTGTTACAAAAGAGAAGTCTCGGACTGTACGAGTGACGTGGCTGATGACTGCATTACGCTGGGCTTGAGCGTACACAGCCCTGCGAGAAAGGATTTTCTCGACGTGATGTTGTCACCTCTGCAGAGCCCTTCCTATGATAATCAAGGGCTGTAAAAGGATAAGCCCTAAGGGAGAGATTCCCATACATGCTGGGCTGAACTTTCCGATGATGCTCGGAACGGATGGAAGACGAGGCCCTTTGTAAGTAAGATTAAGAGAAACATTTACCAGAGCACAAAATTGGAGGGGCGTGGCCCCAAAGCCCTAACGCAGAAACTGCCCCTGAACCACAGAAAGCTAGTGAGACCCTCCACGAATTTGTTGAGAGACTGGATGCACTCATCAAGCACTGTAAGTTCAATTAATTTAATGATGAGGAAGCTATACACTTCAGATTGATTGATGGATGCTTGTCAGACTTGTTCAGACAAAGAATGCTGAGAGAAACTCTTAGTCTAGACCAAGCTCTCAAGGCTGCCTGGGCTGAAGAGCGTGCTGATCAGCAAGCTGCTGATATTGAGGCCGGAGGTGCCCAGAGTAAATTGGTCATGAGTGTGAAAAGTAAGCCAAAACACAAGGCAGAGGGGCACAGAGTGATTTCTCCACAGACAAAAAAGTTGTGCTTCAGGTGTGGATTTTCGTTTCCACACGAATGTAAGTGTTCCGCCATTGGACAAATCTGCAAAGGCTGAGGAAAAGAGAACCATTTTGTAAGGTTTGCAAGGCGAAGGAAAAAGTAAGTGTGTCATGGTGCGAAGACAAAATTGCTGCCCTAACATTCCAGAAGCTACATTCAGCGTACGCCCTTAGGGCCAAGCGACCAGATAATCAGAGGCAAATCGGCACCAAATGAAGTCGATCGACATCTAAATCTTCGTCACACAGTTCTTCAGTATCAACGTCAAATGAAAGTGAAGAAGATGGTTATGCCATGTTGATGTTTACCTCAGGGAAACATGCGCATTTTGGACTAGCTGCCTGTGAGGAAAAATACCAGTCTTAGAAAAGTCGACATGACAGAGCACCAAAGGCATTCAAACATTGTCTGAAAATAACATTAAAGGTTGTTCAATACCTTTCATTATTGATAGTGGCGTGTCAAGAAATATTATGCCTGAGGAGAAATATAATGGACTGTCTCCATTGACCCCAACTTACACCATGGAAAACTAAAATGTATATGTGGGCTGCATCAATGCCACTAAAAAGTCAAGGCTTATTTGTAGCAACGCTAAAACACAAGAAAACAAAAGTGCAAGCACCCATTCATGTACTGCAAGGTACGGTATCAAGTGCCTGTTTACTCAGCTTCAGCACCACTGCTGATATGGGACTGATATCTGTGAACTATAACATGATGCTCATCACGAAATAGTAAGCCAATTCCCTTTGTTGTTTCATGGGTTGGGGAAACTCATTACTCTGAAAGTTCAATTACACATTATTGAGGACTTCCTATTGCTCAAAGACACAGACAAATTGCTTATCACTTACAGTAAGCTGTTGAAAAAGAACTTGTATCCTTAATCAAGCACAATATCATTGAGCCTTCCACTGGTCCAACTCCATGGGTTTCTCTCTCAGTGGTAATACCCAAAACGGACAGTGAAGGAGCTGTACGCATTTGCCTGGATATGCGTCAAACAAACCAGGCAATTGAAATCGACGACATACAGGCCTACACATTGCTGACATGAGAACACAATTAAAAAAAAAAAAAAAAATGTATTGGCATTTTAAAACAATGCTACAAACAACAAGCCAGTTGCTGATCGATACATAGTTATCTTTACATCCGCATACCATGTCAATTACAAATGTTATTCCATGCGTGCACGATCCTCTGCTTAGTACATGAGGGAATTTAGATTCATCCTACTTCAAAAAGCATCTGCTAAAACCCAAATGACAGTTTAAAAAGAAATCCACAACATCTCCCTCCAGGCTTTGCATAGAGAGTCTCGGTGGCATAAAAACAGCGTCTTTTTTTTTCAACAAACAGCCGTCCCCGGTTTCCGACCTCCCCCAGGCTGCCTGTGTTGGTTCACAAAGACACAGATTCCATCTGCGTATCTCCATCAGCCTCCTGACGCTCTCAGACCCACGTAACAAAAGGTTCCCACATGTCCCTGGGCCTGGATGCTGAAGGCATCAATTCCCAAAAGGTGGTCAATTGTGAATGCCCAAATGTGACGTCTCGGATCAAATCATTTTTAGAAGGATCCCTCTTTCGCCCCCAGTGCATGGCTATTTGGCGTTTAGCAAATAGAAGTAACAGCGCCTGCAGTTTACGGAATTTAACTTGCGTATCCTTCACATAACCCAACAAGCCCTGTAGGGGGTTGGGGTCGTCAAGCGTACCTATTATCTGGTGGATCGTAGTAAATATGTTGGACCAAAATAATGTCAGCTGTGGACAGCTCCATGCCATATGTAAAAAAGTAGCTGGAGCGAAACCACATCTTCAACAGCTGTCATCATCTTTCAGTCCCATGCGATGCACACTGGACGGTGTCCTATAAAATATGTGCAAGAACTTAAAGTGGATTAGGCGAAGTTTATAGTTAGGGGACAAAGCCGTGAGTTGGCAGCAACAATAAGCCCACTGGTCCTCCGTGAGTGGAATTTGAAGTTCTTCATTCCATGCCTGGAATGCCCGTGGCTGTGTCAGAGGGGCCGAGGTTTGGATGTGATTATAGATCCGTGTAATTAGTCTGCGTGGTGAATCTGATTTAAGCACGTTCTCCAATGCAAGCAGGGTTGGCGGGGAGTTCGGGAAAGTGTCATGTAAAGACCGACATGCACCCCGAAGTTTGTAATATACGAAGAGTTCGGAAAAAGGCACAGTCTGACACTGAGACCGGAGGTGGCCGAAACATCTCCTCTGGATAGAGGTCTGCAAAAGAACGTAGGCTCATTTTTTGTGCTAAGGTCTTGCTGATACCCTCGCCCATGTTGGGCAGCATAGGGTTGTGCGCCAGGGGTATGGACGGGGCATATAGTATAGGAATGCCAGCTCTTTCCCTTAACTCATTCCACGCCCACCGCAAGGTTTCTACCGTGTCTATGCCATCTCTGGGACGCTTGTAAGTCTGATATAGAGCGACTTGTAGGGGGACAGGCGCCGCAGCATCCGTTTCCACAGCCGCGTGGGGTTGAAAAGGAGTCGGGTGTACCCAGTGGTGGAGAAACTGAGCCTGAGCGCTCCATGCATACAATTGCATATCTGGGGCTCCCAAGCCGCCCTGACGCAGAGGGAGTGTCAATAGGTCCCACGAGACACGCGCTTGTCCGCCCGTCCAGACCAACGAGACCAGTAGGGATCTGAGAGATTTAAAGAAGGCTTGCGTGAGGGGAATAGGAATGTTTACGAATAAATAAAGAAATTTCGGCAGTATCACCATCTTGACCAATGCTATTTTCCCGGCTAGGGAGAGCGGGAGCTTAGCCCATGCAGTGACCTTCCCTTCCAACCATGTTATGGCGCGCCCATAGTTCATGTCCCATATGTCTTGCATATTTCTACTGAGCCATATGCCCAGATACTTCACAGGTTCGTCCGCCCATTTAAGAGGGAACTCGGAGGGAGCCAGGGTAGTGTCGTCTGTTAAAGGAAAAATAACTGATTTGGCCCAATTAATGGAGATGCCAGAAAGGCCTCCAAATCTAATAAATTCCCGAAGTAATGGATCAAGGTGCGACCCCGGGTCAGTCACGTACAATGTGACGTCATCAGCATATAGTGAAATTAAAAGGCTCCTTGTGCTAAACCCAATCCCCTTGGCGGTGTGGTGTTGCCTAATGCGTGCTGCTAGCGGCTCCATCGCTATTGCGAAGAGCAGAGGGGACAATGGGCATCCCTGCCTTGTACCTCGCAAGATACCAAACGGTAGCGACAGGAGACCGTTCACTCGGATCCGAGCCGTTGGCCGTGTGTAGAGCAGATGAATCAGATTAATAAACAACGGACTGAACCCCATGCGACTCAGAATTGCAAATAGATACGGCCATTCAAGCATATCAAACGCCTTTGTAGCGTCCAGGAAGACTGCAGCAGCTTGCAAATCAGGGTGTAAATAATGCAGTACTGAAAATAAGGTCCTGAGGTTGTGGGAGGTAGATCTCCTGGGGATAAAACCCGATTGATCTGGGCGGGCGATCAATGGGAGGAGGGGCTGCAACTGATTTACGATCAGCTTCGCCAATATTTTCACATCCACGTTTATTAATGACAGCAGTCTATATGAGTCCAATTCATTTTCAGGCTTCCCGGGTTTCAGCAAGGTAATTATTATCGCTTCGCACATTGACGGTGGTAAGATGCCCGAGGCCTGAGCCTCCTCATATAGCGCTATTAAGTGCGGCGCTAGCTCTTCTACATAAGTCTTATAGAATGCGGTGGTTAGTCCGTCCGACCCAGGGGCCTTGTACAGCGAGCGGTAAGCTCTTGATGACCTGTGTGACATCCTCCACCGTGAAGGGGATGTCCAGATATTCCCTATGCCTCTGACCCAACCAGAGTAGTTCCAGTGAATCGAGAAAGGGTAACAGGCCCTCCGGACGAGATTCCTGGGTAGTAGTGTATAGTTCAGAGTAAAAACGGGAAAACTCGTCTAAGATGTCTTTCTGGCCTCTAATGACAGACTGTTGTGTACCTTTCAGCTCAGTTATGTAAGCAGTGGACCGTGGGGTGCGAATCATTGCCGTCCGAGTCCTCCCCGGCCTGTCCCCCTCCCCGTATCTTCTGGCCTGGGCGTGTTTCCCTAAAAATTTAACTTCGCGCTGCGCCTCCTCCTCAAATTCAAGCAGTTTCTCTTTCAAAAGGGCCAGCGTCTTGGGATCACTAGAGGAATAAAACTGTGTTTCCAGCTCCTTGATCTGATTTTCTAGATTTGCAAGCGTACCCCGAATAGCCTTCAACACCCCAGCCTGCCGGGCGATGCAATTACCCCTGATTACCGTCTTAAAAGCCTCCCATAAAGAGGCCTCAGTATCAACCTATCCAGTGTTAAGGGTAAAATAGTCAGTGATATCCCCTCTGATTTCTTCCTTGAAAGCCTCGTCTAAAAGGGCATCTGACGTTAACCGCCAAGTAAACAGACGTGGAACTGAGTTGGGAAGCACTAAGCGCAAAAGACAAGGCGTGTGATCCGACAGGGATCTAGGGAGATGTGAGACCTCACTGGTCCATGTAGCAACATCACGTGACACCAACCAGAAGTCTAATCTTGACCACGCTCTATGGTGTTCAGATATACACGTCCCCTCCTTGGTCAGTGGGTGACTACGTCTCCAAATGTCCACCAAGTCTCTGTCTAAAATAATGGCATTCAATGCAGCACTAGCTGAGGGGTGTAATGTTCGAGATATCCCTTTCCGATCCAAATCGTCATTTAGTATTGCATTAAAGTCCCCACCCCAGATAATGGTTTCACAGTTCGTCGCCCTTACTCTGGCCCATATATCTTGAAAAAAGCTAGGAGAGGCGACATTGGGGCCATATACTGCAACTATCACAACCGGAATCCCACCTAGAGTACCCAGTATTATGATGAATCTACCCTCTGAGTCGGTTTGTAGTTCACTTTCCTTCCAGTCAAGACTCCATCTGACCAACACGGCCACCCCCCTAGAGTAATTTGAGTTGATGGATGAGTACACCGAGCCCCATCTACTGTGCTTCAGCCTGGGAGAGGGTGTAACATTTAGATACGTTTCCTGTAACACGCATATATCTATGTGATGTCTTAGCAAATATGAGTGGACAAGCCTGGATTTCCTGCCGTCATTCAGCCCACGGATGTTCCATGTTAAAAAATTTAAACTGGTCATATGATGGCAAACATAATATAGTGTAAAATTACAGTAGGAACGAAGCACAGTATCATGATCGGTGGCACCCAGTTGCGGTCGGCTGAACTGTATAGCAATGGTCTGGCAAAAAACATAACATCAAACCCCCCCAACCCACCTCCCACTCCAACCCCCCCAATCAGGTTGTAGAAGACCCGCCCCAAACATCTTAAAGAAGAAAAACAACAGGGAGGGAGCTCTCCCATAGGGGCGCAGTACCACCAGCGTACTCCCCTGCTAACACAGGGTGGCCAAGAGAACTGCAGAGAGCCGTGCCTGTCTCACAATAAGTTTAAATGATACCAGCACATCGTAACTAGCAGTTCAGGAGCATATTCAGGCTTTGCAGCCCAAAACAGTAAGAGACTTGCAGGTCCCAGCCCAACTCAGCTTGCTGTGTAACCAGCCATGCCCGGCTCGTAAGCATTTTAAGTGACAACAAACCCCCATATCAGAGAGAATTGGAACACAAAACTGTTAAAAAAAAAACCCCAACACAGTAAGAGTCTCACGGGCCCCAACCCATCTCAGTGCATAGCAGCTCCAGCAAGGGACGTATCGGGGCTGGAGCCTCATCAGTCATTGTCACTCAGCCGGGCCTCTGCGGAATCCGCAGAATTGGAACTTTGTTTGGACTTCTTCCCACCAATGTGTTTAGCAAATTTGAGGGCGGACTTGGCATCCGTGAAGAAATGTGCAATTCCATCGTGAGTGACTTTGAGCTTGGCGGGGTATAATAGCGAATAGGGAATCTGAGCCTGTATCAGGAGACGTTTAGCAGGCAGAAACTCACGCCTCGCCGACTGCACAGCGGGCGTGAAGTCTGGATAGAATGAGATATTATTACCTTTGTGTGTGATAGTCCCCTTCTCTCGGGCCAGACGCAGGATAAGATTGCGGTCTTGGTAGTTCAAGATCCTGGCCAGGATGGGTCTGGGTGGAGCTCCGACTGGGGGTTTGGGACCTAAGGCACGATGCGCTCACTCTACTGCGAATACCGCGGATAGGTTGGGGTCAAAGAGCTCATGGAGTAAGTCTGCTATGTAGGTCTCCATCTTGGCGATGGCTGTCGTCTCCGGTATGCCAGTAATTCACAGGTTATTGCAGCGGGACCTAGCTTCCAGATCCTCGTTCTTGCCGCGAATGATGCCTAACACTTTATCCATAAGCAGTAGCTGTTCCTTGGTTTCAACTTGGAACTCGTGGAAGTCTGAAGCCCGGTTTTCAAGCACATCGAGCCGGGTCTCGTGTGATCCCACCTGTGTTTTGAGAGCATCCAGTTAGGAAGTCAACGTATCCAGTTTGGTATCAATGTTCCGAAGGCTAGATCTCATCTCGAGCATCAAGGTGCGCAGATCCTCCCCTCGGTCTTCCGTCTGTGACTCTGGCGGCCTCTCCGCGCCGACCTCTGGATCCGACTCCGTGAGTCTCGTGGTTCTCCTGTGGTCGAAGGTCAGCTTCGCCTGCTTTGCGACCTGTTTGCCCATGGCTCGCCCAGGTGCGGCTGGCATCTCCCGCAAGGCCCTCCGGCTGGCAGTCCACGTGGAGGGGATCAACCTCTAAACTTTTGCACCAATGACAAGTCTTCCTTCACTCCATAGACATGAGGGGGGCCAACAGTCAACATATGCCACACAGGTCCGTTTATGGGATGAGCAGCGGTCTAGCTTCCAGTTCCTATCCAGCCCAATGCATCCGCTCCGAATCCAACGCTTCTGGTTCTTATGCTGTATCGGGCGTAGACCCCAGATAGCGAGAGCCCCTGCAGGCAAAGCACACTCACCAGGCTCAGCAAAATGAAGTGTGTTCCCACAAATTGAGACATCTATGTGCCCCGCACTCCTGTGCTTGCCCTATGGTGCACGCTGACGCTGGACACTTCAGTGCACACAGAGCGGTCCCACCTCTATGGCCGCTGCACTCGCCGCAGAAGGGCGCTGCCTCAGGGACACAAAATGGCGCTCAGGTCTCGCGCCCAGCTCCAATCCACCCAGCCAGACAGTCCGCTTCTGGTCCACCTCAAGCAATGTCTCTGCTCGCGCCTCGGGCGGCCCGGGGTCCCAGCGATGCCCCTCAAGTCTCAACTACGGGGCGGGAAGCCAGCAAGATACCCACATGGACCCCGGGTCGGCGCTGCCCCCATCCGCACCGCAACGCTGCCTCCTCCATCTTGCGCCTCCCCACCGAGTCCAAGGCTGCATAGTCCGATGCTGTCTAGCGGGCCGGCACCTCACCTCTTTAACTCCGGCGCTCTTCACCGACTTCCCGATCTCGGAAGCGGCCAGATATCTCCTGCGCAGAGCGCGGCCTTCCCCGCAAGGAGCGCCACGGGCTCAAATTCCAGTGCAGCCGGCCCGCACACCAGCGGCTCCAGTGTGCGCGGCCGGGCTCTCCTCCGCCTGGGTTCACCTCTCGTTTCCAGAGCCGATCTCAGGGACGCAGGTTGGCTCACGCGATTCTCTGCGTTCCGGGCTGTTCTTGGGGATGTGCTCTGCACGGCAACAGCTCTCCAGGCACACGGATTTATTTAGGATTAGTTCTCGGCCGGCGGAGCTCGCTCAGCTAGCGGCCATTTCGCAGCTCAGCAGGCCACGCCCCAATGAACACAATTAAATGGTGCAAGCGTATTCTCTCGCCTTGATTTGAATAAATGATATCATCAGTGAGAACTCTAGGAGAATTGCAGGTACATTACAACCTTTTCTACACATGTTGATCTGTTCTATTACAAAAGACTACATTTTGGTGTGTCATCAGCTGCAGAGCTATTTCAAGATGTTAGTCAATGTTTCATGCAGCATGTCATGAATGCTTATAATGATGATATATTAGTTTTTGGAGCTACGCAGAAGGAGCACGACAAAGCTCTCATGCAAGTGTGTCATTTGTTCGCTAATGCTGGTTTAACTTTGAATGCCGAGAAATGTGAGTTCCATAAGACAAAGTAAAAATTCTTTAGCCATATCTTTTCTGATGGGGGCATGACTCCCGATCCAGCTAAAGTGCAAGCATTGTCAAATGCCAGTCCCCCAGAAGATGTTTCCATGTTACCTTCATTCCTTGGCATTGCCAGCTATTGCTCTAGATACATACACAACTTTGACATTGTCAATGCACCATTAAGAAACTCGACGAAATTTTTTTATTTTTTCATGAATGCGAGCAAAGCTTCCAGAAAATCAAAGAAGCAATTGAGAACGCTATTGAAATGGCATACTTTGATCCAAAGCTTCATACTGAGGTTGGTGTTGACGTTTGCCCTGTTGGGTTAGGCGCGATCCTTGCACAGCACAGCGGACACCCAAATACTCGAAGACGTATTGTAGCATATGCAAGTAGAAGTTTGTCCCAAACTGAACGTGCGTATTCACAGGCTGAGAAAGAAAGTTTAGCAGTTCTGTGGGCTTGTGAACATTTCCACGTATTCTTGTATAGGAAGCCGTTCACTCTTGTGACAGATCATCAATCATTGTTGACTATCTTTGGCCATTCAAGAGCAAAAATGCCTCCTTGCATTGGACGTTGGGTTCTGCAATTGCAAGAATACAACTACACCATCGTGCATCGTTCAGGGAAAGATCAGAACCCTGCTGACTACTTCTCACAAGTGCCTCTACAGTGCCTTGGCACTCATTCTAAGACAGCTGAAGTCTACATAAATTTCATAGTGAAATCAAGCACCCCAGCTGCTAGTTCGTTGGAACAAATTGTCACTGCCACGAGTCAAGATAGTGACATGCTAAAACTGAAAGACAGTGTTGGTACCAGCACCCTCAACCTCTTACCAGTGACAGTGAATACCAAAAAATTAAAAATGTCAAAGATGAACTGGCCATTACTGAGGAAGGCATTAGTCTACGAGGTTTGAGAATAGTCATTCTGGTAAGTCTGTGACAACAGATAATTGAAGTGGCCCATGAAGGACATCGTGGAATTGTTGCCACCAAACAAGCTCTCCGAGACCAAGTCTGGTTTCCATATCTCAGCGAGAGAGTTGAAAGAAAATTGAAGGTCTGTTATTTATGCAACTGCCTGTCATTGAAAACAACTCAACACACCTTAAACATGTAAGAGTTGGCAATTCATGCATGGGAATGAATTGCTGTTTACTACTTAGGTCCTCTTGACAACGGACATCATCTGATGGTGATTGTTGATGAAAACTCCGGTTTTCCATTGATAGAAGATCTCTCATCTATCACTCAGGAGAAAGTCATTGAGAGATTAGAGGGCATCTTTGCAATATGGGGTGCTCCTGTGATCTTAAAATATGACAATGGCCCACTTTTCAACAGTCGAGACTTCAGAGACTTTCTCAGTCATCTTAATGTGAAGCATCAGAAGAGCATTCCTCTTTGGCCACTGGACAATGGCCTTGTCAAACGTTTCATGAGTACTCTTAAAAAAGCTGTCCAGCGTGCTGTACTAGAAAAACTCAACCTTAAAGCTGTCTTAAATTCGACTCTTCGAGCTTACCATTCGACTCGTCACTCAACCACAGGTGAAAGCCCTGCAGCCTTAATGTTCGGAAAAGCCATGACAACCAAGTTACCTCAATGGACCAACAGAAGATCAAATACTGAGTAAGAAATCCTCATGAAAGTTTTGGATTGTAAGAAAAAAATGAAGGCTATGCCGATAAGCATCTTCATGCAAAAAACGTTACATTCACTAGAGGAGATGGAGTGCATGTTTGTCAGCATATAAAGCGAAAGTCTGATGCTCCTTTCGATGCTGAACCATTTCATGCTGTGACCACCAAAGGACACATGGTGACTGCCCAACGTCCTGGGAAGTCCATTACGCAAGATTCATCTCATTTCCAACATGTGGCTCATCGCTGGTCAGGCACTGATGTCAATGTAGAGACTGGGTCTGAAAGGACACGTGAAGAACCCCTGACTGCGGCTGTTTCTACATCCCCAACACCGGTCATGGACACTTCTACTGCCCCCAGTTTCTGAAGACACGGTCGGGACAAGTGATCAAAGCGCCACAAAGGCTCATTGAAGAGTTATGATTGTGTATATATTTGTAAAAAAAAGTAATTTTTTATTTAACAGAGGGGGGTATGTAGTGTTGTGTTAGTTTGTAATGATGGAGCCCTTGTGGCTTCTGATGAACTCCGTAGAACTGTGATGTAAGCAGGGCTTTAAGTGGGCCGGGTCTCACCGGGTCTGAGCACCGGCAGTTTTTTAAACAGGGCCTCGAAACGGGTCTCTATCGGGCTCTGTTTTGTGCCCTGGCACAGGCGGTCCGTTTCATTCCACTGCAGTGACAGCAGGCACATCGATGTGCGCTGCTCACACTGCGCACTTCTCACAAGTTACGGCATGACCTAATGCCAATTGAGCGTTGTAGGGGAATGGAAATCCTTGCTTCTTACATCTCCCATGTGTCTGCTTTTTAAAACAGAAGTCTCCGAGCGCTGTTGCGAGTGAGGGTCCCTTACTGCACATTGCCACTTCTCTTTTTGAAACTCAGGAGCAGCAACATTGTTGTGGTGTCACCAGGGCTTTAAGTGGAAGTAATATTATATACAAGCCATAGTTGCTGCTTATTTATCTTATGCAACTAACAACCATTGACAAAGCCAATAGTCCTGGCTTATTGTAGGTATGATGTTACTTGTATCATATATCTGGATGCAATGACAGAAAAGAGCAAAATCCAAGTCGGGCGGCACACTATGCTAAGAACAGATTTTTACTTATGTGTTGTAAGCCATGCCCTTAATTACATTGCCCACGCCCCTTTGAGAGACCCCCCCAGTTTTTTCATCCCACTTAAAGCCCTGGATGTAAGCCTTAGAGCGTAGTGAAGAGAATGCAGGTTTAGAATGTTGAGTTTGTGGTTACACGCACAAGAATAAAGACGTGGTATACTAAGTTCCATGTGCGGCATAGTCATTGGCGAGTACCCGGGTTGGGGGGGGACACTACAGATCTGAGGCAATCATATAATAGGAGCACCGCCATGAAGAGATTTTGTCTGAGGCATTCATTTGGAAAACACTGCACCCAGTGGTTTTTATACTGAAATATCTTGTTTATATTTTATTACTTGCATTCCTTATGGCTAGGTCTTGTTTTGTGACAACACTATGCCTTTCAACACCTATTTCCCCCATGCCCTGCTTTAGCAACAATGCAAGCAATTTATTTTACAATATATCATTCACTAAAAAGATCATGTTTTTGATTTGGTATGGATTTTACATTTTTTGCTTTGATAAATGCAAGCCACGCATACTATCTGTAAAACGCCTTCTATACTGCACCACCTCTTTATATTAATTGTGAATAAGATTAGAAATATACATTTCTTCTACCAATTTTACTGTAATAAATTAGGATGCAAATTGTTATTCCATTGCAGTTGTGTGTTATGAAGAAAGAAAACAATTTTAGCAAATGCCTATTGTGGGAATTTTTATGGCATATGCAAACTATGCACACAAATCAGCAAGAACATTGCATTTGCAATGCTGTGCTACCAAACAGTACAATCGTTCTTGGGGGAAGGTTGCAGCCTGGGAGCAAGATTTCTCTTGTACGTATTAACCTTGCCGCGCGCTTCCAGCTGAAGTACAAGGGCGCTTCTCCCAGACTGTCTAAGAGTACCTGCGAGACCACTGATGGTGTCAGCAGAGCTGTTATCATTGCAGGCCCCGGGCAATTTCAATTCCCCAGCACCTCTAACCTAGACTGCTAAATGAAAAAAACATAATCCAAAAAAATCCTTAAATGATTCACACTGTTTTGTGAAAAAGCGAAATTGCATCTAGACTGGCCACATTTACAAAAAATTGTACACTGCTGCAACGTAAAGCAATTTTGAGCAAAATCATTGAAAAATGAAGCTGTCAGGCGTGCAAGGATATATAGGAGACATTTTATTTGCTTCACCCTAACAATTATTTGTAATGTTTTTTTCGTTTGTTTAAATAATATCTTTTAAAAGACTTTTGTAATACTTTCGTTGATTTAGTGCAATAGTCCCAAATTATTCTAGGAATCAGGGCATCCGTATAAGGCCCTCATTTTATGAGGTCCTCTGTAATCTTGATGTGGATGAAAAAGTGAATTTTACCCAAATTGGCAGTATTGGTAATGCAGTGGTATCACACTGTCTGGGTTTTCAGCTGACACATTTCACCAATGAAAATGGACACGTGCTCAGAAAAGTGCTGACATGTTGGAAAACATGCTGAAATCTCTGCAGGAACATTGTTTTCCACATTGATTTCCCACTGGTCAGCGGAGGAGGGAAGTAGAGTAAGGAACTAAGTATGACAGGAGGGCCAAGACACTAGAAAAATAGTGCACTTGTAAAATTACCCTTAAAACCTATCTAGTTTTGAGCAATGCTGTTAGTCCATTGTCCTTTAAATTGCACAATCTGCCTCAACTTTATACAAAATTCACTCACCAGGATACCCGAGGCATTGTAAAGTTGCCTGGAATTCATATTTAGTTTTCACCAAGGCAACTGACCCAATGGGGTTCCAAATTCACCATTTTCCATACTTATTTTTAAAAGGATGCACAACAATACACCTAAACTGTGCCCAAATGTACTTTTGTCCCAGTAAGTAATGTGTTGTCGTTGCATCACAGTAATACTCTACTCCAGTTCTGCAGATCCAATAATCGACCCATAAGAAAAATGCGCCCGAAGGAAAAAAAGTATTCTTTTGTCGATCGAATCTGCATTTCTCTCATTGTCCAGTTTCCTGGCAAGTAAATTCCAACCACTGGGTGTAGGCTTTTGAGAATTATCTCTACACATCTACAATTGTGTTACCTAGCAACTCCATTCCTGTTGTCACTGTTTTACTGCAGCAGCATGTTTAGATCTGGCTAACAAGCATTAGCAATGCCAGTAGGTCTGTCTTTAAAGGAATGTTTATGGTAATGTGAAGCATTACAAGTAAATAGCATGGGAATAGATATGTATTTGTGTGAAGCAAAGAACTGTAGAATAACATTGGTGGAGGTTAAAAGGTCAGATGACAGTTGCACTGTCAAGCCAGTTCTAAAAATCCATGTAGGTTAATGACTGTCCTCCTCACATATGTGCTGCTGCCAGAGAAAAACAGCATAAATTATCTATTTATCTAACTCACTTTAATAACATTTCAATTCCATGTCTGCCCCTGAACGTTCAAGCTTATGCAGCTGGATAAATAAACAAAATGTTCACAGCTGGTGGAGAGCAAGCACTTCTTTTTGTGGAAGCACATAGCTTCTGCCCAATTAAAACATGTACTTCTAGCCCTCAACATGTGGGCGGAGCCAAAGCCCCTCTGTAGTGATGCTCACATAATTGTCTGGTGATAGCTGCGCTGTCAAGCCAGGCCATAAAAACTGTTTTAGTTTTCTCCCAAGATCTTATACAGTCTACATAGAGAGAACAGCAAAATGTTAGCCCCACTTAGCCGTTAATTGGTGTACCAATGGATACATTTTGAATAGAGGTGGGCGTAATTTCAGGTAGCGTAATTACGCAAATTTACTGCAAAATGACACAAAATTACACATAATTATGCCAGATGCATCTTGCACTCAAAAAATTTTACTAAAAAATCTAATTTCGAGTTGATTTCCGGTTGCTCACATTCACAACACTGCTGATTGCGTTTGGATTTGTAGTTTTGTGCTCAAAAACTACCCACTCTGCTCCGCTGAGGTAAAAAATCTACATGAAATGTTTGGTGATCACCCTCGTTAAAGGAACTGGCACCCATGTTGAAAAACTTCCGTTCACATTCGGATTCTTAATTTTGCGCTCAAAAATTACCTGAATGGTCCTCTCCACTGGGGTAAAAAATCTAGCTGAAATCCAGCTCGCTTTAAAAATTTACCAAACTGTGAACCTCATGTTAAAATCTCTCCCGTAATTATGCAATCTCGCGCAGTGGTGTAAACTCTGTAATTTTACATATATTTTGTTATGGGCAATTACAAGGAATTCAATTACTCTGCCGTAATTAAAATATCGTCCAGGCCTAATTTTGATCAGCCCACATCCATAATCTAATAGTTGATGGTAACAGTCAGTCTTGACACAAACGGTTCCTGCATTGGGAGGAACTTTCTCTTTTTTTTTAGGTCTGGTGTTAGCCAATACTTATTGACTTTACTAAAATTATATGTATAATATACTTACTTATAGGGGCTTTTAGACAGTTCTCTTCATCAATTGTTGTGTTATTGTGTCATTCACATGTTTCTTCTGCCCACTACAGCATACAGCATGGGGCAATTGGTAACTACAAAGAGTGATGGCATTCTGCCCTTTAACAAGGAGCACATCGAATCACAAAGTAGCTACCCTAAGTGCCAGAGACTACTATAGCAATGTGTGCTTTTTGAGACCAAAACACATTTTTGTATTCAGTCATTTTTTTCGATTAACAAGGGCCCAGCAGCTTCCCCAACCATACAGTTTAGCAAAAACCATGATAAAACATAACCAGCACTGGCAAAGTCAAAACGCTGGCGGCAAGCACCAGACCAGTTTTGCCAATGCTAGTTTAATTTATGTTGTGCAATTTTGATTATCACCTATCCAGAATTGTTCTGCAGAGTCCGTTATTAGAGACTGAATTTTCTGTCTGCTTTTACTTCATTAACAGATCTCTTCTGTTCTATACTCACGTTAAACAGGGCCAGAGCTTTGCCACTTAGGTGCTTGATACCAATCGATCCAAGTAGTGGTGACCTTGAATTGGTTGGGGAAACACTTGGATTTACTAAAGAGTTCTTGATATTTGTTGGCTGTTCAGGCGCTGGCACTGTAACGTGACTTGGGATTTGCTGAGGAAACACTTGACTCTTGCTGATTGGCTGTGATGTCCTGGAGAATGCACATGTCTGTAGCACAGAAGTTGCCTGCTGCACAAACCCATCTTCCATAAGTGGGAGGCTTCCTCTCTCCTCACTGGATGACTTTGCCAGTCTGTGACTGCAGCGTGGCATCCTTGAAACAGCTGTAAGGTAAAGGGATTTGTACCGTACAAGTTGCTTTATCCTTATTTTTCTAGTCAAAAGCAGCTTCAGTGGCTCTTTCTTGCTCCTGTTGCCACGTGGACTGGTAGGACATCACTAACTTGTGTTGAGCCCCGTCTGTTACTATCGCCTTAGCTCAGCTATGATCCAGGGACAGATAAGAATTGGCTGATGAAAAAACAACACCGGTTTTGCACAGGCTTCAGAAGAAGGAGCAACAATGGAGCAGAAGATTACGATCAGTCTAAATTCAGAAGAGAAAAGCTAGGAAAATAAAAGTATAACCATTGAGGGCTTTATGGCGGGACACGGTAGTGTCTAAGACTAAAGAGGCCAACCACGGATGTCTGGAGTGGATGCATTAGTCTACTTAGGCCAACCACAGATTTCTGGAGTGGATGCATTAGTCTACTTAGGTCAACCACAAATTTCTGGAGTGGATGCATTAGTCTACTTAGGTCAACCACAAATTTCTGGTGTGGATGCATTAGTCTACTTAGGTCAACCGCAAATTTCTGGAGTGGATGTAGTAGTCTAAAGAGGCCAACCACGGATTTCTGGAGTGGATGCATTAGTCTACTTAGGCCAACCACAGTTTTCTGGAGTAGATGCATTAGTCTACCGAAGCACTGGACTTTGCCAGGATTTTAATCCTTGGCCTGCAGATTGATCGCTCTCAGTTTGTAGTAGTGAGCTCTTTACTTGCTGCACTGTTTTGCATTCGTTCAAGTGTTCCGAGAAACATCTCATGTCAGAAGTGCAAGGCCCACAGAAGATGATGTAACAACTGACATCCTCAATACCACCATCCATGAAAAAAAATATTCTCAATTGCTGGACTGAGCCTTATTCTCCTTTGCAGTGCATAATCTTTTTAAAAGTCAAAACCAGCAGTCAATTTAAGTCAATCATCTGGCCCTAAACTAACAAAATTGCCTGTTCATTTCTTCATCAAACGTCCATTAGTCTTCAAAGAAAACTTTTAGCACAACTGCAGCAAAAGTGGCAGGATCTGCTCATAAAGACAATGAACTTCACAATGCAAGACTAGTTGTACTTTGATCCTCTCCCTCTGATGGTGCTCTGGTAGGAGGTGCATAATTGTAATAATTGTTTGGGTAGTGTGCATGCATGAGACTCTGAGGAGGCCGTGCTCTGTTGCCCAATCCTCGTGAAAAATAATTGGAAAAATCTTTTGTGTTCTTAAACTTGGGGTGAATGTTCAGTTTGGCTGAGGTGGGATCTCTACCAAAAAGCAGTGGATATCCGATATCTGTCAATTCTAAATCCAGGTTCTTAGAATTTTGCTAAATTCCATCAAGTGGTCTAACCCACACATGCAGCTGATGGTCCCTGCCTGCGTTTGTCTTGTTTAGGCCTAGGTGACATTTTAATTAAACATTCAAATTTGTGAAATTGTGGAATTTCGCAGTATGTTGAATTTCTCAAAAGTTTGCTTTATTCAATTTTGTGTAATTTTGTCACTGGGGAAACTGGTTCACACAGAAACTACATGAGAGGCATTTTTACCCTAACCACTCTCCTTTCATACATACTCATGTAGAAAAATGAAAGCATGATACTGGAAAACCACATTTTAATCTGGGAATTTACATGGAATTTTGTGAAATTTCACAAAAAATTACTTAGTTTCACACCTCTAGTCTTGTTTGACGGTCAGAGTGTATAGTTTCATGTGTATTACTGGGGTGGGTAGTAGGAGGGTAGCTCATTCATGCTAGGTTTTGCCATCTGAATCACAAGTCTGGGCCACTGTTGATGCCATGCCAAGGGCTCACTTGTGGTTTGTAGTGGTGGTCTTGGTTACCGTCATAATTTGCTTTTTCGCTGCACCTGATGGAGCAGGGTAAACGAAAAAATGTAACCTCCTAATATTTACGTTGAATAATTAACACACAGGTTCGTCTCAGTAAATAACCAACCATGTACGTGTCATGATAAGGGTTATGGGTAACACGCCATATCCGTGCAAGCTAATTTACTTACAATTGTTAACGTGGATAACATAAACCTAATGATTTGCGTACTAATTAGAATAATAATTGCATGATTTGTGCTTGGAAATAAACTGTGTCGTGGCAAAGTAAAGCGGTTGGTAAGTAAGAAATAGCTTTATATGTAGTTTTTGCTAGGTAATACTTAATTGGGGTACGTAGAATGACGGGAGGGAAACGAAAAGGCTTATATTCTTTATTCTTAACTATGTTCTGTTTATCTTTATAATAGTTTGCTTAGACCTGTTGTGCCGCGATGTAAACATGGCTGCTGAGGCAAACAAGCTAGAGTACGCAGGCGCAAAATGATTTCCGAAAGTGAGAAAAGCTGTGAACAAAGGGATCATGTGACCGTCCCAAAGCCTAGGATGGAAGCGTGGTCAAGGCTGCAATGACCTTATTATACAAACGTGTGCCAAAGAAGGACATAGCGGAAAGCGTGAGAAGTTGCAGTGAATATGTGAATAAACAATGAACTGTTCAATTAAAGTATCAGAAAAGGATACAGATAGAAACCAATGTGCAAATGGGTAATGTCATGAACCCGTGAGAAACGACAGAAGTATGAACTTTCCACAAAGAACTGGTTGGAGCAAGGATATTCATAATGAAATGTATACTGACCCCAAATGGACCAATTAGAGAGAATCTCGCCCACAAAGATGTAACATTTTCACTTAGTAAGCTAGTATTAGGGTATAAGAAGACCTACTCTTAGAGAGGGGGCATGAGAGCTGCTTTTTATATTTTTGATTGAGCATGGGACGCTGCTGCTGGAGAACCTTTTTGCTTTTAATAGATTTTCCATTTTAATACTATTAGACCTTTTTATTCTTAAATTCTAAAAGGGGAAAAGAACGGGATTGTGGCGGAAAACACCATATAGGTGGTCCGTCGAGAAGGCCTGTTTTACAGTACAGATAGACAGTTTTTCGGGAGTTCTATGCTGTGATCTGAATTTATTGCTGTGACGAACTTTGTTTTTCCATCAAATAGGTATGCATTGCAATTTCAATTTATTCTTATAATGATGATAAATGTAATAATCTGAATAATAAATTTGAAACTTATTCATGCTTCTAAAAATTAGATAAACTTTATTATCTTTAAAACAATGAGTCAGTGGTTCTTTAGCTCAATGATAAATGTAAATGTTTAAAGGTTTATAGTGATTGAGCTGGTCTTAATCACCATCAACTGATTCCTACTAGTTGGTCCATCGACCAATGAGCGGAATACCTTAAAGGTTGAGAAGTATTATGTCGTTTTAAAAGGTATCCCGTCTCCTTCCAGCAAATCATTAACTGTTTTCTCCTAAGTATAAACGGATGAAACCCAGGGAATATATGAGAGAGTGAATGTTTATGCGTTGTTATGGGCCCCACCGTCATATGGATATAGTTGTGGAAAAGGGATATTTGTACCTGGACGTCCAAAGCATATAGGAGAAGAAATTGTATTGATAGCGCTGGATCACACCCATGTGCAGAGTTGCAAGGGAACTGACTATGCACTAGACAGCAATGCAGTCCAGAACAAGCATCTTACCTTGTTGTTGGCCATGTCATGCCTGACTAAATCCTGGTAACAGGGAAGTGGTTGAAGGCCAACAGGTTAAACCGGTGTCCTGTGGAGACTGCATTTCAGCAGCAAATGTGGGTGGGTCTAACACAATGGCAAAAAGGCAAAGGCCTAGAAAATTCCCAGCTGCCTGCATCATAGCACATTTTTTTCACAGACCTCCTATCCCCCATTCCTCCTGCGCCACCAGCAAAAAGAATCGCTGTGATGCAGCCATAGTACTTTTTTTTTTACTCTCCGCAGCATAACACGGTTAAAAAAACATTGACAAAGCCAATAGCTCTCATAGGCGAGACCTATTGGGTCTGCCAATGCTTGCTTTATGCGGTGCTCTAGGGTGCACGCGTTTTCATGCACAGTGTGAAAGGCTTCCTCTGGTTATGATTGTAGGTGAACAGCATGCTTTCTGAATTTTAGTCTGGTTTGATGAATTCAGTTTAACAATCCTGCAAGCAGAAACAAATTAATTAAGACTATTCGTTAAGAAGTGAATTTCATCAATAGAGCTGCTGTTGAGTTGTATTTGCAGGTCAAAAAACAAATGTGGGGGCTTAACCCTTACTTGTTTAGGAACCACTGTTGTGTTGACATATTTGGGTGATTTTAGCCTATAAAGCCTTGCGCCCGCAGATTTCAAAATGGTGAATTGTTCTATATCCCTCATGGCACAGCTAATGCTTTATGGATGCAATTGGGATGAATATTATGGGTATCAGATACCCTGAATTTAGGCCGTCTCGCCTTCTCGTGTATTGCCCATTTTTCTTGTATATGCAAAGATATATATTTATATTTTTGTATTCTGTATTTTTAAGATGCTAGGATTGTATTGAGCCTTTCGGATCAAATGAATTTCCAAGGTGTCAGTCCCCACCAAGGGAAATACTTGTCTTTTATGAAACATGAAGTGTGTGGTTAATGAACATACATCGAGTTTTTACAACTTGTAATTTCACTCGCATTTTATTATGTATTTTGTCTGTATGTTTTCGGAGCTTGTGCCTATGGACCCACAAGTAGATAACCCTAATATTATCACGCTATTGATAGTTGATGGATTGAACTGAAATGAGGTTTACCATAGACTAAAATACCCCCAGGGTACATTCTCATGATATTGCAAGTCACTGGAGTGTTCAGTGACCAAATACGAAGGGAGGGGGCGTATTTGGGGCGAAAAGGGAAGATCCTTTGTATTGTAACAGAACTCTTTTTTTATTTGTTAACAGTACTTTATTCCTTATAATTATAATACATGGTCGCATTCACCAAACCCTGACCTAAAACCACCTCTTCATAATTGGCGTCACGTTTCCTTTGTGTTGTAGCTACTTGATGTAAAACAAAAATGGGGCTTATGAAGAGGAAATAAAACTAAGAATCCTGCAGTACATGGCAGGAAAATGTTTGAAAAGGGAAAACACGACAGTCTTTCAAAGATGATGGCTGTTTTACAATGCCATGGAACGTGTTGTTTTTGTTCTCGTGTCCTGATCTGCAGCAGTTCAATTTGAGACGGTGGTTTTTCATGTTTTCTGTTCATCTCGATAAATGTAAACCGTCAGAACCAGAGCCGCAGAGGACACGGGTAGGCGAGCAACAACGTGTTTTTCGGGCATAAGTCTAGCTTACACTTGAAAAAGTTGTAACTTTATCATTTGTAGTTTATAAGGGACTCACAAAGTGCGTAAAATGCATAAATGTGTAGTTGGTGTACTCACTCATTTTTTTATTCATGGTATATTTGTACGGCGTTCTTACACTCGTACAGAGTTCCTAGGCGCTATAAAGGACGATTGTAGTGCTAATGCCAACATTTCTATTCTAAATACCTCTGGAAAATTAGACGCAAAAAGCCAGGTTTTAAAAAGCTTTCTGAATTTAAGGAGGTTGGTATCATCAGGTCCCATTATTTAAAGATATGGAATTTCAAAGGATAGAGTTTGTGTTTCTTTACCACGAGGTAAATCGTGGATTATGCTTTAGTCAGGCATATTCACATTAAATGTTTATTGTGAGGAGCCAGTGAAGCTAGTTACGGTAGGCGGACACATGATCATGTCTTTCAGATTGAACACTGATCTGACAATAGCATTCTGAAACATTTGTACACAATTACAGCTATCTTGGGAAGACCTAAATAGACTGACTTGCCAAAATCCAGTTGGGACTGGATGAAAGCATTAGCAATTAATTATGTTTAACACTTTCAAGTGGAAGATGCAAGACTTACTGATGGCAGAAATCTGGGGGCCTAGAGGAAGCTTGGTGCCAAGGATGACACATAGGTTATATGCTGAGGGCACATGTTCTAGGCACTTGCCAACTGAAGATGAATAAAGTGCATGGTCCCATTTATTGAATTTGTTGTAGATGGGTAAGATTTCAGATTTAGGGGCCGATTACGATGCTGTCAGAAACAGCTCCGACCGTCTGTCAGAGCCGTTCAGAACGCATCGTAATCGGCTGTTCGGATTCCTTTCCGACCGACCCATTTTGATGGGCTCGGTCGGAAGGGAATCCGTATCGGATTTCCGAATGGCCTCAGATGGGCTCGGAGAGCCCGTCCGCCATTCGGAAAGCCTTCAGTAATCCCTCGGCCAGCTCTTTCTGGCCGAGGGATTACGATGGCAGATTTTCACAGCCTTTCTGTGCCGGCCTTTCCGACACAGAAAGGCTGTGGGAATCTGACTTTGGGGGCCCCCAGCAGGGCTCCCATGGGTGCAAGACCACCGAATGGCACCTATGGTGCCCCCCTGTTGATCCCTGCACCCGGTGGCAGGCACCTAGAGGTGCCTGCCACGGGGTGCAGGGATGAACTGCACCTCTGCTCTTTACAATGAGAGCATGCATTCCGATCGGGATGCATGCTCCCATTGTAAAGTATAGGAATGCGACCAGACAGTGTTCGGTCGCATCCTAATTGCTGGGTTGGGACTGACAACAGGAGGTCGTTCGGTCCCACTTCCCAGACGATGCCGGATGGACTCAGGTCCGTCCGACATCGTAATCGGGCCCTTAGTAGGGTGAAGTTTTAAGAAATGGTTAGCTGTCCTTTTTTGGGTGGCTTCTAGGGCCAAAGGGAGATCCGAGGCAACACAAGTAATATTGGAGAGCCGGAAGTTTAATTGTGCGTCTGTTTAAAAATACGTTTTAATATTGATGTTCTATAATCCATAAAATTCTGAAACAAGGATACTAAAGGGCTTAGGTACAAGTTAAGCAATAGAGGGGATATTGTGGCACCCTGAAGGTTCCCTCATGACACTGGTTTAGGGGAGGAGCGGAAGGAGCCTAACTGGACTATTTGAGTTCTTCCTGATAAAAAAGAGGTAATCCATGACAGAACCGCATAATTAATGGATAAGGAAGAGAGACGTTGCAGCAGGGTAGCCTGGTTGATGGTGATGAAGGCAGTGTAGAGGATCAAACGTATCAGAACTCCTCTGTCCACTTAATCTACCACCATTCTCTGATTGTTTACTCATGTATTCACTATGTACATGCCTTTTCTCACCTACTTTAAACCAGAGAATGTTCCCATGGGAGTGTCAGCAGAGTGGTCAGGGAAGTCCACTGCCAATGAGGTGAACATGCACTGTCATCAGTGAGCGGGTTTTCTGCTCTTCACTAATATTTTGACATGCATTTCCCTCTCTAATCTTGACATGTAACTGGATGGGTGGAGCAAGGAAGACATTTAAATTAAATACATTCTTTGAATAAGAAAATGGAATTTTAAAGGAAAAAATTTAACTCTGCAAATGTCCTAATACTATACATATGAATTTTGGTACACCATCGCTGTATTTTATTTGAGGAGCTTGCTAAACGCGGGCTGAAGCAGGCTTTTTCTTTTAGAGTCCAAAGTTTAAAGGAAAATTAACAACAAAACATTTCTTGATTTTTCCTGTTTATCCAAGACACTTCTCTTGCATTTGAGGCTTAAGGAACTTGGATGGCTTTCCACCTACGAAAGAATTCAAATCTTCTGGGTCATATGGCCTCAGGTGGAGTTAATACCTGGGATGTAGCGGATTATCTCAGGGTTTCCAAGCTTTACGTAACAGAGATTATCAAATCATCTTCAGAACTTCAGCAAGGATTTCTGGTCTCTAACAGGCTCATTTTTCTGGACATTTTCCAATTTAGGAGCTTGTGATGGGCAGATCTATAATTAGGACTGCATTCACTCTTCTCAGTACCAATCCTTTCGATAATAATCAGGAAATTCTTATTGAAAAGAAAGAGAGGGGTTGAGGTTTATTGCAAGGAATGGGAGATTTTGCAAACATCCACTTGCAATTCCGACCGGCACCAACCTCCACTGGATAAAGATTTTGCAGTTATCACTCATACTAGGCAAAGGTGAAGCAAACTACCATTTGCTCTGATATTTCTGGTGAATGCAGTGGCGTAATAAAACCTGAGGGGCCCCCCTGCAAAGTACATGGAGGGCCCCCCTACGGAGCCAACCAGGAACTCTCAGGCCAGGGTACTGTGCTGAAAGGGCCTCCTGGAGTTTGGGGCCCCCCACACCACAGGGGCTGCAGGGGCCTATGGTTCACCACTGGGTGAATGTACTCAATGTAAATGAGTAGTATTTTGGAAGCTGGGAACCTGTGTTCTAAGAATGTCAAATGATATAACTTTTTGGATTAAAGTAAATATAATTTTAGGCAAGAACACTCAAACCACAGTATACCATGTTATACTGTTATAAATTGGCCCTGCCAGGGAGTAGAGAGTCTGTCCTTCCTTGGTCATTCAAACAAGTTTTTCATAGTTTTTGCAAATTGATAATTTGCTCAATTATTTCTTCGTATTAGTGCTCTGAATTGCTTTCTCGCCCCTCTTATGGATTGGGTGTGAAGTTGAATGTTTACAATGTACCTACATACGGTCATCTATAAACAGATTAGACAGGTTTGGAAATGTTGGGGGGGTTCCAATTGTGTGAATAATATTGTACATTATGGAGGGCCTTTGATGGGAGGAGGGAATTATGTAGGAAGGGAACTCAGTATAAAAAACATTTGTCATTGGATGTGTTTGATTTGTTTGTACCTTTGTTATTTGTGCAATGATTTACAGTTATCTGTTTGTGCGTATGTACCCATGTTGATCACCTTGCTCGCTGCCATAAAGTGCCATCTGTCATTGTATTCTTCTGTTTTACATAACATTGTAATATGTCCTAGTAACAAATAAAAATGTGTTTAGACCTTTAGGGTTGGAAAAATAGGCATTTTTCTTTATTGTAGTGCATGACAGTAGTTTAGGGCGCAGAATACTAACTTGGGCCTTGTGGAACACGGACATTTTAGCTTTAGATTTGTGTGCTCAACAGTCACATATATTCTTTTCTGTAGCTCACATTACCAAACCAGAGAAGGGATTTTCCAATCTCTGCAGCATTTAGCTTCACATAGCTCAACAACTTTAAATAGTTCTCACCAATTACCTATCAGAGGAACTGACAAGCTACAATAACAGTGACTTCTGCGTTTTTCCTGAAATCTGAATTACACCGTTGTGTAGCTGAATCACAAATCGAGCTTGAGCAGACGCCTCCTTGCTCCATAGACTATCATGTGAAAAAGGTGTAAAAGAGAACAGTAACTGGGGGAGGGCAAGGTAAATGAACTGGTTGATTTGGGACCATCTCTGTTTCGGGCATTGTTGCATAAGGTATGTCGAATGATGCACGTCTAAGCATAGATATTCTGATACAAACTGCTACAATTCAGCTGGGCAGTGACTAATCTGAGTGGTTTGAGATGTGTGTGGAATTATGATTAGAGTGTGTTTAAGGTTCAGTCTGTTGTTTATTTTGTTGACTGAGCTGAGAATAGTCAAGGCAATAATTCTTACTCATTGTTTGTGGGAGAATGGGTCATCAAAAATATTAGTCTGTTGTAAAATACCAACTCTAGTGTGTGTAATTATTTTGTGTTTCAGGGAGGGCCTTTGCAAATCAGATGTTGGTGAGAGGTTCTCTAACAGGGTTGTCTGGCTCCTAACTCCCTTCCATATACAAGCTTAATTCAGTAGTAGGTGGTGGTGGGAGACATCTGACTGTTTTCCTTCTCTCTGAAAAAGTCACAGTTTTCTTTTGGGGCTTAATAATTCTACCGGGTGTGACCCCAAAGTTTTCAGGAAACGCAATACCTAGCCTATTAAAGAAATATTACCAGGAAGTTATAAAGGTGTATCTTTGTAGTGCAACTAATTGAAGTCATTTTACATGGATCATAATGTTGGATCATAATGTTTGCACTGCCTTGTTATGAGCAAAAATTAAAGGCATTGTGTACAATAAATAGTATATAACAATCATATAACAATTAACATTTTTGTTTTACAGGCACTCCATGGCAAAAGGAGCAGGAGCGAGATTTGAAGAATGTTCTTCAAAATATCAGTGAAGACGTACCATTGGTTTTTGTCAGTGGGAACCATGACATCGGTAACACCCCAACACCCGACACTGTTGCTGCATATTGTAAGAGTTGGGGAGATGACTATTTCAGTTTTTGGGTAGGAGGAGTTTTCTTTCTGGTGCTCAACTCCCAGTTCTTCTTCGATTCCTCCAAATGTGGCGAGTTGAAAGAGGCTCATGACCAGTGGCTTGAAGCACAGCTAGCAAAGGCCAAAGAACAGAAGTGCAAGCATGCAATCGTTTTCCAGCACATCCCTCTTTTCATCAAAAACATTGATGAAGACGGAGATTATTTTAATATAGAAAAGACCCTTCGCCACGAGTTAGTGGAAAAGTTTCGAAATTCAGGTATTGTACCTTCCAAGTATTATATATTTATAAATCACTATTTTTCTCTGCAATTCCAGATAAACGGTTTTTCAATTTTTTTCCTTTTCAGCCTTTTTTGTGATACTGGTTGTTGGTATTAATTTTGGAAACTCTAACTTACCTTACAGTAGGGATTTGTTTGAGACATGATAATGCCATAATACGTTCTTACACAAACTGACAACGGGATTAAAATATTATGGTTCGTATTTATAGTTTGGCAGATGGTATACTCTGCCA
The DNA here is from genome assembly GCA_963921515.1 of Calotriton arnoldi. Taxonomy (NCBI): domain Eukaryota; kingdom Metazoa; phylum Chordata; class Amphibia; order Caudata; family Salamandridae; genus Calotriton; species Calotriton arnoldi. The sequence continues at coordinate 958,830 of CAWUFW010002910.1, read as the reverse complement.
CAAATGTGATAGATATCACATCTGCTGGAATTGCAACTGCATTGTAGCCTGTGGCACTAATAATACGGTGATTGGGATATCTGCCTCGGTTTGACGGAGTATCCTGTCCATTAAACTCTAAATAAAGCCCTATGTTTCCTCCATTTGGACAGCAATCTTTGAAACCCTAATTTCATTAAAATCATTGCTGTCTGAATCTCATTTGTTTATGTGGTAGATTTTGAAAAATATCTTTAAGACTTAAAATGTTTGTGAAGCTGGGAAACAGGGTTGGGATCCAGAAAGAAATACAAACACAACCCCTGCGTTTATTGAAACTTGATGATTTCTTTGTAACTGTTTTTTTTTCCGTTAAAATATGTTTTTATTTCATCGTAGTTATAAAGAAGAAAGTATTGCCAATACAAATTTAAATTTATTTAAAAATACATGCAGTATTGTTGCCAGCAACATTATCACACAAAAATGTGTTCTTTTTCTCCAATCTCTTCTAGAATTCACTAGTATTTCACTAATAGCTTTAGAATGTACATTGATCAATACTTCTATGTAAGCGTCTTCAGATACAATATGCATGTTATCAATTATTTGGTTAAGAGCACCTTTAATAGTGTATTCAGTATAGAACACAGAGAGAGCACATACCTCATGAGTCAGGTTTTACCTAAAGGAAGCAGCCCACAACCAATCTCTACGTGCCTTAGCAAAAGCTCCAACCATGTCCAAAACATGGAAAAACCAAAGTGCACAGAATTTGGGGAATATGACATTCATACTCTCCTCTGGATTAGAGAATCAGCCACACACCTCTGGAATTTACAGCTATAGAAGCACATTTCGGTGAACTCAATTGCAAAAATATTGATTTCTTGGAAAACATTATCCACATAAAACATGATGCTCTGCAGTTATACTAAAAATATTGCCTACGGTTGATAAAATGCAAAGAGAGAAAATAACTTGTGGCGAAAACTCAAGTCTGGGGACGCCAATGTACTGTACTGACGGAACAGTTTATATACTGTTTTAACGTATGACAGAATAAAAATAATAAAGATATTTTAAAGAAAAATACCAAACATTTTATAATTGAGCGTATAATATTTTGAAGTATAGCCTTTGCTTCAAGACATTTACAATTCATTTACAGCTCAATTATTGGCACAAACGATCTGTCGCACACAGCTACTAGAAGAAAGAGAGACATTTGGTAAAGAAAACGTGAAAGTAATGGATAATGCCCTTGAAATGCTAAATTAGCAGTTGTTGAGCTACATTTTTCTTTTTCTTACGAGATTCCCCATAATTCCTTACCTTGTGTTTACTGCCTTTTAGAACTCAAGTCTTCCTGTTGTTTCTTGCTCACTGCCACATACTCCAACTCTGTTCCTCACCATTCAGTTCTTAATGTATTATCCCTAGTTTCATTTACCCTTATTTTCTCACACCGTCACTGGTCCCAGTGGGGTGCCATCACCTCACCCTGACAATGACTGAATCTCACAAGCTGAATCCCATCTTGGAAAGAGCATTTGTTGTGCAACAGGCAATCTATTTTGCATTCATGCAGTATTAAGCCGTTACTTTAAAGCTCTTTGAAGGGGGTGAGTGGGAAGGATGCAGGTGGGAGGTAAGCTGTATTGGGAAGCCTGGGCTATAAAGTAGGTGAGAATGATCAGATACTTGAACAAACAGGTCATGAGGTTTTATTTTTCCAAACTATGGTAAGAATGTTTTAATCTGAGAGCAGTGGGTAGCTAGTTTCACAACCTTGAATCCACAGAAGAAAATCTTCAGCTGTTAGCTGCTGCAACACCAATGTTGCTGTGATGTGTTATTAAGTGATACTTTGAACCTTGGCCTTAAATGTTTATCATTTGCATTACACCAGGTTCTGCTGATTTATTTTTGGCTGCCAGGGCCTCCAGTTGCACTGCTGTTCCCTGTTTTTTCTTGCAGCTCTGTTGCATTGGCAAGGCCAGTCTTGGGTTTATGTCTCATTGTGTTTTTTTTTTTTGTTAAGGGTACTTTGGTAGGGCTCTGTCTCGGAATTTAGCTGAGAATTATAGGGATATTGAGTTTCTGCTGCAAAAATTGAGAATGCATTAAATATATCTTCACAAGTTTTTCAAGGTGGTGAGAATCAATGAGATGCCATTTAAAACATTGAGTGGCATTTCAAATATTTTCTGGGTCAACTCAGAGCAGTTCATCTTATCCTTCCTGAAAGAACTATGCTGTGAGATCAGGAGGACCCCTTCACAGCAGAGGCCTCTCCTGGATCGCTCTTTTAGGGTAGTCCACTTCCTCAGGATGCTCCTAACGCCAGGAACATTCTGAACCGCTTCTCCTAAACAGTCTCTCTTCCTAAAGGGCCAGGCACACTCCTCCCCTCTATCAGCAGGTATGCAGCCTTCTATGCTCTTCAGGCAGAGCTTCAGTTCCGCCAGTAAAAAGCTTTGACCTCATGTGATGTCTCCGCGCCTTTGGGAGACTGGCTGTCAGATAGACACCTACCATGATAACACAGCAGCTCTTTTAGTATTCTGCAGAGAACTCTCTTTCTTGGTCGAGAAGAACTTGTGACTGGAACAAAGTGGGGTGGTTTGGGTGGCACTTTTATATACATATTTTTCAGTTGGAGATGTGAATCCACTATCTTACGCTTCAGAACTGGTTTGGGTTGGTTTCTTTTGAAATATAATTTTCAGGCTGCTCTCCAGACACAGGCTTTGTGCAAAGTGATCGCTTCCACAGCAGGTCGTGAAAGGAATGACTTGAAGTAGGTGTACTCACAACAGGGGCAAAATGAAGTGTGAGATAACTGCATCTGATTGTTATTATCCTTCCTGAAGTAGACAGACAAAGGGCAGGTCCTGCCTAGAAACGTCCTCATCTCTACTATCTACCAAAATGGCAGTGCTGAGGAACAGCTAATCAGCAGCTCCTTGCTAGACTTCATGCTATTTCTAAAGGCAGCGCTGTGTCTATCCTGCTCTTTTCAGGTTCTGTTTCTCCATCTTTCACCTTCAGGAATTAAGGCAACACACTTCCAAGCTATCCTCACCCTCCATCGTGTGCCATGCTACAACCAGGGGCACCCAGAATTATCCCAGGTGGTGGCTTCAGTGCCTAGACACTCTCTCTCTCTCTCGCCCTCTCCCTCCCTCTCTCTCCTTCTCTCTCTCTCTCCCCCTCTCCCTATCTCTCCCTCCCTCCCTCTCTCTCCCCCTCTCTCTCTCTCTCTCTCAATCCTGGTACCATATGTGTGCCTCATGTTCACTATATATGCACATGCAAGCAGCATGCACACAGATGTCACCGCTGGTTCTGAATTTCACATAACAGTTCAATTTTACACAAGAGTGGTCAGTAGCTTGGTGTCATTATAATTACACAAACAAGCCACTTTTTCTTCAGATGCGAATTTGTAAATGTGCTGCCTAATCAGACATTGCGACTTGGCCCCCCAGATACAAACACATTAGTCCTACAAAGAAGGGCGACTTTGCCAGAAGAAATTAGAATGTGGCCTAACAGCTAGGGCGGTCGACCTCGGAGCTGGGAAACCGGGTTCGAGTCTCGGTAGGGACGCTAAACATTCTGTGATTCTGGGCAAATCACTTTATCTCCCCGCGCCTAACAAAAATGAATGTGTCCGTCTGTAACAAAACTGGTGCCCATGTAAAGCGCTTTGATACCTTCGGGTCTAGTTCACGCTATATAAAACTCCACACAAAAAAAAAAGGATTAGATCAAATCGTAACATGTCAAAAATGACTACAAATATGACTTCTGCAACAGTGTGAAACTAAAAGCACATTGGCTGGCATGATTAGTAACATAATGAACAGTGAATCACCACTTTATTTCACTATAAAATCAGGACTACAGGTGCCGAATTCAAAGAAACACTCTGTACTACATGAACCACTCAAGTATTGACCCAGGAAAACTTGAAGCTCTGACTCACCCAGTTCTTCGATGCTCTTATGCAATGCCATTACGGAAAATAACTGAGATGTAGTAAAGATTAGACGAAATTCATGAGTACATTGATATCAAAGAATATTGGCAAAATATGAGTAGCGATAGTAGGAAACAGGGAAGCCCTGTGCAAGTAGAATAGGTAAGAACCAACAGAAAGCTGAACTAAGACACAAGTTAAAAAAAATATTTGTACTGCAATGTTTGCTCAAATGTTTCCTGGAAGTAAAGCCACTAACTCCCTTTTCACCTTGAAAGAAATCTATTTATTACATCTTTGCCATAATCCTCATTCTTCAACTGATGAACTATAAGGTGTGTACATAGTTACCAAGAAGCCATGCATGATACTCCATCAGTCCTGGCTTTCGAAGCAACGCTGCTTTGCATTCTGGAACTTGTAGTTTATATTTTCCCTTTATAAGCACGGGCTGACAAGTCCCATCATGGAACATACATGAGTTTGACAAAAAAAAACATTCTCAGCTGGGAGGCGAGAGTGTGGGTCCACTTCTCAGCACTGTGTCCTTATCTTTCCGGAAACACTTTATTTAAAATAAGTTTAAAACCCGCCCCCATTTCTAGCTGGAGAATACTTTAGACAGACACGGGAGAGTTACTATGAAATGTATATAAAGTAGTGCACTGCAGATTATCGAGCTACTAAATTCTAAATAGGATTTTCTCCCCTTAACCCATCAGCGGTTCACATGCAATGCTTTAAATAGTATTTTTATACAGTTTCTTCAGGCAGAGGGATCCATACCAGAAACCTGCCACAGAAATGTGAATAGTTTTTATAGAAGCGAATTGTAGTGACATTTGTTCAGGCTCGCAGGACAATGGCAGCAGTGTCAGCGCGCATAAAAGAACTTCATGCAGGCTGCACTGAACAAAGGCAGCGCCAGGCATTGTCTCCTCACGTCAGAACCAGCATCCGCCATTGTTTGATTCCGGATAGCTTTGCAGAAGCAAGATACGACTTAAACACAATTAACGAGGCACTTCCAGTTTCTTATTAATTAAACACGCGAAGTTATCGGGGGATACGGTAAAACAGGGTAACTGAAGTGTGCTTAGCAAAAATATTGAAAGCGAACCGCGAGCTCTCCGTGCCCGTTTCCCTAGTAACAGCTGCTTCTGTTTCCATTTTCTTTTCCCCTAGAAGGAGCTTCTTAGTGTGTGAGAGAAAATGCTGTCGATGGGAGTACGAATAAACAGATATCGGGTCTGGGCAGATGCACAGATGTGCAGTGACACCACTTATTTTCTGTTTGTGCTTTGCCCAGGAATAATCATTGTCAACGTTTGGCCAGTTATGAAATGTGCCGCATACCTTTTTTACCTGCTGCGTATTTCGGGAGCTTGGGAATTCACAGGGAATAATGATACCCCAGTATAACACGCCATTTATTTTTGCAGTTTTATATAGTGCGAACTCGGCCCAGTTGCAGTAAAGCGCTTTACATGAGAGCAGGGCTTTAAGTGGGATGAAAAAACGGGGGGGGGGGTCTCTCAAAGGGGCGTGGCCAATGTAATTAAGGGCATGGCTTAAAAACACGTAAGCTAAAAATCTTTGCTTAGCACAGTGTGACGCCCGACTTGTTTTTTGCTGTTTCTGTCATTGCATCCAGATAAATGATACAACAAGAAACATCTACCTTCAACAAGTCAGGACTATTGGCTTTGTCAATGGTTGTTAGTTGCATATGATAAATAAGCAGCAACTATGGCTTGTATATAATATTGAAAAAGCTTCCACTTTAAGCCCTGGTGACACCACGACAAAGTTGCTGCTCCTGAGTTTCAAAAAGAGAAGGGAAATCCAGAGAGAAAATGACTCTCTTTAAAGGATTTCCCTTCCCCTACAACGCTCACCTGGCATGACGTCATGCCGTAACTTCTCCACTAGTGAGAAGTGAGCAGTGTGAGCACGGCACATCGATGTGCCTGCTGTCACTGCAGTGCGGAAAGAAAGGGACCGCCTGTGCCAGGGCACAAAACAGAGCCCGATAGAGACCCGTTTCGATGCACCCTTTAAAAAACTGCCGGTGCTCAGCACCGGTGAGACCCAGCCCACTTAAAGCCCTGCATGAGAGCCAGACGTCATATATGATTTTATTTTAAAAAAAATGTTGGCACGGTGCGATTAAGTGATTTTCCCAGAATCACAGGAAGATGAGCCGTGGCCGGGATTCGAACCTGGTTCCCTAGTTCCAAGTTGGCAGCTCTAGCCTTTCTTAAGACAGGCCTTCTCCCCAAGCCTTGACCACCTATTTTGTTTAGGACATTTTAAGGTTAATATATATTCTTTTTTAAAGTGAATTTTAAACGGATTTAACAGTATTTAAAAAATACTTAAAACTGTTTTTTTTCGCACTTTCCTGAAATTAGCGCTCTTGTCTTTCGATTATATCATTAATTAGGGCAATTTACAAAGATAAGTTACACCTGTGAGTAATTTACATATATAACTTAATTTGAACACTTTTGAGTAACTTTACTACTACACGTTATTCTCAAAATGTCCTCCAAAGTGTAGACTTACACGTCTAAACTGCCTGAAAAAGGGGGTGGAGCGTAATTTACAAATATAAATTATTACAATTTTTTTTTTTAAATTAGGATGTCTAGCACCACAAATGGCCAAACCCTGGCATTGCAACACCACCCTATATAAAATAATGGAGGCAGGGTCTTAATTGTAAACCCATAGGAAATAATGTTACATTAGTTAGTTAACAAAATAATTACATATAATATATAAATATAAATATATAAATAATATATATAAAAATAGATAAATAGTACATATTTTTTATTTAATTATACAATATTTCTAACTTTTTGCATTTAAAAGCTAATGTTAAAATACATTTTATGAAATATAAGTAAATTACTTTTAATTCATTCATTACTTCACTTTTAATAATTATCAATGCATATTTTTTTTTTAAAAATTAGGTGGCAATTTATTTTTTAATTTAACCCTGAGAAACATAATTTTAATGTAATATATTTTAAAACAATATAATTTTTAATAAAAAATGCAGTTAATATTGCTGCAGCATTTTTTCATTCTACATTTAACATATATATAGAAATTATTTACATTAATGTTTTATATAAAAATAATTTACAAGCTTTTTTCCAAGTTGACAACACTTTTTACTTTTCCCTGTTCTTTACCATGCGAAGATCTAAGCCACTGGGGTGGAGATCTCTCTACAGTAAGCTATTGTGAACTTTTCCATATACTTTGCCATGCAGAGATCTCCTCCCCGACTATGGAGTTTCCCTATGGTAAAGCTAAAGTAATTTAATTATATTTAATACAATTTACCGAATCATTATATTTTAAATGTCATTTTATGTTTTTTAACATTAAATTATATTTTTGTTTTCAACCATTTACTTTTTATTTTAAATTTAACATATTATATCCTGTGGGGTTTTATTTTAAGCTCCTAACTCAATGTATTTCTCTGGGAGGGTGTTCCATTGCAAGTGGTTAGCCAAGTGTGGTGCTGGACGTACTTCAGATCTGAGTTGGAGCGATTTATTACAGTTTGGGTCCCATTTTGGCTGTAATAACTATAGAAGTGCAGTTTATGAAAAGAAATGGGCTTAATCTTTTGTGGTTGGGTAGATGTCAGGCACTAAACCCCTCCCAGACCATCTTTTAACCTTTATTAATCCTCTCTATACCCGATTAGAAAGTAGTCCCCATTTTCCAGCCACTCCCCTCTGTCCCTCTCACATTTACTACTAAAACATATACTTATGTGTGCTTAGACTCTACATTTGGGGTGGAGGCGTAAACTCCACACATAGGTTTGTTAATTGCATGTTGTAGTACATTTTGTAGTACTACAATACATACTACAAAATGCAGTTTCTAAATATGCCCCTATGTGTTTTTACCTTCTTGTTGACCAAAAAATAAAACTCTCAAGGGGGTGCGGTTGAAAGCCTCGAGTGGTGGAGAAAACTGAGAGGTGTCAATGTTGAAATATTTCTTTGTAAATTATTTTAATGATTATCTAGTCATGTCTCTGATTGTCAGGGGTGTAGCTATCAATACTGCTGCAAGCGTAGTGGTACCAGGCCCAAGTATTTTCTTATACCAAACCAGGCGATGGGGTCCCATTTCCATTGCTTCAATTAGGGCCAAGGGCACTCTTGCTCCTTCACTCCTGATGCTATTTATTAAAGTGCCTGGTACTCAGTCTTTTAAATTGAACTAAATGGTGGCAAGCGAGGGGTGTTGTGCGGTTTGGCTCAAAAAAGGGATGTGACCTGAGAAGTGCATTTAAGAAACCTCCACAAGAAGCGTAGCCTTTTGCAACTAGGGGCACAACATAATTCAAGTGAATTAGAAACCTGTGCTTGACAAATCCATAAATAGGGTTTTACAAAACAAAGAAGGGCGTACATCATCAGTCAACAAGATATTTATTTAACATTTCATATAGCACCATTCCCCTACACCATAAACAAAAAACACTTGACAAGCCAAATTTAAAACTAAGGATGATAACGTTGTCATTGAAATTAAATAGTTTCTTAGGCCCTTGTTCGCTAATAGTACACCACAGTATCATATGCATCACTTTTAAAGCATATCATAATCTTGGGCCCTCTTATCTGATCAAAAGATTTTATTATTACATCCCTTCTAGACCTCTTTACTCTTCCCGAGCCCTTTTACTTTAGATTCTTCTCAGATGGTTGCTCCTTATTTTTCCTGGCTCTCCCACCCTTTGCAGATCCGAGCCTCTACTATTCTCTCCTAAAAAAGCTCGTAAAGATGGGACGTGGCTTGGGTCGCCAAGATGGCGATCACACTCTAAGAGTGCTCCGGATCCCTCCATCATCCACCACCATCAGCCGCAGATCTTGGTCTTTCTGCACGGATCTTGTCTCCTCCTAGTCCTCAAAAATACTGCATCCGGTGTGGGACAGCGTTTGAGGTTTGAAGCACCAATGGCGTGACCTGCACTCAGAGTGGGGCCGATGCGCAAAATGGCGGCTCCGGTCCCTGCCTAATCACCCGGCCAGCGCTACAAATTGAGGTACTGAAGAGTGACCTCGGAAGTCCTGCAGGAGTGACGGGTGAGATACGGAGGTGCAGTGTAGGGGAGCCAGCTGGGAGATGCGGCCCCATTGTGTAGGCAGACGAGTACCCTGGCCCAGTGCTATCTGCGGATGGGTGGGCGGGGGAGCTGGTCGTCTGGCTCGACATCTCCTCCTCCCATTACCTGCGGCACACTAGAGGACTGGGGGTGTCCCGAATGAGCTGGGACCTGTCCCCACTGATCATCCTGGCCAGTCCTAGGCCAAAATAGCCTAAAAACCAGGAGGTGGGGGCTGACCTCAGAGTTCTGCCCTGGACTGATACCCTGATGCGCCATAAGGCACCTCTGGCCTGTGTTTAGCACCTTGTACGATCTAGCAGAGTGACCCGCCGAGGTGTGGAGGGTCGCCCCGCGGGATGAGAGGCCCTCCATGCCCTATTGGGGAGGCAGCAACTCGGAGGCGATAATGCAGGGGGGCCGGGTGTGTGACGCGACCCTGTTGAAATGAGCGGGCACCGGCTTGGAGTTCGTGCTGCCTGGTGGTAGATGCTGGGTGCTGCTCCTTTCCCCTGCTGGTGCTGGCTGGGCTTAGGGCCTCAAGGTCTGGCCTGGCATCTCCCTTCCATCCTGCACAGCCTGTGTGATGGCTCCTAGATGGCCACGGGCGACCGGGAGAGATGAGGCCTGGCCCTAGCCCAATTTGATAGTTCTGAGCCGTTCCAGCCCTGAATTGCCCGGTTGCGAAGAGGTTGTGGCCTGCATTGGAGCTGCTGCCGGACTCTCTGCCCCACAGACCAGGACGGGTTTTGACGCTGAGGTGCTGCCGGATGGGGTTCTCTGTACGCCCCGGGGCGGTGGCGATGTATTTAGGCTTCCTGCTCCACAAAAGAGAGCTGTGAACGACACGGGGCACACCTGATGGACTGTTGCGGCCCTCTTTGTTGCCTCCCTTATCTCCGGTGCATCGCCACCACCTATGCTGTCTTGCTTCGCGAGTATGTGCTGACTTTTTCCCCCCTTGGCGGTGGAGGGTGTTGCCCCTGGGATCTCTGGCCTACCTCCCTGTCTAAATATTGAGGCCTGGACTAAAGTGCACAAACATTGCAGCAATTGTGTGCTCCTTCACGGCCTGCCTCTTGGGCTGTGGGCAACCTGATGGAGCGGTAATTCATCCACCGCTCTTGCTCTATCTGCCTCCGGAGACCCTGCTCCTTCTTTCATCATCCAGCTTCTACTGGGTGCCGGTGGCTGGCCCTGTGTTTGACTGCTCGCGCAACTGTGAATCACGGTAAGCGGGCCAGGCCCTTCCATACATTTATTGCTCCTGCCTCCAGAGCGATGGGGAAGGACAAAAACTTGAGACCACCCCCTCCCAGCCATGCATTGACCAATTTACCACTCCTACTGGAACTGCTGGGGGGGAGGTGCTTGATTAAGCCACCATATTGAACGACAAGAGAAGATCCTTCAGGCCATACATTTCTCACAAACTTCGGTTGAGACGAAGATAGGGGAGGTGCAGGTGGATGTAGCACTCCTCTGCCAAGATCTCCGTAATGCTAGTGGCTGCCTCACTGAAGCAAAGGGCGCATCTTCAGTCTGGAGGACGAAGTGGTGGACCTCGAAACCAAGGTGGCTCATCTCCCATCTGTACAAATGAGCTTCATCATCGCGTCGAAGATCCTGAAAAACGTTTTAAGTGCAACATCCTACGTTTTGTGGGGTTTCCGGAGGATGTGGAGGGTACCCAACCTGCTGACTTACTTGAAGAATGGCTTAAATCCTAGATGCCACAGGACAAAGTTTCCCCCTGGTTTGCAGTGGAATGTGCGCACCAGGCGCTCACCCCTAAGACTCCTCTGGGGGCGCAACGTAGACCCATGATAGCGACGTTCTTCAGTTTCAAGGATAGAGACGGTATCCTGAGACAGGCTAGAGCGCACTCCGACCTCGAATATCAAAACTCTATAATATTGATTTTGCCGGACTATGACCTTGAGGTCCAGGCCAAACGGCATTCATATGAAGCTGTCAAACAGAAACTCAGAGCTCTCCAACTATCCTACATGCTTCTGTTCCCAGTATGACAAAGTCATCTATGAAGTCAAATCCTACTTTTTCGAGACCCCAGAGTCTGCCTGGGAAAACAACTGAACCACCCGTCTTGCTCTTCGCCTCCGTCCACTAGATAAACATCGTCTCTTGGGCCCACAGTTGGTCTGGTGCTGTAAGAGGGTCCGCACCCTGTCTTGAGCAAATAGGCTTAACACTCGGAATATATCGCCCTCACTGAGCTCGGGGTCTTCGGCTCCACCGCCGCAGCAAAGATCAGAATCACCCTTGGTCAACAGGGAAGACTCTCAGGTGCCAATCCATACAGAAGAAAGACTGAGTCAGACTCCCTCACCTATTTGGCCGCGATATAAATGGCCTGGTATGGGACACCGGCATACAACCATTCCTTAGTTCTCTTTGAACGATTTATGATTGCCCATGTGGATTCAGACACTTCACTGTATTGATTCTACAGACTGGAGGGTTCCACCACTTCACACCTGTCCAAGACATCTTGATTTTGAGTTCGGTATTTGTTATGGGGTGACAGCAGTAGCGGCTGCTACCAGACCCAAGAGGTGGGGCGGACGAAAAAAGAAAAAAAAACACTTACCTTTAACGGCCCAATGCTGCCTCTCCTCTGTCCTTGTCATCTTTCTTCTTCCTGCAGTCCTGGCCAGCACCAGGAAGCACCTGGGCTCCCAGGCTCCCCTGAGCCAATCACAATGAGTTCACATGGAACCTCACGACCTCTTGCTCCTGCTGATTTCACAGGCCTGCCATGATTTCCTACAGTGTTATGTCATGGAATTTTAATGGTCTTTTGGACAAGATCAGGCGCTCCTTAGTGTTGCGCTATGCCCAGCATTCCCTCCCTTCCATCCTGATGCTGCAGGAGACCCATCTTATGGGCACAAAGTGTCAGTTTCTAGCTAGGATCGGCTATGACAGAGTGCATCACACTGGGTTTGACAAGGGTTCTCAAGGTGTAGCAATTCTCTTGCGTCGGTCCTTCCCTATGGTAGTGATCCAGAATTGGACTGATCTCGAGGCTCGATATATTGCCCTTGACAGGCATGGTAGAGGGCTGCCCACTGAACCTTTTGTGCATTTACTCCCCTCCGGTGGTTTTGGAGGCCTTTCTGAACACACCTCCTTGAATTGGTGGCACGGCTACCGCCTGGACTTACTCCTATGGGAGGAGATTTTAATGTGGTCCTTGATCCCTCAATAGATTCCACCGGCCTGACTTCAAACACCCATCGTAATAGAGTCAGGTCTCTTCAAAAATGGGTAACTGCTCTGGGTCTCTGCGACATATGGAGAATCTTGAATCCCAGACAGCACCAATACACGCCCACATCTGCTGTTTATCATACACAAGCCCGCATTGACTTGCTTTTTATACCTGCCCTAGAAGGACTCTCAGTATCTCACGTTCAGATTCTCCCACGCAGGATCTCTGATCATACCCTGATTCTACTCTACATTGGTGAGTCAAACACAGTCTGCCGTCCTATGTGGTGCCTCGATGCTTAGCATCTCCATGACGGAACCTATAGAGATTCGGTTGGGCAAGAATTCTTGCGCTACTTCCAGGAAAATGCTGGGTCGGTGCCCTCACCGGGTGTTCTTTGGACAGCGTGCAATGCAACCACCAAGGACACGCAAAGAGTGTCCTCAGGCAGGGTGAGAAAGTGAGAGACCAGCGTGTTGCACAGCTGGAATCCCAGGCCCTTCACCCAGAGTCGCCGCTCTCCACCGTGCCGCACAGTGGCACCACCTTGGAAGCAGCAAAACAGATCTGGCACGCATCCACGGCATGGGTGTATGGGTGGGGGGATAAAAATGGCAAATTATTGTATTGGTTGGCATCCCGGCCCTTTGCCAGCACGATTATCGCAGAGATTACCGATGGGAACGGTCACACCCATTGTACCTCTCCGGCCATCGCTCAGGCTTTTTCAGATTACTCATCACTCTGTGCGGCTTCTCTGCGTCCTGCGGATGAAAGGGCTGCTCCTCTCCTCTGTGAGGTGCCACTGCCTCACCTTACGAGATCTGAGTGATGGCAACTAGAGGAACCCATCACGACGGAAGAAGTAGGGGAGACCATCTCGAAGATGGCAACTGGCAAAATGCTTGGCCCAGACGGGTACCCTATAGAATTCTACGCCAAGCATAGAAACATTATCATTTCTCACCTCTTAAGCCTCTACAAGGAAGCGGCAAAAGTTGACTCCTTTCCTAGGGTGATTGACCACGCCATGATTATGATCATACCTAAAACTCTTCCTCCATCGACTTCTTGTGCTGACTATCGCCCCATATCCCTTATAAATAGTGAGGATAAAATGTTTGCAACTGTTCTTGCTTCTCGTTTACAAAGGGTCCTTTGGTCAATGATCTGTCCAAACCAGTGTGTTTTCATGCCTCCCAGGAGCACGAGACACTGTCTGAGATGACCCAGGTGGCACTGGCACATTTCCACCTCTTGTCCCCTCATTTAGCATTGTTATTGATTTACTTTGAAAAAGCTTTTGACACCGTAGACTGGGGGTACTTGACAACTGTGCTGGAGAAGGCAGGATTCGGACCACGATTCCGAGGCCTTGTCTGAGTCCTCTACTCCAGTCCAACAGCCAGACTACAAATCAATGGAGCCATCTCCGATGAGTTCCTCATACGGCATGGCACCCGTCAGGGCTGTCCCCTATCCCCCTCCTTTTTGTGTTAGCTATTGAACCCCTTGCAAGACTCATACGTTGTGACGCGCATATATAGGTGTGGGAGTGGTTGCTGGGGCATGAAGATCATAAAGCCCTTTATGCGAACAACATCCTCTTGTATCTAGCAAACCCAACTAACTACCAATGGCCCAAGGGGTCTCTGGATTTTGAGACTTTTTCGGATGCGTCGGGACTGAATGTTAGTCCAGCTGAATCGGTGCTGGTGCCATTGGCTCTCTTCCGGACTGTGTAGACTGGCAAACGACTATCCCAATACGCTGCATTCGTTTCCGTTACCTGGGTATCCAAGTTGCCTTGAAACCCGCACTGACGTGGTCCCTTAACATCACTCCTCTTACTTGCAAGGTTAAAGAGGATCTTAAAAGTGGCAACCATTCCTGTTAAATGTCATGGGGAGAATAGGGTTGTATAAAATGATGATACTGCCACGCTTCCTTTATCTCATCCAAAATTTCCCCTACTTGATTTCCCATCATTGGTTTCGGGAGATGGATTCTACGACAATCGCCTTTCTATGGCACAATTCGAGACCCCACCTGGCATTTGCGAAATTACAACGCGCTCCTTATGACGGCAGATTGGCTATATCTAACTTCTACTTTTACCACTTAGCATCCCAGCTCCTACCAATGATTGGTTTACTAATGGTTTGTCCAACCCAGCTTTTAAATTGGAGCTTCAAAGACTAGGTTTCCTTCAAATCATGGCAATGCTATATGGCGACACGATTCCCACAACGTTGCCCAAGGTGACCCGGTTGGTGTTTAGTGGATGGAGGGTGGCCCAACGACACACTGGGTGGTGGTCCAAACTTACACTACAGACGCTTGTGGCATCGCACATACTTGAGAGAGGTGGCTACACTGGAGGGATTTAGTCGATGGGACGCCATAGGCATTACATTACTAGAAGATGTTTGGAAGGGCACCCATATGTCTTCCTTTCTGGAGCTCCAGTAGGCGTACTCCTTGTCTGGAGCACAATTTCACAAATACTTGCAACTGAGGCACTCATCAAGAGTGTATGTTCCTCTCGGTACCTTGATCCCGTAATTCAGTCTGATAGAAGCGAAGGTCATGATGGGAGCGTTGAGTAAGTGGGGAGTGTCCCAAATTTACTGCACGCTGATGATCAACACCCCATACATGTGGATGGCTCTCAAGACATGCTGGGAGGGATGGCTGAGCCCTCTGGATGATTCCAACTGGCGGGATGCCCTGATGGCCCCCGAGGTACTCACCATATTATCATGATTATGCTTAGTGCCGACATATTATCTACATGGTGCATACCTCTCCCCTGACAGGTTGCATAAAGGGGGGGTTGCTTCCCAGTCCAGCATGTTTTTGTTGCTCACACGCTCCTGCTGATTGTTTCACATGACCTGGTCCTGTCCTGCAATAACATGCTACTGGGAAAGGGTGCTAACCGAACTCTCTGAAGTCTTGAACCTTGATATAGACCTCTCCCCGCTGTTAATCATACTGGGGGTACTTGAAGGGGCAGACTGGACACTGTTGGGGACGTCATCGCCAGTGCCCAAGCGTGATATTGCGGCTCACTAGAAAGCCTCTAGCCTCCGTTGTTGTCGCAGTGGAGACGTGGAGTGGACTGGTGTGCCCAGCAAGAGAAACCAATTTATGAGGTGAGAGGGTGCCTGGCTAAGCACACTAAAATATGGAGCAGGTGGTGAAGGGCGCTAGGTATGGACTTACTATGAGGAGGTGTTGTGAGATTGATGCCATTCTTTATGTAAGAGATGATACCTGCTGTTGCTATTGTACTTATGATGTTCTACGCCTCAAACAGAGGCATAGTGTCGGTTTCAGTGTGACTTGTTGTACGTGTAAGAAAATAATAAAACACATTTATCAAAAAAGCTCCTAAAGATTTGGCTCTTTAGGTTAGACTGATATCTCCTCCTGGTTGCAGGATGCTTTTTGTCTCCTACCTTAGCACCAGGACAGGACGCCCCCCAGGTTTGAGCATTCTACAGATCTATTTTCATTCTTTATTTAATTGAGTATCCACTGTGCTCCTATGTCCCTGTGTCACAAAGGGTGCCTCTGTTACGTTCTGTTTCATTTCTGCGGTGTGACTGGCAGGCAGATACAGGTATTTTTTGTTCAATGGCAAGGCACAGTAATAGAGGTCCCCGATACCATTATTAGGTGCCCATTTTTTTTGTTTTGCCTAGAATCAGCTCCGGCAAACTCTGGCAGAACAAATATTACAGTGATAACATTAGAATAAATATAATTAAAAATGACTAGGTAAGAAGCAATGACTTTGTAAAGCAATAAGCATAAAAAACACTGTGAAAATTCCATACATTTTAGCAGGATGTGCAATAATTTCGAAGTCGTTGTGTACCTATTTGAGCCAAGTGAGTGCTCCTCCCCTCTTAGAAATGGGTATTGCCAATCCTACTCTGTGTGCATTGATTTCCCAGGAGTACTTGCATCTGAGGACTTTTACATGGTTGTTATTGATGTGTGTATGTCTTCCTTTGTGTTTTCCTTTGAGCAGTTTAACGTTTCAGGCCCTGTGGACAGTCAGATTCTGCTGAAGTACAACCAATTTATTCTTATTCTGCTAATAGTCTAAGCACACGGTTAAACATGGTTGGGGCTTATTCACAAAAACATTTATGAGTACCAGAAGTAATACTGTAAAAGTAGTATTTTACGTAATCATACTCGTAAAAGTGCATTAGAAATGTCGGTGCCCTCTTAGCTCTTTTACTATTTGTAAGAATTGTATATGCATATTCCCATTTTAGATGTTGTGAGGCTACTCCACAAGGACATGTAGGAGTGCATAAAGATGCCTTTATGTACTCCAAAATGCTTGTGTGAATAGGCCCCATAGCTGTCTTAAGGAGAAAATTCTTATAAACAGGGTTAGCTAAAAATATTTTTGCCACCAGTATAGCATTTGTGCCATAAATTGTAGGCCTAGTCTGATTTGATTAACAAGCTAGGGCTCTGCATTTCAGATGTGACTGAGTGGCCTTGCACTGGTGAGCGGTCAATTTTGTTACCTGCGTTTGGAGTTATGGTTTACTGATAAATGTAGTTTTCAGTGAATGGAAATGTGCAAGTCCCAGAGTGAAATTGCCCAGTCACCAGTGCAAATTTCCCAGCCACTGCTGCAGTGCTTGTATGTAGACCCGAAAAAGGTTAATGACTTCCCTCTTTTTCTTTATCCACTTCAGTAACACAAGTTAGATTTATTCAACAGTATTTTTCCTTGCAAGAGAAGGAATGTGGTGTGTTATACGCTGCTGAATTTCTCGCCTAGTGAACCAGCAGGAAGGTAGGTGGGAGACAACAGTAAATTAGCATATGCATAATTATTGTCTCAATTTTATTGGGTAGAGTTTGCAAATGGTAAAGCCTTGTTAAACATGTATGTGTAGAGCACTTGCCGAAATAATGTCTGTACATTAATAGTTGGCCCATCTTGCATTAAGTCGCTGTATTTTCTGAATATGTATGTTACACAGAACCTTAGATAAGAAAGGCCCACACATTCTGCGAGACAAAATGGAATTCCACGTCCCATCACGCAATCTGAGATCGCGCCATCAGGCCCTTGCAAAAGTCAAACGCATTACCAAAGTCAGGATGCGCGATTGCTCCTTCTCTAAGTCAACTGCGGTTCTCTGGAATGACCTCTCACTTGACTTACGCCTGACAGATGATTATCTGCTTTTTAGAAAGAAGCTAAAAACCTTCCTGTTCCCCAGATACTAAACCAATTAGTCATTAATTTAGAATAACCTGCGCCCTTCCCTTACCGCATTGTATGTGGTCCTAGCGCCGTGATGTCCTCTGGGATGAATGTCGCGCTTTACAAATACAGAATACAAATACAAACCTCAAGATCTTGAATAGCATTTTCCTATCCTTAAAGAAATGTGAATAAGCACACATAGATTACGACTACTAATTAGTTAAATAGGCAGTTTATCTGGCTAATAACATTGTATTCCTCTGAATTTAGGAGGTCTTTTTAGGTTATTTATTTTAGGGTGTGCACAGTTTTAATTACAGCTGACTGTTTTGGGAAATATGAACTTTGCTGGATTGGCCCAAGGACAAGTAGTTTGACTTCACACCTTGACATTCTCAGCAACAGGGTGTCTCACCCTAAGTAAATGTGACATCAGGTTGCAGGAGATTGTTTCCGCTATACAACCTGAGTAGCCGCAGGGGGAATGCAGTAACTGCTGCTTAGATTTGTCAATTCTCTTCCCCACTGCCAGAAATCCTGCCCTGTTACTTCAGCAGCGAGATAAGGAAACAGCAAGGCAGTGGTTGAGTAACGCAAAAAGAAGGGGCCTCCTGCAGAATGTGTGTGTGGCCCCCAAGTGTCCCATGTCTCACACATATTCATTGGCCTTGGGTAGAACAGGGTCCCCCTGAAGGTTCGGGGGACCCCTTAAAGGATGGGGGCCACCTGCGCCACTGGGGCTGCAGGGCCTGCGTTCCATTTCTGGAGCTCAGTTTCACAGATAAAAGGTATACACACCCCCTGAGAGGCAGGCTTCCAGACCAGGGCGGCACTGGGAACATTCTCATGGTGGATCAGGCCACCAGTTTGATTTATTTAAAAAAAACGTCGTTTGCTTTGTGCTTCACACAGCTATGTGTGTATATTTCTGAGAAGCTGTGAAATTTCGTGATCTACAACTTCTCTAGTTCTCCCACCACTCGTTTTTTCAATTTTATATTTTATTGAGAATGTATATGTTTAACCAGTAACGATATTCTTTAGGCGATGATTTAGCATTATATTTCTTTCTATTCGATAGTAGGTAGTGGGCTAATACTACTTTGAGTTGTGAGATGTTTGGATTTCGTGGACTAGCCCATGATTGGTACCCGTTACTCTATTTCTTTACCTTCATATACATAACACATTAAAAACGAAACCCCAGAAAGTTGTAATTCTGAACTATTACTTTTCCTGTTAACTTTGTAGAAAGAACTGAACATTAACGTGTAATTAATGCATTATAGGCCAAACTGTGATTCTTTATACAATTTACTCATGTACAAAGTTTACTCATGTACAAATGTAGCTTTTTGAAATATATTAGGCGTTGCATATTACTGAAAAGTAGGTGACATTTTGAAAATATGCACCTTTCAGTACAAAGTAGGTAAGCAGGCAGGGTTAGGTAAAGCACCTTAAAAACATTGTTTATTACTTCGTGCATGTCTATATTTCAAAACATTCATTAATGTTAAGATGCATCTGTACCGATATCGACATTAGTAAAAATCTAGAAAAAAAGGCTTAAAGGAGGTTAACTAGGCACCAGCCTCTGTATCCGCAAAATGTGTGTCTTTTCAAGCTCAGATACTGACAGTGAAAAATTAACCTTTCAAGAATGAGTAATTGCATTGGTTATAGTTTACAGAATCTGCATAAAAAGGGTGACAAGAATATTGTATCGCTGGAATAAATAGACAAATGCCAGTTGCGCTATCACTTGAACAGCTAGGCTGAAACAAGGGGCAATGCCTTGACTCTAAAGCCAAATACATTTAAATTGGAAACATGAACAACCCCTTGTTCAAAAAGATTCATCATTTTCAGCATTATAGGACAGAAATGCAGGCAGTTTTGGAATGACCGTGACCCAGTGAACTCTGAATCCAAAATACTTGAAATTCAGATGTTACTGGAATGCTGTGAATTGTTTAGGGTATATGTTGGGGCTATGTGGAACAGCAGGATGTTATATAGATTACTCCTGCGTTCCTACACACTAAAGTATGCAAAAAAGTGATGGCTGGAATGCTTGAATTAATCTCAGCCACTGGTAATAGCTGTGCCGCATCCCAATCCATTGTTATTTTTCACACCATGTCACCCCAGTTTGGACGCAGCCATATGGGGTGAAACTGGTCCTGGGTTGCTTGTGCTCTTGTTCAGGGAGTACCTGCCAAGGCAGGTCAGGCTGGACTGTTCTTATTGGAGCAGGGTGAAGACTGATTTCCATATGGCTGGGCCTAAACTGAGGTGGCATGATGTACAAAATAACGAAAAACTGGGATGGGGCCCCAAGTACTTACCAGTGACTTAGATTAATTTCGGCATTTCATATATCATTTTTTGTATACACTAGTGTTCCTAGTGAACAGCAAGCCCAAATCTAGTGCAATATTCTAATGTTTATTACACTATTTTCTGTGGTATCGTGTTCGACCTGATTCACCTGCTTATCATGCAGGGCAAAGAAAAGTAATTTTCAGTGGGTAGGGGCTTTTTATCCCCCTCCAAAAGCTATGTAATAGAGGTATTCTGTTCTCCCTTGCTATGTATGAGTGGCACAGACAGAGAGGTGGGCAACATAAGTTCTTCAGCATTAACATTATAAAAAAATATACAGGCTTCAAATGGGGCCTGCTCCTGTGCAGGACCAGATTAGAAAATGTGCTCTAACATGATGTGGAGTCTGCCAATGTTATGCAATTCTCCGTAAAGTACTTAAAACATAGTAGCTAGTGTGCATACAAAGACATCTGCTGCATCTGAACCAGGAATGTCTGGGCAGCAAAATCACATTGGATCACTCACTACACCTTAAAGAGGCAACAGCAGTATTTATTTAGATTTGCTTTTGTCCTTCAAAGAAAGAGGACAAATCAGAATCAAGCAATAGCCAGAGTGTTGTACCTGGTCCTCTCTATTTTTTTCTGAATTCGTTTTTGTTGGCCTTAGGACTCTGTGCACTTTACTGCTAAGCAGTGCTAAAGTGCTTGTGCTCAATCCCCTAAACATGGTTTGATTGGCATATATCAAATTGGCATATTTAATTTACCCATAAGTCCTTTGTAGAGTGGTATACCATACACCGAGGACCTGTAAATTAACTGCTACCAGTGGGCCTGCAGCGCTTATTGTGCCACCCACTTAGGTAGCCCTCCAAAACATGTCTCAGGCCTGCCATTGCAGCCAGAATGCAGTGCCACAGTGCCATGTTGACTTGACATTTAACCCCCCTTTCCAAGCCTTAAACTCCCCTTTTATTACTTGTAAGTCACCACGTAGGCCCTAGGTAGCCTATAGAACAGGGTGCTGTATAATTAAAAGATTAAACATGCACTTTTAAGTTTTAGATGTCTGGTAGTGAAAAACTCCTAAATTCATTTTTCACTACTGTGAAGCCTACCTCTCCATAGGATAACATTGTGGATTCCTTGTTACATTTAATAATCTGTAATTCCAAATGGAGAGGAGATAGATATATCATGTTTGGTACCTGTGAAATTGTAATGATAAACCTTCCTTAATGGTAAAGTCAGATTTTTCATTACAAATTTGAAAATGCCACTTTTGGACAGTTGGCATATTACTGCTCTTAGCCCTGTGTGCCTACCGCTTGTCTTGGGTCACATGACTGGGAATAGCTGACAGACTGTGTGAATTCCTCCCAGACAGTCACACAGTAGAGGGATTGGGTGTGCCTCATTGGGCCATCTGCTGGCAGGATGCAGGGATTGGAGCTCAGCACAGCCCCACTTACACCTGACTAGCCTGTGCTCTGCCTTCACACAAAGGGCCTAACAACCTTGTATTGCAACTGCAGCAAGTTTGAAGCCAGGGCTGGGGAGTCAGGAAATTCCATGCACTTCAAAGGGCCTTTCCAGAGGCTTCTCCCACCTTCCAGAAGAAGGGATCCAGGGTATAAAAAAAGGACCTTCAGACCTACCTTTCAGTTCACTACTGGACCTGCAGAAGGATTCTCAGAGGACTGCCTTCTGCTTTGACCTGCTGTGCACTCTGCCAGACTGCTGCTGTACCTGGAAGGACTGCATTGTTGCCTTGAGCCTGCGTTGAACCCTCAGAGGCCAGCCTAGCTGTTGAGCCCTGCATCTTCACCTGCACCCAGGACTACCAGGCGTAACTCCCAAAGGCTAGTTTGCTGGCCTCCTGTTCTGAGCCACAAGGACATAACAGGCTCCCACCATCTTGTACCCACACCTGGACCCATCCTGAGTGAGTCCTGAACCTCCAAGAAGTGTCCTATCAGTCCTGGAGCCTTGGATGTGGTGCTAAATGTGCCCAAATGGCTATTTTCCAAAACTGAGGTCTTTGACAAAATTTGGTTAAAAAGTGCCTTGAGAACCAGAAGGAGACCAGGACCACCAACCTGCTTGCCTTTCCACCCGAGGTGCATTGCCGGTTGGATTAACTTTGCGGCTTCTCCCACTACGTTCTTATCCACAGCAGCAAATCCGTTTCAGTGGTCCTTCCCCAAAGGGGTATCCGACCTCATGAAACTGTCTTCCGCTACTGCCCTCTGCTACGTCCCACTGGAGTTGTTTGCCCTCTATGTTGGAGACTAAATCTGAACATAGAAATTTTCACTGTGGCATTGACACAAGGCCATCGGACAACGAAGCTCCCTCCTGCATCCTTGCCCTGCTGAACTTTACCTTCTCAGATATTTTTCCTCAAGACTTTTTCTAAGTCTGAAGGTAGGAATTGAATGGACCCATTCCACTTCTTCTATCTGAACCGCACATGATTGTGGTCAGCCATAACTTTCGACTTCGCCCGGTCTTGTGTGACGCTTTGATCTTTTAGGCACTATTTTGAACCTTAAAGTTTAAAAAATAATAACTTCGATTCTACTGATTGGATTTTTGTCGTTTTGGTGTCAAATTATTTATTAAATGTACTCTATTTATCTATTGGTTGGGGATTTTTCTTTTGTTGTGTTTTCACTTTATTACTGTTTGTGTGCTGCATAAATAATACACATTGCCTTTAAATTAAGCGTGACTGCTTTTTGTGCCAAGCTACCGAAGGTCAAGCACAGGTTAATTTACTGACTTTGTTGATCACCCTGCAAGAGATTGTGGCTGTTGCTTGTCCAGGGTTCCCACCCCAGTCAACCAATGACCCAATTTCTCACACAGAGTGACACAGTAGTAAAGATTATGTGTTTAATATTTTAAAAATGTCACTAGATAATAGCATCCATAAAACGATTAAAATATTTATAGACACTTTAACAGTTTGTTATTGAGGGCAGAAACAGTACAAATTAGAAAGCCTGAACAGAATTTGTTACTCCGTTCCTTACAAGTGTTTTTCTCAGGTACCTACTCTGGCCTGGTTTAAGGGCAGGGCATACAAAGAGACCATGCCTTAAATCCTGATCTCCTATTGTACACCAAGGGCAAGTGTGCTCCTGTTAACTCAAGCCTATCCATTCTCTTGTAGATGATCTTAATGGCAAGTCAGTTGTCTGCAACTTCAAAAATAATCTACGTAATTTGTGCTGATTTTGGTTAACTAAATGAGATTGACTTTATTTAATTTTTACAACTTCCACAGTAAAACATGGTGTTTTAATAAACTGCCAAAATTTGTCATCTTGTGTGAAGCTAAATGTCTTCAAGGGTTCTGTGCTCAAAGGCTTGGCTTCGTTGATAGTGGGCAAGTTGAGATAAACCTGCTCCTTGAGACCAATGTTTTTGAATGCTTGTATCATATTCTTTGAAAGTGTAAATGTCTTCGTTGCTATGGCCCAGGTTTCACTCTGTATTAACTCGCTCAAGAAGGTTGTAGGAGTATGGTGTCCTGATATGCCTTTCTTACTGTTGCTCCAAAGGCCTTAGCGTTCAGACATTCAGCCCTGCCTGTAGTTGATTTGCTTGAACCAAAATTAATTGATGAACCAAACTACCAGAATTGGTTTTTATAATTCTCTCTTCAATTTTGTATAGACATTCATATTCACTGCATGGTATACATTGTACAGCATGTAATAGTGTAGGGGGTATTTATTAATTGTCATTGTTGCATTATTTAATCTTTGGGGTTCTGTTGCTGAATAGGACATATTCTAAGTAATGGTTACCCCCAGATAGACAGTGGGGCTGATTTAGACTTTGGGGGCTGTTCTGCTGTCTCTATGGGAGACAGAGGTCAATTCCGCCGCCACCCTGGCTGGACTACCACCTGCCATATTTTGAGATCTCTCCTAACCCTGGGAGATCTCTGTGCCTTCAGGCAGCTCCTACAAAGACACAGAAAAATTGGAGAGCTGATGCCATGTTTTAGTCGGCTGCTCAACAAACTTTTTTTTGTTTTCCAAAAACAAACTCTAAAAGTGTGAATTATCTTCCAGGATGTGGGGGTTCATTATTTTAGGTTTGAACCTCCAGGAGTTTCATGATGGTCCTAAACTGAAAAAAAAAATACATCAAACCGCCCGCTGTTGTTAGGGTGGTTGATCTTATGCACATACACTGACGATTCATCTGGCCGTCAGTGTATGATTTTCAATGACAGAGCCAGCGGGGACACCGTCGTCAGAAACATCTGTCAGTGGGGTGGACAGGGTACTCCTCTACATTTGTGGCGGAGTATCCTGTCCATCAGACTGTAAATCAGGCTAATAGTTCTAAACTCTTTATTACTGTGTTGAGCCAATCATCCACTTAAATTGCAACTTTTTATAGTTTTTTGTGAACGTCATCAGCTTAATTTTAGCCATGTTGATTACCAAAAAATGCTTTTCTGAATAATCATTTTATGTGTAATGGTCTTACTGCGGATCTCTTGGTGTCTTAACGAATTTTATGATGTTATCAGCATGACGTAATGCTTGCAGTTGCCCAATTTACGAGGGAGCATAAGTGATTTCTCTAGAGAAGATGGAACTCATATAAATAGAATGAAAACAGCAGGGAAGCCAAAATATAACCTTGCCTAAGGCTATCTGGTGTGGATATCTTTGCTCAATCGTCAGTCATTAGCCATCAGACGTTTGCACTAGGTATCTGAATGAACTGAAGACAGGCTATTTTCCAAGGAGCCACACTAATCTAATACCCAGTACTAGTGTTGTGTTTTGGTGTTTGGTTATGCATCCAATCTAGGCAAGGGCCCTTAAACCTAGGTAAAGAAAGTATTTATGGCACAGAGGATGCATATACCACAGGACTAAATTTTATAAAAACACTTTCTGCATTATGCATTCTGACAAAGAGGAATATTCATAACAAAAGAAATTCTCAAATTCAATTCTTAGTAAAGTCTTTTCAATATTTGTGGAGCGTCAGTCTTCTATTTACAAGTTCCACTTGATCAACCAACACGTGGTTTCGCCCTATGTAGTGGCTCACAGGGCTAGGGCTTTTTCAAGGCTAGTAGCAGTAATCTTAATCAGATAAATCATTTCTGCATTATTGTTGTAATTGGGGTTGGTAATTCAGTCATAATATATCAATCAATCAATCAATCACGTGTTTGTTAAGCGCGACTACTCACCCGTAAGGGTCTCAAGCCGCTGGGGGGGAGGGGATGTGCAGGTTCCAGTCCATCAAGGAGGTGGTCTGTCGAAGAGCCAAGTTTTGAGATTTCTCGTGAAGATGGAGAGTGATGTTGTCTGTCTGAGGTGGAGTGGTAGGGCGTTCCAGGCTCTGGCCACGAGGAAGGAGAAGGAGCGGCCTCCTGATCTGGTCTTTCTGGCGCGGGGGACCACGGCGTAGGAGAGCTGGGCTGATTGTAGGGTCCTTTGGGGTGCGTGGAATTGGAGTCGGCTGTTCAGGTATGCTGGTCCGGTGTTGTGGAGGGCTTTGTGTGCGTGGGTGAGGATCTTGAAGGTGATTCTAGTCTCGATGGGGAGCCAGTGGAGTGTGTGCAGGTGCTGGGAGATGTGGCAGTGTCTTGGCAGGTTGAGGACCAGTCTTGCGGCGGTGTTCTGGATGTTTTGTAGCTTGTGGGTGAGGTTTTTGTTTATTCCGGCGTAGACTGCGTTGCCGTAGTCGAGTTTGCTGGTGACGAGGGCGTGAGAGACGGTCTTTCTGTGCTCGAGGGGGATCCATTTGAAGGTCTTGCATAGGAGGCGGAGGGTGTGGAAGCAGGAGGATGCAACGGAGTTGATCTGGCGGTCCATTTTGAGCTCGGAGTCCAGGATGATTCCAAGGTTGTGTGTGTGGTCCGTGGGGGTGGGAGGGCTTCCGAGGGCGGGGGACCACCAAGTGTCATTCCAGGTGTCGGGGTGTGGGCCCATGATGAGTACTTCTGTTTTGTCGGTGTTGAGTTGTAGGCAGCTGTTTTTCATCCATTTGGCGACAGCTTCCATGCCTTCTTGAAAGTTGTGTTTGGCTGCGTTGGGTTCGTTGGATAGGGAGAGGATGAGTTGGGTGTCGTCTGCGTATGAAACAATGTTGAGTCCGTGGGTTCTGACGATGGGGGCGAGCAGAGCCATGTAGACGTTGAAGAGCGTGGGGCTGAGGGAGGACCCCTGGGGGACTTCACAGGTGGTTGGTGTAGGGTCCGAGAGGAATGGAGGGAGTCTGACCCGCTGCATTCTGCCGGAGAGGAAAGAGTGGATCCAGTCGAGGGCTTTGTCCCGGATCCCTGCGTCGTGGAGTGTTAGGGTGCGGTGGGAGACCGTGTCGAAGGCCGCTGAGAGGTCGAGGAGGATGAGGGCTACTGTTTCTCCTTTGTCCAGTAGGGAGCGGATGTCGTCTGTTGCGGCGAGGAGGGCAGTTTCTGTGCTGTGGTTTTTTCCGAAGCCGGATTGGGAGGAGTCGAGGATGTTGTGCTCTTCGATGAAAGGTGGCGAGTTGGCTCGATGACTTTCGCTGGGAACGGGAGCAGGGAGATGGGTCTGTAGTTTTTGAGGTCAGTGGGGTCCGCCGAGGGCTTCTTCTGGAGGGGGTTGACCTCGGCGTGTTTCCAGTCGTCGGGGAAGGACAAGGTCGCCAGGGAGCGGTTGATGGTGTGGCGAAGCATGGGTGCAATGGTGTCGGCGGCTCTGTTGAAGATGTGGTGGGGGCAGGGGTCCGTGGGGGCCCCGGAGTGGATTGACTTCATCGTCTTCAGTGTGTCTACGGTGGTGAGGGCTGTCCAGCTGCCAATCGTTGGTTTCAGGGTGTCGGGGGTGGCTGGTGAGGGTTCAGTGTGTTGGTTGTCTTCATTGAAGTTGTCGTAGATGTTCTTGATTTTGTGGTGGAAGAAGGCGCTGAGTTTGTTGCAGAGGTCTTGTGAGGGAGGAATGTCAGTAGACTCGCTGGTGGGTTGGGCAAACTCCTTGATGATGCTGAAGAGCTCTTTGCTGTTGTGTGCGTGTCTGGAGATTCTGTCTTCGATCGCTGTTTTTCTTGTATTTCTGATGAGTTGATGGTGGGCGTTGGTGGCGGTTCTGAAGTTTTTGTGGGCTTCTTTGGATTTGGAGTTCCTCCAGGCTTTTTCGAGGTGGCGACATGTGCGTCTGGACTCTCAGAGTTCGGAGGTAAACCATCTGGCTTTCTTGATGTGCGTGTTGTTGTTCTTCTTGCGAGGGGCTATGGTGTTGGCGCATTCGGAGATCCATCTGTGCAGAGTTCGGGCTGCGGTGTTGGGGTCGTCGTCTTCCGTGGTAGTTGGGGTCGAGTTGCCGAGTGAGGAGGTGAGCTGGTAGTCGGTGATTTTGGTCGAGTTTCTTCGTTGGACCAGGTGCTGGGGTCTGTGGGTGGTGGGTGTTCTGAAGGTGAAGTGGATGCATCGATGGTCTGTCCACGGGAGTTCAGTGGTGTGGCTGAACGTGATGGAGTTTCCTGATGTGAAGAGGGGGTCGAGGGTGTGTCCTGCTGAGTGTGTGGGTTCGGTCACGATCTGGCAGAGTCCAATATTGTCGAGGTTGTCCAGGAGGGATGCGGTGTTGGGGTCTAGTTGGTTGTCTAGGTGGAAGTTGAGGTCTCCCAGCAGGGTGTAGTTGGTGGATGCGATGGCTTAAGGGGAGATGATGTCCGTGTTGGAGTTGGTGAAAGCTCCGCAGGGTCCTGGGGGTCGGTAGATGAGAGTTCCCCCGGAGGGTGGTGGAAGGGCTGGCCTGTATCTTGAAGTGTAGGTGTTCCATCAGGTCTGTGGGCTCGTCGGGGAGTGTGCTCAGGCGGAGGGTGGATTAGTGGACGATGGCGATTCCTCCACCCGGGCGGGTGGGGCGGTCCTTCCGGGAGATCTTGTATCCTTGTGGGATGGCGATGGCGATGTCCGGTCCCGAGGTGGTGTTGGTCCAGGTTTCGGTGAAGAATGCTACGTTTGGGGTGGTGCTGTCGAGGAGGTTCCAGATTTCGGTGGCGTGCTTGTGGAGGGATCGGACGTTGAGGAGGATGCATTGCAGGGTCTTCGGTATTGTTGTGTTCTTGCGGGCGGGTTGCGCTTGATCCGTGGTCTTGGCGGTGCTGCAGGTGTGCCGGCAGCGGTGACAGCTGAAGGGTCCGTGGGTGTTGGCTGGCGATGCTAGCTTTCAGTTGTTGTTGCGGCCTGGGTTGAGTGCGAGGAGTGCAGCTGGGTTGTAGCATTTGCGTTGCAGAGATCCAGGGTTCCTGGTGCTGGTCGCGGTCGGGTCGCGGACGGGCGCAGACGGGCTTGCCTTTGGCACGCCTTTGGTGCGCCACCGGCCATTAAGTAGGGGTCGGGGAGGGCTGGACAGCTGGGAGGCGGGAGCGGGGAGGGGAACTGGTTTGTGCTGGTCGCGCTGGGGGGGAGGGGCCGCGGGGGCAGCAGCGGCGGGAAAAGCGGAGGAAAGGAGGCCAAAAGAAAGAGGAAAAGTGAAATAAAGAGTGAAAGGGTAAAAAGAGTAAAGGGTGAAACGGAGCAGAAAGCAGAGAAAAGGTGCTAAAAAGAGTGAAGGGTGAAAAAGCTAAGAAAGGAGAGGATGAAGGGGGCAGAAAGCAGAGCGAGAGAAGGGGTCAGAGGTCCACTGGACCACCAGGGATGAGGCGCAGGTATAACCTGGGGGTGGAGGAGGGCCTCGAACACCAACACTACGGGAGTGCAGGGGCTCAGGAGAGGCCTCACTTAATGGTGGAGCTGCGAGGGTGGGAGAGCAATTTCACTGACAATGAGTCAGTAGTCACAGTCATCTATCCAATCATAGAGTCATAATTATGGGGAACTGCTTTTCACCTGGGTCATGCCAAATATGATCCAGGGCAATGGGTTAAATCCGAAGAGATCGATTGGGATGTTGCATATATTCGGTCTGCGGATAGCAGGTCCACTATGCGGTCTGTCGTGGCTACAGATGGCCCATAAATGAAAATGACGAAGGTCAGGATACATCAGTGAATGTCAATCACAATTGACGTTCCCTGACACAGAAACACTACTGTCATAGGCCAGCCTGCAATCCAACATACTTCCAAAGAAGCCACTTCTCTAATGTTGTAGCATGCCACTGTGTGCTAATGCGTCTCGATGTCTTGTCAGGAGTATGATACAATACAAGATTGGAGCACCTAACACAGTGTTTTCCATGCAAATGTATATAGTCAAAGTGGTTTGGCAAGAAATAAACATGCAAAAGACTGCATAGATGTGGATTACTTCAGATTGTTAGGGCTATGGCAAAAATGTTCTGCTGGAATGAGTTAGGATGAACGTTATATTGTGACCATTGTACTGTTCTTTTTAGGTTTTCTGAGATTGTTACTACAGGCAGTAAAAGGTGGCAGATTTATCCAGAAGCTCATATTTTAGTTTCTTAATTTGCAAGCATTCTTCAGAGGAGTTTAGAAGCATTACTGTGCCATTCTAAGTCCAGCTTTTCATGTAGATGTTAGTGGATTCTCATAGGGAGCTTGTC
Source organism: Calotriton arnoldi (assembly GCA_963921515.1). Classification (NCBI taxonomy): domain Eukaryota; kingdom Metazoa; phylum Chordata; class Amphibia; order Caudata; family Salamandridae; genus Calotriton; species Calotriton arnoldi. Next base: position 929,347 of record CAWUFW010002910.1, on the reverse strand, counting down.
TAGCATTCTCATTTGTTTACTTACTCTTTGGTGTTGTCGCCTATTTAGACTATAATACTTAATAGCCTATTTTGTGTGTCCTATTTGTTTATCTCTTTTGGATTTTAACTTAACAGCAATTTTGCTTTGTGGCATGTCATAGTAAAGTAGTTGGGATGTTCTCCACTGGATAACCTATATTTATTGGAGTTTAGGTCTAGCAGTATGAAGAGGTGGTGTTATATGGCACTTCTGACATCATTTTGTTTTGATGTTCAGCACTGCTGTTGTGGTTTTGTTTATGCTGGTGACAGGGTTGGCTGCTCCAAGGGTTTAATTAGAACTTGCACAGAATAGCGTTAGGTATTTACCACACCTGGTAAACACGCATTACATTTTCTCTTGTATTGCCCAGATTTTTGCCTTCCTCCTCCTATTTTTGCTGAACACTTTTTTTTGGCATTAGGACTCTGCACACTTTACTGCTGCTAACCAGTGCTAAAGTGCTTGTGCTCTCTTTCCAAAGATGGTAAAATTGGTATAAACCTAATTGGAACATTTAATTTACTTTTAAGTCCATAGTGATTGGTGCTACATGTATGCAGATCCTGTAAATTAGATGCTACAAGTGGGCTGCAGCACTCATTGTGCCGACCACTAAAGTACTTCTGTAAACTATGTCTTTTCCATGCCACTGGTGCCTGTAGTGCAGTTTTAAACATCCATTTCGACCTAGCCAAATAAACCTTTTGCCAGGCCTGAACCTTTCTTTTTATTACTTATAATCAGGGCCACTGGAATTATGCGATTTTGTGGCTGTGGCTTTTTCTTCCACATAATTATGGATTTGCCCCATTTGCCACATGTTAGACCTGGCATCCTTGGCGTGGGTCTCCCTTCCATTTTTTGAGGATGCCTCCAATGTTATTGATCTGTTTTTGCTGGTTTAGATGCTTTGGGCACTGTGCCATTGCTATTCAGTGCCACAGTGCAAGTGCTCCCTATGATAAATTGTGTTATGTATTAGTGACTCCATGATTGGATGATTGGTTTACTTGTCAGTCCCTAGTACAGTGCACTGAGTGTGCCCAGGGCTGGTAAATCCAATGCTGCTGGTGGGCTTGCAGCACTGGTTGTGCCACCCACAGAAGCAGCTTGTAAAGTGTGTCTCAGGCCTGCCATTGCAGAGCCTGTGTGCAGCCTAGGGCTGCCATGTCGACTTGGTGAGTGCACCCACTTACCAGTCCCTAAACCTTCCCTTTACTGCATGTTGGTCACCCCTAAAGTAGGCCCAAGGGCAGGGTGCATTGTAAGTATAAGGTAGAACATGCCCTGGTGTGTGTGGCATGTCCTAATAGTGAATTACAGCCATTTTCGTTTTTCACTATTGCAAGGCTACCTGTTCCCCATAGGCCAGAATGGGCAGTTTGATTATTACACCTTATAATCCTAACTGACCCAGGGAACATGGTAGAGAAACGAATTTAGTATGCCTGAACTCAGAATGATAAAATACATCTTTTAGTGAAGTTGATTTTAACATTCTGTGTTTGAAAATACCACTTTTAGAAAGTAGGTATTTTCTTGCCTAACCTTCCAAGCCTGCCTCTGCTGGGTTGTGTATTCCTAGTCTGGAGTTTGAGTGACAGGGGCTGGGGGTGTGGCTCCAGGAGACAGGGTGAGTCAGCACAGGGCTGAATAGAGAGATCTGCATCCAGAGTGGAGGGAGGAGTTGCACCTGGGTCTGAATAGGGCTGTGCCTGCCTTCCACAATGCTGGCTCCACCTCCTGCTGGGCGGCTGAGCACCCTGCCCCACATTCTGAAAGGAAAGAAGGAGTCCTGTAAACAAAGTGCTCCAGGACTGACCAGAACTGGTTTTGGACTAGGCAAAGGCCTCTCTGCCTTCAGAGAACAAAGAGAAAAGGTGTATAAAAGGGGACCCAGACCCCTAGGAAATTGGATCACTTTTGGGAAACAAGAAGAAACCTTTGCTGAGGAGCGGAACCAAGAAGAAACTGAGGAGAAGACTATCCCTAAGCTAGAGGGATCTGCCTGCAGTGGTTGCCTGACTGCCAAAGAAAGGAGAAGGGAACTTTGTGTGTACTTTCATCAACTTGTGAAGGATCTCCAAGGGCTTGATTTCAGAGCTTGCCTCCTGCTGAAGTCTCAGGAACAACAGACTTCACCCACCAGCTCCCCTGTATTCCCTTGCTGGGAATTTGGACCTTCTGACACACTTGTGTGTTGCTGGGAGCTGGAAGCGCGACTCAAGACGAAGAAGCGTGTCGCAGCCGCTGCTTCTCGCATCGCTGGAGAAGAGTGTCGACGTCGCATCAGACGCCGGCGCATCCCCGAAGAAGCGCGCCGCTGACACCCTCGCATCCTTCGAAGCGCCTCGCAGCACCGGAGAAAAGTGTCGCCGTCGCATCAGATGCCGTCGCATCCCCGGGGCAGAGCATCGACCTCGCATCAGACGCCGACGCATCGCATCACGAGGCGCCCCGCATCCCAGGAGAAGATCGTCGACCTCGCATCAGACGCCGTCGCATCGCCAGGGAAGCGTGTTCCAGGGCCTGTCGCGGCTCCAAAGATTCATCGAAATCGCCGCACGGCCGTCGGGCGTGCACGCATTACCCCTTCGTTGTCGCAACATCAAGAAGACGCCATTTTGTTTCTTTGCACCGGATCTTCATCGCATCACGGCGCTGCTTGTCGCATCGCCACAGAAGCGCAGTAAGAAACCGACGCATCACCTCCCCACGCCGAGAAGAACCGACGCATCACTGTCCCCTGCGCATCAGTAGGGAACTGACGCATCACCGTTCTTGCATGTAAGGAACCGACGCATCACCTTCCCTGCACCACTTTTGTTGTATCGCGTTACGCATCTCAGGTACATTGAACTCAAAGTGTCGCATTTCCATTTTAAGAGAATTAAGCTAATTCTACCATCTTTAAAGTACAGTATTGTGGATTATTTTTGTCGTTTATGGTCTTGTGGTAAATCTATATAAAAGATACTTATTTTTATAATACAACCTGTGTGGTGTCCATTTGTAGTGTTGTCACTGGATTACTGTATGTGTTCACAAATGCTTTACACACTGCCTCTGAACTAAGCCTGTCTGCTCATGCCAAGCTACCAAGGGGGTGAGCAGGGGTTATTTCAGGAGTGTACCCCCTTACCCTGACTAGAAGCAAGGGTCCCTATTTGGACAAAGGTACCTACCTCTGCCAACTAGAGACCCCCAGTTCTAACACCACATAATCCATCACCTGCTACATATTCTGCTGATTTTAGCAAAAAAAACAGTTTGTAGCTCAAACATGAAAACTTACTAAAAACATGGCGACACGTGTTCCTGAACACTCAAAGACCCTGCACAAAGGTTGACTGGGCATCTTTTATTTGCTTATTGCTGGATTTGGGTGTTACATTGGTACTAATAAGGTGAAATATTTTCCCAGACAGTGTTCCCAGGTGTAAAATGGCAAAATAATGAAGTATTGCTTGTAGCGTCTTTTATATTATTCGCACCATGACCCTCGCGATTCTGGGCAGGCTCTAAACAGGAATGACATAGTCTGCTGGGAGGTGTTAAGGTGTGGTTATGAAAGTTATGATGCAATGCATGCAGTGTGTGATCATATACTGAGTAATAAAGACGTCTGTTGCAGAGCTCCTTGTGTGGCATGTTCATTTGCATGCTTTTGGGCTGGGGAAGCATTACAACTGGCTACAAGTAGGGGATACATGCCCCATAGAAACAAGGCTGCTCTCCCTGAGAGTTTGCAAAGGTACAGCAAACTGCTTGTGCATGCCCGGTGCACCCCAAATCAGTGCAAAGCAGTCTGCTGTTGGTGTATGTGGAGTCAACGCCCAGCTCCAACCCATACACAGCCATCAAAGAAGTTGAAGGCTCTGCAGAGGAGCACATTCGAAAAGTCTTCCGGAACCCACTGTTAAATCTGAAAGAAGTGAGACTGCGCCACGCCATAACGCAGAGTCATCATCCATATGGAGCAAGCGCTAAAGGCAGTAACGACCAGGTCTGAAAACAGAAACTTTCCTACCGGCACTGGCGATTAAAGCACCACACGACCTCGAATAAGACGTGAACACCCAGGCTCAGGTGCGAGGCTGATGCATGCAGCAGTTGCAGGTGGCATCCTGTGCAACGAACGCCACGTGATAAGCACATAATCCCAATGGCAGTAGAAGGGAGTGCTAAATATACAGCGGCTACATTTCTGAGGCCACCACTACCATTTGACATAGCAAAGAAACAGAACATCGGTGCCAGATGAAACGTTCAATGATTTCATATATGTGCTAGAAGAAGAAGACGATAAGAAAATCATTATATATTTTAAAAACCTTGCCAGTGTTGGAGTGAAGGAAGTGCTAAAGAAAATCTCACAAACTGATGCAGTGTTGTACCAAAAGATTAAGGAAGCGTTGGAAGCCAAGTTCAATCCAATGCCACATGTCAACCCTGAAAGATAGATTTTCAACCAAGCACGACAACAGACTAGTGAAACGATACACTGTAAGTTGTATGACTTCAACGATGAAGAAGCCATGCGCCTTAGAGTCATCGATGGTTGTCTTTCAAAAGACGCATGCTAAGAGAGACACTCAGTTTAGAGAAAATGCTAATGGCTACAAGGGCAGAAGAACCAGCAGAACAACAAGCTGCTGATATGGAAGCAGGAACAGCACTTAATGAATCAGCATTGATCATGAAAAGCAAGCATAAGAAGAAAATAGATGCACACAAGTCGACGTCTCGAAAGAAGAAAAAGTGCTTGCAATGTGGGTTTGCATTTCCCCATGAAGGCAAATGCCCAGCCATAGGGCAGATATGCAAATGCTGCGGGAAAGAAAAACACTTCATAACAGTTTTCAAAGCAAAAGAGAAACCAAATGTGTCACAGTGATAAGAGAAAATGGACACCAGAAGTTTCCAGAAGCATTCTCGCCAGGCCCACAAAGCTAAAAGGCAACATCCGTTACGACAAGCAGAAACTAAGCACAGTCGATCATCGTCAAGTTCATCATATAAAGAGTCTTCAACATGATTATCAAGCGCTAACAAAGAAGACGAATGTGTATTGACTAAGGAATGACATGCACATGTAGTAATACCGGCTTGCAAAGAATATCAAAAGTCAAAGAAGAATCACCAAACGAAGCGACAAAAGACATTTGGACACTGTCCTAAAATTACATTAGAGGTGAACGGCTGCTCCATAACCTTCATCATAGATGGTGGTGCATCACTTAACATCATGCCAGTAGAAAAGTCCAACAGCCTATCTCCTGTACCACGCCTTACCCTGTCAAACACGAAGGTATACACGTGGCTTACCTCTAAACCGTTACAGAGTCAAGGGTCATTTACAGCAACCCTACGACCTAAAACAACATCAGTGCAAGTGCCAATTCATGTCCTTCAGGAGACTTCAACTAGTGCATGCTTACATAGCTTTGCCATTGCTGCTGACATGGGACTGATATCTCTCAACTACAACATTTGTGCTCTATCTGAAATTGCGAACCAGTTCCTGTTGTTGTTTTATATGGCCTAGGAAGACTCAAAAAAATGAAAGTGCAACTTCATATCAATGAGGGCATTCGCCCGTTGCCCAACGGCACCACAGAGTCGCTTTGCACCTACAAAAATCCATTGAGAAAGAACTAGAAACACTGTTGAAGCATGACATCATTGAATGCTCCACCTGTCCTGCGCCATGGGTTTCGCCCACAGTTGTGGTGCCAAAAAAAGGACAGTGCATTTGCGTTAATAAGCGCCAGGCCAACAAAGGAATCGAGAGAGAGACATCCTGGTCCCCACCTACCTCACATGATAATAAAGCTGAACGGAGCCAAAGTCTTCTCCCATCTTGACCTTAACAAAGGATACCATCAACTCGAGCTGGAAGAGAACTATAGGTACATTACTACATTTTCGACTCATGTTGATTTGTTCATATACAAAAAACTAAGTTTTGGAGTATCAAGGCCCTCTACGACAACTTCAGCGAACAGACTCCGGGCACCACCCCCCTCTCACCACCGACAACCAGCCGACCATCACCACTTGGAAACCTGCCACCAATGAGGACACCGCCACGACCATAAAGAACACCCACTCAGGAGCCCCCACGGACCCCTGCCCTCAGCACATCTACCACAGAGCCGCCGCCGCCCCAGCACCCGAACTAGGCCAGACCATCAACGCCTGCCTCGAATCCGGTATCTTCCCCGACGACTGGAAGCGGGCAGAGATCAAGCGCCTCCTCAAGAAACCCTCGGCCGACTCGACGGACCTGAAAAACTACCGACCCATCTCTCTCCTTCCCTTCGCAGCCAAATTCACCGAGAGATTCATCAACGCCCAGCTGACCACCTTCATCGAAGAGAACGCCATCCTCGACTCCTTCCAGTCCAGATTTTGCAGCAACCACAGCACCGAGACCGCCCTCCTCGCCGCCACCGATGACATCCGCATGCTACTCGACCTGGGCCACACTGCGGCCCTCATCCTTCTGGACCTCTCCGCAGCCTTCGACACCGTCTCACACCGCACTCTCGCATCCAGACTCCACAACGCCGGTATTCGAGGAACTGTGCTCGACTGGATCCGCTCCTTTCTCTCCGGCAGAACCCAAAGGATCAGACTCCCCCCCCCCCTTCCTCTCCGAACCTACAGAGATCAACTGTGGAGTACCCCAAGGATCCTCGCTCAGCCCCACGCTCTTCAACATCTACATGGCCCCCCTCGCCGCCATCATCAGACAACAGAGGCTCAGCATAGTATCTTACGCTGACGACACCCAGCTCATCCTCTCTCTCACGAAGAACCCCGAAGTCACCAGACTCAGCTTCCAAGAAGGAATGAAAGACGTCGCAGCCTGGATGAGCGACAGCTGCCTTAAACTGAACTCGGAGAAGACAGAGGTCCTCGTCCTCGGACCCTCCCCCACTGCGTGGGATAGCTCCTGGTGGCCCCATGGCCTCAGAAACCCACCCACCCCGACGGACCACGCCCTGAACCTCGGCATCATTCTAGACTCCTCTCTCACCTTGACCCGCCAGATCAATGCCGTTGCCTCCACCTGCTTCAACTACCCTCCACATCCTCCGCAAGACCTTCAAGTGGATCCCCCCCGAATGCAGAAAGACCGTCACCCATGCACTCATAACCAGCAGACTGGACTACGGCAATGCCCTCTATGCCGGAATCAACAAAACCCTGCTACACAAGCTCCAAACCATCCAGAACGCCTCAGCCAGACTCGTCCTCGGAACCCCACAACACGAGCACATGACCCAGCACCTACGAGACCTCCACTGGCTCCCTATCGAGAAGAGAGTAACCTTCAAACTACTCACCCACACCTACAAATCCCTCCACAACATCGGACCCAAATACCTCAACGAAAGAGTCTCCTTCCACGTACCCAAAAGGAACCTCCGATCCGCCGATCTCGTCCTGGCAGAGTCCCCACGCATCCGCAGAACCAGAGCAGGTGGAAGAGCCTTCTCCTACGTCGCAGCTAAGACCTGGAACGAGCTCCCAATCAACATCAGACGCTCCCCCACTCTGCACACCTTCAGAAAGAGCCTCAAGACCTGGCTCTTCGACTGATCCGGAGCCAACCCCCCCCCCCCCCCAGCGCCTTGAGACCCTCACGGGTGAGTAGCCCGCTTTATAAACCCCTCATTGATTGATTTTCATTTTCTGCAGAGATATTTCAGGATGTTATTCGCTGAATATTTCAATCTGCTATACATGCTTTTAATTACAATGATGACATACTGGTATTTGGGACGACATACAAAAAGCATGACAAGGCTGTTACACAAGTGTGCCAATTACTTACTGATGCAGGTCTCACTCTAAATGCAGCAAAGCATGAGTTTCACAAAACCAAACTTCAGTTTTTTGGGCACATATTCTCTGATGGAGTAATGACCCCTGATCCGGATAAAGTGCAAGCACTGTCATCTACTTGCCCCCGAGAAGACATAACCATGCTGCGATCCTTCTTAGGCATGGGCAGTAATTGCTCCAGGTACATTTGTGACTTTGCTACAGTGAGTGCCCCTTTGAGAGATTTAACAAAGCAGAATGTCCCATTCCAGTGGTCTCCTGAATGCGACCAAAGTTTCAAACAAATAAAACATGCGATTGAGAATGCAACGGAAATGGCCTATTTTGACCCCCAGTTACATACTGAGATCACAGTAAATGTGAGCCCAGTGGGGCTGGGAGCAGTCCTTGCTCAACACAATGGCCATCCGAAAGCCCAGAGACACATTGTGGCCTATGACAGTAGAAGCCAGTCTGAAACAGAGCGTGCCTACTCTCAGCCGGAGAAAGAGAGTCTGACTATAGTGTGGGCCTGCAAACATTTTCATGTGTTTCTATATGGGAAAAGTTTCATAGACCACCAGGCGTTGCTCACCATCATAGAAACATGAAAGCTAAGATGTCATCTCGCATCAAGAGGTGGGAATTGAAACTGCAAGAGTATGACTATGCGATTGTACACTAGCCGGGAAAAGACCAAAACCCTTCAGATTACTTTTCACAAGTGCCACTACATCGCCAGAGCTCGACGTCCAAAGCGGCTGAAGAGTATCTCAACTTCATTGTGAGGATTAGCACGCTAGCATCTCTATCCATTGAACAGATTATTGTTGCCACCAATGCAGATAAAGATATGCTCATCCTCAAAGACCTCAATACAAATCAATCTTGGAAGAAAAGTATTCAACCCTTTGCTGATGATGTTGAATTTCAAAAATTCAAAAATGTACAGGATGAGCTATCCATCACCTGAGAGGGTATCATCTTGAGAGGCTCGAAAATCTCATAGCGGAGAGCCTCAGACAGCAAGCCATTGAGCTAGCCCATGAAGGACATCGTGGCATTGTAGCTACCAAAAGAGCCCTAAGAGACTAAATATGGTTACTTTGCCTAGATAAACGAGTTGAGAAAGTGCTGGCATGCCACATTTGTAACTGCTTTCCTCCCAAGATGACGCAGCATCCACTGACAATGTCTGACCTTCCTGCGCATGCCTGGGAAAGAGTTGCAGTTGATTTCTTTGGCCATCTCGGAAATGGGCATCATCTCATGGCAGTCATTGATGAATATGCATGTTTTTCATTGGTGGAAGACTTATTATCAACAACCCATGACAAAGTCATCTAGCGGTTTGATGACATCTTTGTAGCGTGGGGCATCCCCGCTATTCTCAAATCTGATAATGGCCCGCCTTTCAATAGCAAAGAATTCAAGGAGTTTCTTGTTCAACTCAATGTCCATCATCAAAAGAGTACACCTCTCTGGCGCAAGGCCAATGGTGTTGTTGAACTATTTAGGGGCACCCTCAAGAGGGTAATTCAGCAAGCATTGATGGAGGGAATCATCTAAACCAAGCCATGTGTCAAGCCTTTCGTGCCTATCTATCAACACCTCACTCCACAACTGGTTAGAATCTTGACACCTTTCTATTTGGGAGAGCCATTGGTACCAAACTACCAAAATGGACATCAGACCGATCGATGAATGCCGATAAGGCTCGTGCCACAGACACTTCTCAAAAGTGCAAAATGAAAACATATGTTGATCAGCGCCAACGCGCCCAAGAAACAGTCTTCGATAAATGGTACTGGCTACTGGTCAAACAGAAAGGGAAGCAGAAAACAGACACTCTGTTTGCTGTCAATCCTTTTAGGGTTATGAAGTGCGAAGGACACATGGTGACAGCTCATTGTCCCGGAACGTCCATCACACGGGACTCATCACACTTTAAACACCTACCTCAATTTTTGTCACCTACTGAGATCACGAGCGAGGTGACCCCACCTGAATGTCCAGATCAAACCTCTGAGCCTATGTCATCGGTGCCTGACCATGGTGCATCTCAACTACCTCATGCCATCCAATCTGGTAGACCAGTGCGAGCGCCTTGGCGACTCTTGAGGAAATATGATGCTAATGTTGTTTGTACTTTTTGTTTAACAAAGGGGGAAATGTGTCTCTTTGATATTATGCACACTAGGACCCTTGCAGTTCTGGGCGGACTTTTAACAGGAATTCCATAGTCTGCTTGGAGGTGTTAAGGTGTGGTTATGAAAGTTATGATGCAATGTGTTATCGTATGCTAAGGAATGAAGACGTCTGTTGCTCTATGTGTGGCATGTTCCTTTGCATGCTCCTGGGCTGGGGAAGACGCCACAGTACTGTCACAAAATGTGCAGCATTACTCCACATAATTTGTCTTTTTTTGCCTCATAATTTAGCCAACCCTGCCACATAATTTGATCCTCCTCTGCCACATAATTGCACTGGCCCTGCTTCTGAGTCACCACTAAGGTAAGGCCTAAAGCCTCATAGGGAACAGTCAATGGAATTTAAAAAGTAGGACATGTGTAGTTCAGATTTGCATGTCCTGGCAGTGAAAAAAAAAACAAAGTCGGTTTTTACTGCAGCAAGGTAGCTCTCCCATAGACTAACACTGTGTTACCTTATTACACTTACTAAGTGATAACCTCAGTTTGGGAGCAGATAGAGAAATACTTCTTACTCTCATGTGAATTGTAATTTTAAATCCTCTTTAATGGTAAAGTCGGATTTTAAATTATGTTCCTCAAATGCCACTTTTAGAAAGTTGGTATTTTTCTTCCTAAACCAAAGGTGCCTCTCTGCTAGGGTACATGGTCATATAACTGTTAATCGATCTCCTCTGGTGTGATGAAAAATTCCTTCCAGACAGGAGACAATAGGACCTTGGGTGTGGTGAAGAGTGTCCATCTCCTAACTAGGATGGCTTAAGAGGGCTGTGTTCAGCCCTTCATGTTCTTCAAAGGATAGCCTGAGGGCTGTACACAGCCCCTCCTGAATGATGAATGCTGTCTCACTGGCAAATGTAGCCCACACCTGGGCCTGCCCTTTGTTTCCTGAGGCAGATTGGAGCCAGAACCTGAGAAAGCGGAAGAACTGACCAAAATGAGTTTAGGTGTGGACAAATGGGCTGCCTTCCACACATCCGGCTGGCACTGGGTATAAGAGTGGCACCCTCAAAACTCCTTATCAGAATACTCCGGGACTTGTTGAGACTCAGAAGAAGGACTGTCCTGCCGTCCGAAGCCTGAAGGAAGATTCTACCTGCTTATCTTGACTCTGGGATCGCAGAAGTGACTCCAAGGGTCAGTTGGCTGACCTCCTGTTAGAGCTACAGGCAGGGCCGGACTGGGAAACAAAACCAGCCCTGGCAAAGTGCTCGGCTGGCCCCCCCGGGGGTTGGGGGTGCGGCCGAGCACTTTGCCAGGGCCGGTTTCGGCCGATTTTGTTACAGGGGCCGATATTGCAGCTATGCTGTAAAAACGGCCCTGTAACAAAAACGTCCCCCGCCCTTGCGGCTCACCGAGGAAACGCCCGGTGCCCGCTACGGCCAGTCCGGCCCTGGCTACAGGGACACAACAACCTTCCAGAGGCATTTCTCTGCACCTGCCCAGCTGACAAGTACCAATTGGACCTGGTCCTGGACCCTTGGGTAGAGTTAAAGTGTACTTCTCCAACATAGGAACTTCAAGAACTGGACTTCAGGTGAAAGATCAGAGGTTCTGGGCTCCTAATGTCGAAAATAACCATCTCTGGTCTCCTTGTGAACGCAAGTGGACTTCACTGATGCCATCTGGGACCTTCATCTGACTGCCGATGTGACCTTCCCAGACACAGACACCAGACTTCATCACCACCTGTAGCTCTTCGCGTCGACTATATCCGTCCCACTTTTCCCACCATGGCGAAGTTCCGATCATCGGCCACCTCTTCGCACCATCTCCGACTGCACCGCTAGCGCGAGGTTTTGACCAAGGCCTGGGACTTCAGCAACCCAATGTCGACGAGCCCCTCTCCAGATCCATCCTGCAGCCCAAGCACCGACGACCTTGTCAACAAGTGCTTCTCGTCTGAAACCAGATTAGGGTTAGAAAGTAAACTTTCAACCAGTATGAACTTGGTTCCTGTATGCAACCCACGCTCCATCTCGGTTGATTTTAACTTTTGCCTTTGACCCGGTCAGGTGCGAACAGATAACCGCGATTTGAAATATATGCTTTTTGGTGCTATTTCTACTGAAATGTTTTAAAAATCATATCTCCAGTTCCACATATTGGATTTTTGTCGTTTGGGTGTCATTTTGTTTATTAAAATATTTTCAATTTTTTCTGAATTGGTTTTGTGCGTTGTGTTTTTACTTTTTTACTGTTTGAGTAGTGCATAAATACTTTACACATTGCCTCTAAGTTAAGCCTGACTGCGTTTGTGCCAAGATACCAGAAGGTTAATGCTTAGTTTGTAAAAGAATGAATGCTGGTGCCCAAAGCTCAGCTCAGAAGCCCATAACCGGTGCTATTGAATTACTGCCGGGCCAAATACCAAGGTTGTGTTATCCTGAATCCATCTCATGTCTCTTTAATCCAGTACCAGGCACTCTCTGCCCCTTTATCTCTCTCTCGTAGATTTGTGCTTTCTCCCTTTGTGATGATTTTCCCGTCTTTCTCATCCTCCATCTTTATGCTTTGGCCATTGTTCCCTCTATTGCAGAAAAATAAGTGCCAGTCCCCTAATGACAACCTCTGGCTCAAATTAAGCCCTTCAGATGGTAAAGCACAGGTTTATTCAGTTACTTTTGTGGTCCACTCTAATAAGCGTTGTATTTATTACTTGAGTGAGGCTCTCACTCCTCTTAATTAATAACACAATTTCTTACAGGGACATATTAACAAACCTATTTTGGAGTACGTAAAGTAGTACTCCTGTAGTGCTCTTTTATGCACTGTTACATGCCTGTGTAAATCAGCCCCAAAACCTCCACCTCCCTGTTAGTAAAAGTGCAAAGCTGACAAAGTGCTTTTTATTTGTACTAATAGAATATAACAATTATTTCTCTACTAACTACTACCTGATTGATGCCAAAAAAAAGAGCTAGATTAATACAGCAAATTAAGATTTTTTTGGACCGGGTATACATTTTCTATATATATAAGCAAACTACAAATTGCTCATAATACATTTTATAAACATATAAAATGATTATGTTTCACTATAGTAACTTTTAATCAGAAATCTAAAGTAGAAATTTATGGTTAATAGCCCTCTCCGACAATTTATAGCACAAATTATAGAAAAGAGCAATAATGACAAGAAATGGGCTAGTTTTTTTTAACCTTGACCGGATGCAAGACTCCTTGTCAGAAACATGTCATGTTATGTTGAATGTTCATATATAGTGTAAAGTGCTGAATTCCAGGCCTACTTCAAGGCAATTATAGACCAACACAGAAGTAATGGGCAGAGTGGGAGAGCTGCAGAGTGAAAACTGGCACTGTCAAACAAATTTCTCTCTGAGGAGAGAGGTTTTGATCATCAGTCCAACCTTTGAATAGAGTGGTTCCATTCAGATATGAATAGCTTCTCTGTATCTACGTTTGCCACTTTGCACCTTTAGCTCGTAGATGACTTCTGTGGTGATATAACACTAAGCACCTTTTGTATATTTCATGCAAGAACTTTCAGACATTTCGATAAAGAAAAGGTTTTGCTCGTGTAACATTGCCAACTACACCCTTGCCTTCCATAATGCAGAGAGTTTTAATAGGGATCCTAGCAGGTAACTCAAAGACCACCACGAGGCCTTCGGTTTTCATTCTGACCACCAAGAGGCCTTTTTTTTTATCATTCTGACCACCAAGAGGCCTTTTTGTTTGTCATTCTGACCACCAAAAGGCCTGCTGTTAACAGCCTGACCACCAACGGGCCTTGTGTTAATGGACAGGCTGAAGCATTCTGAGCCATCTATACATTACTACATACCTTTTGCACACATTTAGAAACAGCTAAGAGCGGATTACATTTTTTCATTCACTTGTTTTGGAGGAGAGGAAGTTTTAAGTGGTGAAAGCTAAGGAAACTGTGTTTTGCCTAAAAATTATGCCGCCTCCCATCAAGTGTTGGCATTTATGCTTTTGAAAATTATGTAACAAATGCATCGCATTTGTTGGAAATTACACATGAAAAACACAAATTGTTCTCAACTTCCCCTCTTTTCCAGCCTTCACAAATTTCTCCCTGTTATCTATATTCTACTTATTATCTGTATTTCCAGTTGGCCTTACACAGGCGATGGAGCATATAGGAAACAGCATGAAGTAATCCCAATGTAAATTTTATTACTGGTTTTTATAATTCTCCCTTAATGATGTACTTCAAGGCTCATGCTTTATTAAGATGATTAACAGTGAACACTAGGTACAGTTTGAAATAATTTAATTTCAGGTGCTTCGGAAATGAAAGACCGCCGGGGTAAAGGCGGAATCTTGAAAGGCTACACATGGGTTTTATGGATAAAGTTGCTGGCCCTAGAACCTGGAGCTATCTGTTTCAGTCCTATGGGCGGTCCCTGGGCATAGCTGCTTGCTTGGCGGTGTTACCATCACTCCATGGTTGTGCTGCCCTAAATTGGAACATTTGTCGGTTCTGAAGTGGTCAATAAACGGTTACTGGTAGCATAGCTAGTGCTACTTTATAAAGCATGGGGTTTTAGACTGAAAAATGCTCAATCTGACACCTTCCAGATCCTGTGATCAGAGGCCACAGAGCAGGAACATAATTTGAAATTAAAAATTAAATGACACTCAATTTTTGGAGGAGGGCCCTTATCCAAGAGTTCTAACGCACTTTCAGTAAAGCTAAACTACTCTAATCTAACCAGAAAGCCAAACTATAGGCCCCTCTTTTAGCTTCCCATAAAAGACAGTGGTTTTCAGGAGGATCATGACCTGTCAACTGCAGACATATATTGAGACTAGGAATGGGTGAAATTGTGTAATTACCACCCATATTATTCCTCATTCTCGCAAGATTTCAAAGTTTTACACCTATTACTCGTTGACAGCCGTCTGTGTGAAAATAGTTCTTGATGTATGCCCTCGCGTGTGTAAGACACCTGAGATATCAGCTCCATGGTATTGTCCTTCCAGTTTCTAAATTCATGCATTGAATGTGCTGGCCCCACACGTCTGTAGCACTCATACATTACATACATACATTTTCTGCCTGGACCAAAGTCTCCAGGAGAGAAAATGACACCATCATCGTAAGTGTAAGTGTTGGTAAATTGGTATTTTGCATGGTCTCACCAGATTTTTTCTCTTTAGGAAACTGTATTGGCGGACCTATTTTGATTCTGAGAATGGGGAGGCAGCACCTACTAATGTGCTCTGCCCCTTAAAACAAGGTAATAGTGGTTAATTCTAATTAGCATACCAAAATCTTTAGTAAAGTCAAAATTTCATGGCACACAGGCCCCAGTGACTTAAAGGTGGGGTGCCACTTGTGGGTTGTGTAGTGTAACATACTCCTCCCACATGTGCCACTTTAAAATCATAACTTGTAGGCTTGAGTGAAACTGAAGCTAGCAAATGTCAAACTAAACTGTCTTTAACGTGTGAAAAGACTTCTTTTTAACTGTCACCACTGTGCCCAGGACTCAGCAGAGGATGTCTACGGTCAGAGGAAAAGTGTGCACTTACCCGTGTACCCAGAAGTTGCATGGACGCTGCACCTGGCATCAGCGTAACATGGGCTGCACTGAGTACACTGTGATTGTGGCCACCCAGAGATGTGTTCTGAATTCAGTGCAAGACATCAGACAGCATGGGCAGCGGTGGAGCTGCAGAATTTGGTAGCTTAAAAAGGATGCCAAACTTGGTATCTTCTTTTAGTGTTCAACTGATGCTATAATTCTTAAGGAAGGGGCCTGGTTAGGCATATTAATTGCCTTTTCCAAGATGGTGGATTGTCCAGAACACACAACTGAAAGTTCCCAGATGAACTTTGAATCTTTTGTCTGATGTCAGTTCCTTTTTAAATCATATATAAGAGAGGCAATCACGATAAGAAGATGCAATGTATTTGTTCCCCATTTTTCATCACAATCATTGCTCACTCGCTATATATATCTGATATATCTGATAGAGACTTCTAGCCACATATTCTTTACCTTAGAATTAATAGTTAAGGTCCCATTGAGGCATAAGGTAGGCAGCTGGAGGAAATGAGTGTTGCAAACCTCTAAGGAATCTATTTACAATAGGGGACTTGAAGAGGGAAGGCTGATCTGGCAGCCGCAGAAAGGCAGCAATGGCAGATAAATAAAGCTTCAGAGCCCTGCTGGGTGTCAGACCACCACATCCTTACCTTAAGCTTGCGGTGAGACCTTGCAGAGACGACATGTACCCAATCCACAGCTCCCCCAACCCCGACTCGTGACACAAATTTATCAAGGCGAGAAGGAGGCTGGAGAAAGGGCCAGGCAG
The DNA here is from genome assembly GCA_963921515.1 of Calotriton arnoldi. Taxonomy (NCBI): domain Eukaryota; kingdom Metazoa; phylum Chordata; class Amphibia; order Caudata; family Salamandridae; genus Calotriton; species Calotriton arnoldi. Next base: position 912,965 of record CAWUFW010002910.1, on the reverse strand, counting down.
TAGAAAAGGTGCTTCTTCTCTATTCAAGAGAGGGATGAAAACACTCTGCTCTGTATGATGAGCACTGTAAAGAGAGAGAAGAGAGAAAGTATCATGTAATCTAACTGATTACCCAGAAACACGCACACTTCATCAAACGAGTGCAAAAGAAAAAACATAAGCAGGGAAATAATATTAACCTTCAGCAAGGGAGATATTTCCAGCATATCCTTGTACATTCAGTTTAAGTCACTGAGCTGCTTTCCTGTACTAATTCCATTTATAATGCCTTAATCCATTAAATGATAAATGTAGGTAGTGCACAGCCCTTGTACAACAAAACCAGTATAACCATTTGAAGAAAGCAAAAGAGCTCTTCAGCGCTCCTTATTGTTATGAACAAACAATAGTTGACGCTCCTGCACGGTATTCATCAATCAACTGTTAGCGCTTCTGTGCGGTGTCCAAGAAACAAACTGTTAGTGCTCCTGCGCGGTGTTCGGCAAACATCTGTTAGCGCTCCTGCGCAGTTACACACAAACTTGAATCCCTAGCGCTCCTGCGCTGTCAAGAATGCAAATAAACCTTTAGCCCTCCTGCGGGGTTCCAAGCAATCAAATAGTTGCGCTCCTGCGCTATCCAAAACAAATAACTGGTAGTGCTCCTGCGCAATCACAATACAAACAATCCTCAGCGCTCCTACGCTTCGTCAAACTGGCAAACATTTGCTTCCCAATATGTTAAGGACACGGACGATAATTAGTGCTTGGGCGCGCTGTCAAAAAAACACCTGGTTGCGCTGCTGCGTGATCCAACAAACAGTTAGCGCTCCTGCGCGGACAAGCATAAACTTCAGTCTTAGCGCTCCTGCGCGTCTACTAAACTTCGCAACTGTGAGCAGTACTCACGAAACAGCAGGTTGTCGGTTTGTTCGGTGGAAACAATAGCAGCCAGCAGGACTTCAGGCATCCATACGCGAGACGAAGCAATGTCGGGTTGCATAACCCAGGTTTAAATACCAGGTGATCCAGAAGTGCAATCAGACCCGCTGCATCTCTGCGTGACCCGGATGTGACTGCTTTGCCGTGTCGGCTTCTATGAGGAATGGACATGCGCAAAACTCGCCCGCATTCACTCTGCTTTCTCTCTGCTACGTGTGGGTGTCGGAAGTCAGGTAACGGGACAGAGGGGAACCCGGGGGATTGATTCATGACACTGGGTCAGGGTAAGAATAAACAAAAGGACTAGTGAAAGGGGTGCAGATAAACAGTCAATTTGTTTGTCTGTACTCCATGCCGCAAACTTGCTCCAACGGCCGGCATATACTGTCTCGGTGGATGGACACTGAGCTGCCAAAATAACATTACAGATTTCCGGCGGAAGGTCAAAAGCTGTAAACTGTTGATGATCAATCTCCAGGCATGAAGACGAGAGTGTTGGCAGGTTCAGGTGGAGAACTCTTTCCTGCTGCTGCAACAGAAGATCCTGAACAGACGACCGATGCACATGCTCAACAGCTCGGGATACCAGACTCTCTGAGGCCAGACCGAAACCAAAGGAATGACTTGGGCCAGGTTGTTAATGCTCTTCTTGAGAACTCTGTGCAGGATGGGTATGGACGGAAAGGTGTACAGGAGGCCTGAACTCCACTTGAGATGAAAAACATCTCCGAATGAGGGCAACCTTGGAAACTCCAGCTTGCAGAAATTTGACATTGCACATTCTTGGCAGTGGCGAACAGATCTAACTAAGGCACTCCCCACTGCTGAAAGATACCTTGAACCACTTCAGGATGGAGACGCCATTAATGATCCGCTAGGCATCTTCAGCTGAGGTGTTGAACCACCAGCGAAATACACTGAAGTTCCAGCCATGTCCAGAGACTTAGTGCCTTTTGACAAAGGATCCTCAACCCCACCCCGTCCTGTTTGTTGCAGTACCACGTGGCGGTGGTGTTGTTTGTGAATACCTGCACTAGCCTTCTCTGCTTGAAACCTGCGCAATTGAGAACTCAGTCCATATTTTGGGTGACTTTAATTTTCACCTCCAAGATGACACAGACTCGAACACTGCCTCTTTAATCGATATCATGACTATGGCAGGTCTAAGTCAAATAGTTACAGGCCTACACACCCTAGATGGAATCTTTACTAACATTGAACTCACTGTGATTAAAGAGATCTTGCCATTAACATAGACGGACCATTCGGCAATCATTTTTGAGCCGAACAACCCTTCCACTGATACAGCCAATAATTTGAAGCAATCTATTAGGACCTATTGGAACTGGAAGCAGGATAATAACAATATGCTCAGCTTCCAACTTTCTCGGACCCAAAATAAACTACCAGAAAATGTGGAATTAGCCTCATCCCAATTCAACTACTGGCTTACATGGGTTGCCAATAAGGTAGCCCCTTACAAAAAAACCTTAAGTAAGAGAAAATCTCCAACTGCCCCATGGTTCTCAGAAATCCTCAGAGCTAAGAAACAAGAGTGTAGGCGACAGGAGAGACAGAGATCTAGTTATAATATAAGCAAACTCTCCAACTGCAAATCTTTACTGTTTGAATACAAAAGTTTGGTATTTACGGAGAAGTGCTCCTACTATGCTAAGCAAATTGAGGAGGAAAAAAACTCCACCAGAGAACTTTGTCAGGTAGTCACCAAACTGTCCGTACCCCCAGAGAAAAATGCAACTGAGCATTCACAAGCTTTTTGCAACTCTTTAGCGCAGTATTTTAAAAAGAATGTAGAGCAAATATATGTCACTTTTGACAACAAGACACGCTCAGAGGTGTGTGCTTTGACAAATGGCGGTTCCCCCAATGTTCCGACCTTCACTGAATTTAAACCGGTCACTAATGATAAGGTTATAACTCTTATCCAGTAGGCCAAATCTGGTTCTCCTTACGACCCGCTCCCTCCCAGTATGTTCAAACAAGCCCCTGAGATTCTGGGTCCTAGTCTCACCGCCATTTATAACTCCATGTTCACACAGGGCGTGTTTCCCTCTTTTTGGAAAAGGGCATCAATTTTGCCCTTGCTGGAAAAATCTAGCCTTGATCCCATTGAGCCGAACAACTACAGGCCTATCTCATGTCTTCCTCTCCCAGCTAAACTGGTGAAAAAAATTATGAGTGACCAGCTAACTCTCAATCTGCACAATAACAACTGCCTAGATGAAACCCAGTTTGGCTTCAGGGCAGAACACAGTACAGAATCTGCCCTGATTAAAGCCACAGACGAAATTAGAGCAGTCCTGGATGTAGGAGGTGGTGCTGCTCTGATTCTGCTCGACCTGCCGGCGGCATTCGACACGGTCGACCATAATCTGCTACTTAATCGTCTGAATTCTATCGGCATTTCCGATAAGGCTCTTACACTGGTTTCTTCCTTTCTGTCAGGGAGGACACAATCGGTTGCCTTATGTAACTATGATTCTCCTTCTTTTGTTCTTCCATGTGGGGTTCCACAGGGCTCCTCTTTGAGTCCAACTCTTTTTAATGTCTATGTGTCTGAATTAGCGGTACTTATTAGATCCTTCGGTTTGGCATTAACATCCTATGCAGACGACACACAAATTGTTTTGTCTGTTTTTAAAAACAATCTGTCACTGATGCAAAGATTTAGGCAGTATATGCTGGCAGTCACTTCCTGGATGAGCTCACACTGTCTCAGGTTAAACTCAGGAAACACTGAGATAGTCATCTTTGGTAATTTCTCCCCAAGCTGGTCACAGAGCTGGTGGCCAGATGAACTGGGGACGGCACCCATCCCAGCCGCCAAGGCCAAGAACCTAGGTGTGATTATAGACAAAAAACTAGATATTGAGGCACAAGTTAACTCCGTCTCTTCATCTAGCTTTTTCTTACTTAAGGTACTCAAGAAAATCTTACCTTTCATCCCTACGAACAGCAAGAACACGGTAGTTACTTTGCTGGTCCTTGCTAAACTAGACTACTGCAACGGATTCTATCTTGGTATGCCTATGAAGCCGTTATGTAAGCTGCAAAGTATTCAGAATGTTTTGTTAGGAATTCCCAAATTTCAAACAGTTGGAAAACATCTTCAGAAGCTGTATTGGCTCCCGGTTAGGAGCCGTATTATTTTTAAGGCCCTTTGCATTACTTATAGGGCACTTCATGGTATTGGTCCTCACTTCCTTAGACGCTCGCTAAATTGGTATGTCCCTAGAAGACATCTCCGCTCAGAAGGAGCAAAACTGATATCCACTCCCAGATTTCACAAAGCTAGCTGGGGTGGTAGGAGCTTCATGGTAGCAGCCACTAAGCTCTGGAGCAGTCTCCCCATTCCCATTAGAACACTGCCCACCCTCTTTGCTTTTAGGAAGGCCCTGAAAACTTGGTTGTTTGATAAATAGAGGTACTTGCTCACTCCAGACTACCAGCGCCAAGGCACCGTTTGGTATTCGTGCGCTTAACAAATTTATTAACATAACATAACATGGAGGGTAGAAAGGATTTCAATGCCAGTCGGAACGCTTGGAGCTCCAACAGGTTGATGTGGAGTCTGGATTCCACTAGAGACCAGAGTCCTCTGAGCTCCACCTCTGCCAGATGGCCGCCCTAGCCCAGAAGTGGCACATCTGTCCCTACTGTCAGATCTGATTGGGGAAGGGAGAGGAGGCTGCCACAGATCCAATCACATTTCGTTAACCACCACTGCAAATCTTTTTCAGTGCCCTCTGAGATCTAGTCCATGTTGGAGAGATTCCCCGATGCTGCACCCACTGGAACTTCAGGTCCCACTGCAGAGCCTGCATATGCCAGCGGGTGTGTGTCACAAGCAGGATCTAGCAGGCCATGAGGGCCAGCAGCCTCAGAGTCAGTCTCACCGAAATCCAGGATAGAGGTTGAAACATCGGTATCATAGCCTGAATATCCCGAACTCGCCATTTGGAAGGATAAGCCCAAAACTGCACTGTGTCATCTCCGATGAAAGGGAGCATCTGAGAAGGGGTCAGGTATGACTTTGGCACGTTGATAGTGAACCCAGCGAGTGCAGGAGGTTCACCATAGTCTGGAGGTGGGAGACGACTGTGTGGGGTGAGTCCGCCTTCAACAGCCAGTCGCCGAGATATGGAAGGACTGGCACCCCTGATCTCCACAGATGAGCTGCAATCATCACCATCAACTTGATGAACACCCGAGAGGCACTTGTAAGGCTGAAGGGGCGCCTGTTGAACTGAAAAGGCCTATGGTCTGCCGTAAGCCGCTGGTAACGTCTACGGGCAGGCAGGACGGGGGGGGGGTGAAACGATGCATCCTGCAAGTCCAACACTACCATCCAGTCTCCCGGGTCCAGGGCACATAGGACTTGAGTGAGCGGGAGCATTTTAAATTTCTCCTTTTTCAGGAAGAAATTGAGAGGGCGCAGGTCTAGGATAGGCTTTCTTGGGCACCAGAAAGTAGCGGGAATAGCACCTCAACCTACTTCTGATGCCGGCATCCTCTCTATGGGTCCCTTGGCCAAGAGAGCCACCACTTCCTGGCAGAGTAAGCAGAAATGTTCAGCCTGTCCTGAGTGGGTGGCATGAGTAGAGGGGTAGTCAAGAAGGGGAAGGAGTAGCCCCTTCAGACAATCTGGAGAACCCAGCAGTCGGATGTTATCGACTTCCAGTGGTGGAGGTGATGGCGTATCCTGCCTCCCAGTGGGTGCCCATGATGGTCGGAGGGCAATCTAAGAGGCTTTGAGGCTGCGGCTGCCGGGGAGTGGTGGACTGGCCGGACTTCTGGCTACCTGACCCCCGAGGTCTGTGGGTACCACATCCTTGGCCATGCATGTCATGACCCCCTCATGCACCCTCTGTGTAGTGGGCCGGCGCGCAGGGCTCATGTTATGCTACCCCTGTGGCCCCTTATTGCGTGCTAAGATTCCATGCCCAAAATTCCCCAATTCCCCTGATTCCATTATGCCTGAGCTTGCAAGTATTTTCTGAACATGTGAACCAACGGCTTGCCTTGTTCCCGCTGTTACTAGGGTCTTGGAGTGTTTTCTTTTGTGCATGTTTGGACAAAAGGAAACATTTGTTTCCTGTCAATTGATTCCATCCATTAGTGTGCACCTGCTCTTCCTGTAAGATCGAAGCCAGTGTACTAACACCTGTAGCCTTCAGAAGTCTTGGAGAACCTTCCAGATTGCCACGTACGCTACATGCCACACGTGAACCCGCTTTATCCATTGGACCCTGAACATATTATATAAACCACGCCCAAACCTGAGTCCCTTGCTTGGACTACGCTCCCTGTGGAACAAGCTTCCTTGTGGGCACCATGGATGTTGGCAGGGGTACCATCCATGGATCCAAGGGTCCCGACTGGAGCAGGGGGGGAGCCTCCCTGTGAGAGACCAGTAGGGGTTCCTTCCCGAATCTGAAGGGCCGGGAGGCGCAGCAGCGTGGAAGGGTCACCCAAAAATGAGGTGCATGGCCTAATAAAATTCTTGGAGTTGGGCGGGGTTCGCTCCGGCTCCTGGAAACTCAAGGAGGCGCAGAGATGGCCCAGGCGTAGGCTCAACCATGGAGCCAGGCTTCGAATGGTGACTTTCCCTAATCTCGTTGGATGACTCCAATGGATGAGGCAAAAAGACCTCTTCCACTTCTTGTTCTTTTAGTGTTTATGGGACTTACCCAAATTCCTGGACGACTTCGAGTTCGACGACGAGGGTTTGGAGTGGCTCAGTGACGGATCCCTATACCTTCCTCTCGATCGGGATTGAGAAAGTCGCGGCATCGCATGCCGAGTGGCAACAAGATTGAAGGAGCGCTCCCACAATGCTTTTGGATGCATGGTGCGACAATCTACGCAGGTCTTTGTGTTAGGGTCGCGCTCGAGGCACCAGAGGCAGACGAGGTATTGGTCCGTCACTGACATTTGCTGGTGACAGGTGTTTCAGGGCTTAAAACCAGCCTTCCTTGCGGATATCCCTGCCACACAGTGTCTCAAAAAATCTCTGACAAAAGGTGAAAAATATTCAGTCAAAAAATGGCTGTGAATAGCTCTACTCCAGATCTGCACTGACTAGCGTGGAAAGAAAAGTTCTGATGTCAGCATGCTGGGGTGGCGCCTATATAGGCCCTGCGCACGTCACTTCCAGCGTAGTCGACCCCGACAATGCCATGTGGAGCCAAATTACATCACCTACTGGTGCGCAGGGTTACTGCTCAAAAAACATTTCTAGATCCAGTCTGACACAATGGGGATACTTCTAAGGTAAGGAATCTGCTGTTAGATAGTCTCTAACAGTTAAGGCGTTACCGAAGGTAAGTAACTTGTACTTTTGTCCCTGATTCCTACCCTTATGTTTCGCAATTCCATTTGAATTCTTCTTCTAGAATACTTGGCCAGGCTTTTTTCTCTTCAGGTCAGGGAAAGTTTTGTGCCTGGTTTATCTACTGCAACATAATTCTCCATCTTCAAACAAGCATTGCCATATTGCAGAGGAGGTTTTTAGCTTAATGTTTTTTCCTCCAATCTGGAAAATTCTTAAGGAGACACCGGATACATTTCCCATGTGTAATACTGTGCAGGATGATACCGTTGCAACTGAGAGGAGCCACCCTTTCCTCGTGTAATCAAAAAGAAAACTTAATAGGCCTTCACTGAATCCAGTCCTTGACATTAGCGAAGTCCCACTTAGGTAGAGCCTTGGAGCCTCCAAGAACTGAGTGCATAATTTATAAAAGAGGAAATGTCCAATACTACCATTGGCATGTCCATGTGGTAGTAGGATTGCAACTGCTATTTCTCTCCTTAGGCTTCAGCAGGCTTTTTCTATTCTAAAGGCCTGTTTAAGACTAAAACATATCTTTTTCAATACGGTGGGGTTTGGAAGGGCTAGGAAAATAAATTGCATATAATATTAACACTTATAAAAAGTCTAGTTCAGTATTACTAGGCTTTCGATAAGAATGACCCAGAGCTGTCCCTCTCTGGCTGGCACCTGTATAGTCAATAAATCAGTTATACCAGACACTCCTTCTTCCTGTGGCAGCAATTATCTCTCCCAGTCATCCTGGGTAGGTGTGAAATACATTTCTGGGAAGAACAAAGGAACTTGACCTGCTTTTCGGTGTCAAGCTAGAAGGCATGTGAAGGTTAATTAGAGAGGATCCAAGATTAGTTATCCTAGAATGTGAAGGGATGAGTGGGGAGTGTAAGTACAGGGCCAGCAGATGGAGAATTCAAAGAGACAGGCAAGTGATCCCAGAGTAATTTTTTTTATAGTTAATAGGGTTCTGCTATGATGCTCCCTTTGTTGGTAGCCTGCTCCCAGCCAAGTTGGCTCCTGTCTCCACAGGGGGTGGTCTGAGCAGAGAACCTGTCTGTGCTGATTTACCAGAGGTTATTTAGTAATTTTACTCAAATAGTCCATGGGAAGACACAGACACCTTCACACAGGGAGCCGGGAGTGCTGCCATTTTGAAAGACCGATAAAGCAGGGTTTTCTTGGATGGATTTATGATAAATCCATTGTATGTACTGAAAAGGACAGCAGGCATCGTGGGTAGGATTAGGAGCTCCTACCAATCACTGGCTTGAGGCCACATAAGAACTGTTCCCACCATAACCTTAGAACAGAACTGGTGAAGGTGAGAAGAGGAGGAACCTTTGAGTCTACCTAGTAGTGAACTGAGGTTTGGGCCTGCTCTTCCTTGTACCCAAGACTGTAACATAAAGGACAAGACAGAAATCTTTCAAACATTTCTGTGAAGAGCTAGCAGACCAGTGGGCACTGGGATCACTGGATGAAGAAAGTGGGAGAGGGTGATTGCCATTCTCACCTGTGCCTATATAGCCGGTAGGCTTCCCGTGAGGTTTGGGAGTTTATGGAGGGATTAGGAGAAAGGAATTCACCATACAAGAAAGGTTTAACCTCCAAGGGACCTAACCTGGGTCGCAAGGCTATCCCAGAAAGGCATAACCATGGCAGCTTTCCTAGTTTGCCCTGCTTGGATCTTTTTGCAGTGAAAAAATAAAGTTCACTTGAACGTCCTGCTGAAGGTATTCAACATTGAGGAGCTCTAGCTGGCTCTCACCTTCACCACACTAAAGTATTTTGAGCATCATAATTTGTTCTATGCCCGAAGGTAAAACTTGAGAAAAGGCAGCAGAGTGATCCCATCATGGAAGTAACCTTGCCAGTTATGTTATTGAAAGTTTGCCTCACTCAGTCTTTTGCATCAAAACTCAAGGCTTCAGTGGGATTATGCATTCATCATTTCTGACTTTGTGGGATCCTTACCAGCCACAGCTTTCTGCCTTGCACTACAGCGATATTTTGACTTCCATAATTTCATCTAAGTCAGAAGATAAAACCACTGACTGAGGTGAACCATTGGGCCATAGGCAACCGACTCTCCATTGTGGTTGGACTGAAAAAGTATCAGGGACCAGGTCACAGATGCCCATTTTATTGCTTTGGCACTTTGTGTTTTTCTGATGCTTTTTGACATATACACTTTAACATGCATTCATGTAGTTCCTTTAATCAAATTTTGAACACTGCCATTTTACTTGTCCAGTGCTTCTTCTTCTTTCCTAAGTAAGTTTGGGAACCATATTGTTCTTTCTGACTTTAGAGTTGTTTTGGTGCTGCTTAAGTGCTTTACTCTTCTATCAGAAGAAAAACATGTTGCTTTGTGTCATAGCTAGCAAGGATAAGCCCAAACTTTCTTGTTGAAACGCTGTTTACCTGACCAGGCACAGGTTTATGACTGTGTGGGAGTTCATCCCTTGCTCTGACCCTGGTTAATAAGCCAAGATCATGCATTATGGAAATCCCAGACACGTTATTTGATGTAGATTGGCAGTCTTCTTCCTAGTGCACTTGCTCATTACATTTAATGAGATAGGTAATATTATGAACTCCAACTTTTATTGAACTCTGCATAGCAAAGCTAGTGAACACATATAGCTTCCATCTGCATAGCCATTGGAATATCACACTCTTCTTCAAGTCATACATTCTTGGGCCATTTATGAAAATGAGATGTATGTGGTTCTTCCTTTGAAGGAGATGCAGATTTAATTGGAGCATTCATTAGTATAATATATAAAGGGGGGAGTGCACCTCACCAGTCTATAGACCATAATCTCCGGTAAATTGTCTCAGAGACCCTCAACCACGTTGTCGCCGTCAACAATGTATGTTATCTTGTTGCAGGGATTCTGCACATATACAGAACTATGCGCAGGAAAACGGGACCTCAGTGAATAGGGGTGTACCAACCTACCACATTAGTACCCAAAATCCCAAACCGACTAGCTATAGTGTCTCATTTGTTCTCCGACTAACAGCGAAGCTCCCAATGATTAGACAACCCAGAACACGACACTCTCGACTCTCTCAGGAATCGCGGGAGCCAGACAACTCTTTCGCTCACTCACTCATACTTGTCCACAATGCGAGTAATCAGAGTCACGGTATAGTTAAAAAATGTTTATTTCGACTAACACGCTCTATGGTACAGTACACGTGCCATTACTAGCAGCAAAATGCATAAACACAATATAGTCAGCATTGTCACAATTCCATAGAATATAAACGGGGATATCATTTTGTAAAGGCAGTGGAAAAGGTCTACAATACCTAACCACCCTCCCCGTGGTAAAAAATAGTTTATTATAAAAAAGAAGACCTCTGGGCTTTGTCAGCAGACCCCATACCTCAAGGCCTAGATGAAAGGTTTACATCTCAGGGCAAGCACGGCTCTTCTCTCCAGAAAGGAATGTCTCCAAGTGCCTGCACCACATGTGTTGCTTGCAATATTAAAGCCTACGATTTTCAGTAGTGCAGCTGTGTGTCATGTTATGTCTAGGTGCGAGGGACTGACCAGAACAGAATAACAAGGGGCATTGTTGATCGACCTTGTACATCGTGTGCAGACTAAACCTTAGAGCACAGCAGAGAACGCGAAAAGCAGTCAGTTCTCATGTAAAAGAGCACAAACAGAGTTTTGCGAAATCTATGCATGCAGTGTCGTGCGCAAAAGCAGCCTCATGGCAGCGAAGCTCATGCTAACTTATCAGATGTAAACAATGGACCCACAATCCATATTACACCCTCACCCTGGTAAGATCTTCTCATGTAGATATCGTACGAAAACAGAGTTCAAAAAGTACGAGCAGAGTTCTAAAGCGTGATTTGAGAGAGAGGAAAAAAAAACCATTAGGAAAAAAATAAGTTCGTTTAAAGGGCCTTAGAAATCCAAGGACAGGTAAATTTAATTCATCAGAGTGTATGAGCAATAAAATGCAATACCGTCCAGAAGGAAATCATTGCTGTTGGTAGAAAAAAGGGACGCCATCCAGTTAATCAAATCAAACGAACATGTGTGCTCCTCATATGCGGGTGCCTCCATTAGCATTTCCGGACAACTTGCGTGATATTCGATGTAACTTTGAAGTAGGAGATTCTGCGCAGCCTCACAGACATCCCATTGAGCCAAGATACCAAGTGTAGCCGCAAGCGCCATAAAGCCAACCCCAGAACAGTCCCGCTCATGGGCCACTAAGGGACCCATCAGCCGGTCGAAATCCGGGTCCGGACATGACGAATTGGAGAGGCACAAATCCAATGCCCACGTAAACAGACATTGTAGACATGAAAAAACAGGTTGCACGCAAGTGAAGTATGGAAAGCGGAAGGACAACCCATAAGACTCACTGAGAGCTGCCAGTGGTAGTGCCCCGAAGCATTCATGCATACGATCACGGAGCAATTGCAGCCAATCTTGTCTGTGCAGTACCAAAAGAGGAGCAGCCATTGTGCAGCAGACACAGTAGAAGCAGGATTCCAGCAGCTAACGCCAGCATTAGAGGGAAGCCACCAAAGACGCTGGAAAAGATAGAATGAATGAATGCAGGTATAACACCAAATATTGTCTGAAAAGAAGTCACAAGGCCAGAGCCGACAGCTTTAAAAAAATGAGCAAGGCCACTTGTGTCAGACGCATTAAATATGCGGTGTATTAGCTCCCCAAAATGTAGTGGGAGATTAGTTGTTAAAAGAGTTTGAATTTCACTAGCAGCGCTAGCCACCTGCAGGTTGAAGGTTTCTCGTGCGGAGGTAAGGGCGACTTCTTGTTGGGTGAAAATCGCCTTTAATCTGCTCAACTTGTTGAAATCTGCTTTCAAAGTTGGTATGGAAGGCCAAATTGAGCTATCGAGCTGCCCACGAGGGGGAGGAAAAAGCATATTTTTACAACAAATTACGCGCTGTGAAACCGTTACTATGAATGATATGCCAGCCAGCAAGCCGCAGCATTCATGGTTATTTAGAATAAGATAACTAACGTTAGTAAGCAGAGTGAACGTGGGAATTATTGCGGGAACCGGATTACCTTTTAAAACACATGCAAGATTCGGAGCGGACATATTACATGCTCCGTGCAACTTGATATTTTTGCAAACAAGGGAATGACCCACTGTAGAATCACAGTCCTCCCCTGTAAGGTATACTTCAGTTTCTTCCCGCAAACATCGGTAGGTAAAAGGCAAAGACCACAGTTCATGCCGAAAAGCGCTACCCAGGGGTTCAAAGCGGCCTACCGGGTAATGTTTCATACAGGAGCTGTATTGGAACAGCGGGAAAGGCAAAGATATGACCCCATGAATTAGCCAAACCGCAGTGTCAGTTTCCGCTACAGAAAAGGGCATAGGGTCTATTTTTTCTATATGTAGAAGAGTGTAAGTTGCATCTTTCATGGACATGAACTGCTGTTTGTCAGTTAAATTAAATGGTAAAAACAAAGCAGTCTCATTTAAATAATCCCATGGTACTTTTCCCATTTTTAGAGTTTGCAAAGTCCATGCGAATTGCATGACAGAACGCAATTGATTCTGACCATGATATAACAGAGACACATCTTCTTGCACAATATCAATAACAGAAGAAACAATGTTATCTAATGTGTAAATGCGGTAAGATAGTGTGTTAATACTATTATCGACAATAGCTAGAACCTTTTCTAAGTTCGCTTGGTCAATTTCCAGCAGACGTGACGCCGCTTCAATCTGTGAAAGTTTCCATATTTCATTGAAAGCCACGTAATAGAATCTCTTTGTTCTAGGAACCCTGGGTCCCAAGACAAAGTCGGCCAAATTAATGTTGTTGGACAACAACGATAAATGTTGTTTAACATACGATAGTGTAGAGTACTGCAACCACTGTTGACATAATTTTCCAACCGAATAGGTTGTTACTTATTGTGCATCTGGAAATCGTGGGTCGGGTCTGTCTTGCATATAACCCGAATTGGTGTTATGAAAACGAAGTTGGCAGGCATTCGAACTCGTCTGCCAAACTCGCCAACCTAAATAATCCAATTTAGACACATCAAAAGTGTTATTTTGTGGATCAAAAAATGGGGGAAATGGAACACCTATAGAGGAGATATTTGCGAACTGCCATCCATACCTTGAGAATGTGAATACTCAGAGGAGACCAATACCGCTGATGGTGATGCTGGATAAATCAAAATTCGAGCGGGATGTTTTTTTGTGCTGTATATATACAGATTGCTAACATTGTATAAGTGTAAATGGAATAGATCATTCAAATGTAACGTGTATTACGATAACTTGATTGTGCCTCTTATTTTTCAAAATAAAAACAAATTTTCAACAAAAAAAAGTGTTATTTTGAAATAAAGATTGTAAGACCTCAATGGTATAATTCGTGTATATGCGCCAATTATTATACTCAGCTATAGAAGGAATGGCAGGGGTGTTTAACTTTTTTGCAGTTGCCAAACCAAAGCAAGTGGTCTGGTAAACTGTTTCATTTAAAAACAAAATTTGTGCTGGGATAAGGCATGCCCGATGTAAGGCTTCAGTGCCTCGCACCTGCCAGGACCTAGAACCCCAGATCGATTTCAAATCAACGGTGGCCCTCCAATGATCATAGCCCTTGATAGACAGATCAATGTCTGAAAGAATTTGAATAAATCAATTTTGTATGGGACAACATTACTTTGGGAGTTGATGGAACATTCAATTTAAAATAATATGACCCGGGTGTTGACCTATCAAAGTCTGTAAAATATGTAAATTTGTCTCTAAGAGTTTTTTAACTACCTTTTAATGGTTCAGAACAATGTTCCCACTGTGTGTAATTGACAACAGGACGTAATGTATTAGTCTTATGTAGGAAATGATGTCCATAATGTTGATAACAGAACAAATCAGCATAATTGGCAGAATTTAAATATAAATCTTCAGCATTAAAAGCAGCATAATATTTCAAATCAGAAAACAATGATTGTATAGCATGCACATCCCAGTCGTCGGAGCGGATGTCCTTCGTTACCACATCACCCATGGAGACGCGAAACACGTATGGAACGTTAATAATTTCCGTCGGACCATGGACCTGATAATCCACTTTATCCCAGATGATGCCATCCGCAACCGGAAATGCTGAAATGTTAACAAGAGTTTGGTCACGCTTCATGATGTGGGAAGATGAGTGAGGGCCAAAATACCATCAACCAAGTTCACAGCAGAGCGTTCAGGTAAGTAGTGACCATTAATGAGTAGGAAAAACACCATCACAAACCCAATTGACATAAAGAGAAAAATCGTGATCAGAATTAACCAGATGTATGTCCAGGGAGGGACCAAATAAGTCTGTTTAAACCAGGAAACAAAAATAGACAATTTGGTAGGGCCAATTGAAATGGTGGAAGACGAGTCAAAAGAAAAATTGTCATGGTGTAACGAGCCTTCAGGCAAGCCATGCAAAGACTCACTTGTGGGATAAGCATACTCACGTCCTCGTTGCAGAAGGGAGCAGGAGGGACAGATAAATGGTCAACAACAGGGTCCATCTCGATGACATTGTCATTAGGTGAGCTGAAAGATGCGCTAACCCCAGGATTTCTCGAAATTGTGGGACACGAAACAGCAGACGTCACACTATTCAGAATCGGCCGGATGTTGTAGCTTGACATTGTCAATGGAGATGTATCTGTTGTCCTTGCGACCAGGAAGCAGTGGTAAAATGACTGTACGAGTGCCCTTCAAGCCAAGCACTGGTGCATGATAAGAGGGACCAAATACTTTTTTGTTCTCCAACTTCTCTCGGACCAGATCACCAACTTTTGGAAGCCAGCCGGCCACCGGAATCAGCAGTGCAGCATCTGTTGCCGAAGGCAAATGTTCAGTAGCAAGACGGGCACGGGTCTCTTGTAGGTCCTGTAACATAGTAGAATGATTATCTACGTCAAAGGTCGCGGCTGCCACCGCAACGTCTAGACCATCAAGGTCTGGCACAAACATTTTGATGCCAAAGAGCATCTCGTATGGGGTCCGCCCACCCAGGGGTCATCTAGGGAGATTATTAAGTGCACGTTGAACCCCATACAAGTGGGCCAGCCAGTTTCTGCCAGTACCTAAGACTCTTGCTGTCAAGGACTGCTTTAAGTCACTGTTCTTCCGCTCCACAATTGAATTGCCCTCAGGCCTGTATGTAGACGAAAACTGCACCAGCATCCCCAAAGACTTCATCGCATCCCTGTATGCCTTAGAGGCGAACGCAGGACCTTGGTCTGAATGAAAGGTGCCACAGGCAAAAATCCCTACAAAGACACGCAAATCCCTGATGACATTTCGAGCATCAGCACTGCGTTGTGGCCAAACCCAAAGGAATCTAGTGCACGAATCAATTGCAACCAAATGGATTTATATGCAGTTTCAGAAGTAAAAGGACTCCAGTGATCAAGATAAACACAGGCAAAGGGGCGATTCGCAATGCAAAGCTGTGTTTGTGGCGTACGTGTTACCGTAGAAGGCTTGATTTGTTGACAGATGTCACACGAAAGCACATAAGTACGGGTCTGTTTATATAAACCACGCCACCAATAACATTGCTGCAAGATAGAAACAGTCGCGGACACTCCAGCATTGGCCGAAGCCATACCTTCGGGTGCGGTTTTGATCAAAGTGTGTCTGCGGTCCGCGTTGGGAATCAGCCGATCTCCAATGTCAGGTATTCTAGCAAACGGAATATTTTCAGGAGTTAACTGATAAAAATACTTGGAAGGGAAACCCAGTGGATAATTAGAGCCCTCCGTAGTTGCAGCAATTGCTGCCAAAATGTCATTATCAATTTTAGTCATGGACCTTGTAATGGCTGCTACAGAACACGTGGCTACTGCAGATTTGGCTGCGTCATCAGCCAAAGAATTCCCAAGAGCGTGTGCTCCCACACGCTGATGGCCAAGAGTACGTATAACATGTGTGAGTGGCAGACGTTGTTTAAGATCCGCCACTCGAACCCAAAGCGTTTTATGTTTAATTGTGCTGCCTTTAGAATCTCGATAATCATTTTGAGACCAAAAGAATAAGTTGTCATTGAAAGACTGAACACAGTAGTAAGAATCGCACACAATGAGTGTAGAAACACTCGGATCTGCAAACTCGAGAGCAAGAACCAAAGCGCGCAGCTCGGCCAATTGGGCGGTGCAGTCCCCTAGTGCCTGGGTATGCACTATACTAGACTTGAATTCTCCATTCACCATCGCACCAGCCACAATAGCACAAGCTGCTGAATAAGCATGTTTAGAACCAGTGGCCGGTTGCGCCGAACCACCGGTGTAGATGATACATGTGTACTACTCTAAGGGAAGCAAAGACAGAGGAGGTTGATGAACGTGTTCATACTGCAAGAACTCCTGTGTCTGAAGAGAGGGGTCAAAGATAAACGAGACATCCGGAGACGTCAAGGAAGTAGCCCATTGTATCCAACGTGGATGTAATGCTTTAGAGTTTGGTACACTCGCCTTTGTTACTGCTTCCAAAGCAGGGAAAGCAGTAACCACTAAAATGCGTTTCCCTTGTGCCAGTGCGCGTTCCTTCAGGACCGCCATCTGCACAGCTGTCAAAACTTTCTCGACAGAGGAAAACCGCATTTCGGCTGAAGTGTACAAATGCGATTTGTATGCAATAGGCACTGTGTCGCCTTCATTGTACGTCAAGTAAGTGAAACCCACCACGCCTGGCACGATTCGTATCACCAGGTTTGTGTGGTTGGCACGTGTCAACAAGTACTTAGATTCAAGTAGATCAGACTGCAAAGATTGCAGAATAGCAGAATGTTCCGGAAGCCAGCTGGCCTTTGAAAAAGTAGGTTGTATCAAAGCATAAAGAGGCTTGATACGCTGGGCATACTCTGGAATGTAAGACCTCCCGAAATTCAAAAATCCCAGCAAAGACTGAAGTTTTTTCAGGGTAGTCGGAGATTGCAACCGTGCGCATTTCTCCAGAAAGTGGGGTGCCAAGCCCCGACCTTCATTATTGAGCTCATAGCCCAAAAACAACACCGCATAGCAAGCGATGTGTGATTTAGCAAAATTAAATTTGTATCCGTAGTCTGCAAACTGATGGATGATGCGGTCAACACGGCATAGATGCGGCCACAATTCGTCGTCTGTGGGATAAATATCAACATACGAGTATGCATCTGGGTCTATGCTGTCTAACAAAGAGACAACACGCGTGGCGAAAACCCCGGGGCTATTCTTATACCCCATAGGTAAACGTCGAAATATTTCTGTTTGCCACCGGCTGTGAATGTGGTCCATTGACTACATTCAGGGGCCAGGTTATGACTGTAAAAGCCATTGGAAATGTCAAGTGTCGTTTTATATTTTTTACGCACTGTACTTCCACACGAGCAGAGCTATGGGTATTCTGTACCGCACAAGTACGGCAATGAGAGTTCAAATGCCGGTAATCCAAAACTATGCGATAAGACCCATTGGGTTTGGAAACAGTAAAAAGAGGATTATTCATCGGTGACACACATGTCTCAATCACTCCTTGATACTTCAACTCAGTTAGAACATCAGAAACTGGACCTTTGGCTTCACGCCGGATGGGATATTGGGGTTGAGGTTGAGGCATAGACCGCAATGGAATCTCATGTGGCGGGGAATCTTTATCCCAGCCCACTTGATTACGGTACACTGCCGGCGCCAGGGCCAAAACCCACTCAGCTGCAAAAGCCTCTGCATGCTCCTTGGGGACGTAACGCAAAAAACTCGGAAGAATCACGTCCTCCCCCCTTGATGCGGCCAGTACAAAAGGTGAGGGCCAATCTGCCTCTGCTAACAAAATGTCATAGGAAGCGGTCAGATTCTCCCCAAAAATCCCTGTGACCACACGTTCAATGTCACCTTCAATCTGAAAAACTCTATTATACAGCCTATCCGGGGGGCAACCCGGGTGTCAGCTGTCTCTACTGTAATGAAAGTTTCAGTTGCTGTCGCCTCCAGACAAGGACGCAGTGCCTCCCGCACTATGGTAACTTCTGCTGCGCTGTCGAGCAGTCTCACCGCCCAAGTCCAATCCAGCAGTCGGGTTCTCACCATCTGAGGCATATCTCACTGTCAAAGCGGCAGCCTTTTTCTTTGGAAACGGGAGACGGAAGCATGGTTGCTCCTCTTGTTTCCCCTTGACGTCAAATTGACGAGGCTGATCACGTCCCTTTCGTGCAGGCTGACTCTTGCCACGGTCCTGGCGATCTCCACCACCGAATTGAGAGCCAGATGTGTCCTGTAAAGAACGAGGAGAACGCTGATCAGGGACTTGAAACCTATCAGGAGACTTAATTTTCACGCGGTCGCGCAAGTCATAAGTACGCTCAGAAGTGTCAGATGTCGGTGAACCAGCACGCGAACCCTGCTTCTGTTGTTGCTGCCCCTGTTTTTTATTTTTCTAGTTCTTTTTAGGAAATAACGGGTGTCCATCTTTATCTGTCTGGACTTTTTGTGTAGTTTGAGTTTGCGTTTGAGTAAAAGGCTTAACCCCCAAACTATTGCGGCCTATGGTCTTATAAGCCTTTGCAATAATTTTCGGTAATTCGCGTGGTTTGTCTGCATCAGGCACAGCCTCCAAGTGATTTGCAACTTGAAAGCTTACCGCATCTCCCTTGACATTTGCAAGGATCATATCTGCAACCACGTCGAACACCCCCACCAATCGCATCCCCAGCTCCACAGCCGGTTCGGCCCCATGTTCATCTTGTACACGTTTAATCACTGTAGGGAGTACGGTCATGGAAGGAGTGCCGAAACACTTCGAATATACCGCTGTAAACACCTTGCCCCAGGTGTTACAATCAGCCAACTCGGGAAGTAAGTCCTTCGGCAAACTAATAGTCAATATCCTGTGTTTCTCCACAGGAGATGTGTTCGGAAAAACAGCCACAATTTGGCCAAATTTTTCAGCAAGCCAATAAGGTAATTCATCCTTATTCTGTGGACGCTTGCCCATTAATGAATTTACCATAACGGGACTGATGGACACACCACCGGGTCCCGCAGGTTGTGCAGCAACTCCAGGTGGTCCCACCTGAAAGTTGCGCGACATGAACTGTATAACAGCTCTATGCACGTGTATCAAAGACGTATGTAACACGCGCAGTTCTGCAAGCGTCGCCGTTGTCAAATGACGTGGGTGAGGGGTATACCCAGCCAAAACGGGCCACGTGACCCCATCTATCGATAAAGGACCTAAACGTACCGGCGTTATTGGGTGAGGAAGGGCGCCATTAAACCAAATTTGGTGTTGCCAAGCTGTAAGTGGAACCTCTAGAGCCCGATAGGGCTGATCAGCATTAGGAAGGGCCGTAGGCGTATATTTGTGAAACAAGTTATCTACTCCATCACCGCCGAAAAGGTGACCCAAGAATAAAACACTTCGAAGCGGTAAGCTGCATCTGCCTCTACTACAAAAATCAGCGCAACACCAGCATTAGGGTCTCCATTCCGAGTCAAATAAGCTGTGAGTGCTGCCCTATTAGCGGCCGGAACCGGGACTGACATAACCGATAAGAAAGAATAACAACCTAAAGTGCGGCAGCACTATAAAGGGTATATAAGAAAGAGGAACCTTTTAAAACTTCAAGCTTGAAAGAACCTATAAAAACATCAATATTGGAGGTTAAACCGTCACAACTGTCTCCGGAACCAGAGGTGAGGGGATTGTGGACAAGCACAAGCACTTCTCAAGCGTCTCGTAGATAAGAACCAGACCAAACGTTGGGCGCCATGTTGCAGGGATTCTGCACATATACAGAACTATGCGCAGGAAAAAAGGACCTCAGTGAATAGGGGTGTACCAACCTACCACATTAGTACCCAAAATCCCAAACTGACTAGCTATAGTGTCTCATTTGTTCTCCGACTAACAGCGAAGCTACCAATGATTAGACAACCCTGAACACGACACTCTCGACTCTCTCAGGAATCGCGGGAGCCAGACAACTCTTTCGCTCACTCACTCATACTTGTCCACAATGCGAGTAATCAGAGTCACGGTATAGTTAAAAAATGTTTATTTCAACTAACGCGCTCTATGGTACAGTACACGTGCCATTACTAGCAGCAAAATGCATAAACACAATATAGTCAGCACTGTCACAATTCCATAGAATATAAACAGGGATATCATTTTGTAAATACAGTGGAAAAGGTCTACAATACCTAACCACCCTCCCCGTGGTAAGAAATAGTTTATTATAAAAAAAGAAGACCTCTGGGCTTTGTCAGCAGACCCCATACCTCAAGGTCTAGATGAAAGGTTTACATCTCAGGACAAGCACAGCTCTTCTCTCCGGAAAGGAATCTCTCCAAGTGCCTGCACCACATGTGTTGCTTGCAATATTAAAGCCTACGATTTTCAGTAGTGCAGCTGTGTGTCATGTTATGTCTAGGTGCGAGGGACTGACCAGAACAGAATAACAAGGGGCATTGTTGATCGACCTTGTACATCGTGTGCAGACTAAACCTTAGAGCACAGCAGAGAATGCGAAAAGTAGACAGTTCTCATGTAAAAGAGCACAAACAGAGTCTTGCGAAATCTATGCATGCAGTGTCGTGCGCAAAAGCAGCCTCATCGCAGCGAAGCTCATGCTAACTTAGCAGATGTCAACAATGGACCCACAATCCATATTACAATCTCTATTGGAGTGATATAGCGGAAAGAATAATCATTGGGTCTCTTCACTTCAGTGCGCGTTTCTTCAAGTGATTCAAAACCTCCACCAGGAGGGAGATTGCCTGGGTGTAAGACAATGGCGTGATCTGAGTGGCACTAATAAAATGACCTCCTATACCTAAAAATATGTTTTATTTCAGAAAAGAGGGATGGGGTAAGGCTAAAAACATAGCGATGTTAAAAGGACGATTAGTGTGCCCTAAACATCTGGTCGACATGGTTTGACCTTGAGTGGCCTCCAGGGGTAGAGTTGGGGGTTGCGTCAGTAGCCTATTGATTATGTTCCTCCCCTTGCCTTCAATCTCCTTATCTCTACCCGAATCCCATGGGGTCAACCATACCCCATTTTGAGCTATACGCAAGAGTCATACCTCTAAAAGAGAAATATCATAGGCCACAATGTGGCCAATGAGAGAATTAAGTTAATGTACTTGCTAATCATTTCTACCAAAAATTGACAAAAATTGGTAACTACCACACACGGTCCTGATGAAGGCAATGGACCCCTAGAGGCCACTCCTTGCCAAACCATGTCGGCCAGATTTTTAGATATTTAGGACAGTCTCCCTCCTGGTGGAGGTTTTGATTCACTTGGAGAATCGAACACTCAAGTGAAGAGACCCAATGATGATATTTCTGCTGCATCACCCCATCAGAGATAATATACACTGTTGGCGGCGGTAACGTGGTTGAGGGTCTTCGAGACAATTTCCACGCAACTCTGCTCTATAGACTGGTGAGGTGCATTCCCCCTTCGATAAAAAGCATTCAGTAGTAAAGCCTTTACATAGGGAAATAGGTGAAACCCATGAAACACATCATTATAGTTTCCGAGCTAGAGAGATTAGAAAAATAGAATGAGTGGTGTGGGAGATAGGAGTACATGGGTAGGCAGGGTCTGGATGTCTTGTAGGGGAGTTCTGTGTTGTCCAAGAAGGTGTTTACTGTTTTAATTTTTTTGGCCCATAGTGAGGTCATCCCTCCAAACATATCCATTACTTTCTCTGGCATTTGATGTTAGATAATCCTCTTTGAGCAATTGCCTTCAATTAGCAGAAGGGCTGCTTCCTTCATAAAAACCCTTATCCTTCTGTGACCTCTATGAACTGGCCAACAAGCAGGTTCCAAGCATTTCTCTACACTCTTATATTGGAGATCTTCCTTACTTAATCAAGTATGCTCTTTCCTATGCCCTGATTTCAAATGCAGAGGGACCTGCTAGAGATCTTCATTCTTTACTTAGGATTCGGTTCCCATCCACTCATAAGCACACCTCTGGTCTTGTCTGCCAAGCAGCTTCTCTCACTCTTTCTCTTAGCGGACCACCTATTTCCATGTCCATGCCACCCCACTACAGCCACAACTTCCTTGTGGAAAAGAGGAAGACTAAATTAGTGCACCTCCCATCTTGCAAGCTGCTTATCGTTGATGAACACCATAACTACTTTTATATTATATAGGGTATTCCTTCTAAAACCCTCTGCCCTATGGGCCATCTTTTATCTTTAACAAGTTCACTGGCTTATTCTCTAAGCAGTGTTCAGTATGCTGATTGGCAATGGGGCAGGAGTGACCCTGACCCTTGAAACAGTGACTCTGCCCTTCTTCCTCGCTGTCAAAAGAGGCTGGTTGTCAACCACCTGGCTGCCAAGTCAGCATGCCAAAGAGATATGTATTCCTCTCCTGCCTATGTGTCTTTCTTTGCCCCGAAATGAGAATGGTAAGTGTCAGTGTTGAGGTATAGTGCATGCCAAATACCTGCTGCGCCAAAAACACTGACATACCAAACACGGGTTCTAGCAGTGTTGGGTTGACTGCTTGCAGTCAGCGAATGTGTCCCTGCAGAGCCTTCTGAATGTGGGGTTGGGAGAAAGGGTGTTTGTGACTGTGTGTGTATATATTTTGCTGCTTCAGTGGTTGAAAAATGTGAGCCATCACGGGAGAGTACCCTGTTGGCAATATACCTCATGGGTGCTTGCTTCACAACTGTGCATGTTGTTGTTTTAAAAGCTATTTTTCTGTAAGTTCAGTGACCCCTTAGCATTAAGGGAGACCCATTGGCTTCCTTATTTTAATACTGCTTTGTGGTGGACATCTACTGTGGTCTGGGCATCAAGACAGTTTCCTCTTTGCAGGTATTTTATATTCGTATTGGGGTTCTGGCCATTGTAGCCATATGCACAAAACCTCTCCATAAACTCTTGTCATTTGAGTTTTGCCATGGTGTGTATCTCTGATATTTTCAGCAGTCCCATGCAACTCTTCCTCCATTGACCTTTCTGAGGTTATTGCATCAGGTTGTGATAGCTTTTGATTTTGCAGCTATTGAGGCATTTGAGATAGAGGAGTGGAGCTAATCTGTTACAACTAGGGGTATATAGTGAATTGCAGATGATGCATGACCATTGCAAAGGATTGGGAGGTGGTGCTCGTCTTAACCACTGTGGTTTAAGCTGATTCTGTGTCTATCTTTCTGGAGAGGTAGATGGGTTCCTAGCTCAACTCCCGTTTCTTCTTGGTTTTAACTAATGTGTCTATTGATTAGGGCTCCCTCTTCCCTACATATTCCAATTATTTCGTATTTCCTGCTGCTCAAGGTAATAGTTGTGTATATAGAGCTTTCTCTTTGATAGTGTTTAAAGCCCTGACATCTGCTCTCTGTGGCCCTTCTGCAAAGATATGTATCACCATCAGGACTGTGCAGTTTGGTAGGATATTGAAAAGATGTGGATGTTATAGAACAGAGTTTTGTGGCTCATCTTAAACATTAAACTGAACAACCACATGCTCCCCCGGCACTGAAGCATCATTGACATATGTTGGATTGGATTTTAAGCTCCTCTGGCTCTGTCTTAAAACTGTCTGGAATATGGGTACAAGGGCAAACAAGATTATCAGATAGCACCAAGCAAAGGCTGGAACAGTGAGAGCCCAATACTGACCAGTGGCACTTAGTTTCAAACTCCAGTGTTGCTTGTGCAGAGTAGTGGCAGTTCCTGACATTTTCTATGTAATTCTGTCCCATGCCTGATAGACCTTACTGAAGACCATTTGAACTTCAAATGATGGTAAAAACAAACTATTTTAGGGAACCTTTGCTTAGTCTTGTTGGTACCTATTTCTAGGACTTAACAGGGTTTCAGGTGAGCCCAGGAAGCTATGCCCATCAGGAAAGCTTTAAAGCTAACAGAAATGTAAGATACCACATCTATGATAGCTCAAGACTTCTCCATGGCTCACATGCTATCACGTGTAGTGACTGTCATCATTCTATAGAGATGCAAATCTTCTATTCATCTGTATGGCTGAATAGTAGCTGGTGAGTCTGCTAACCTTGCGGTTCAGGAAGATTCTCTTCTCAAGTCCCAACAGCAAATATGGGGTCAAGGAATAATCAGGAATATACTTAAAACTGTTTACCTGATCTCTGCAACTCAACTTAAGGTTTGGGGGATGATGCGTCACTTCAACAGATTCTCACTGTCAGGATGCTGCTTTGACTGTCCGCATCACCAGAGTTGTTCTGGAGGTAGCTGGGAGGTTTCACAGCAAAATATAAATGTAGCAGAGGGAAGGTGTGGTTTCCTCACTTTGCCATCATACTGGTGGACTCTGTTTCTCCAGATAATATAGATTTGTGTCATACAAGATGAAAGAATCCGATAAAAAGTACTTATAGGGAGGAAAATGGACATGTATATCTTTAGGTCTGGCGTTAGCCAACACCTTTTAACATTTTCTGAAATAATATATGAATTCCACAGGCTTTCAGCTAGCCATCTTCATCCGTTGGTCTTATGTTATGGTACATTTTTCTTCCAGCGGCTAGAGCATGGGACAGTGAGTCAGCCCACTTCAGACATTGCATTTTGCAGTTTCGCATTGTGCATGTCCGTACAAAAAAGTAGTCCTCCTCAATTCCAGTGACTACTACAGCACTGTATGTGTTTTGAGACCCAAAAATATATTTGCCTTTAGCCATGTTTTGGTCTGGCATTAGCCAATACCTTTTGATTTTACTAAAATGATATATATGATGTACTTATAGGGGCTTTCAATAATTCCTTTTCATCGATTGGTCCGTTATTGTCAGTGGCGGCTTGTAGGTAACGGTGGCGGGGGCCGGGGTTGGTAGGGGGGATTAAAACAATTAAATGTACCTGCTTGTTGCCGTCACCAGCCCCAGCCTCTTCTTCGTCCTCGATGTGTTGGATCCCGGCAGCACACAAGCTCTCCTAAGCCAATCACGACACTGCTGTCACCGTCACAGCAGCTTCATGATTGGTCTGAGCACCATGGTTCGGCGCTCAGACAGGGGCTGGGAGGCTGTGCATGTTCTCCACCGGGCTGTGCATTACAGCCTGTTGGAGAACATGCAAAGTGCGCATGATTGTTTGGCCAGCCCAAGGCTGCCGGTCAAACAGTCATGCGCACTTAAAGTGCAGCAGCAACCACTCCTCCCGTGAAGTCACGGGAGGCCAGCCCAACCTGGCTGGAAGATTCGAAAAATAAAATGATAATAACTTCTGTTATCATTTTATTTTTCCTTTTACACTGCTCCGAGAGCAGTGGGGTGATGCTCCTCCTCCTTAGCGGAGGATCCACCACTGGTTATTGTCATTCACATTTCTCTTCCACACACTACAGCATTAAACAACTGGTCAGTCCAATGTCAAGAATAGCAACGGTGGACCCCTGGTTCCGCACCTCATGCTAGTTCCAGTATGTAATGTCCCTGCGCAACCAACCGCAGCGCCAGCCGTCGCGTGACGCCTCTGTGCTCCAGATCCAAGGTCGTTTACAACTAAATGGGGGTGCGCCAGGTAATGAAGTCCAGCAGTCAGATAGTAGTGTCAAGAAAGTTCTTTATTTCAAATTCATAAACCAAATCAGCAATACGAAAAGCTCAGCCAACGCGTTTCATTCCCTCACGGGGAACTTCATCAGGGCTTCATATAATAGTCCAAATAGAATACAAAGGCTCCAGTAGCAGATGCGGGAGTTCAGTAACGGCATGTAGAGCGGGAACTCCCCGATATGATTCCAGAGTAACAAAGCCGGTGTTCAGACACCTGTTAACTCAACAGTAGCAGTGATCAAGAGTTCATGTGATTAATAACAGTATTCTTGTCCAGTGTATTGTACTGGGACAGTCTGGAGTTCTTACAGGTATGATAAGTCCTGCGTGCATAGACCGTAACACGCGTTCGTCCGGTCGTTCCTCCGTAAGTGGAGGAGGAATGACCGGACGAACCTAACACGTGCACTGTTGTAGAGTGCATTGGTTTTGAGTAAAGTGGTGTAGAGTGCATTGGCATATAGTGCAGTGACATAGAGTGCAGAGGCATAGAGATGAGTGGTGCAGCATAGATTACAGTGGTGTAGAGTGCAGTGGCATAGAGTAGATTGTTTCAGAGTAGAGTGAAGTGGGCTGGAGTGGTGCAGGTTGCAATGGAATAGAGTGTAGTTGCTTAGAGTGCAGTGGCGCAGAGTAGATTAGAGTGGCGTAGAGTGGATTGGCATATAGTGCAGGGTGAAGAGTGTAGTGCATGAAGAGTACATCGGTGTAGAGTGCAGTAGAAATGCGGAGAGTTCAGTGGCGGAGAGTGTTGTAAAGTGCAGTGGTGTAGGGTGGCGTAAAGTGCAGTGGCGTAGAGTGGCTTAGAGAACAGTAGCATAGTGTAGAGTGGTGCAGAGTAGAATAAATTTGCATAAAGTGCAGAGTAGAGTGGCATAGAGTACAGTATTGCAGAGTAGAGTATGGTGGCTTGGAGTGCATTGGTGCAGAGCACATTGAGGTAGAGTGCAGTGGCGTAGAGTGCATTGGCTTTGCGTAAAGTGGTGTAGAGTGCATTGGCGTAGAGTAGAGTGGTGCAGAGTAGAGTTGCGTAGAGAGTAGTGGCGCAGTGTAGATTGCTATTGCACAGAGTGGAGTGGCACAAAAGATGAGAGTAGAGTCAACCATAGTGCAGTACCATAGAGTAGAGTGGTGCAGAGTGGATTGGGGCAGCGTAGATTGCAGTGGCTTAGAGTCCAGTGGCACAGAGTAGATTGTTTCAGAGTAGAGTGAAGTAGCATAGAGTGGAGTGGTGCAGGGTGGAGTGCAGTGGTGTAGAGTAGAGTGGCGTCCAGTGCAATGATGCAGAGTGGCATAGAGGGAAGTAGCGTACAGTTCATTGGCTTAGAGTGCAGTAGAGTGGTATAGAGTAGGGTGGTGCAGAGTGGAGTGCAGTGGAATAGAGTGCAGTGGTGCAGAGTTCAGTGGTGGAGCGTGCAGTGTTGCGGAGTAAACTGTTGTGGCGTGGTATAGAGTAGAGTGGCATAGTGTGCAGTGGTGTAGAGAACAGTGGCATAGAGTACAGTGGTGCAGAGTAGAATAGAGTTGCATACAGTGCAGTGATGCAGATTGGAGTGGTGTAGAGTAGAGTAGAGTGGAGTGGCGTGGCGTAAAGTAGATTATGCATGATGTGGTAGGGCACTGCCATCACAGACAACACATTTTCAATTGAAATGAGCATTACATTTGTGGAAATGTCATCATCTAGTGTATTGATTTGTTTTGATCGTAATAAAATATTTGTTTCCACCGCACTTCAGAATTACAAAAAAATGTGCTCCATTTGTGCTTTCCTAATTCGAATATATTCTGAAATAACTGCACATTTCAGTTATCATACCAGGTAGTTTTGCGAGTCTGTGGAACCTTAAAGGAGTTAAACATTTATTAGATGATCTTAATATCTATACTTCACTAGACAATGAAGACCTTTATCTTGATGGAGAGAATTACCAAGACATTTTTTCTTTTCATCAATATAGGTAGAACTATATTCACCAATCAACTAGCCAATGTGAACAGTAAAATTTCACTCAGTAGGAATAATGCAAGACTGCTTGAACTGACAGTTCCAGTAGAGATTTATACATTTTGACATTGACAGAAGATCTGATTTGTCTGCTCATTTTTATTTGCAAGATCATGAATTATTACCAATGGTTTTGGTTACCTGTCATGAAGCTATAGATTCTGCTTAATTGCTTGAGTTCTTTTTAAAACAAGGTTAAACATATTGGTCTGATACCACTCAAATAAAAAGTACCTGGGACATACAATCCTCGAAGAATATGGGGCTTTGGTACATTATTTCCTGCATGTTTATAGACTCTAATTTTGTTCTCAATTAAACTGTTTAGCAAACTATGTTCTTGAGGTTTCTTCCCTTAAGGATTGCAGCCCCCTTGCAGATAGGAAATGGGAAAAGCCTTGACCACTGATACAATGAATAAATTAATTAAAAATTGTACTTTTGATATTCCAGCAGGACAAAAGGGGGCCAGTAATCCACAATGATAAATCAGTTCATTATGGTCTCTAGCAGGTTTTGTTATGTGCCTAAAACACATTCTCTTCAGGTAAGTTGAAAAGGATGTGTGGGCTATAAGTTGTCCATTGTCCCAGCTCACGTTGTTTAGTTGGTATGTCTCTGCTTGCTTAAGGTCCAAGGTGGGTCTACTGTGTCATGTTCAGTAAAGATCCTGATAATCTAGCAAATTCAGACAATATGATTGAAGACCATAAAAAAATGGTGTCATATTCCCTGTGATAATATCTCTGTCTGCTTTGAAACTGAAGTTTTGTTTTCAAAATTGTTTTTCCAGACAGCACTTAAACAAGCCTTTTGCAATGGCAAAATATAAGTGCTCAATTATACCCAGCTCCCTTTGCATTTCCTCCTCAGAAGCAACTGGAATTTCCTTAACTGAGTATCCCCTATTCCTATATTGACGACCATGAAAATGTGGTTGTGCATTGAACTATAGGACAGTAGATTGATTACTTGGGGGTTAGTAACTTCAGTCTTGATATGAGCTTCAGCTTAGCTCCCAAAAAATGAAACATTCTAGAGCTTAGGAAGGAAAGGCAGGTTTCACTAAGTAATCCTGGGGTTACTTGTGGTATTTATTCCTCAATTCATAGGCATCCATCAGAGAAAATGGTTGTGCAGCTGTTGAAGTTAACATTTTCAAATCAATGCATTAAAAGAAGAAAGGACTGCAATGATTATATGATACAAAAATTAAGCTGATATGAAGTAGGAATTGGGGCATGCAGAAACAATGAATTTGCATTGTTTTTTTTATTTTAATAAAATAGCTGTATGGAATGAATTTGGGCACACCTGAGCCCAGTCCCTGCTTATCAAAACTGCTATTATGGGGTTGAATGTTTTTTTAAACACAGTGCACTTTCTAAGAAAATGTTTTCTGAACAAAACTCAGTGTGACGTGTGTAGCAAATGTCTAGATTTCAAACACCAGTGGTAAGCACAAGTGTCCAAACTTTAACAGTCTGTATCACAAAGTTCTGTTCTTCACCCTACTGCTCCAGATGTCACTGACTTCTCTTCTGTAACTGAGTGTGTTGTTTTTCTCCTAGGTTGAACAGAGCATATGAGCCACTCTCTTCCTCACAGCCATTAGGGGGCACATCAGCGTTAGTGCCCTTCCTATAGCAATTCCCTCTACACTTTTCTTCCTGTGGGTTAGCTACAGACTAACTTCCTTGGTCCTCAGAGTATCCTTTGTGAGTCCAAGATACAGGAGATAACAGTCACAGTCCTCAATTTTCTTCCATGCAAAGATGCATTTGTCACCAAGGGCAGTATATTTCTTCTATTCCTCTTGTCTTTTTAGTTCCAAAGCACCACTCTGTCTTCTAAGTCGTAGGAAGTGTAGGGTTGACACATTAGGTGAATGCTCACAACTGCTTCAAAATGTGTCTTCTGTCGAGACATCTCACCATTCACAAACATGCCTATAAATCGGAAATAAAAGACAAAAACCTATATTACATCCTCTGAAAAGCGCAGACTTTTTACCCATATCCATATCAAGAGCACTCAAGCAGAGACCATCAATGCAGGTACAACCAACAACTACCTACCTTGCATGCTTCTAGGTGCAAGGTATGCCAACACATATTATAATGAGATATTTGGCCTCACAGTCCAACATAACCACAATAAAGTTTTCATCACAGAATGTTAGTTAAACACTCTAACAGTTCTAGACCACCTTGTTAGACAAAACAATCTTTAAAGCTGGCAGACAACACAAAATGGGAGGGGGAATAGTAGTCATCATCAAGACATCAATCAATTGCAAGATGTAATCTGTACAAACATACAAGTCTTTTGAATGCCTGAAATTAGTCATCACTCTCTCACCCAACATAATCCAATACTTACACACTATTTACTACCCGCCAAAGACCATTACTAAATTTATCAAACAGCTGACTGTTTCCCAACCAAAAGTTGCATGTTCTCCCTAAAACATTTCTTATGATTTCAACATTGACTGGGGCAATACGAATAGCAAACACTTCCTGGCACTATACAACGTAACCACACTACACTAGCTCATCCATCTAGTCACCTTATCCACTCTCATTAAAGGCAAATCACTTGACTTTATCTTTTATAATTATGAGCCTACTCCCTTTCCCCTGTTGACATAGGTTGGCCTGGTCACCTATCTGTCCCATTTCTCATGCTCACTAACTCCAATCCACACACTACTTACCCAATCAAAACTAAGGAAAGAATGAAAATTAATCATCTTCTTCACTAAATCTGCTTACATCCAGGGGAAATAATGTTCCCCCCAAGACCACATGTTTGCGATTCTGGCATATCAAAAACTCTCTGCCCCACACACAAAATATATTATGTCCCCGTCAAAGGAGAAATGTAACAAATACCTCGCAGAAAACAGAAAAAAGTTGACTGAGACATAACTATCCCTTTCACTCTCCCCCCTGAAATATTCCCATACCTCAAACACCTTCCCACTCATCAATGTTGAAGAATTAGGCACTTCACTAAAAGAATTAAGACCAAAAACTACTTTTGTGACTCCATACCAGCCAAAATAATTCAGGCCAATTTTCATATCTTTCAAGATACATGGAGTTATTTGATCAGTGGCTCCCTATATCAGTGTTTATTCCATACTGTAGTGAAGACCAGCCAAATCTCCCCAATAATCAAAAAGCCCAAGATGTATCCCCCTAAAGCATCAAATTACTGACCTATTGCCAAATTGCCTTGAGCTAGGAAAAGTCATAGAAAAACCAGTGGGTAACCAACTAAAGAAAACAATCTCCAGTGAATATCTTCTGGCCAACCATCATTCAAGTTTTGGATAAAGTTTCATCATTGTAAGCACAATCTTAACGATGCTGGATAAAGGGTCAAAGGTGACTCATGCCTACTAATGCTGATCGACCTGCCAGTATTTTCCACACATTCGATCATGGTAGACTACTTCAGACACTTGAACACCGCATGGGCTTTCGTGACAAGGAGATAAGGTGGTTCAAGTCCTTCCTGACTAACAGATTCCAATTAGGAAACTTTGGACACCACAACTCTCCCACCACCAAAATGATCTGCAGTGTTCCTCAGGGATCAATTTTAGTACCAACATTATTTAATCTGTACATGGAGCCATTACACCTAATCATTTGCAACCTTACACAAATAGTCAGACGACATTGAAATATATTTAAAAGCATCAACAATAGAAGATATCATCACACTGAGATGCAGCCTGTTACAGCTTCAGAGATAGATGTGAGAGAACGCCCTTTCCCTAAATCACAGAAAAATTGAACTCCTGCTTCTTTCAATGTCTATCAAGAGCAAATTCCTACCCAATCTTCTGAAATCTCTCAATTTGAAGGGCTTTTCTCCAATAACAACTCCATCTGCCAAATTGCTGGGCTTCACTTAGGGCTCAACACTCACATTTATCTCCGATGTTAACAATGTGGCAACTTCCACCTTCATATCGGTCCCCACATACCCTTGATCATCTTAAAACAGCTAGACAGGCCTTAGTCATCACAAGACTGGACCCCGGAAACACCATTTTATCAGGAGTTCACCAAACACCTATTGCCTCACTCAAAGCTGATCTAAACTTGTTGCTAAGCTAGGTCACTCCGCAGGCAGATACAGCCACATCATCCCCATACTTGCCAATGTACACTGGCTACGAATTACAGCATGAGTAACTCTTAAATGTGCTGCTTCATACATAGAGCCATACTCAACATTCCCCCTCCCTACATAGTAGAGCTACTATTGTACAAAGACAGGATCCACAATGTAGATAATAGGTCTTTTTTTAAGTCAATGCAAACAACCCCTGGCCGACCTGTGATCCACGTCCCACTGCCACAATCTCAGCCTCTCAGAATCCAACATCCTGGATTCTAGAAGTGGAGCCCGGTTGACAGGATCCCCGTTGGCCAATAATACATATTAGAACACAACACATTTCCCTCCCTTAGCTTTGCAACCAAAACATTTCAACAACATTTAATAATATTAACCTTAAAGAACATAGTCCTTCATCCATTTCGGATAATTACATACACTAGTACTAAGTTTCCTGGAATCCTGGACTTGCTCACCCCAAACTCCAAACTTTTCCTTTGCAATGGCCCCTGCCCCCAAGCCAGCATTATCCTTTGCATTGTTCATGGGGTGGGGGGTAATGGGTCCGGAGCCTTAGCAGACCTGTAACAATAGAGCTGATCTGGTGTGGTCTACTCGTTCATGACAATGGGAAACCCTTTCCCCATTACTGGTACAAACCTGGTCTACAAGGTGTTGCGAGACCAGTCCCGCTCTCCACAATGCACTATTAATGCTGGTATTTTCCTCTCCTATTTTTCTCCCCTCTTTTAGGATTTGCCTTTTACGTAACACAGGGAAAGGATTTTCCTATATTCCTAACCCTAATACTGATACTTAACGGTAAGCGCATTTCGGGAATGACGGTCAAATTATACAATGATTTCACGCAGTATTGACTTTTCTCAACCCCCCCCCCTTTTTTTCACATGGGTAAATGTTCACACTCACCCTACCAGTCATAGGGGGCCTTTCTACACCACGATATATGAGAGCACCCACGCAGGCCACAGATAATTAATACAACACAGGAGTCTGTGATTCCCTAGAGCACCGTGGCCAGACTACCTAAAGCTATGCCACATAGGACTAAAAATCTGGCCAATGTTAATATTGTAACATTTTCCACCCTCATGTATGCTAACCTGTCGCTATAAATTTCTTCTTTTAATTTGCTCATCCATCCTTGGAACGTTGACCCTTGTACTCTGGACTCCGTATGTATTACAATGCCTTACATGACATCAATGCCTCATGATGACCGTATTAACCATGTGTGCTTATGATAACTGTGATGGACCTGGTTTTTGGAAATTTACATGTCCTAATATGTCAATATACTTGCCTTATATTATTGCATGCTACACTATGCGCGCCCTCCCTTGCTTCCCCTTTTTTCTCCTTTCCCAACATTTGTAAATAACTTACTGCCTTATTATCTCTTGTTGTGCCGGTTCTTGCCACACCTTTTGTGTTGTTTATTTGTCATGCACTAAACTATAACAACAAATTTGCAACCACTGATGCTCCTTTCGTTTTCTATCTTTCCCTCTTTCAGTTTTATTTACTCCTTTCTACCCTGACATTTTCATTCTGCCTCTTCTCTTTCCTATGGATAACTTCCCATTTCTTCCACTTCTTCCCTCTCGCCTTCTCTTTCTTCCCCTATCTTATCTCATTTTCTGTGCAAACCCTTCTTACACCACCCGACCGGGTTGGACCTAATCACATATCCTCCACCTTTGCACTACTCGAACTGTGGAACCATTATTATGGGCTCACTACACAATCACTATACACCTGTCTTATTTGTACAGCCCTGAGGAAGCCCCAGGGCAGATGGCCAGTGTAAGGGGGCGAAACACGTGTTGGCTGTAAAATGTTTTTCCTTTATCTCAAAGCACTACGAAATAAATTGGAATTGGTTCCGGAGAACAAGTGATTTTCCTTACTCGTTTGGGCACATTGACAAGTTCTGTACCAGTAATGGGGAAAGGGTCTCCCATTGTCATGAACGAGTAGACCACACCAGATCAGCTCAATTGTTACAGGTCTGCTAAGGCTCCGGACCCATTACCCCCCACCCCATGAACACTTACGGAGGTCTGAACCTTTAGCAACCTTAGAGGAGACTACCTACAGACGCCTATACGAAGAAAAAAAGTAAAATTCTAGCGCATCCATCAGATGGCATCCTGCCAAGATAGAAGAGCACAACTTTCAACCAGAGTTGTAGAAACCTTCTCAACCAATCCAGTCACCATAAGAAATAGAATAAGTAAACCAAATCCAACATCCGCCAGAAGTACTTTCCAAGCACTAAAACGCGCTATAAAAAAGAAACCTCGAAATGGTGGGAAGCAGCATCTCTGAAGAAATACTTGGAAGCGGATAGAATTCCACAAGGCCTACGAATTCTTATCTTCCCCCCCATCCGACGCAGCTAATCCGGAATACATAGAAAAATGGGAAGGCAACCTAAAAGAGTGTTCAAATATCATGATCAGACAACTTATAGATTTCGCTGAAGAAGAGTACAACAAAGCCAAGACAGAAGTGGATAATTTAACCAAACACATTGAGGACTCTAATTGGGGGACCTAACCAGAAAGAGCTATGACATATTGAACAACATTATAGATGAATTTGAAGAGGATATAATCAAGAGAAAAAATAGGAAATTCAGCAGCGACCAGTTGGATTACCAATTTGGTCGCGTTTACACTTTTGCCAAACGATACGATACCAAGCCATTAACTAATACCAACGAAGATAACCAAACACACCAGTCTGGACCATCAACGAGTTCAGACATTGAATCACCAGCGGTAAACCTGGAAAGCGACACACCGAGATGCAAAGTAAATTTTTTCGCAGAGGTCCTACCATACAGACTGGGTATAAAAACAACAAATGCCCAAAATACCTCAACATCAACAGCCGGCCTTCAGTATGGACGACCACAAACATCCCCTGCAGGGGTGACAGCAAGAGCGAGAAAGAAAGAAATGAACAGAACAATTCAGAAATAGGAGACCTGGTAAAGAACCTTTCAAATACAACACTCTCTAATCATGAACTTCAACTACTTAATAAAGGACTCTCATTTTGCCCCACAGCATCTTGGAACCTGGTCAGAACACACATTGACCTTTTTAAATTTACCAGAAGGCTCAACCTCAAAGTGTTCTTTGAAAACCGACCCATACGACAACAAAACCCACAACAAACACCCATTTCTAACCTTTCCATTCAAGACATGGAAAACATTGACTTACTGACTAACCTTAGTGAACAGGAGATGGATCCAAATTCTCTCACCAGAATG
This sequence comes from Calotriton arnoldi, assembly GCA_963921515.1. Taxonomy (NCBI): domain Eukaryota; kingdom Metazoa; phylum Chordata; class Amphibia; order Caudata; family Salamandridae; genus Calotriton; species Calotriton arnoldi. The sequence goes on along the minus strand of CAWUFW010002910.1, from coordinate 877,647 downwards.
GCCTTGGAACTAGGAATTTATACCGACCTGACCCTAGATACTCACCTGACCAAAAAATCGACCTTTTGTCCACAATTACCGGCTGGTATTAGTATAGATGCCTTCCATCTAGCAGTGACCCATGATCTGGAGAAAGAACACCATAAATATCTCAGAAAACTTAAATTTCTGCCTCAAAATATCACCACAGAGGAAAGAATGGCAATAAAAACATTACAGAAGAACAAGGATCTGATTCTCAAGGAAGCAGACAAAAGGGGCAACCCAGTGGCTCTAGATGTGGATGATTACATCAGCGAGGCATATCGCCAACTATCCGATGGAACATGTTACCAACTCCTCCAGCATGATCCAACACAAGAAATCCTAAGGATACTTAGAGGGAAATTGGACAAATGGTATGAACTAGAACTCATCTCCCATGAAGAAATAGGATTTCTTTACATCGAAGATCCCACCATGCCCACATTTTACCTTCTTCCGAAAATACATAAGGGGGTCTATCCACCACCAGGAAGACCTATCATTGCGGGCATTAACTCACCTTGTTCTAGGGTTGGAGAATTTATTGACAAAAAGCTACAAGTACTGATGAAAGACATCCCGTCATTTGTACAGGGTAGTAAAGACATCTTACTGAAAGTCAGAGACAGCATTTGGGAACCGGATTTCTTCCTGGTATGCATCGATATTGTTAGCCTTTACACATCAATAGAACATCGAGATGGCATAAAATCTGTGCAACAAACACTCTGGGCCCAACCAGCTAATTAACTGGAAACGAACAAAATGATACTCGACATGCTAGACTTTTGCCTGAATAATAGCATCTTTAGCTTCAACCAAAAGATCCTTAAACATACACACTGAACCGCGATAGGGGCAAAATTCGCTCCTCCATATGCCTGTATCTTCATGAGTATAGTGGAGAGATTCTGGCTATGGGACCCAAGCTTTGCTGAATTTACCACACACATTGTTCTTTGGCGTCGATATATAGACGACATTCTCTGCATCTGGCAAGGCGATCAACAACTACTAGAAAGATTTCTACGTCAATTGGACAACAACCCATGGAAAATCAGGACAACTAATAGCTTTTCCAAAACAGAAATTAATTTCTTGGATCTCACATTCTATGTAAAGGACAACCTCCTGCACAGCAAACTGTACAGAAAAGAGACAGCTGTGAATGCCATCCTACGAGCAGAAAGTTGCCACCCCAAACACAACATCAAAAATATCCCTAAAGGGGAACTACTTCGAATCAGAAGGAACTGCAGTGAAGACCAAATGTTCGAACTAAAAGGACAAGAAGCAATAACCCGTTTGGAACAACGAGGCTATGATCCGGGCACTCTGCAAAATACTCTCACGAATGTATCAAGGATTGAGAGAGCAAGCACTCTAAACCCCAGACCTCAACCAAAACACGGTAAAGACAACAGGATTAGATTCATTACGGACTATCACAATGGACATCACAATATTCGACAAATACTCAGACGCCACTGGCGCCTGTTACAATACACACCTGCGCTCAATGATCATCTTCGCAATTACCCTGAAGTAAGCTTCAGAAGGGCGCCCAATCTGAAAAGACTGCTTTGGAAATCAGAATTTGTGGATAACAGGAAAAAGACAACTACATTCTTAGACAGACCAGCAGGCTTCCACACATGCCAGAACTGTAACGTATGCAAACTAGGGTTCAACAAAACCAAATCTATACCCATGCCACCGAATAAACAAATCAAAGAATGGATCGATTGCAACAGCAAGTTTACCACCTTTGTGATTTTCTGCCCCTGCAATCGACCGTACATAGGAAGTACGATTAGACCATTGCATACAAGAATACAGGAACACTATAGAAATATTAACAAGTACAACACGGGCCACCCGTTAACAGATCACTTCCACAGTGCCCACCCACACAAGAAAAGTTTCACCTTTTACGGCATTGAGGTGGTCCACCCCCTGAAAAGAGGAGGGAACAGGGAACTCAGACTACGAAGAAGAGAGAGTGAACTAATTCTCCAATTCAATACTGTGAAACTTGGACTGAATAAAGATGCTGAAATGCATGTGTGGTTGGGGGATGAGTAAAACTGATCCCGGATTACTATTGACCCACTTTTGTCTGAAATACTACTCATTTAAAGACATTGTACAGAGGGGCCCGCCACATATCAGGGGCTTCTTTTCATCTTTCCATCTTTTCTATAAACCCCATCAACATACCTTCTGCCTGGCCCCATACGGTTCTGTAACGGTTCTGTAACTTACCGATGTTTGATTCCACGGGTTTTGCACTTTTCCCTCTGGGCTACTGGACCCTCCCCAGTCCATTGCTCAGCCAGTGCAACCCACTGACCGCCATTTCTCCAGTTTTGTAGAAATAGCAAGGATACAAAATGTACATATTCAAGATCTGTTTCCTCTCTTACCCTTAGCACACCTCACCTGTACAATTACAACTTGCAGCATAGGTTTTCCCCTCTTCACACCCTAGTTACCATTTCTGGTACCTCCATGGTACATGCCTTCGGTCCGGGCTTTATATTACCAGTTGCTCCATAGTGACGTTTTCTCCTTTATACAGGCTGCCTGCGTAGGTCAACCTACCCATTTTGCTATCCGGTACTAGATCCGAATGGCCTGATAGCCCCCCCCAACATACCACGAAATCTGTCCAGGATTTACCGTCCAGCTGACTACTTCCATATATAAATTGTCCAAACTTCGTGTTCATTTTAATATTCTTTACCGCATTATTAAACCCAGAGCTTCTGGAACATAATTTTCGGTACATATGGCTCTATGTGAGCCCATACCACTTCAAGATGGCGCATCGCCTTCTATGTGACCCCACGACCCGGATCCGGATGGACCGTGTGTCGCGTCTCTTCTTAAACACAATGATCCCTGGGCATTTTTCCCATGCCGACGGATTGCTGCAATACAGCACACGCTTTTTCCTCGCATCTCAAGTAAGTGGCAATACGTGCCAGCACTGCCAGCTCGCAGCTTGAGCTTTGCTCTAAACCTGGTCTACAAGGTGTTGCGAGACCAGTACCGCTCTCCACGATGCACTATTAATGCTGGTATTTTCCTCTCCTATTTTTTTTCCCCTCTTTTAGGATTTAACTTTTACGTAACACAGGGAAAGGATTTGACTATATTCCTAACCCTAATACTGATACTTAACGGTAAGCGTATTTCGGGAATGACTGTGAAGTTATACAATGATTTCACGCAGTATTGACTTTTCTCACCCCCCCCCCCTTTTTTCACGTGGGTAAACGTTCACACTCACCCTACCAGTCATAGGAGGCCTTTCTACACCACGATATATGAGAGCACCCACGCAGGCTACAGATAATTAATACAACACAGGAGTCTGTGATTCCCTAGAGCACCATGGCCAGACTACCTAAAGCTATGCCATATAGGACAAAAAATCTGGCCAATGTTAATATTGTAACATTTTCCACCCTCCATGTATGCTAAGCTGTCGCTATAAATTTCTTCTTTTAATTTGCTCATCCATCCTTGGAACGTTGACCCTTGTACTCTGGACTCCGTATGTATTACAATGCCTTACATGACATCAATGCCTCATGATGACCGTATTAACCATGTGTGCCTATGATAACTGTGATGGACCTGGTTTTTGGAAATTTACATGTCCTAATATGTCGATATACTTGCCTTATATTATTGCATGCTGCACTATGCGCGCCCTCCCTTGCTTCCCCTTTTTCTCCTTTCCCAACATTTGTAAATAACTTACTGCTTTATTATCGCTTGTTGTGCCGGTTCTTGCCACACCTTTTGTGTTGTTTATTTGTCATGCACTAAACTATAACAACGAATTTGCAACCACTGATGCTCCTTTCGTTTTCTATCTTTCCCTCTTTCGGTTTTACTTACTCCTTTCTACCTTGACATTTTCATTCTGCCTCTTCTCTTTTCTATGGATAACTTCCCATTTCTTCCACTTCTTCCCTCTCGCCTCCTCTTTCTTCCCCTATCTTATCTCATTTTCTTTGCAAACCCTTCTTACACCACCTGGCCGGATTGGACCTAATCACATATCCTCCACCTTTGCACTACTCGAACTGTGGAACCGTTATTATGTGCTCACTACACAATCACAATACACCTGTCTTATTTGTACAGCCCTGAGGAAGCCCCAGGCCAGATGGCCAGTGTAAGGGGGCGAAACACGTGTTGGCTGTAAAATGTTTTTCCTTTGTCTCAAAGCACTACGAAATAAATTGGAATTGGTTCCAGAGAACAAGTGATTTTCCTTACTCGTTCGGGCACATCAACAAATTATCCTTTGCATTGGCCTTTGAGCCCACCCACCTTCGCAACTCCACAGTACCACATTCAGCCAGCCTCCTGACATTCCACCATTTCCCATCTGACAACCTCAGCGCATTACCCTTCACTTCCACCACCTTCTGAGGTTCAGAAAATGTGGAACCCCCCTTTCTGACAAACCTACCTGAGCACACTCTGACCCACATTCTCTTCTCAAACCTTCGGGCCTCTGTTTAACTTTGTCATTGAATCTTCCACTATAATTTGCCTGATACTCCTCCAATCTTTTCCTCATTTTAGACTGATCCACTTCAACCTCCCGGATTTAGACATCCATGCTGGTGTAACCACTGTACTGCCCACTCTCCCTCTCATCAGACTAAACGGTGACACTCCTGTGACATTATGAGGCGTGGTCCTGTAGCTCCACAACATATTCTTGACTTGCATTCTCCAACATAAATCACTGGACAAAGCCAACACAACCAAATCACCCAACATGCGGTTGAAACGCTCCATCAAACCATTGCACCTTCGATGGTAAAGTGGATTCTTACAATGTTTAACTCCCCACCTTTCCAGAAAACCAGCAAATGTCTCTCATAAAAAATATTAGACCATTGTCGCTTACCATCTCCGCTGGACAACCCTCTCTCCGAAATATCTCCTCACAAAATGAAATCAAATTGCTAGACTTCACCTCCCTCATGAACGCCACCGCAAACCAATCATTGCGTCCCAAACACTCAAACGGATCACAAATGTCAATGGCCACCTTGTTCCATGCACGATTGGGCAATGGCACAGGACTAATGGGCGATTCCTGCACACAGTAAGATTTATAGCTACATGTGCATGGAATACACCCTCTCACAAACCCTTCAACCTGCCTATCCATGCCCGGCCACCAAAAGTCATTACGTGTCCTTCTCTTCATGGCAGATATGCCACCATGCCCTTCATGCAACAACACCAGCAACTTCTCCCTCAATCCTTCCGGGATCACCAATCGGTCATCCCTTCTCACAACCCCGTCAACCACTGACATCTCCCACCATATATTCTTAAACATGTCGAGTTCTCCCACCATGTTCCTTTGCTGAGCCTGGAGTGACACATTCATTAACTTGACCAACAAGGACTCTTGCAACACCGCATCCTTCCACTCAGTCTGTCCTATGGTCTTGCACGCATCCAGAACAACTGCCACCACCAAATCATCCTCAACCTCTGACTCCCCACCAGGCAGAGGTAATCGGGACATGCAGTCAGCATAAATATTCTTTATCCCTGGAACATACTTCAAAGTGAATTGAAACTCCTGGAGACGATATAGCCACTTTGCAATCTGAGGTGTGGCGCTACCTGCACCCGCCGTGGAAAACATGTCAATCAATGGCCTATGATCAGTACGGAGTTCACAATCCCTTCCCCACACATATGTCCTGAAATGCTGCACTCCCCACCAACACGCCAACGCCTCCTTTTCTACCATAGAGTAAGTACTCACCACTCCCTTCAAGCCTCGTGACGCAAACGCCACCACTCTTTTTCTACCCTCATGCTCTTGCATGAACGCTGATCCCAAACCTTAACTGCAAACATCAGCCACCCCAATCGTCCTATCTTCAGGATCATAAGGTTTCAAAGAAACTGCATTGGAAATCTCACCCTCCAACTTGTCAAACGCCCTTTGACACTCCTCTGACCATACAAATTTTACTTCTTTCTTCATCAACTCTCATAACACATGAACCTTGTCTGCAAAGTAATCCACAAATATGGCATAGTACTCCGTAAGACCTAGAAATAACCTCAACTGGTCTTTGTCTTGCGGAGAAGGAGCTCCTTCTATAGCCTCCACCAAACTGAACAAGGGCTTGATGCCTTCTTGACACAACGTGTGGCCTAGATATCAGTGGCATAGCTAGACCATTTGCCACCCGTGGTGGTCCCTGTGGCGGATGCCCTGTGGCAGGGCCATGTAAGAGAAGGGGGAACTGGCGATTCCTGCTGGTGATTTCTGCATTTGCTGCCCCATGATGGCTGCAGGTAAGAGCGGGGGCGGGCCAAAACTCATGCTGCCCAGGGCGGACCACCCCCCTGGTTCCCCTTGCTATGCCACTGCTAGATATTCCACCTCCCTCTCAGCAAATTTTCATTTCTCTAGACCAGTGGTCAGTCCAGCCTCCTGCATTCTTCTCAACACCTTGCCTAACACTGTGTCATGCATCTGTCGGTTCTTTCCCCACACCAACACATCATCCTGAAACATCAAGGTATTTGCCACATCCTTCAATATCTTCTGCATCACTCTCTGAAAGACGGCCAAAGCCAAACCAAAGGGCATGTGAAGAAATATAAATGCCCATCAGGAGTGATGAACGAAGTTATGTGGCGGCAATCCTCGTGCAATGGCACCTGATGATAGGAGTTTGACAGATCTGATGTGGCAAAATATTCACCACCCTTTACCCCCGTCAGCATTTCACTGATGCAAGGCAACGAATGCCTGTCAACTCAAATGCCACAGTTCACATCTCTAAGGTCCATACACATCTGAATTTTTCCTGTGGGTTTCCTCGCAATCACAACTGGACTTAACTATTCTGACGCCTCTATAGGCTCAATTACACCTGTATCGCACAGTCTTTTTAACTCTACCTTCAATGACTCTCTCAAAATCAAAGGCACATTATGCACTTTGTGCACTCTAGGAACCACGCCATCTTTAAGAATTATGCGGTGCGCAAAACCTTTCAAACAACCCAACTCTTTCTTGAACAACCCAGGAAACTTTGTGATCCATTCTTCGCTCCCAGACTCCTCGGTTGACAGTACCTGCTCCGGGTGGTTAGGGTTGAGGATTATATCTAATGCTCGTTGTTCCCTCCAACCAAGTAAGGACTTTCCCTTCTCCACGACATATACCTTGCCATCCTCTATTCTGTCACTAAATTCCAGGGTTGCACAAAAATACCCTAACATGGGTATTTTGTCACCTCCATTACCTTTGGGTTGTACATCAGACAGATTTTGCTCACATTGGTTTACATTTTCCCACACTTTCTTACTAATAGGGGTAAAAGGAGAGCAGGAATTAGCTCATACCTGCACCTCTTTACCATCTATCATAATCTTAACTGAGCATTTTGGAGGAAGGTATTCAGAGCCAGCTAGTTTGTTCGTGTACAGGTCCACCCCACACACAACCAAAACATCAATGTCATCCTCCTCCCCACCATTTGATTCAGCACACCCTCCAAACTCAAGTAAATTCACCGCTTTTTTTTTTTTTTTTTTTTTTACAACCTCAACTGCAGGTACTTTGCATACTCTCAAAAAATGTCCTAATTTGTTGCATCTAAAGCATCTGCTTTTGACAGCTGGACAGTTGCTCGCATCCGCAGTACATCTCCAACTTCCACACCTAAAACAAGATCTCTTCTTCTCCCCATATAACTTGGCTTTATAATTATCACTGTCACTGGCTTTGCTGGATTTGCTTTTCCCATTTTTCACAGCATGTACATGACTAGAAGATTCCAACTCCTTATTCCTCTCACAGGCCTCACTCCTTAACTCCTTAACATATCGAGACGTCTCTTCCATTCGCTTTGCCATTTCTATCATTTTCTACAAGGTAGGATCATTCAAGCCTAGCAATTTCTCTTGTACCTTGACATTTAATACCCTATTGATCATCTAGTCCCTAATAATCTCATCTCTGAGGTCCCTAAATTTACATGTTATTGCTAATCTTCTTAAAACTGCTACAAACTGGTCTATATTCTCCCCAACCTTTTGAAGGCAAGAAAAATATTTGTCTTTCGACCATCATACTTATTTTTTCCCAAAATTATCTTCCAATGCCTTTATTGCACTTCCATACACATCCTCCTCCTCTTCATCTGACTCCCCATCAACATTACCTTTACCCACTTCCACATTGGGAAGAGTTTATAACACCTTTCTTCCCTCAGTTCCTAAACAACGTTTGAGAATCGCTAATTTCCTCTTAGCCACATACACATCAGCTCCTATTGCTTCAAGGTAGGTTTCAAAGGCATCTTTCCAGTCTTCCACACCATACAAGGTTCTCCCAGTTTCTGCAGGAAAACTGGTGGTGGTGGTATAGATTGGGACATCATTTTGTACAGGTTTGTATTAAAACTGACACAAAGGACCCATTGCACACAATATCACATAACCTTCCGTAAAATTGGCAGCTGCTCATAGCACACTTATCAATGCAGCCAGAGAAATCCAGGAATACACACATCCCAAATGCACAGTTAAATTCAGTTATTGGAACCACTAAAACTAAATTGACTCTAAAGTAATTCTGTACCATTAATCTTCAATGTGCGGAACTGATATCCAAAAGTGTCTTCAACTGTGTGCATCAACGTGCAGCAGACACACGAGCCGATGTTCCCCACACATAGGCTGTGCGTATCAGCGCCAACGATCTTCTAATGAAAAGAATCTGCCGAGTTCCCCACAGAACCGGTTGCAAGACAACAAGATCCTTGCTGTCATGACAACGCTAGAACGCTGACAGCCAACACTAACTGGAATGCTCCTGTAGAGCTTGCCAGATTTGGCTGCCTAAGTAGCACGTCACACCAACCACTGGAACACTGACTGTATGAGATGGCAGCTTGCGTATCACCAACGCCTTGAGGTTACAATGCCAAGAACGTGCGTGCATGTGTAATGCGTTGCGAAGCTCCTGCCACCCGTCGAGTTCTAGCAATGGCTAGTTGAAAGGTGGCATGTGGCTGCTTCTACGATTCAAATCACCACAACAGGTGAGCCGCTCACGCACTCATCATCTCCTACACTAGCTCGATTCATGCCCCCTACACCTGTGTCATACCGGGCTTGGATTCTGCCCCTCGCTGACACTTGTTTAACACCGTAGCTCGATTTGTGCCCCCTACACTCTCACTAATAAGTCCCTGTCACACATCGTGCATTCCACAACAGACGTACCTGACGCCGGGATGTGATTTGTATGTTCCAGAGACAAGTAATTCTCCAAATGGGGGGATACGCGTCCGCATGGCTCCCGTACCGCATTATGATGTCTGGAATGCAACACTTGCCAGGGGTCTTATCGTAGTCACTTTATTCTTATGTGACTATCCAGCAGTTTCCAAAATTAAGGCAAAAGGTTCTCTAAATCATTGCCACTTGTACACAGACAGGATCCACGATGTAAATAATAGGTCTTTATATACGTCCATGCAAATGACTCCTGGCTGACCAGATGTATTTTCCATACATTTTAGAGTTTGTGGGTGTTCCCAACTTTTCAGGGAAACTGCACCATACCAAGCCCACTCCACCCCCTTGACTTGGATTTACACATGTGAAGAATTGAACCACTGGGGGTAATACTATGCATCAGTCAAATGAATTACATGTTACAAAGTCACTTGCTGTGAATACCTACCTACCTTGTAAATGAAGCCGCTTGCTTGTCCCATTCTGACGTACAATTCCAAATTGCTTTGTGAACTAACCCCAGTGTTAGCCCTGTGTGCCTTTATTTCCTCTTATTTTCACCTTGTGCCGTAGCTTTTTGTCATTGCTACGTCTTAGCCTTTAATGGAGTCCTCTCTTTTTATGCTGTTGCGGCCGCAGTGTTTCAGCCTTCTAGACATACCTTGCGTGGTTCCGTGGATGCTCGGCATCATAAAACGCCACAGGAGGCTCGTAACTGCTGTCTATGAGTCTCACTTGGGGCTGCCTTCTCTCGTGCTCTTGGTTTCTGTTTCTCATCCATCCTGCTCCAAAATTGCAATCATCTATATCCAAGAGTTTGCAGCTGTGTTTTAAGCTCCTCTCCAACTAGTCCAGTTCAGATTTTCGTTCTCTTTTCTTCTCCTTTTTCATCATAGCTGTCTCTTCCTTTGTTTCTTCCTTATTTTCCCAATCCATATGTTTTCCAGATATGATGTTTGATGCCATTTCTTTTTTTCTGTTCTTTTGCTATTTAAAAGCTTTAGTTTGGATGGAGGCCGCATCACAATACATCTATGTTCCTTTGGCTGTTTCCTCTCTCCACCCATTTACTGATCCTGACTCTTTACTCTAGAAGAATTCCACTAGTTGGGTCCTGATTCCTGGCTTTCTTATGGTCTTTGAAGTCTTCATCCAGCAAGGACTTATTTAACGCCTTTGTCTTTTCTCCTCCTGAAAGGTAGCAGCTTCTCAAGGTGACCATATTCTAGCATGTAGTGAGATTGTGGATTAAGAAAACAATCGCCCTTACCTCAGGCAGCAGAAGACCTGAATCCGGATTGTTTGTAAGCTTTCTGGTCTGAACACGTGCCCTGCTTAACCCACCTCCTCTGTTCTCTGCTCCTTTATTTGCTGCTCCATTGGTTGTAGCTGATGTGCCAAAGTTTCCCCATGACTAAACCATCATCCTTGGTCCCGATTCTCAAAGAAAGTTGTACATCTTCACCTTAAGGTATAAATCCTTGCATGGGTGCAAATGTTCAACTTTCAGGAATTTAAAAAGTTTTCCAGAAGTATTCCTGTAAAGGTACAATGCTCACAGGACTCAAGCATATTTATGGAAGCTTTTTATAAATTTTTGTTTGCAACAATGTGGAAGAAATTCCATATGAGTGATTGTACGTATTGTACAGTTAGACATTGTGAAATTCCATCATTTATGTACAGCAGCACATTTTTTCTCCACAAGAAAAACATTCTTCCCTATGAGAAGCCCCTACACCCCCACCAATTTTGGCGGTGATCCTCTCTCCTTCATGCCCTCGAAATTGGAAATGATTTACTCCTGCAAATGGCAAGAATATATTTCTTTGCAGTGTTGGAAGAGGTTGTAGCAGAATTTGAGATTGCAAACAAGCACTTGGCGTTCCCAAACTCTTCTCCAATCCCTTCCCATCCTAGAAATGATTGGAGATTTACTTCTTCCCAGTGGATGGATAAAACTCATTTCCTTCAGGGGGAAATTAAGAATACATACAATCTCTCAAGTCTTTTCTAGGGGAACCCCCACCGTCAAGTCCTTAGGGAAGCCCCATCCTGGAACTCATACTCTCGAACCTTTGAGTGAAATTTACTCACCCATAATTTTACTTCATAGTGGGGTAATATTGAGCATGAATTAAAGGATTTACAAGTGCAAGGTCATGTTTTTGCCAATATTTTGCATTTGTAAATCGAGCCATTTGGGCTTGCGAGACTGAGTTACACTTACAAATGGCTCTATAAATTGGGGTCAGTGTTAGTCCCTTTTGCTGTTGGTTCCTCACAGTTTCATGTCTCTTCTTACCTTGATCTTGCTGCAGTGTTCATTACCTTTCGTGGATTTTCCTAAGCTCTGTGCTTGCTTAAGTATCACCTCTGGTTTCTGCTTGTCTGCCTGTTTGCTACTCCAATTATTGTTGCTGTTAATCAGAAGTGCACACCTTAGTAAAGCATTGTTAGAAATGGGGTTTCTGGTTGACTAGGTTATGCACCTAAGCCAGGCAGAACCCACCACTCTAGTCAGGGTAAGGGAGTTACACACCAAAGATAACCCCTGCTCACTCCCTTGGTAGCTTGGCACGAGCAGTCAGGCTTTTCCCAGAGGCAATGTGTATAGTCTTATAAGTTTGCACACGTTATAAAAGCATCTTCACTGTACATAATCTGCAGGTCCTGAAATGATACTTGTTATCCTGTCATTGCAAGGTATGAACGACATAAATAATAGCATCACGGCATGAGAATGCAGCAGTTACAAAGGAAACACATGAATCACCATATATCACAGTACATACGTCACCAAATATTACGAAGTAATAACCAGTATCACCATAAATTCGTAGAGCACAGCACCTCTGTGCTTCTAATACACATAATACAGTAATCTTCCTCAACAAAATAGGTGACGGCCCCCTGCCTATCTACGACATTGAATGCAGTAATTCCAGGGCCAAATAGGATCCGGACCTTCGCCATAAGTTTACCCGGATCTGCATCTGGGAGTTCCAGTGCCCCAGGTACGTGCAGCAAAATGGGGAGGCACAGTCACACAGTAACCTCCGTGGGTAATATGGTCGAGTACAGCTGCCTGTGAGCGCGCAGGGCAGCGGCGGGACCCCAGGCCTTGCGGGCCAAATGCGGATGGAGGACTCCTTCCGGGGTCTCTTCTGGGTGGTCCGCAAGAAGAACACCGCTATTGGGGGAGGACCCTCTGCAGCCATGGTCCTCCTCAGTGAACACAAAACCGCCCATGTAGGAGCGCTGGACGGCCTCACTCCGCTCCCCCCTCTCGGGATGCTGGCTCTCCCTGCAGGCACCGTATGGGTTTCCAGCGGCCACCGCAGGCAGCATGCAAGGGATCTTCTCCCCACGAGGCGGCTTCCCTGCCCATGGGGCCCCCTACCAGGGGGATTTTGGCCCGCCGGCGGCGAAGCCACAGATTGACACATGGTGTGGAGGTCTGTAGCAGGGGAATGCTGCCTTGGCTCAGTGCCTCCCCTTTTCAGCAACTGCACATATTGGTCTCCCTAGCAAAGGGGGGGGGGGGGCGTATTGCACACAACAAGGGGCTTTGCTGGGCCCCACATTCACGCTCACTGCTCTCATTTCGGGATGTCCGTACCCCGGTCGCCTTCCAGGCTCACACAGCCCCAAGGACAGAAACGTAGTACTCTCCACGCACTACCGTTACCGACAAGTGGGCCAATAAAGCGCTCACAACGCACTTTCCACGGCTACCCAGAACCAGGAATAAAAGCGCTCATAACATGCTTCCTTTGTCAAAATGTGAAGAACAGTCCAGTCTGTCTCCAACTTCAGAGACGAGCAGCAACTGCAGGCTGACCCACCCCACACACATCAGGGGCAGTGCTCCTCACACAGCTCTCCCAGCCCTCCTTCCAAGCAGGTTCCTTTTTGATCCAGCAAGGATCTTTTTAAGTCTTTGATTTCCCTGAGACTTCCAACAGGATGCAAGCACACACACACCCTTGGAGATCATCCCAAGCAGGATACCACAGCAGGGCAAAAGAGTCAGTCCTTTTCCTCTGCACGTAGATAGAAGCAGCAGCTGCACGCCAACCCACCTCTCACACAGCAGAAAGGGTAGCGCTCCTCACACAGCTCTTCAGCTCTTCTTCTTGGCAAGGTCATCTTGTTTCCAGAAGTGACCTCCAGTTCTGGGGTTTTAGGTCCAATACTTATACCCCATTTTCTGAGTCCCTGAGCTCAGTACAAACCAGTTCTGTCCTCCCTGGTCCAGCTTGACGACGGAGGGTGGAGACAGCATTGTGCAGAGGAGACACATTCTATTCAGGTGCTAGTAAAAACTCCTCCCACCACTCTAAATGCAGAAAGGTTTATTCAGCCTGGCTATGAGTCACCTAGGAAAGGCAGGACACACCTCAACCCCCCTTGTGACTGTCTAGAGTGATTGCACATCCCCAGCTCCTGTCACTCCAAAACCAGACGGTGAATACACAAACAGGCAGAGTCACACAGAATGGTAAAGCAGGAACATGCCCACTTTCTAAAAGTGGCATTTTCAAAAGCACAATTTAAAAACCACCATCACTAAAAGGTGTGTTACTAAATTCTGAGTTTAGAGAGCCTAAACTCTATTTCTCTATCTTGTCCCAATGGAAAGTTACACAGACAGCCTTTCAATAATGAAAAACGAAATGCACAGTATTTCACTATCAGGACATGCAAAACACACCAGCACATGTCCTACTTTTCACATAAACTGCACCCTGCCCAAGGGGGTACCTGGGGCCTACTTGAGTGGTGCCTTACATGTAAGAAAAGGGAAGATTAGGGCCTGGCAAGTGGGTGCACTTGCTAGGTCGATATGGCAGTTTAAACCTGTGCGCGCAGACACTGCAGTGGCAGGTCTGAGACACATTTGAAGGCCCACTAGTAGCATTTGAGTTACAGGCCCTGGGCACACACACTGCACATTACTAGGAACTTACCGGTAAATCAAATATGCCAATCATTAATAACCAGTCACAATCACAATTTACACAGAGAGCATATGCACTTTAGCACTGATCAGCAGTGGTTAAGTGCCCAGAGTCCTATAGCCAACAAAAACAGGATCAGAGAAATAGGAAGCAAAAGGCAAATGGTTTGGGGATAAACCTGCGAAAAGGGCAAGGTCTAACAAGCATCAGTCTTTTTATTCCTTTGTTTAAATGTTTTTTGTGCTAATCTTTTCACCTTAAGAGTCCTGCTTATTTTTGGTGTTTTTCTTGTAAAGTTAAAAAAATTATTCTAATTGTGAGATATAATGCATATCTCTTATCGTCTAAGCTTTGTTTTAGAATTCATTAACTGCCTTTTGAAAAATTCTGCGAAATTTGCAGTGAGGACAAGTCTTGTCAACTTCTACTTTCTATCACCAGTAAGGACCCGGCACAGTCTGATAATTCATGACTAATGCTGGTTGCATAGTTAAGTCTATGAGCAATGTGTCATTACGACTAATGCCGGTTGCATTGTTAAGTCTATGAGCAATGTGTAATTAAATGAGATAAAGGCTGATGAAACATCAAGCAGCATCAGCACTGCAACACCACATTCGTTAATGAATATTACCTATAATATGTGCAAAGACTGTCTTGATCCTCAATGCTCAAGCTAATATAAGTCAAGAAGATTTGCTACCTTTTTTATTGCTATTTCAAATCAAGTAATACTGGTGTTGTATGGCACTTCAACGATGGGCAAGGTATCTGCTAGGTACACTGTATAGATAGTGGTACACAGTTTTTATGCAAATCTGGCATTTCTTGAATATTATGATTCCATCCAGGGTTTATCGACCAAAGTAGGTGATATGTTTGAATTTCCCTTGTCCCGTCATGAGTCCTCCAGGTATGTGTAAAACCTTGTACTATGCTGTTTGGGTTTTCTTTGTGATGTAGTTCTTTTAGTGGAAATTGCTCTTGATGTGTAAGCAAAAGGACAGTGAGTGTATTTTGAACTAGAGTATGAACCCGTCATGGTTCATGCCTTAGGGCCTGATTACGAGTCTTGCGACCGCCAGACTAGCACAGGTGCTCCACCGTCCACTGTATTACGACTGTTAAAGTCGTATCGGCGGTGGACTGCCGGCTGCGTCAGGGAAGAATTGTTCCCTGGCAGTGGCGCAGCTGCGTCACAGTGCAATATGCTGAGCGGGGACTGGCGCAGTCCTGCTCAGCATATTACGAGTTCGTCCACGCCAGCATTTCTTGGCGGGAGCCCCGGCATTAAAAGGCTGTGGTGGAGGGCCCCCATGGCCCCCCCCGCCATGGGGATACATTCAGTGGGGCACAACATGTTCCCCCCTGTCTGTATTCCCACAAAGTTCCAGCATGGACGTCCACGTCCGAACTTTTTTGCCATTAACATTTCTGTGCCTGTTTTCCAGGTACCGCCAGGGGAAGGGCAAAGGACCGACACCGTATCACGAGTTTAACTCGTGTAACACAAGTTCAACTCGTGATACAGTCAGTGGTCCTTGCGCGAGTTTGGTGCAGCAAAGCCGGCGTTGAGCCGGCGCCGTTGAGCCTGCGCCGTTGCGCCAAACTCGTAATCAGGCCCATTGAGCCATGACTGGATGTGACAGTGGTCAGTGTTGTTGAAGTTGAAGAACATTAATGTTTTGTTGACTTTGCTTCAGATTGTTAATGAACAGCCAGGTTTGCCCGAGTGAATGGTAGAGATTTTCAGGTATAGCTGGTTGGCATCGGCATATGGTGTATGTTGGTGTTTATAATTTAACTGAATTCCTATTTCTGACATTTAATTAGTAAGAGCATAGAATAAGCATAGCAAATACCTATTTTGACACATTGCAATGCTTTATGAACCTAGTTATATATGGTAGGCCATTGTTTTTTTTTGCATTGTGCTTTCATATTTTAAACGTGGCTTATTGTAACCCTATTCTCAGGGATGGACTACAGTCATACCGTTCGGTATTTCATAAAAACGTGATTCTTTTTTTAGCTTTTCTATTTGTTATCTTTGCTTTTTCTCATATTTGCATAATGTATTAGGGTTTTGCTTATTTTACGTGAGACTATTTTCATTGGGTTCTGCTTGAAATAAACAATTGATGATGATGATGTTCAAGTAAGAGCCTTGGGGTATAGATGGTTCTATAAGGAGGTCAATTATCTGCTTCTTTAGATCATGTGGGTGGTAACAAGTCCTTTATGATGAATGTGTTAATTATGTTGAGGATGTGGATGATTGCATTACCAATGTGGAATCTTTTTCAGGATTTTGGACAGTAAGATGTTGTCTTTGAAGAAGTGGCAGTTGAGATCTGTTAGGGTGAAGGGCTTTAAGGCAGTCGTTTTGGTGTGTTTCATAGTAGGATGTATACGTAATGTGTTGCGTAGGCTGAATCCAATATGATGTTTATTTTGCCGGTTTTTTTCTCAACGTAAAATTTGTGGTTGTCAGTATATTTTCTACATCAGTGCTAAATTGGTGAGTGTGGCAGCGAAGTAATGAAGTGTTTGCCAATCTTGATCCGGGTTCTCCCCATGTATGCTTTGTTTCAGTGGTTTGATGTAAGGTCATGCAACTGAACTGATAATGTTTCTTAAGAGTGTTGAGGGCATATAGTACAACACGGTTGGTGTCAGTTTAAGAGTTGCACCACAAATTATTTTGCTTGTGAGTGGCCTTTTTACCTTCACTGATTTCATGCATTCACCAATGAGCAACTATTTTGGTTGCATGGTCCTGTACTTATGAGATGCATTCCTGTCTATGTTGTGGCTGATAGACATCAACCTCCTTTCAATTTGTCATCATTACTGGGATAAGACCCTAGAAATCTAAGAGTAATTTTAGACAACAACCTTTACTTTCTTCCACTAACTAAGGCACTAGTAAAAAGTAACTGCTTCCAACTCACAAACACCAAGGACGTTGCCAGATTTATACCTTTTGAACAAAATCAGATACTCTCACTGCACTGCTTAGGAAATACAGGCACAAAACTCAGATAGTACATAAGCAACTAGAATCATACTTAAAACAGTAATCTTTTGCTGCCCATCAGACGCTGTATCTCCTTCAAAGTTTGCCTCTTCCAGAGACATCTGAGTGTAAATGACTTTAAAATATTCAAGAGGAAGCTGAATGTGTGGTTATTTAGCAAATATTACAACAACCTGAATCTCATGATTCCCTAATTTTATGGGTAGTTCATACCATTTAATTTCATGCGCATTTATCTACGCATCTTTCATAAATTAATGTTGTATGTGATTTGGAACTGAATCATCTAAACATTTATTATTGACATGATTGATTTGAATCATTTATTTATGGGGTTTTTTCCCCCTTAAAATGAGTTTGCATTGTAGTAGTGCATGTCGACATTTGAGTTTTGAGCTTTTCATCTTTTTTTGTATTTCCCCACAGTGAACCCGTCTTTTGACAGCAACAAGCATTAATTATACAGTAAATAAATAGTGAATCAAAAGATGTTCATGTCAGATGAGCCTAGAGTAGAGGCTGATAAAAGGGGGAAAGTCTTGGTTGAAGTCTCAAGGACCTTGTGATACTTGTTTGATGGGCACGGTCTGCCCTCGATTAGTGGAAGTGCAATGAATGGTGAAAAGATGGAAGGCTACATTTATTTGCCAAAATACAGTTAAATGTGTGTGGTATTCAACTGACGGGTGAGCAGAAACAGAATGTTGCCTTAGTTGCGAGTGACATTAATCAAGTGTTAGACATGATTCAACTGACTGAATAGGGCAAGAAGTGCTTAATTCATTTCGTTATTGTAAGTTATCCCTAGTAAATTTAGTCACTGAGATAGATGTAGTTTGTGTGATTGAGGGCATGTTTGTTTGTAATGAAGTTGGTGAAGTCATTGGAGATGAGTTCTCCGCTCCTGGTGGTCTTTAAATTGAATCTCGCAGAGGTGTGATTCATGATATATGATGCTATAGAGGTAAGCAAGACATGATTCTGTGATGAAAAGTACTTCTAGATTATTTGTGGTAATGATGATGTTTGCAGCATAGAGAATTGCTGAATTACTGCAAATGAGGAGGTGTGCTTTTACCAGTGGCGTAATGTGTGGTGATGTGTACGATGCATATGATGTTACTGGAATTATAGATGCAAGGCTGGATGAGAATGAATTAGATGCTTACGAGAGTCTATGACGACCGGGATGGCTTGGTAAAGGTTTTTTCAGTTCATAGTTTTAGTGAGCTGTGGTTCACAGGGTAAGATGATCACAAAAGTCCTTGATAAGCCATGTATTGAGTTTTCAACTGGGAAGTCTTGATTTCCTAAATTCTTTTATTGATTTTTCTCTGTAAATGTGCACAGAATGTCAAAAATGCTCTAACACTGTGAAAGAAGTGGGTTTATAATGAGTCCCTGATATTTCCACCTTGGTTATAAAATGTATTTATGTTCTATGGTTATGATTAATAGTGTTTGCTAAAGTTAAAGGCCCGTGAGGACCCATTTGTTTTCAAACAATGTGTGCAAGTTTTGATGGCTAGTTGGTGTGTTTTATTCTAGTGAAAAGAGCGCTTATTTTGTAGCCGATTACAGCTATTTTATAGCCTCCTAAGAACCGTAATATCTTTTTTATGTTCCAAAAGCTTGACATTTTCCATATTCTCCTATTTTTTATTACACCCAATACGTTGTTTCATTGTTACAAGGTCCTTATTAATCTATGTCTTCTATAATGATTTCCCTGATCAACACTTCCAGGTGAGCAGTATGATCGGAGCTAATATCATATATAGTAAGACGTGCTTTTGCTATGACTGTAGGTTTCACTTTTGTGGCAACTACTTTTTGTTTGCTATTGAACCTTCCAACAATTTCCTTTTCGCCTGTGAACGCACATTTCAAATGTCTGGCTAGGCAGTAGCCCAATCATTACTAATGTTTCCAAAGTGCAGAAGTTACGCTGGGTTTTTACCAGTAATACCATCTCCAGTCACAAACTACGCAACAGTATACACAGCGCTAAAACATTTACAAAATGTGCATGCTCAGCTTGAAGACCAGCCTATCCTGCCAATTTTCTGAGATGAAGGTGTTTTCTGTATTGTAGCTGACATTTTTATGAGCAATCCAGTAGAATTTGATGATCTTTATCCAATGATGGGCATTTTCCACATGACAAAAGTTGTTTTACGGTGTGCAGGAAGTTATCTCAGTGTATGTGGCATAGACGATGCACTTATTGAGGCTGAAATATTTGGAAGCAAAACTGTTCAGTCAGTATTGAGCGGAAATCATTATGTTAGTTCTTTACAAGGTATAATCATCATATCTGAGGCAATAGAAACATTGTGTTGGAATGCTTTTGCATTAGGTTTTGCATATCTTTTCTCAGAAGTAAACAAGGCACAGGGTGCACTTCATTCAAAAGACATCATGCAAAGCCAACCAATGTTCAATACACTCAGTTCAAAATCAGAAAACCTGAAAACCAAGTTTGTAGCGTTTGTCAAAGAATGTGAAGAAAAATCAAAACTTTGGGAAATGTTTTACGCATGATAGCTCTGGTGAAAAACTTGCTGACCAGGAAGGTGATTGGGAGCTGCACTTGAAGACTGTGGAGTCACTGAATACTGTATTTCGCAAATTCGATTGTATAAACTACCCGAGATATGGGTCCTGGTATTTGGAAAGAGTGAAGAAGCTAGAGGTGCAAAAACAATACCTCTACAGAAAATTCATCCAAAGACATTTTGTGGTGAAAGACAGAGAGGAAAGGTTCAATGCTGTGGCTCCAGATATAAAAATGGAACAGATGATCTAGAGATCACAGAAAATCTCCAAAGGAATTGTTGGTCAGACACATAAAAGTGAATATGTTGCTCAATGGCAGCTAGTTTATCATTAAGTCCTTTCTATTTGCAATGTTTTCAAAGAGATGACAAATTAAAAATTAATGGACCATTGTGAAACTGTTCATCACCACAAACTTGTGGGAAAGAGAGGGAAACGTTTTATTAAACATGTTGACAGCCTTCTTCATTTCATGCAGCAGCAAGGAAACCCTTTTGAAATGACTCGGCCTGTGCGACATCACAACTTCGTGACCAAACAATATGTGGATAATGATATAAAGACACATCTGCTAGATGTCCTGGAACATGGATCAAAACTATACGCAGAACTGAAGCAGGTGAGATCTGTATTGAAAGAGAAAAAGCTGTTTGACTTAATGCCTAAAGCTAAACTTCCACGCTTGAATTGCCATAGTAAGAGTTTCGTCCAACCAGCCACTACAAAACAGGTTACAAAAAAAACAACTTTCACAAGCACATAGAGAGAGGGATGTAGGAAAAGAAAGGGGAATTTATCAAGGACATTCTATTGCATGATCTTATTCCTACAAACGCATTATTTGATGGAGATGCTGCAACCAAACCAGTAAAGCACAAACTCATACAAGAGCTCGAAAAAAAACTTTCACCTAAAGAATTTCAATTAAAAAAGGTGTCCTCATTGAAAACTACTGTTGTTGTGGACTGTATGTCACAATTGCGAATGGTCAAGATTTCATCCATGCAAAACTTCGGAGAGGTTGTTGTTGGAAATGGCCCTTTTTGCAGGGTTATCCCCAAACTTTTTTCTTCTTCCTCCTACTTTTTCCTGACCTGTTTGTGTTGGTTTTAGGACTCTGGGCACTTTACCACTGCTAGTCAGGGCTAAAGTGCATATGCTCTCTGTAAATTGTGTTATGGATTGGTGTTTCCATGATTGGATATTTGATTTACTTGTTAGTCCCTAGTAAAGTGCACTGAGTGTGCCAGGGCCTGTAAATCAAATGCTACTAGTGGGCCTGCAGCACTGATTGTGCCACCCACATGAGTAGCCCTGAAAAGGTAACTCAGACCTGCCATTGCAGAGTCTGCGCGCAGTTTGTAACTGCCATGTCGACTTGGCCAGTGCACACACTTGCCAGTCCCTAACCTTCCCTTTTCTTACATGTCAGCCACCCCTAAGGTAGGCCCAAGGTACCCCTGTGGGCAGGGTGCAGTGTATGTGAAAGGTAGGACATGCCCTGGTGTGTGTGGCATGTCCTGATAGTGAATTACTGCCAATTTCGTTTTTCACTATTGCAAGGCTACCTGTTCCCCATAAGACAGAATGGGAAGTTTGTTTATAACATCTTATAAACATAACTGGCCCTGGGAACTAGGTAGGAAAATAAAGTTTAGTATGCCTGAACTCAAAATCTAAAGATGCATCTTTTAGTGAAGGTGATTTTTACATTCTGTGTTTGAAAATACGACTTTTAGAAAGTAGGTATTTTCTTGCTCAGTCATCCCGTGTGCCTCTGCTGGAATGTGGATTGCCTGTCTAGGTTTTGGATGACAGAAGGCTGGGGAGCAGGAGTGGCTCCAGATAGTCTAGGTGGGTCAGGAAAGGGCTGAATAGACCTGGGCTGCAATTGGGGAAGGGGGAGGAGATTTCCTTGCACCTCAAAGGGCCTGGTCTGCCTCTGACAATGCCGTCTCCACCTCCTGCCAGGAAGTCACACCAGAGAAGGCAGAACTGGTTCTGGCTGGGCACAGACACTCTCTGCCTAAGAGATCAAAGGATTTTGGGATATAAATATTGGGGCCCAGACCTCTGAACTTTAGAACTCTTTTGGACCAAGAAGACTGCCAAGATGAAGAGCTGGAGAAGCTGTGAGGAGGAACTACCACTTTGCTGTGTGCTTTGCTGTGTTGGCCTGCAGTGGCTGCTTCTGCCTTGGGCAGTGAAAGGACTGGACTGGACTTTCTGCAATTTACTTTTGTGAGTTTCTCCAAGGGCTTGAGGTAGAGCTTGCCCCCTGTTCAAGAAGTCTCAGGAACAGCAAAGACTTCAAGCTCTTCTGCCCTCAGCACTGGGGACAGTGTGTTTTGTGCTGCAACAGAAGAAAAAGCAACCCGATGACGTCGATGATGCCGCTGCCGACTCCGTGTCCTGACGGCACCGCAGAGGGCACCGCCGCAACTCTGCACCGCGACCCTGTTCTCACCGACGACGCCTGCTGACGCCGCCACCGAGCCGCTTCTCGC
This sequence comes from Calotriton arnoldi, assembly GCA_963921515.1. Taxonomy (NCBI): domain Eukaryota; kingdom Metazoa; phylum Chordata; class Amphibia; order Caudata; family Salamandridae; genus Calotriton; species Calotriton arnoldi. The sequence continues at coordinate 855,232 of CAWUFW010002910.1, read as the reverse complement.
ACCGCGACCTGTGGGCACCACACTCCGCACCGCGACGACGCCTTGGTATCCCAGACGACGACGCCCCACGCCGAAATAGACACCGCTGCTTGCACCGTGGTTCGAGGGCACCGCTCGTAAAGTTACACGACGCACCGCCCTCATCCCGCACTGCAGCCTTAGCCTACCGACGCCGGCGCCATCGACTCCAGTTCGTCAGCCGACGACAGCACTTCAGCAACGACGACGCCGCTGCTTGCATCGCGACCTGCCAGCACCGCGACGAGCACCGCATTCACTTCGCACCGCGACCCTGGTCTCACCGATGATGCCATCTGATGCCGGCACCGAGCCGCTGCTCGCACCGCGACCTGAGGGCACTGCACGCCGCACCGCTGCACTTCACACAGCAGCACCCGATGCCTGCCGATGCCAGCGCTCCTGACTTCACCAGAGAGGAGTTCGACCTGCAACGCGTGTGACTTCGAGAGCCCCGACGACTCCTGCACCGACCTCCGGAACCGACGCCTGCGGACGCCGTGCTTTCGGAAGCTCAATGAGAGGTCGCTGACGCCCTGCATTTCTAAACGGTACTGTTTGCGGGTCTTCCCGACACCGTAGCTGGCCCGCGACGCCGCGGTCAGCCAGAACTGTTTGGATTTGTTTGCTCACGACGCCGTGATAGCCCCGGACGGAGCTATCGACATCAAGGAACTGTTTTTCAAGCATATTTTGCTAACTGGAGATTTTTATGTACTGTATTGTGGATTTTTATCGTTTTTGGTCTTGTCTTAAGTATATAAAAATATTGGATATTTTTCTAAACTGGTGTGGTGTCCTTTTGTAGTGCTTACACTGTATTACTGTTGGTTATGGGCAAATGCTTTACACACTGCCTCTAAGATAAGCCTGACTGGTCGTGCCAAGCTACCAAGGGGGTGAGCAGGGGTTATTTTAGGAGTGTAACTCCCTTATCCTGACTAGATTGGTGGTTTCTGCCTGGCTTTGGCACATGCCCTAGCCTACCAAAAATCCCATTTCTAACAGTTGTTCAGACTGTTCTACAGATATCAAAGTTATTGTGCACCTTGCAAGAACTGCACATTGTCTTTGACAGTTATCATGAACTATCTGTCAAAGAATGTGAGAGAATCAAACGAATGTCTACAAGTGGAACCACTGACCTTGCCTGCATCATACATTTGACACCTATACCTGTGCAACTTGATAAATTCTGGTCATCAACATCGAACAAGATGAACTTGGCGATGTTAACTTGCCAAAACATTGCTGATGCTTCAGTAAACGCAGAAATTCCAAATATTGCATGTGGAATGATTGTCAATGAGGAGTTGGTGCCTGCAGAGATATATTCAAAAGGTACGGGCCATATTGTTGAAGAACTTAACGGCAAACTGTAGGAAGCTGACCTTCGTGTTGTGCCACATGTTGAGTAGGCTGTTCGAAATGGTTCCAATTGAGTAATTGTACATTCAAATGACACAGATGTTATTATTGTGCTACTTAGATTTGTTGCAATGTTCATACGTCAAGGATTGTCAGAGTTATGGATACATTATGGAACAGGCGAGAAAAGACACTTAATCCTGCTTCATATTCTGTACAAGAAACTTGACCCAGAGATGCCCATTGTTCTTATCAAGGCACATATTCTTACGGGTGACGACACTATGAGCAAAATTGGAACAAAGCTTGGAGCTTTAACTGCTGAGCCTGTAAAGTTTCTAAAAGGATTTGCTGAGACAGAAGAAGAATGTGACTTTAAAGGTGTAGAAAAATGCCTTGAGCGTGTGTGGAAAACGAGTTCTGACTTTCACACATTTGACGATCTTCGGTACAGTGAGTTCAAGAGATCAGTCCCTCTAAGTGACCTTCCACCGACGTCATAGTCTGTGCATGGACACATTAAAAGAGCATTGTACTTTATTGGAAGATGTATAAATGTTTTGGATCATGCATATGTAGAGAAAGAACCGTGTGAATTTGGTTGGGAAGATATTGATGGGGTGCTAAAACCTACGAAATTTCTAAAGCCTCTACCCACAGAACTCACATGTACATGTACTTGCGAAACTTGTGCTACTACAAGATGTCCCTGTCGATATACTCTTCTCAAATGTTCAACATTCTGCAAATGTACCATGAGTGATTGCCAAAACAAATAAATAAAGTGAACTATGAAAATGTGTCTAAAACAGGAGTGATGAACATTATTTTTTTTCATATTCAGATCATAAACATTGTTTAGTGTATACAGAAAAGGATTAAAAACCATTATTTGTTTCATTTCTATAAATGTCTCTTCATCCTCTATTATAGTTGCCATTTTGGAAAATGGCGGAAGGGTTGCTCTGAGGAATTATTTTCTGTCTCTATAAGACCACTGACCACCAAAACCTATGTTTTGACACCAAAATGAAGTATATTGGTCTCATGTTTCCTGAAATATGACATCATCACTGCAACACATCCGCCATTTTTAGAAATGTCATCCAGAAAAATTCTGCCCGGATCCACAATGCCTTCCCAAGCTAAATTCCTTCTTTAATGATCCAAAAATACAAATCAAAAATGAAAATCCCTGGACCACAATTTGTTTTACTGATGTATATCAGGGGCCCAGGATTAAAGCCTATCTCCTGTCTGTTTTCCTTAGAGATCTGCCAGTAAAGATACAAAGTGGGTTTGTGAGACAATCAATTTTCAAAAGGTTGCATGTGTTTTTTCTGCAGATTGATTAATCATTTATAAATTAGTCACAAGTGCCTAATCTCGGACTCCTTAATGTAAGAGTCTTATTTTTCATTGTTTTGTCATAATATCTTTTTTTGACAAATTTTGAGGTACCTTTCAGGATTTAACATTTTCTTTTAATTGTGAGGAGGCGACACAATGTGCTCCCCTCCATTCCTCAAACCTAGCTCTGTACAGCGTTTACCCTTAACTCATAATACTTACCAGTGCCCTTCTTGCTTTTGTTTTTTTTCTGGTTACACTTCCCCACCTCCTCCCCATTACTTTAAGCATGTCCCTTTCCCATTTCGCTTAAAGTCTTCCCATATTCGATACAATATCCCAATCTTGGCCCTTACCATTAACCCTTACATATTTTCTGTACCCCTACCAATTTTCTTTTGTTGTTCAAAACATCTTTTTTTAGAATTCCTATCTATTAAAACACAGCCAGCATCTGATGTGAAATACGCTTAAAAATGTGAGCATACAAAAACCTTAATAAAATAATTAGCAAACTTCCAACTTCTAATACAAGCAACCATTCATTTACTAATTGCATTAAAAAACAAGCATTTGCAATGCAATAGGTCTCGCATTTCCGTGAGTTTAAGCTATTGGCATTGTAAATGACAATGCCAATAGCTTAAACTCGCATAAATGAGAGATCTATTGCATTGCAAATGTTTGTTTAACTTTAAAACTGAGTGCTGCGCCGCTTCAAGGTCACCGCGCTTGGTTTCTTTTTTTTTTCTTTAACACTGAGCCGTGTGTCCTTGAAGCGGGCGCCGTGCTGAGTGTTAAAGTTAAAAAAATAAAGAAAGAAACCAAGCGCGGTGTCCTTGAAGAGGCGCAGCGCCGATTTTTAAAGCTAAAAAAAAAAAACAACGCGGTGTCCCTTAAGCGGGCACCGCGCTCACTAAGTTAAAAAAAATTAAAAAATTAAACAGAGCGCGGTGTCCCAGAAGTTGGCGCCACGCTCAACATGAAAGATTAAAAAAAAAAAAAATTGAAAATGATCGCAATGTCCCTAAAGCGGGCACCGCGATTATGCAAATTCCCAAAAAAGCAGCCGCCATTGTCCCCATCAGTGGCAATAACAAAAATGGTGCCCCCCCTCATGCTAAACATGAAGTAAATAAATGATAGACATTGGCCCGGGAGCCCTGGTACTTAAGTACACTATTTTGTAGGTAGGTAGCTGTGTACATGTGCACAGGGCAAAATGCCATCACTCACAGTGAAATGTCTCTATGGTTAATGAGAGGACTGACCTACTGCCCACATGCTGCATGCAGGCTGTGATGGGTGGAAGCAAAAGTTGAATGGCAATTTAATAGACAGATAGGTAAATATCCCAGACCCAAACCCCTTGTACATATACATTTATGTATTTTGATGTATGACTTTCTGGAAAAACACAAGTGTAGCAAGACCGCTGAAACAATTTCGAGGAAAATAAAACAAGTCATTTAAAACACAAATGCCATATTAGAAACTGTAAATTCCGAAGGAATTGTGGCGCAATCAGTACATATTTATAATGGATTATGCAAACACGCAGATGAGAGAGAAGGCAGTGAACTTCCTACACAGCAGGAGGGCCCCACGAGTTTAGGGTTACAGACTCGACAACCAAGCTCTATAACCTGAACACATCAATCATTACTGAATGAACAGTAAATGGTACTATAGCCAAAACTGCCAGTCATCCTCAAAAACCCAGGGCAAACCCCTCTATTAACACTAATACAAAGTACATATCACGGGATCAAGCCTGCAAAGTACAAACAGAATTACTTGCCTGAGCACTTGCAACCCTCCAAAATTGGCTTCTTCACAGTTTCTCTGGCAAGCGTCAACATTAGTCTGTTTGCCCAGCTATTTGAAATAGTAAATAAATAGTGGGTCCTGCTGCAGCAACTGCCTTGATGTTGAAACAGGATTTAATGAAACCGCCGTTGTGTTTGGTTAAAGTACTAAAAAGGTTTGATTTGGCGATTCCTTGTTACGAATGTTCTTGGAATCGTGTACCAATCCTAAAGCAAAGTTGCAAGACGCTTTCTTTTCAACAACTCAATTTTTCTCCATCACAAGAAAAAGGCAAGGCTGTCTCATCTTGACCCTGTTTTCTAATGGCTTATGTACACACTACATCAAGTAAACAATATTAAAAGGCAAACAGGGTTGAAAGTTAGCAGTGTAAAGCAAACACCTATGTGGATACACCTGCTGTTCACCAAACTTGAATTATCCAATTCAGAACGAAAACAATTATATTCGGAGTCATCACATACACCCTAAAAATAAATTGCAAATAATGCCTCTGAACAACCTACGCTGAAAATACACAAATCAAAACACTGGGCTTGGAGCACCAAACAGAACCCTTGAAATACCGTTCACTAAAGACTCAAATAAGGCAGACTACCAAAACATACATTTTAGTGGCAGAGATAAATAGTTTTACAATGATAACCTGTGACGCAATACTTACCCTGTATGCACCAGTGGTATAACAAGAGGCCTAGAAGTGGGATGAAGAAACCAATACTGGGCAAAAACTAGGGTTGGGTCAAGCTCCCTTTTAGAAATACTTTCAAGTATCCCTAGTACGAAGTGCAAACTGATGGGTACTGCCTAGGTCAGGTATGTCCAAAGTTCGTCCACAGGACAGAGAGCCATGTCCGATATTGAAGCTATCGACATGGTACAAATTTACAAACAAGTTTAACATTTAATCATTCACAATGTCCGTGGTAATCCTAAAAATCTGGAAAGGCTTAAGCACGTTGGCCAATGTTGGGCATCTCGACAGGTAATGGCAATTAACCAGTCAAGACATATGAAAATAGAAAAGACTAGCACCACCACAGATCCACAATAACATTATGGTTTATGATATACTAAATTCCTTATGCAAAGAGCAAGGAAAGCACCCGATTGTACAACACAATGGATGACTCCGCTTAAAAGAAATAATAAAATAACCCTGCCCAAGTGGCAGAAAGTGGGCACGCACCTCAAATACAGGTATCAAAATACCTGGACACATGAACTGCAGTGTCCAATGATCAGTAAAATGCAAACAAAAATACCAAGAATAATTTCCCATTAATATTAAGAAATTACATGGTCCATAACTTCCAAACATGTATTGGTTGTTCACCCCTTAGAAATACCTGAACACTGGATCAACTGCACAGATCCTAGGCTAATTCTGAGCAATGCTCCCGTTTTAATGATGCAAAATATACACTTCTACACACACTATGTAATAAACGTTTTTGGTACCCATCTAGCCCAAAAGTCAAGGGAAAAAAATGGCAATTTTCTTGACAAGTATCTGCCACAGCAACCATTTTTCACAGCATTGGTGTAAAAAACTAAAATACCACAGCAAAAGAAATTACCGAGATACGCGATACTGAGTAACTAACAGTGACCGCGTATGGGTGGAAGTGGGCACAAAAGCTTAACCACTGACAATAATAAACAGCCTGCTTTGCTTCAAACAGCTATGAAAGCACAGAAAGCCTTTAAGCGTACAGTGAAAGAAACCACAAAGTTGTTCAAGCCAAGATCATATATGTGTAGGAGACCAATAAAAAAATAAAAAAAATTCAATCAAGCTAAACTTGGACCTGAAAAGAAAGCTAACTGCTGTGCCATATCAGATCAATACATGAAATGTAATTCCTCCAAAGATTGCTAAAGCCTTATCGTTGATTTGATGGCCACACTGATCTTCCTCCCATAGGACAAAACCACACATTTTAACACTAGTAACGGATATTCCGAATAAAGTTGAATTAAACTCCACCTTTCCTGTGAATCTGTTCCTTCTGCTGCAAAGAAAACAAGTGAAGCGCTGGACAGCAGAGCAGAGACGGCAGCGTCAGAGAGGAGCGGGCGCGAGCGAGCGCGGCAGCCTGCTGAGCTGACCAGACGCTCGTGCGTCATGGCCTTTTGCCCGCACGGCCGGCATGTGTTTCCAATTATCGCGCACGCGTCTGGGCACGATAATTGGAAACAGATGTCTGCCGCGCGCGTAACCGCAGGGAAAAGGCCATGACGCACGAACGTCTGGTCAGCTTTCGAAACCCCCTAACTTAAAGTCTCGCCACTGCAGCGCTTGCGCGCTACTCGAGGCTCGACCTAATAAGGCAACTTCCAAATGTTTTTGATTGCAAAACCAACACATTTTCAAATACTCTATGCACTGACTGAATTCCAGACTCTTTTAAAATAGGTTTAAAATACCTTCTACACACTTCTAATGCTGATGGAAATAGGAGCATAAGATGAGCTACATTATGTGGAAGGCATCTCTCGCAATGGAAGCAGAGATGATTTATGCAAATATTCAAGTTTGAATAATTTTGAAGTGCGCCAAGACATAACAATAAAAATTAACATTGTAACATGTGGATTGATACCATTTATTACATAACCTACCATCCCAGGTACTAATTTTACCTCAGTATAATAGGTCGAACACTTTTGCTAATTATAAAATGCTTATCTGCCATAAACGATTTTTCCATGCTTACTGTCTCTAGGTAATCTTGCTTAGATGCCCAGAAGTACCTGCAATTATTTATTTACAATCAAAGTGCGAGTCATACTTTTCAAACAGTATTTTCATTTTGTCTCTAATGTTTTTTCTATAGTTGGAGTCCATAGGAGGTCTTTCTAACAATCAGTGGCCAAGCTAGGTCTGCTCTCAGTTGTCAGAGAAACAATGAACTTAATGCAAGCGATGTCTGTCTTATGTTGCACTGAACACAACCCTAATTCTATATTAATAACTGCTGTACGCTTGATGGTAGCCATAGAGTATGACATCATGCCTATCCTGCAAATGTCCTGAAAATCACAGATGGCCTCTGTCGCCACTTCTGGCCCAGATTGGTAGCTATTGCACAGAGCAGACTAGCTTAACTTAAGGACAATATGTAAAACATTTGGAAGTGCCAAGAAGAGGTAAAAAAATGCAACGCAATAAAAATCCTCCTCCAATGAATAAAAATAAGTAAAATGTATAAATGTATTAAACAAAATGATTCCAGAATGACCTCAAATTATTAATGGGATCCAAAGATGGGAATTGTTAAAGATTTGAAAGAAAAAGCACCAACAAAAGTAAAGCACCTATAGAAAGTACTTGTGTGACTAGGACCTAGGTGTGATTTCAAGGCGACCATGAATGAGCACAGGTTGAATACGCCAAGTGGGCTTGTCCTGGTCAAATATCTTATCTTTTGACTTGGTCTCTGAAATTGAAGTCAAAATCCTTCAGCGTAACAAGGTTGTAGACTGTACTTGAGGAAGTCCTCTCAAAGCTGTATAATCATAGGACAAAGGGCAGTTGAAGCCGTTGGTTTTGAACAGGAAAAGCATTTAGCGGTAAAAGTTCACATTTCAAACCCATGGAAGGCTGCTTGTCGGTCTGATACTTTTCGCGCGTTTGCCAGGTTAAGATTTCTTTGTTCCAGCGTAGTCTCTATTTCGGAGCTCTGAATCCTCCAGCGGGCAAGGCTGCAGGCTGTATCCAGGAAGGTAGACCCAATGTCTGATGCGCTTGCTGCAACGATCCACTGAAAAGGCTTTTCGAGCTGAAGAAAATGCCAAAAGGGACCAGCTTCATATTCCTGCCCAATGAAGTCAAGCCTTCTGCAGATTGACTTGGGTGGTTGGTCCCGGTCCACCATAGGTCTAAATTCCCACTTTTTAGAGATTGTTAGAGAAGTCCAACTGACACAGACAAGGGTCACAGGACCTCATGGATAGCACTTAGGGGTCAGGACTCACTCCAGTAGAGGCCACCAGCAGGGACCAGTCCAGATCCAGTTGCAACTGGTCAGGTGGGCACTTCAGGAAAAGGACCTCTTTCTTACAGCTTGTTGTGTCCCTGTACCCACACAAGCAGTCAGCCCACGGATGCTTGGAGTCCACTTCTTTGCCCTGGGTACAAGTTGGAGCAGGTCCAGCCCTTCAGATCTCCCTACAGATCTCAAACAATAGGTGCAGTCCTTCTTCTGTTCTTCCACAGGCCCAGAAAGGGTTCTGATAAGCTGTGAGTGCGGGCCTGCTCACCCACAGTAGGGTTCAATAGTGGGTGGGTGTGACTCTTTGTAACCAATGGGGTAAAAGTTCCCAGGGGCAATCTTACCACTTTTGCAGCACATCTTATTTCTTTAACTGCAAACTGGCCTGAAGGCACTATTTTAGGTGGAATCCAAGATTGCACAGGCCCTGTGGAGGGAGTGTGTGCGCCAGTCAGGGTTTTGTTTAGGGAAATGAGCAGTCCCCACTCCTTAGCTATCCAAAACTGGTTCTGGTACCTGCTCCCCCTCCAACTGGGTGGAGCCCAACTGGGCCTAAAGAACAAAGGCTTCTTTGTCTTCCCCAGGTCTCCACTTCCTGAAACCTCCCCAGCTATACTTCCTGAACTGATATGGATTACCTGCCACACACCCAGCCCACCCTGTCACCAGGCCTGAGGCATTATCCTGCTCTGGGAGTAGTTTTCACACCTCAGTTCGGTCAAGCACTAACAAGGCAGATGCTGGCAGGCTAATGTAAATTCGCTCACAGGAGTTCACAATGGGAAAAAGGTAACTTTCTAAAACTTTCTACGAGGACTACATAGAGCAGACATATTAATATTTAAAAGGGAGGTTTTCCCTGTCAAAAAGGGTTATTTTGATGGTGTCAGGCTGCAGGTTTAAACTGTAGCAGTCAGGCTACAATTGTAGGCTTGAAGCCATGTTTTCCTTGCCCCGCTACTGTAGGGCACAATAGGTGCTGCAGTCCACGGGATACATTTAACTTTTCATGCCATGGGTGTTCTTTCTACATCATATGCTATGTCCTTACAGGACAGTTAAATATGCCAATCAGGGATTAGCCAATTTTTAGATGGATATTTTAGGTGTTAGAAAACATACACTGGACACTGGATGGTAGCACCCCAGTATACAGAGTCTAAGAACCAGCAATAAAATTCTGCAAAAACTGGGTGAGACCACTCTAAAAGAGGCATTTTCTCATAGATGGATTAGAGTACAGGATGATAATGATCTTAGGCTATAGAGAGAACTGGGATGAATTGAATGAACATTATTGTTTAGGAAGAAAAAACATCCCAATGCTATTAGAAGAGTGGCCAAACATGAGAGAAGAGCAACCTGATGTGAGGAATACTATATCGCATGGAGGTCAATATGTGGCTTAAGAAAAAAGTGGAAATGAAAACAAATCTGTTTGGTGGATTATTGTGTCAGTGGGATGCACTTTTCGGTGGGATTTGAAGGTGAATAACTGGAAAGAATTTTGAAAGGCGTCAAGTATGAAGGAAACAGAAGCATAAGTAAAATATGATTTAAATTAGGGAAAATTACTCTGATATAGGAGTTTGCCAAGGGACTACTTCTCTGCCGTGTGGTAGCTGAGGCCATGATGTTTCCCATTTTTTTCCTCTATATATTCTAAGTGCCATAAGGTGCCCCAGCCATCCCCCATATGCCAGTAAATGCATTACTTCACGCTAAGTATTTCCCCTTCTACCATTTAATAGCATGATTTGCCCTAGTTATCCTCTGTATTCAAATTAATGTTATTATGTTTCCTTATTATCTGAGTGTGAGGGTGACTATGTGCCAGAGACACCATTACATGCATGGACACAGACATTCACAAAAGCAGGCACACATATACCGACAAACATACCTGGGCATAGACACAAATAGAGAGAGCTGTATTTGCCTTCTCCCCCAAATACCTTTCTCCTAACTTTGTAGCAACGGTGTTTCTCTTTTGTGATTCACTCTGCCTGGTTGCGTGGAATGAGACGACTGCAGTGCCACATCGCCTTTCCAGTGCATCACCGGTACCTGCCCTCTCTCAAGGACAATTGGGAATGGCAGAGGGCAGGATCAAAGGAGGGCAGCCAGTAAGGCAAGAACAGACATGCGTGCTGGTGACTTTCCCACCCACACCCAAGCCTTATTCCCAAAAGGATGTCTTTGGCAGGCTTTTTACATCTTTATCTTTGGCAATAGTGAAGTCATTCACAGCCCTTAGTACATGGAAAACCCTGTCACCGGCACTTGCAGCCACGCTTTTCTTATGCAGAAAGGCTATAGCTAAATGTGCCCTTGGTCCACATATAGGCATTGTATTGTACTTAAGTGGAAGTATCTAAGCTGGTGGCATCAGTACTGCCCTGTAGGGTGCACATGTTTAAGATGTCTGATATGAATATAAACAAAAAATCCTCAAATCCTCAATGCAAGGAGTTATTGTCTATGGATTATTTGATCTTTGCTATCTTTGTCACTAACAACAATACATACAGCATTGTCTAGCAACATACAGGTTATTTGGTATACCCGTTGGTTAGTCAGTTCTTGGAAAATGCTGAGGATATACCACAACTGGTTGATTGCCTTCTCAATTGAATGTGGATTATTGTTGGCACGTTTTTCCAATGTAAATGTATTATTGACTAAGTATTCCTAATTTGTATATCTTTGCCGTCTATGAAGGTGCCGAGCCTGTACCCACTTCTTAGATTTAGAAATTTGTCATCCTAAAGGCTTTTCACCATATCAAAACCTAACTTTGTCTGATTATTATTATTAGAAGTTTCTGACAGAGGTACAGAGTCTAGACATTCTAAACGGATGGTTCTCAGCCAGCAATTACCACTCTTGGAGGGATAAATTAGGTCTTTGAAGCACACCATTAGTAAGGTCTTGACAATGTGATGCTGCCCTTTAATGTCCTCTGATTAAGATCTAAATGCAAAACTCAGTCATTACATTATTTCAATTCATTTGTGTCATTGTTCAGAACAGTAAATTTAGCTAATGGTAAAAAAAAAAAATTGCAGAGATCCGCGATGGAGTAGCCAGTTAAAAATAAAAAAGGATTAATGTTACTGAATGATTGCAATTCAGAGCTCGAAACATTAGAAGCACTTGTATCTTATTAAAATACTTTGAACAAACAAATACTACATTTAGGTAAAGCAGAAAATGTTTTTTTATCATTTGTTTTCAATTTTATAAATATCTTTTACTCAGAAATGTTGTTTTGTTGTAGATTGTGTGCTTTGGGACCCTCTTTTCTACATCTTGCAGTAAATAATCCAAATGGCGTCTCTGCCTTTGATTGAGTAGGGCTAGTAACCCACTGGGTAAAGAGAGAACACACCCTGGTCACACCTCCCATCAAACTGTAACAAACAACAAACGTGACAAGTAAATATGACAAGTACAGCTAAGCAGCTAGGGCAGGCTAAAAAAAAAAGAGTCCCTCGTTTAACTTGTTATACGTGTAGTGGGTCAGCAGTCTTGTTTCCCGGCTTGTTGGCCGGATGAGGATGTCACGTCATCCTCAGGCCAGGCGTGGCCTGCGGGGTTAAATAAATGGGGAGGAACCGTACGAGGTTCATCTCCCGACCTAGTACACCAGTGTATGTGTGATTCCTTGCCTGCCCCCTTTTCTGACCAATATCGCAGTGCGACTTAGCAGTAGGCCGCCACACAACACTGGCGACACCGGGACAGACTCACGCTCCGCTGACCTGCCCCTGGCTCCGCGACACGGCCGGCACCGCCACTGACGCGGCAGACAGCGTGGAGAGATCCGAAGTGAAGCGCGGGTGACCGCGATTAAAGCACGTAGCGGAAGGAGCCGGTGGTGCATACAGCACAAATGCGGTGAGTGCGACCGCTCTGCCAGAATCCACGTCGGGCCACTGCTGAGCCGCGCCTGCGCGGCTGAGTGCGCTCCCTCCTGAGCTCCCCCCACCAGTGAGCAGGACCACTAGAGCAGGCACGTGCAGCCGCGCTACCCGTGAAACAACCAGCAGGAGGCTGGATGAGGCCCATGGCCCCCTGAGGTTTGCTGGAGCAGGAAGAGGACAGAACCCTACAGGGCAAGGAAGTCTGAAAGAGGTAGACAGGCAGAAAAGAGGAGAAAAGAAGCAGAGGAGAAGGAAAAAAAAAAATTGTGAATAAGAAAACAAACCAAAGAAGCCCACCCCAGAAGGAAAACAGGAGAAGAAAAAAAAATTATATATACAAATAAAATACAACAACAGCAAGCAGAGACGTCACAGACAAGAAGAAGAGACACAGATGAAGCGACATGGCAGACGAAAACTAGGCCCAGCCCGAGCAGAGAGCCCCAGTACAGCATGCCCTCACCGGGGTGTTGCCGCCGTTCAGCGAATTAGAAGACCCGGCGACAGCGTCCCTGTGGTGGAAGATCTGGATCGAGAGGTTAAACAACTACTTTGTTGCCACAAGGGAGACCGACGAAGCCGTGAAAAGGTAACTACTCCTCCACTATGCCGGGGATGAAATATTCAAGCTGTTCAAGCACCTGCCAAACACGGGCATCGCCACGGATTACAACGCGGCGGTGACAGCGCTCAACGCTCATTTCGACCCCCAACTCAACCCGGTCTTCGAGAGGTTCAAGTTGCGCCAAGCTCGCCAATGGGAAGGGGAGTCCATTGACGCGTTCTACGCCCGGCTGCGCGGGTTGGCCAGCACCTGCACGGCGGACGACCAGCTGAAGGAGATCCAGGCCTAAATCATCCAAAGGTGCTGAGACAAAACACTCCGAGGACTCATCTTACGCCAGCCGGAGATCAGCCTAGGAATATATTAATACTGGCACGGGCTCACGACCTGTCAGCCGCTCGAGCTAGTGAGATGGACAAAGCCCTCACGATAGCCCAAGAAAGACCAGCAAGCATCAAGGTAGAGCGAGCCGATGCCCTCCGCACGAAGGCGCGGAGCGACACATACCGGAAGCCAAAGCCCAACCCGTCCATGGCGAGGTGCGGTTACTGTGGGCATGAGACACATCCGGCAAACGAATGCCCTGCACAGGGCAAGACCTGTGCGAACTGTGGAATCCCCAACCATTTTGCAGTGGTCTGCAGAAAGAGAAACCGAGGGAGAGACACCAGAGGACAAAGACCACCCTCAAGAGCCGTGAGACAACTATCCATCACAGGCCCAACACAATGCGAGGAGCCACAAGGGGCTAGACAAAACAGCTCCCTGGAGCACAAGGATGCCCAAGAGGCAGAAAGAAACGGCACCTTGGTTCAACGAAGAACTGAGGGTGGCCAGAAAACAATGCAAAAAAATAGAACGTACCTGGAGGAAGGACTACAGCAATGGGGTTAAAGAAAAGTATAAAAGGGAATTAAAACAATACCACATACTGATTAAGAAAATCCGCTGCAAGTTTTACACGGAGAAAATTGATAGTGCCAATAACTCCTCTAAAGAAATGTTTTCCATATTGAACTCCCTCAGAACCCAGAAGATGGGGGAGGAGATACCTGACTCGGTGGAAAACTGTAATAAGGTAGCAGACTTCTTCGCAAAAATTGTGATGAAGATTTATGACACCTTCCCAGATGAAGCGAAACAAGGCACGGGGCTGACAAAGGGTAATCAAATGAATCCTGTAGGGGTGACATTGGATGTCTTTAAGATCCAGGACCTTGAAGAACTCACGTCCATAGCCAAAGGGATTAAATCGGGCTCGCCTTTGGACCCAGCCCATCCAAATATAGTTATGGAAGGAGCTAAGGCAATCATGCCCCGCATTCAGGAGCTCATTTCGTGCTCCTTTCTAACCGGAACAGTCCCTAATAAATGGAAACAGGCCATCGTTAAGCCACTGAAAAAAAATCCATCTGTGGAGTCATCCATTCTAGACAATCTTCGCCCTATTTCTCTGCTACCTTTCGTAGCTAAGATTGCAGAGAAAGTAACCAACATCCAACTGGTAGAACATGTAGAGAGGAATAATATACTGCATCCCTCTCAGTCAGGTTTTAGAATGGCCCACTCCACTGAGTCGGTACTTCTTATTGCCACTGAAACTCTAAGGAAATATGCAGATGAAGGTCAAACAGCCGCACTAATCCTGCTTGACCTAAGTGCGGCGTTTGATACTGTCTCCCATAAAATACTTCTGCATAGGCTAGAGAACTGTGGCATCAGGCATAGTGCTCTTGGCTGGATGAAATCGTTTCTCTCAGCACGAAGTTTCCAAGTCAGGCAGCAGTCCTCTGTATCGGAAAGCTTTCCTTTGGCACAGGGTGTGCCACAGGGCTCCATTTTGAGCCCCACCCTGTTCAACCTATATGTGGGGCCGCTTGCAGAACTAGTGGAGAAATATACAGTATCGATCGTCTCCTATGCTGATGATACGCAGGTAATCGTGATGTTATCACAGGAGAATAATCAGGCCCCGATCCGATTTGCAGAGTGCCTAGATGAGGTCGCGGACTGGATGTCAAATCACTGCCTCAAATTAAATGGGAGCAAAACTGAAGTGTTGGTGGTTGGCAAAACCCCGTCCATATGGTCATCCGCCTGGTGGCCTGAATCCCTAGGCCAATTCCCTACCCCTAAGCCCATAGTCAAGAATCTCGGAGTCTGGATGGATTCAGGACTTACTTTTGACTCCCAAATACGTAAAGTGGCTGGCAAATGCACCTCCTACCAGCTAACTCCAGGAAGACTATAGTACACGCAGTCATTACCTCCCAATTAGACTACGGAAATGTACTGTACCTTGGAGCTACTAAACAAGGGTTAGCAAAACTACAGAGGGTCCAAAATGCGGCCGCACGGCTGGTACTTAGCCTCCCTAGAAGGTCTAACACTAAGAAAGCACTGGAAGCTTTGCATTGGCTACCAGTGGATAAAAGAGTGTCCTTCAAGGCAATGTGCTACTGCCACCGTATCTTACTAAACAAAGGCCCGAAGTATCTCCATCCACTAATAACCAAGTACACCCCTGGCCGCAGTCTAAGATCTTCAGAGTTGGCATTGGCTACGGTGCCTAGAATATTCAGAGCCAGAATGGGCGAGCGCTCTTTTAGATATAAGGCAGCAAAAATGTGGAACAGTTTGCCTATTGAACTCCGATTAGAGCCATGCGAAAAAAGATTTCGTAGGCAACTGAAAACATGGCTATATGTGAAGTCTGATGGGTCATAGGGGTCGTAGTACCTCTATCACTGTAGTCTGTTTGTCTCACACGCCCCTTCTCTCATATTGAGCTTCTCAGCGCGGGGACACACCGGTGGTGTAACCATGCGCTCTACAAATGCTTAAAACTAAACCAGGGACCGGAAGACTCGTCCACTGACTAAGATGAAGAGGAGGCCTACCTCATTTCGTTCACACAGGAACTCAAGCGCCGGAGAAGACCCCAGCTGACCTGAGTCGTCAGGATCGCTGGATCCGAAGTCAAAGCGCTCATCGACACCGGAGCCTCGGTACACGTGATGGGCCTCCAGCAGTATCGCCGCCTCCAGCCCAGGCCACCACTGATGCCATCTCGGACCAAGATATTCACCTACGGAGGCCAGTCTCCGCTGCCACTGAAGGGAAAAATGTCAGTACCCGTGAGGTCCGAAGGGCAGGAGGTGACCACAATGATCCACGTCATAGACAGAGAGGTGGACACCCTAATCGGCAGCTATACTGCAGAAGACATAGGGCTGGTGTCGTTCGCCAGGAGTGTCCAAACACAACAGATAGATGACGTCTTGGACCAGTGTGAGAAGTTGGCCTGGTATATGCTGTTCACTAGTTAAAGTGGACACCTTGCACCAGTACAATTCGACTCTTATGGTAGGTAGGTTTAAGACAACCTTTATAGAAAGCTATCCTAGTGGTAGCTGTGGAGAGCAGCCTTCAGGCTAAGTCTTGGAGGAATGTAAAGCAGCTTGTTTTACCACACAATCTCTGGAATCACCAAATGAAAAGACACCACACAGGTATATATATCAAATATATATGTATTTATTACTAAACAACTCTCTACTAATCTCTTGTGAGATTAGAAGTCAGGAACATATGTACAAATCAACGTTTCACAATAGATTAAGCACAAATATGGCTGGGGCCCTAGGGGCGTACCAGACCATATACTAAAAAAGAGACTTAAGAACAACGACTTGCAAAGGGACAAGACCTAGGGCCTTCAGAAGTGCTGGGGCCTCACGAAACCACCCAAGGTAGGTAAGTAAAGGACCCACGGGGGACGCGTGCAGTGAGTGAACACAGGCGCGGGTCGCCGTTGACTTCAATGGGGCAAGTCGCGGTTGGAAATAAAGAGTTTCAGGGCACTTCGGGAGTAGCTACAAGCAAGTCACTTACAGGGTAAGTAGTTCTAGGGCCAACACCCACAGGAGCACCGTGGTGTTGGAGTTACCTCACCCAGGGAAGCCGGGTGCATAGGTGTCCTTTGGTGTCGGGTCGCGGCGTCGTTTTCAATGGGAGCCACTGAAGACTTGCTGCTTGCGGCGACAGGAGAAGTGTTCGGTGGAATCCAAGCCTGGATTCGGAAGAACGAAGACCTGAAAGCAGAGGGGACAGTGTTCAAAGTCACTTGGCAGTGACCCGGGGCAAGGAAGATGAATGCCCACCGTCGTCGACAGATTCAGGTCGTTCACGGGTGTCTTGACTCTTCGACCACGTGGTCCCGGCGGCGTCGATGATGACCAGGAGCTGGTTTCGGTGTGTGCCACGACGTCTGCAGCTTACTGAGGTGTCGGCGACTCGATTGGAGCCAACAAGCCTTGGTAGCAGCAAGTCTCGTGGAAAGCGTAAAAAGTCAATGGTGCAGACCAGCAAGGTCTGGGGAACTCACCCAGCGAGGGTACGTCAGGGCAGGCCTGGAGCAACCAGGGGAGCCCTTTGGTTCTGTAGAAAAGTCTTCAGGGGACCCACAAGTCGGCTGGCAAGGGATCGCGAAGACGCCTCGGGAGGATTCCTTCAACAGGGGACCATGGTCACTCGGGACGGGGTAGGCTTCTGATCTTCGGAGGGATTCCTGCTAGAGGCTGGGACCACACGTGGTCCAAAGCACAGGTTCGTAGAACGTCGTGAAGGGGTTGCACTCGACAATAGTGCACGGTACCCAGGGACTGCGATTCCTCGTCACTCGTGGGGTCCACTTGCCTCAGCTTCGCTGGGGACTCACGATGGCCTTGGAGAAGTCAGGAAATCCTCTTCCTGGGCTGCAGGGACTTCGGGCTCCGGCGGGAGCGGCGTAGTTTGCGACCGTCGTTGTAGTTTTTGGTGCCTGCCAAGCAGGGGAGTCACTCCTTGACTCCAAGGGAGATTCTTCAGTCTTCCAGAGGTAGTGGAACGTCGAAGGTCCAGGATTCTTCTTAAGAGCGTCGTCCAGGGAGATCTGGGTTGCAATGCACAGGTTCCCCTCTTATACTAAAAGGAAGGGAGGGACTAGCTCTATGACCCCACCTATGGGAGGGTCAGGGGAGTGGGTGGCTACACCCACTTCCCTTTGTCCAGTTTCGCGCCAGAGCAGGGGCAGGTAGCCCCTGAGCTGGTTTGAATTGGCATATGCACAGAGGAGCCTTCTGCTCCCCCAGTGCAGGACTTCAAAGCACTCTAGGAGTGCACCCACCCAGCCCCAATACACTAAACCCTGTCTGGAAGGTGGTCACACCCTCCTGTGACAGGATACCTATTGTTGGGCTTCCTCCACTGCGAGTTTCGGTCATCAGCAGGAGGGCAGCCCAGTGTCTGTGACTGGTGGCATCCATTTTGTGATGCCAGGGCTCTTCAGGATTCTACCGCGTTTCCACAGTAGGTACATGTCTATCCCTCTAGAAGGGTGGAATGCTACCCCCGCCGCCAGAACTGGCGGGGGGGGTAGTATTCCAAGATGTTTGACACCAAACACGACATGTTTCCGTGCAGCCATCCCAAAGTTAGCATTTAACGTGAGGTTATAATGCGCTTAAGAGTATATGGTCAGGCTGCACTACAAACAGCCTCAGAGAGGGGTCTCCGAATGCTGCAGAGGGGCTCTGCTCATGCAGGGGCACCCTCTCACATAGGAACCAAGCACTCTGCCTTCAGGATTGATAAGGCCTGCCATAGGAGTGACTTATAGGTTTATATGTGTGTATCTATGTAGTGATATAGGTAGCCTATATCACAGTAAGGGGTGCATGCACCACCTTACCCAGGCTGCAGTAGCAGACCTGGGGTGTCAGATTTAGTCTGCTTCCCAGGGGTGGCATAATACATGCTTCAGCCCCTGGTAGGCCTGTGAAGTACCTATGCCCTTGGTACCTAAGGTACCATATACTAGGGACTCATAAGGTACCACAGTATCCAATCACTAGTGCACCTAGAGTGCACTCCAAGTCGTTTAGAGAGAACAGAGAGGCTGGGGCCCTGATTGGCAGGGTCCCAGCCAGACTATAGCCAGAAACCAGTGTAAACATCAGAAAAAAAGTGGGGGCAACATAAGAGGCAGATCCTACTCTCCTACACAACCCCCCCAAACGCAGGGACACTAAACTAACCTTGACCAGTTGAGTCTTCGTGTTCTAAGTGGAAATACCTTGAGAGTCCATCTGCATTGGCATGTTGGGTCCCAGGTCTATGTTCCACTGTATAGTCCATCCCCTGTAGGGAAATGGACCACCTCAAAAGTTTTGGGTTTTCACCTTTCATCTGTTTAAGCCATAGGAGGGGCTTGTGGTCAGTCTGAACTATGAAGTGAGTGCCAAACAAGTATGGCCTCAGCTTCTTCAGGGCCCACACCACAGCAAAGGCCTCCCTCTCTATAGCTGACCAACGTTTCTCTCTAGGGGTCAGCCTTCTGCTAATGAAAGCTACTGGCTGGTCTTGACCTTCATCATTCAGTTGAGACAGTACAGCTCCCACACCCAGCTCAGAAGCATCTGTTTGGACAATGAACTTTTTGGTGTAGTCTGGACTCTGTAAGATGGGGGCAGTGCACATGGCCTGCTTTAGGTCTTCAAATGCCTTCTGACAGCTAGCTGTCCACTGAACCTTTTTTGGCATTTTCTTTGAGGTTAGATCATTCAAGGGGGTCACTATAGATCCATATCCCTTTACAAACCTCCTATAGTACCCAGTCAGGCCTAAGAAGGCTCTCACCTGTGTCTGGGTGGTTGGAGCAACCCATTCCATTATGGTTTGGATTTTGCTCTGTAAAGGCTAAACCTGGCCTCCACCCACAAGGTGGCCCAGGTACACAACCTGACTCTGCCCTATCTGGCACTTAGTGGCCTTGATAGTGAGGCCTGCTTTCTGCAGAGCCTCTAAAACATTTCTGAGGTGGACCAGGTGATCCTGCCAGGAGGAACTAAAGACAGCAATATCATCTAGATAAGCTGAGCAATAAGTTTCCATCCCTGCCAGAACTTTGTTCACCAACCTCTGAAAAGTGGCAGGTGCATTTTTCAATCCAAAGGGCATCACCACAAAGTGGTAGTGCCCACCAGGGGTCGAAAATGCTGTTTTGGCTTTTGCATCATCAGCTAACCTGATCTGCCAGTAGCCAGCTGTTAGGTCAAATGTACTCAGATACTTGGCTGAGGCCAAAGTATCAATCAGCTCATCTGCCCTTGGTATGGGATAGGCATCAGTCCTAGTGACTGCATTGAGGCCTCTGTAGTCTACACAAAACCTCATTTCTTTCTTACCACCCTGGGTATGAGGCTTGGGTACTAGGACTACTGGGCTAGCCCAAGGGCTATCTGAAGGCTCAATCACACCTAACTCCAACATTTTCTGGACCTCAGTCCTGATACAGTCCCTGACACGGTCAGGTTGCCTGTAGATTTTACTCTTGACAGGCAGACTGTCTCCAGTGTCCACCTCATGGGTGCACCAGGTAGTCTGACTAGGGGTCAGGCTAAACATATGTCTGTACTGCTGCAGAACTTGTCTGCACTCAGTTTGCTGATGGTCAGTGAGGCTGCTTGCCAAAGCAACACCATCTACTGACCCATCATCAGGGTTCTGTGAGAGCAGGTCAGGGAGAGGGTCACTCTCCTCCTCCTCCTGTTCCTCATCAGTTGCCATGAGCAAGCCCATGTCAGCCGTGTCAACATATGGTTTCAATCTGTTGACATGGAGCTCCCTCAGGGGGCTCCTGGGAGTTCCAAGATTCACCAGATAGGTGACTTCTCCCTTTTGCTCAACTATTGTATGGGGGCCACTCCATTTGTCTTGGAGGGCTGCTGGGGCCACAGGCTCCAACACCCACACTTTCTGTCCTGGCTGGTATACAGTCAGCACAGCCTTTGGTCATGCCAAGCTTTTTGTAATTCTTGGCTGGCCTCCAGGTTTTTGGTTGCCTTTTTCATGTATTCAGCCATCCTGGAGCGGAGACCAAGTACATAGTCCATCACATCCTGTTTGGGGGCTTGAGAGGTAACTCCCAGCCCTCTTTTACCAAACATAATGGACCTCTTACAGGATGCCCAAACAGAAGCTCAAATGGGCTGTAACCAACCCCCTTCTGTGGAACTTCTCTGTATGCAAACAACAGGCAGGGAAGAAGAAGGTCCCATTTCCGCCTAAGCTTCTCTGGGAGTCCTTTAATCATTCCCTTCAGGGTTTTGTTGATACGCTCAACTAACCCATTGCATTGTGGGTGATAGGGGGTGGTGAACTTATAAGTTACACCACACTCCTTCCACATTGCTTTCAAATATCCTGACATGAAGTTTGTACCTCTGTCAGAGATTACCTCCTTTGGGAAACCCACTCTGGCGAAAACTCCAATGAGGGCTCTTGCCACCACAGGGGCTGTGGTAGTCCTCAGGGGAATTGCCTCTGGGTACCTGGTGGCATGATCCACTACCACCAGGATAAATCTGTGCCCAGATGCAGTTTGAGGGTCAAGGGGACCAACAATGTCAATCCCTACCCTTTCAAAGGGTACCCCCACCACAGGTAGTGGTATCAGGGGGGCCTTTGTGGTGCCACCTGCCTTGCCACTGGCTTGGCATGTGACACAGGAGCGACAAAACTCCGTTGTGTCCTCTGACATATGTGGCCAATGAAAATGTGGAACAAGCCTGTCCCAGGTCTTGTTTTGGCCCAAGTGACCTGCCAAAGGGATATCATGTGCTAGGGTCAAGAGGAACCCCCTCAACTTCTGAGGTATTACCAACCTCCTGGTGGCTCCAGGGGCTGGATCTCTACCTTCAGAATATAGGAGTCCCTCATCCCAATAAACTTTATGGGACCCACTAGCACTCCCGGCAGCCTCAGCAGCAGCCTGCTGTGTGAGGGGTTCAAGAGAGGGGCAGCACTGTTGCTCCTTACTCAGATCTTCCCTAGAAGGGCCCCCTGCCCCCAAGAACTCAACCTGTTCAGGCTCAAGTCCCTCTGGGGCAGTTCCTTCTTCAGGATCTGCTCCTCCTCCCTCAAGAGGGGAATCAGTGATCTGAGACAGAGGGGAAGGCACTGCCTTAACCCTGCTGCTCCTCTTCTTGGGAAGCATCTGGTCCATAATTTCAGGATCCAGAGCTTGTTCAGTGTCATGCATTTTGGCCTGTGACCTGGTCACAGCAAATACCTCTGCAGGGATGCCCAACATCTCAGCATGAGTCCATAACTCTACTTCAGACCAGGCTGAAGTTTCTAGATCATTGCCCAATAGACATTCTACAGGGAGGTCTGCTCTGACTACAACCTTCTTGAGGCCAGTTACCCCTCCGCAGGAGAAATTCACAACTGCCAGACTATGGTTGGTCCTGGCATTGCTTGCATTGGTCACCTGGTACATTTCACCCAGGATGATCTGTCCAGGGTCCACAAGATCCTCTGCCACCATGGTGACACTAGCACCTGTGTCCCTAAATGCCAAAGCCATTTATTACAGGCTGCTGTTTGTATTTGCCCAGATGACTGGGGCTTACTAGGAAGGACATGTCAATGTCTCCATCACAAATCAGCATTGCCTGAGTGGGTACTCTGACTAGGCCAGAGTCCACTTCAGAACCCAGGGTCAACCCTACTACACCCTTATTCTGAGTACCACCTCCACCAGTAGCTGAACTAGGGGGAACAGTTGCCTTAGGGGCAGGAGTGGTGGTGGTTTGGTCTTTGGACTTGTTACAATCAGAAGTCCAGTGCCCTTTCTGTTTACAGAATTTGCACCAGGGCTTCTTTTGGCCTTTTCCCTTGTTGGATTGTGACTCCCCACCAGATGCAGATTTTTGGGGCCCTTGTGAAGACTTCTGGTCTTTTGACTTATCCCCACTTTTCTCAGAGCCCTTAGAATCCTGCTTCTTTGTGTCACCCCCTTGGTTCTGGGTTTTCTGCCTCACCCTGGTTCTGACCCACTTGTCTGCCTTCTTTCCCAATTCTTGGGGAGAGGTCAGATCTGAGTCCACCAGGTATTGATGCAACAACTGGTTCTGGCAATTATTAAGGATCTGTTCTCTCATCATTAGATTATACAATCCCTTGAAATCAGTAACCCTGCTGCCAACCAGCCAACCCTCCAGAGCCTTGGTTGCACAATCTAAATCCGTATTTGTAAAGCGCGAACTACTCACCCTTACGGGTCTCAAGGCGCTGGGGGCCGTCGTGGAAATTAAGTGAGCTTTTGCCCAGAGTCACATGGTGCTGAGCTGAGCTGCCGCCGGAGCCGGGGATCAAACCATGAACCCTGTGCTCCGTAGGCAGCTGCCCTGGCTGCTGCACCACACCTCTCCACATCTACAAAGTCAGTCCAGTCCTGAGTCTGTGCCTTCTGGGTGTCTCTGAACTTCAACCTGTACTGCTCAGTGGTTAAGCCAAACCCATCTATCAGTGCACTCTTCAGGACTTCATAGTCATCAGCATCCTCTTCTCTAACAGTGAGGAGCTTGTCTCTACCTTTATCTGAAAAGGAGAGCCACAAGATTGCTGCCCACTGCTTTTGGGGGACCTGTTGTACTCTACAGGCCCTTTCCATAGCAGTTATCCACTTATGGATATCATCCCCACTCTGGTAGGGAGGAACAACCTTGCTCAGGTTCCTATGGTCTGGAATATATTCTCTGCCTCTAGGGACACTGTTGCTGCCACCAGGGGGTTCTAACCCCTCTTTTCTAGAAGCTCTCTGGAGCTCAAAGGCTTCTCTGTCTAATGCCAACTGCTTGGTTTTGAGGGCAAATCTTGCTTCCTCATACTGCAGCAGTTTGCACAGTCTTTCAGAGGAGGTCTCTCTTCTTGGGAAGTAGGAGTTCCTCTGCTGGACAAATTCTCTGCCAGAGTGATAGGAGCGGTCAGAGTCCCTAGAAAGGGACCTATGCCTCTCCTCCACTGTGTCAGTTCTCTTAGGGAGAATTCCTCTGTCCTTTTCAGACCCCTTGGGCCCTGGCCCTACAATCACAGAGTCTTGGTCAACTTGATGTTCATCATCTGACCCAGACACTGTAATTGACCCACCCCCTGATTCAGACCCATTAGCTCCTAGAGCTAATCTAAGATCATCTGCTGTCAGCAGATCTATCAGGTGTAGTGTGGAGGGACTCTGTCCTATCTTCAGGTGCCTCTCAGCACACATGGCTTTCAAGTCAAAGAAAGTCATGTCCTTATACTGAAGCTGGGTGGATCCACTGGGTCCATCCCTTAAGGACATTCTAGTGTTGTGCAGTGTTGTACTACCTACACTAGTTTGTGGCCTACTGATCCTAGCTTGAGCTGTAGAAAGGGTGTGCTATCCCTTGGCACACAGCTCTAAGTTCAGTAGAACTTATTGATACTAAGCTTGACTTTATATGTACCTTGAGTACCTATAGTGGTTTTCAGTTAGTAATTCAAATAGAGATTTTCTGGTAAAACAATAGCAAGCTGGAATCCCACCGCTGCCACCAATGTGAGAAGTTGGCCTGGTATATGCTGTTCACTAGTTAAAGTGGACACCTTGCACCAGTACAATTCGACTCTTATGGTAGGTAGGTTTAAGACAACCTTTATAGAAAGCTATCCTAGTGGTAGCTGTGGAGAGCAGCCTTCAGGCTAAGTCTTGGAGGAATGTAAAGCAGCTTATTTTACCACACAATCTCTGGAATCACCAAATGAAAAGACACCACACAGGTATATATATCAAATATATATGTATTTATTACTAAACAACTCTCTACTAATCTCTTGTGAGATTAGAAGTCAGGAACATATGTACAAATAAACGTTTCACAATAGATTAAGCACAAATATGGCTGGGGCCCTAGGGGCGTACCAGACCATATACTAAAAAAGAGACTTAAGAACAACGACTTGCAAAGGGACAAGGCCTAGGGCCTTCAGAAGTGCTGGGGCCTCACGAAACCACCCAAGGTAGGTAAGTAAAGGACCCACGGGGGACGCGTGCAGTGAGTGAACACAGGCGCGTGTCGCCGTTGACTTCAATGGGGCAAGTCGCAGTTGGAAATAAAGAGTTTCAGGGCACTTCGGGAGTAGCTACAAGCAAGTCACTTACAGGGTAAGTAGTTCTAGGGCCAACACCCACAGGAGCACCGTAGTGCTGGAGTTACCTCACCCAGGGAAGCCGGGTGCATAGGTGTCCTTTGGTGTCGGGTCGCGGCGTCGTTTTCAATGGGAGCCACTGAAGACTTGCTGCTTGCGGCGACAGGAGAAGTGTCCGGTGGAATCCAAGCCTGGATTCGGAAGAAGGAAGACCTGAAAGCAGAGGGGACAGTGATCAAAGTCACTTGGCAGTGACCCGGGGCAAGGAAGATGAATGCCCACCGTCGTCAACATATTCAGGTCGTTCACGGGTGTCTTGACTCTTCGACCACGTGGTCCCGGCGGCGTCGATGATGACCAGGAGCTGGATTCAGTGTGTCCCATGACGTCTGCAGCTTACTGAGGTGTTGGCGACTCGATTGGAGCCAACAAGCCTTGGTAGCAGCAAGTCTCGTGGAAAGCGTAAAAAGTCAATGGTGCAGACCAGCAAGGTCTGGGGAACTCACCCAGCGAGGGTAAGTCAGGGCAGGCCTGGAGCAACCAGGGGAGCCCTTTGGTTCTGTAGACCCACAAGCCGGGTGGCAAGGGATCGCGAAGACGCCTCAGGAGGATTCCTTCAACAGGGGCCCACGGTCACTCGGGACGGGGTAGGCCTCTGATCTTCGGAGG
Source organism: Calotriton arnoldi (assembly GCA_963921515.1). NCBI lineage: Eukaryota > Metazoa > Chordata > Amphibia > Caudata > Salamandridae > Calotriton > Calotriton arnoldi. Next base: position 829,514 of record CAWUFW010002910.1, on the reverse strand, counting down.
GATTCCTGCTAGAGGCTGGGACCACACGTGGTCCAAAGCACAGGTTCGTAGAACGTCGTGAAGGGGTTGCACTCGACAATAGTGCACGGTACCCAGGGACTGCGGTTCCTCGTCACTCGTGGGGTCCACTTGCCTCAGCTTCGCTGGGGACTCACGATGGCCTTGGAGAAGTCAGGAAATCCTCTTCCTGGTCTGCAGGGACTTCGGGCTCCGGCGGGAGCGGCGTAGTTTGCGACCGTCGTTGTAGTTTTTGGTGCCTGCCAAGCAGGGGAGTCACTCCTTGACTCCAAGGGAGATTCTTCAGTCTTCCAGAGGTAGTGGAACGTCGAAGGTCCAGGATTCTTCTTAAGAGCGTCGTCCAGGGAGATCTGGGTTGCAATGCACAGGTTCCCCTCTTATACTAAAAGAAGGGAGGGACTAGCTCTATGACCCCACCTATGGGAGGGTCAGGGGAGTGGGTGGCTACACCCACTTCCCTTTGTCCAGTTTCGCGCCAGAGCAGGGGCAGGGAGCCCCTGAGCTGGTTTGAACTGGCATATGCACAGAGGAGCCTTCTGCTCCCCCAGTGCAGGACTTCAAAGCACTCTAGGAGTGCACCCACCCAGCCCCAATACACTAAACCCTGTCTGGAAGGTGGTCACACCCTCCTGTGACAGGATACCTATTGTTGGGCTTCCTCCACTGCGAGTTTCGGTCATCAGCAGGAGGGCAGCCCAGTGTTTGTGACTGGTGGCATCCATTTTGTGATGCCAGGGCTCTTCAGGATTCTACCGCGTTTCCACAGTAGGTACATGTCTATCCCTCTAGAAGGGTGGAATGCTACCCCCGCCGCCAGAACTGGCGGGGGGTAGTATTCCAAGATGTTTGACACCAAACACGACATGTTTCCGTGCAGCCATCCCAAAGTTAGCATTTAACGCGAGGTTATAATGCGCTTAAGAGTATATGGTCAGGCTGCACTACAAACAGCCTCAGAGAGGGGTCTCCGAATGCTGCAGAGGGGCTCTGCTCATGCAGGGGCACCCTCTCACATAGGAACCAAGCACTCTGCCTTCAGGATTGATAAGGCCTGCCATAGGAGTGACTTATAAGTTTATATGTGTGTATCTATGTAGTGATATAGGTAGCCTATATCACAGTAAGGGTGCATGCACCACCTTACCCAGGCTGCAGTAGCAGACCTGGGGTGTCAGATTTAGTCTGCTTCCCAGGGGTGGCATAATACATGCTTCAGCCCCTGGTAGGCCTGTGAAGTACCTATGCCCTTGGTACCTAAGGTACCATATACTAGGGACTCATAAGATACCACAGTATCCAATCACTAGTGCACCTAGAGTGCACTCCAAGTCGTTTAGAGAGAACAGAGAGGCTGGGGCCCTGATTGGCAGGGTCCCAGCCAGACTATAGCCAGAAACCAGTGTAAACATCAGAAAAAAAGTGGGGGCAACATAAGAGGCAGATCCTACTCTCCTACAACCAGTTTCCCGAACTCTTCCAGGAGCTAGGGCGCCTCAAATGTGCCCCCATCAAGTTGCACATTGACAAAACGATCACCCCGTGGTGCTGCGGCACAGGCGAGTCCCTTTCCACCTGAGACCCCTCGTGGAGAAAGAGCTCAAAAAACTAGAACAGCAAGGGGTAATTGAGAAAGTATCAGGTCCAACGCCGTGGATGTCTCCGATGGTGATCGTAGAGAAGCCGAAACAACCAGGAGCGATATGGCTGTGTATCCATATGAGGCTCCCCAACCGTGCCATGAAGCGACGACATAATCGCTGACGTCAACGGATCTTGCTCGTTTTCCAAGTTCAACATGAATGCCGGGTATCACCAGCTGCCCTTGGCGGAAGGGAGCCGATACATCACGACGTTCAGCACGCACCTGGGGCTGCGGCGCCAGAGGTATTCCAGAACACAATCCGTGAACTGCTCTCTGGCCTACCCGGAGTACTTAACGTCAGTGACAATATTCCAATTCACTCCGCCACCGCAGCCGACCATTATAAACACCTGAAGAACACCCTACGGCGCCTCAGTGAACACGGCGTGACGCTGCACTGGGAAAAAAGCCTGTTCTTCCAACCCTCGCTAGAGTTCTTTGGGTACGTATTTAATCCGGGAGGCATCCAGGTGGACCCACGAAAGTCGCAGGCAATCCAAAGTGCGCCTGCCCCCACCACGCCTTCAGAAGTAAGGAGCTTCCTCGACATGGCCACCTACTGCAGAAGGTTCATCCCAGACCTCGCGACCCGAGCCGCTGTGAGCCCTCACAAAGGCCGACGCCAAGTGGACCTGGGGGCAGGCCTGAGCGTAGTTTGCAGAGTTTTTTTACGCGGAACTCCGCGAAGTTACAAAAAAACTCTGCGAAGTTTCGCGAGTGGCGTAGTGCAGTGCGAACTGCAGTTTGTGCTGGTATTCCTGCCGCTTGGTTAGAAATTCTACCCGAGCGGCAGCTCGCGCTCGCCAACTTACCGTTCTCGATCGCGAACTTACCGTTCGCGAGCAGGGAAAAAACTCTGCTGCACATCGCGAAGCGGAGTTTTCTGCACTCCGCAAGCTCCTCGGAGTGCAGAAAACTCCGCGAACGGAGAGAAGTTTACCGCCCAGGCCTACCTGGGGGAAGCACGAGGAAGAGGCATTTCAGAGCATCAAGGAAGCCCTCCTAGGAGAAGCCACGCTCGCCTACATCGACCCTGAGAAATGCACTGAGCTGTTAATAGACGCCAGCCCGGTGGGGCTAGGAGAAGTACTGGCCTAAGAACAGGAACCTGGGTGGTGGGCAGCCCTCTCATTTGCCAGCAAATCGCTAACTCCTACTGAAGCCAGGTATGCGCAGATTGAGCAAGAGGCGCTCGCCATCAAGTGGACATGCAACCACTTCCACCTGTACCTGAGTGGCCAACCCTTCACCATCGTGACCGACCATCAGCCGCTAGTTCCCCTCTTCAGGGGCTCTGTTCCTCACCCGCCCCCGTGGATCGAGCGATGGGCTATCCAGCTACAGCCCTATCAGATGGAAGTAATCTATCGACCTGGAGCTAAGAACCCAGCCGACTTCTTGTCCTGACACTCTACACCAGTGGAAGGATCGGACAACACAGAGGGGCCAGAGCAATATATCCACATGATCTTGGTTGCGGCATGCCCCCGGGCCATGACGGTTGAAGACATCAAGAGGGCAGCAGAGCAGGACTCGATATACGCCAGAACTCTCCAGGCCGAACAGAAGGGATCGTGGAAGGACTACCTCCAGCAAGCAAATGCGTGGGCATCAGAAGACAGAGAGGATCTAAACAAGATGTGGAGGGTGCGAAGCGAGCCGAGGGCCACTCAAGACGGTATACTTCTGCGAGGCTCTCGCCTGGTGATCCCTCACACGCTGAGACAACAAGCAACCCAGTTGGCCCATTGAGGCCACCAGGGCACCACCAAGATGAAGTCTAGGATGAGAGAAAAGATATGGTTCCCCTAGCTCAAGACAATGGTCGAGGACTTGGTACGCCTGCCAGATGACCAGCATGCCCGAGCGCCCTGCCCCGGTGGTCACAGAAGTGGCCTGCACCGACCCGTGGTCAAAACTGAGCATGGACTTTGGGAGTTTCCCCAGGGGGAAAGTCACGCTCGTCCTGGTGGATGCCTACTCCAAGTATCCGGTAGTGGAGACGATCCCCTCAACGGCCTTCACCCATGTGGCGCCCGTCCTGGGGAAGGTGTTCGTGACGTTTGGTTTCCCGGCCGAAATTCGGAGCGATAATGGGCCGCCGTTTCACGGAGCCGAGTTTGCCGAGTTCCTCAACCAGCGCAGGATTCACCACCGGCGGATCACCCCTCAGTGGCCCCAAGCCAACGGGGACGTGGAAAGGTTCATGAGGACATTGAACAAAATGTTGCGCATTGCCACTGCCAAGCAAGCGGACCCTGAGCATCACCTCAACTTGTTCCTTTGTGAATACCGGAGCACCTCTCACTGCATGACGCTCCAACCACCCTGGGCGCTAATGTTCTAAGGACCATGGATAGACCTGATCCCCATGTGTCCGGGTTGGAGGCCCCTACCCTACAGCATCCAAGCCACCCAAGCACGACGGGAGCGGCAGAATGAACAAGCCAGCACCCGGTGCCATGCCACGTCAAGGTCTCTCCTGCCGGGGGCGACTGTAGTCCTCAAGATCCGCTGACCCGGTAACAAGTTTGAAACCACCCACGAGCCCGGCACCTGGACAGTTTCGACCACCAGTGGTACCATGGTGACCGCCCGAAGAGGGAGCGAAGAAATATCACGCAACATATCATGGTTTAAGGAGGTCCCTTCAGCCACCAGCGAGCCGGGTCCCCTGGTCCATCTGGGCCCTGACAACTAGGACTCCAATTCAGTCGAGGAAAGCACTGGAGGCCCTGACCCAGCTTGACCCCAGGGGACCTCGCAAAGCTCTCCGCCAACCACGCCTCAGCGGGGTGAGCTGCCCGTCCGAGGTCAGCCCCATCGCTACAGCCTCCAGCCGAACCCTCGGCCCAACCGGCATCTGCAGGACTTCGCATGTTGATTTTTCAGAGACAGTTACCACAAGTCAAAGCTGCCTGCCGAACCCCAGAGACTGCCCAAGTTGGGAAGGGATGTAGTGGGTCTGCAGTCTTGTTTCCCGGCGTGTTGGCCGGATGAGGATGTCACATCATCCGCAGGCCAGGCGTTGCCTGCGGGGTTAAATAAATGGGGAGGAACCGCACGAGGTTCATCTCCTGACCTAGTACAAGTGTATGTGTGCCTGCCCCCTTTCCTGACCCGTATCGTGGTGCGACCTAGCAGTAGGCTACACAACAATACGGACCCATTAATATTGTGGTCCTGATATTTGGCCAACATTCACTCACAAATAAATATTATTTTGTCAGGGCATCTCCTACTAGCAGTGCTCTATTTACATATTAGAAAGTTTACCGACGGTAGTGCTTAAACTGGGCCGGTAGTTTCAAGTGGGCTCCGGCACTCCTTTTTCCTCACCAGACTTTGACCCAGAGCAAGAGAGGTAAAGAAAAAGGAAGAGAAGGACGGAAAAGCAGTGACAAAGGGATAACTCAGGCCTGAAAAAGAACCTACAGGAGCAGTAAGTGTCTTGGGGTAGATTGAAGAGGCATGAGGTATAATCAAGGCTACGAAGCCTTGGTAGTCCACACTCTCTACATTCAGTAGCGAGGGGCCACGGGCATCTGAGCAAACTTTGGGCCTCGTTACTTATTCTTTTACAACTTAAGCACTGCCAACAGGGATACTCAGCCATATACTGTATATGACCATGATAATCACACAGGTTATTATTTGTGATGCATTTTGTTCTCATAGGATCAACCTGTAGGCAGTGCTTAGTTTGTAAAAATTAAATAAATACTTGCATAAATACATAAGTAACTGTAGAGGCCAAAATATTTTCTTGGAAGTCTATTCACAAGATAAATTTACACATGTGTAAATCTACACGTGGAAATTTGCGATAAATGTACTAGTTTTGGGTATTCACCATTTTTTAGTTCAAATTTCATTGTGTAAACGTATATGTCCCATCCCTCTGAAACCAGGGGGTGGAGACAAATTTACAAGTGTAAAGTTACTACTAGTAACTTTTCACACGTAAGCAGAAGTCCCTGCCCCTGGGGCATGATCTCCAAAGGGTAGAGTGTGGGGAAATTTTTAACTTGAAAAAATAGTAAAATATGTTTATGTTAATTATTATTGAAAATAATTTATATATATATATTTTAAATATTAGACCATCTAAAAAATGCTATAGTGTTAGCATATTAATTTTGAATTAAAATTATAATCAATTTGAATGTATTAAATTAAAAATAGTTTTTAAAGATGTATTGAAAAAATTCCCACATAAAGTAAAATGTTTATATATATTATGTAGTAAAATTGCTAAGTTATGCACATAATTAATTTAAATTAATGTAATTATTTAAAACAAATTTACATTTATTTATAATAAAATAATATGTATTTTCTATTTATTTATAATGTTTTTAACATTTAATTAGCTTTATATATATTTTTAAAAAGTTTAAATAAATACATTTATTGAAACATTAGTTTCTATGTGTTGTTATTTTTAGTCCCTGCCTCCATTATTTTCTATTAAATGATGTTGCAGTACCACTGCATGGCAATGTGTGGTGTGTGGTGGTGGACTTTCTCCAGATTTGAACTGGAACATATTTCATCATCATCTTCATAATAACTTTATTTCAATCTCCAAGATCATAAAAGTTCAACATATATAAAAGACTCATAAAAACATCTTCACAAAGGCAAACAAAGTGTCATCGCAGATCAAAAAGAAAGTGTGCATTGGTAAAAAGCATTATCAAGTAGCCAGTCTAAATATGCATATCTGTATGAAATTAAAAGCATATTGACTCAATTTTTTAGTGCAATTTAATATATTTGCTAGTGTTTTGAGACCTTTTTAGCTTTAGTAGTTTTAGGTGTACAATTTGTGAATTGGAATGAGCTTTCTTTTTTGTGGGTTGGTGCATGTCCCTCCCCAAACCCCTCTCTAGTCCACCCTAAACCCCTCCTTACTTCTACTTAAATCCAGCAGCAGCCGGCATGACTCGCGGGTAGGGGGGCGGGTGGGGGGTTTGTCGCGGGGAAGAGGGAGGTTGCGCGGGAGGTGGTGATTGCGGGAGGGAGGGAAAAAATTAAATAAAAAAAATCACTTACCTTGCCGCCGCCCGGTCCTGCGTCGCTGCTCCAGCTCTCCTGCTTCCGATTTCAGGAAGCAGGCAGCCAGGCTCCCTCCCCTAAGCCAATCACAATGCTGCAATTGCAGCGTTGTGATTGATCTGAGCGCCGTGACACGACACTCAGCCAGGGGCTGTAGGGGTGGCCCTGTTCTCCATGCAGGCTGTAGAACAGTAAAAGTGCGCAGGACTGGTTTGGGCGGCCCGAGAGGGCCGACCAAACAGTCACTGCACACTTTTAGGAGTGGGCAAACCGCTCCTCCACTTCCCTGCTGGCAGAGCAGAGCAGCCCCGCCCAACCGCCCACCCCGCAAAGCAACTAAAATTATTATCATTTTATGTTTTTGCTTCTGCACGGCTTGAAAGCGGTGGGGCGACGCTCCTCTGCCATAGTGGAGGAGCCGCCCCTGCTTAAACCCCTCCCATATTGTAATACCATCATCATCATTTCGCTATATTCGACTGCATTTGTTATAAAAGCATTAAAAGAATTACAGATAAAAAAAGATTTTTATATATAAACGATATCATTCAGGTATGAGATCCAATGTGTCGCAGCATACCAGAAGATAATGGTTACATATATACAAATTAAGTATAAAACATATAGCAAGCAAAGTATGACAATAATTTACCCTAAGGCCCAACCCATTGCCTGTGCTGTGCTGTACAATAGCCATCAATCAGATTAATGTGGTAATAGCCAGCAAAATAAAAACTGATATCAAATCATTGTACTGGAACTGGGATTCAATATGAAAGAACAATCATGCTAATTACAAGTATACATCAGGTGACGTTGCCCCAGCCCCCAAAATGCGGGTGACACTCAGAACTACAAGTAATGGCACATATCAGTTAGGGATTTTTCATTGGCGGATAACGGCCTTGCTCTAATAACCCACATTATACCCAAACACTTTGCAACTGCACATGCTTAGACTAGGCTGGGATCTGATCTAAGAATTCTACGAGCTGCAAAGCTACTTTGTGTCCCCATTAGCCTGTAGGTCGCTTTGATCCATGTCCGGCGTGGGCCGGCATACCCCGTGCAGGCAAATAGGACATGCCCAATGGATTCGGGTGAAATATTGTATGTGGGGCACAGTACATCTTATGCGGGGGCCCACCCTTTGGTGAATGATTTAAAGGGCAAAGAACCAATCATGAATTGGAAATATAATTTCATATCTAAGGGTAACGTGATGGCATCCCAATATGGTTCCAAAAAGCTGGTGCATTTAAAGTCCAAGACGTTTCCAGTCAAAGGGAGGCTAATGCTCACTCTAACCATATTTTTGGCTACCCAAAGCCAATAACGTTTCTTTAGCATCTCAACCGTCATGGGTGGATTGGAGTGGGGGTTATCCCAAAGTTCCCCTAGGCCAATGGCTGATAATAGTTTTTGGACCTGCCTTAACCAGACAATGTTATGGAATCTGTTGGCCTCCACCACATCCCTTAAAGCCAAAGCAAATTGGGCTAGTTCCGTTTGAGACCATATCCTCCTCCAGAGCAACAGTGGGTGGAGTCTAGCTCTGTCTGCCAAAGAGTGCCTAGCGATATCCATCATCAGGGGCTTTAGTGGGGGTACTCTGCGGTAGTCGGACTAGTCTCCGTAGGAACCTATTCTCAGAGCTGATTAGTGGGTCTAATTTGGAAAATCCCACAGCTCTGAGCCATTGAGAACTGAACTGAATGCTTTGGCATCGTATATTTGTAATACTGGTGCACTGGGTTTAGTGAAGGAGCAACTGTGTTCTCTGGTAATGGCACCTGTGATTTGCCTATGTTTAAGAGTCAGGAGTTTCACCTGGGGTTTCCATGAGAGATTAGGAAATAAAGTAGCGCCCAGATAGCTGAAAGTTTCAGCGCTTTCAATGAGTGTGCCCCCCAGCTCGAACCTGCCTCTGAATGATTTATGTTTGTTAAACACCATAAGCTTGGTCTTCGCGGAATTACTTCCTGAACCTCAATTGTTGCAGAATTTGTTAAAGTGGGATAGGGCATGTTGGAGACCACTCGGAGTTTTCAATATCTGTATGGTATTTGTGAGAATTTGGCCTGGTATATGCTGTCCACGAATTAAAGTGGGCACCTTGCACCAGTCCAAACAACCCTTATGGTGATTTAAGAGGTCCAAGATAACTTTATAAAGCTATCCAAGTGGTAGCTGTGGAGAGCAGCCTTCAGGCTTAGTCTTGAAGGAATGTTAAGCAGCTTGTTTTACCAGAATGCAACCTTATAGTATTGGTTAAATGAAAGGAGAACCACACAGTAGTTATAAAAATATGTATTTATTAATATAACACTCTCTAGTACGACACAGTATCTGCTACACGCAGATAATCACAAAGCATACTATACTGTAGAAACAATAGTAAATAGCACTAACACACAGTGGGCTCCAGGGGGAGACCAAACCATATACTAAAATAGTGGTATAAGAACCACAACTCGAGTCAAGACAGTGTCTAGAGGATGTAGAATCGCTGGGACCCCAAGGAACCACCCAAGGTGAGTAAGTAGGGCCCTCAAGGAGGACGGGTGCAGTGTGGGACCACGACCGCGTGCTCCGTACAATTCTATGGGGAAGTCGCGTTGAAGTTTTAAAGTCTAAGGACCCTTCCCAGTGGACTTCGAAGAAACCCCGTGGAACTTAGAAGTTTGAGAGCCACCCCACCCATGGATACCGTAGTACCAGAGTTACCTATCTCAGGGAAGCCGGGTGCATAGGTCTGAAGTGGCGTCGGAAACCGCCGTCGAACCCAATGGAGGACTTCGAAGAAGAGCCGCTGCTGGAAGGAGGAAAAGTGTCCGTTGGAATCCAAAGGTGGATTCTTGTTTGAAGAGTACCTGAAAGCAGAGGGGACAGAGTCTGGGTCACTCAGGAGTGACCAGGGGCTCGGTAGACGAATGCCCACCGATGTCAGGTACTTCAGGTGCGTTAAGGGGGTTCTTGACTCTGCAGCCACAGGAACCAGGAGATGTCGAGTACGACCAGGAGCCGGATGCAAGCTGTCCCACGAAGGATGTCGAGTGCTGAGGGGTCGGTGTCCAGCGGGAGCAGCAACAAGCCTTGACAGCGGCAACCCATGCAAGAGGTCAAGAAATGTTACTGTTCAGACCAGCAAGGTCCAGGAGACTCACCAAACACAGGGGAGTCAGGGAAAGCCTGGAGCAACCAGGGGAGCTCAAGAAAAGCAGAGTTGACCCTCAAGTAGACCCACAGGCCGGAGGCACGGGAGTCGCGAAGGGACCTCAAGCGATTTTACAAAGCAGCAGCCATCGGAGCACTCTGTGTGAGGAGGCTGCAGTTCTTTGTAGGAAATGGTGGCAGAGGTTGGGGCTACTCGGAGCCCAGTGCACTTGTTCGGGAAACACCAACAAGCATATGCACTTGCAAATGAACGCGGTGCACAGGGGTATGGGTATTGCAGCTTCCACGAGGGATTCTGGCCTCAAACTTGGTAAGAGGGCAGCTCGGACCTCGAGGGACTTGGAAACCCACCTCCTGTGTTACTGGAGCCTTCGAAGTCTGTAGGAGCTCAGGAGCAGCAGACCGGTCAGTCGAGATGTGGTACCTGTGGTTGCGGGGGAGTGACTCCCTCACTCCAAGGGAGATACCTTTGGTTGTTCTTGATGCTCCACTGGTCCTGCACGGAGCCTGTATGGTGCACGGGCACAGACGATGCTTCAGACTGAGAGGGAGACGAAGTCGGGCCCAAACAAAGTCCAGCGAAGTCCAGAGTGTCCAGACGGTCGAAGTTCAGTAGTTTCTGGTTCAGAATCTTGTCCACGTTGAATCTAGGCTCCTACAGCCAGGTAAGCCCTTTTGTACCCACGGGAGAGGGTTGGACAGATTCAGGGGACCCTCCCAGGGGAGGGTCTGGACAGTGGGGAGGTTACTCCCATGTCCTTTGTCCAGTTTCGCGCCAAAGCAGGAGCCAACGGCTCCCTGGACTGGTTTGAACTGGACTATGCACAGGGACAACAAATGTGCCCCTCATGCAGACTTTCGGTCGCTGGCTAGCGCATCCACCCAGGCCTAATACACTAAATCCTGTCTGGGAGGTGGTCACACCTCCCTGTGACAGGATGCCTATTGTTCTGCCTTCCCCTGCTCGAGCTTGGCTTAGCAGCAGGAGGGCAGAAATGTGTCTCTGGTCGGCAGCAACCTGTTTGGGCTGCCCGGGACTAGAAGGCTGGTACCGGGAACACCAGGGACCTCACAAAGATCGTTTCTGAGGGGTGGAATCATACCTCTCACACCGGTTACTGGTGTGGGGGTATGATTCCACAATGTTTGACACCAAACACGATAGGGTTACTTTCAGCCGTTTTAGAGTTGGTCATCACGCGGTCGCATAATGCCACTCTATATGTCGTAAATGGCTGCTGCACTAACAACCTGGGAGAATGGACTCCGTAGGCTGTAGGGGTGTTCTGCTCATGCAGTGGCACCCTCTCACTTAGAACCAAGCACCCTGCCTTCAGGATTGTTAAGGCCTGCTATAGGGGTGACTTATAGGTTTTAAGTGTAGTGACCCCTAGATATAGTAAACGTATATCTTAAGTAAGTGGTGCATGCACCATCTTACACAGGCTGCAATGGCAGGCCTGTAGTTCCATTTTGCATGGCCTCTCATGGGTGACATAATACATGCTTCAGCCCATGGGAAGCCTCTGGGGTACCTATGACCTGGGTACATGGGTACCATATACTAGGGACTGACAAGGGTACCCCAGTGTTAGATTTGGGGGTCTCTAGTTGGCAGAGGTATGTACCTTTGTCCAAATAGGGACCCTTGAGTCTAGTCAGGGAAAGTAGGTACACTCCTGAAATAACCCCTGCTCACCCTCTTGGTAGCTTGGCACGAGCAGACAGGCTTAGTTCAGAGGCAGTGTGTAAAGCATTTGTGAACACACACAGTAATCAAGTGACAACACTACAAATGGACACCACACAGGTTATATATTTATAAAAATAGGTATACTTTATATAGATTTATCACAAGACCATAAACGACAAAAATAATCCACAATACTGTTAAGAATGCTTAGTTCTGATCAAAAAGGCTTAATTCAAGGTTCTGTGCGAGTCGGTAGCCTCCTCCGGCTACGGCGATGTCGAGAACAAACAGAGTCTAACAAATCCAGCTGACCGCGTCGAGACGGGCCAACACAGCGTAGACAGACTCGGTCACAGTACCTTTTACTTGAAGCGGCAGGCACGGGCGTGCGAGCCGGATGGCTGTTCGTCGCGGTCGCGATGCAAAAATGGAAGCGTTGCAGGACGCGTTGTCCCTCGATGCGGTGCAGGCAGCGGCTCGTTGACGTCGTCGAGATGGAGTCGGTGAGACCAGGGCCGTGCGTTGCAGGGCGAGACGGTGCTTCGATGCGGTGCTGGCAGGTTGCGGTGCGGCGACGGAGCCGGATTCAGGAGCTGGCGTCGATCAGTCCGGACAGCGGTGCGAGTCGGGCGGTGCGTCGCAAAGCGTGCGAGCGGTGCCCAACTCCGGTGCGGTCACAGGACTCGAACTCAGCAGCAGTGACCGTGTCGGTCGGACCAGTTCGATTCGGCGTAGCGAAGCGTTGCAGGACGCGTTGTCCCTCGATGCGGTGCAGGCAGCGGCTCGTTGACGGAGTCGGTGAGACCAGGGCCGTGCGTTGCAGGGCGAGACGGTGCTTCGATGCGGTGCTTACAGGACACCGAGTCGGTCGTGAGAGTCGGTCACAGCTCCCTACCTCTGCAGCCACTGAAACAGAGTTTCCAGCAGCAATTCACAAAGGGGGTGAAGTTCAATGGTCCTGGGACTTCGGTCAGGGGGCAAGCTCTCTTCCAAGCCCTTGGAGATCCTTCACAAGTTGATGAATGTCACAGCAAAGCAAAAGTTCCTTTCTCCTTTCTTTGGCAGTCAGGCAAACCACTGCAGGCCAATCCCCCAAGCAGCACTTCAGGCTTAGGGATAGTCTCTCCTCAGTTTCTTCTTGGTTCCGCTCCTCAGCAAAGGTTTCTTCTTGTTCCCAAAAGTGATCTAATTTTCCTGGGGTCTGGGTGCCCCTCTTATACCCTGATTCTCTTTGTTCTCTGGAGGCAGAGAGGCCTCTGCCTAGTCCAAAACCAGTTCTGGTCAGTTCTGGAGCACTTTGTTTTTCTGACTCCTTCTTTCCTTTCAGAATGTGGGGCAGAGTGCTCAGCCGCCCGGCAGGAGGTGGAGCCAGCATTGTGGAAGGCAGGCACCGCCCTATTCAGACCCAGGTGCAACTCCTCCCTCCACTCTGGATGCAGATCTTTCTATTCAGCCCTGCGCTGACTCACCCTGTCTCCTGTAGCCACCCCCAGCCCCTGTCACTCAATCTCCAGACAAGGAATACACAACCTAGCAGAGGCAGGCTTGGATAGTTAGGCAAGAAAATACCCATTTTCTAAAAGTGGTATTTTCAAACACAGAATGTTAAAACCAACTTCACTAAAAGATGTATTTTATCATCCTGAGTTCAGGCATACTAAATTCGTTTTTCTACCATGTTCCCGGGGTCAGTTCTGACTATAAGGTGTAATAGTCAGTCTGCCCATTCTGGCCTATGGGGAGCAGGTAGCCTTGCAATAGTGAAAGACGAAAATGGCTGTAATTCACTATTAGGACATGCCACACACACCAGGGCATGTCCTACCTCATACTTACAATGCACCCTGCCCTAGGGCCTACTTTAGGGGTGACCAACATGCAGTAAAGGGAAGGTTTAGGGACTGGTAAGTGGGTGTACTCACCAAGTCGACATGGCAGCCCTAGGCTGCACACAGGCTCTGCGATGGCAGGCCTGAGACACATTTTACAAGCCGCGTCTGTGGGTGGCACAACCAGCGCTGCAAGCCCACCATCGGCATTGGATTTACAAGCCCTGGGCACACTCAGTGCACGGTACTAGGGACTGACAAGTAAACCAATCATCCAATCATGGAGTCACTAATACATATATCAATTAACGATAGGGAGCACTTGCACTTTGGCACTGATTAGCAGCGGCAAAGTGCCCATGAGCATCTAGTCCAGCAAAAACATATCGGCAACAGTGGAGGCATTACGGAAAAATGGAAGGGAGACCCACGCCAAGGATGCCAGGTCTAACATGTGTCCCCTCCAGCTGAAATGTGGGGAGAACTATCCTACCCCTAGGGAGTTCTCATCGCTAAGGCGGAAAAATCTGGACAGTCCATCAGCATTGGCGTGATCTGTACCAGGGCGGTGTTCCACCGTAAAGTCCATCCCCTGTAGGGAAATGGACCACCTCAACAGCTTTGGATTCTCACCCTCATCTGCATCAACCATCTGAGGGGCCTGTGGTCTGTCTGAACCCGGAAGTGAGTCCCAAACAGGTATGGTCTCAGCTTCTTCAGTGCCCAGACCACAGCAAATGCCTCACGGTCAATAGCACTCCATCTCTGTTCCCGGGGAAGTAACCTCCTACTGATGAAGGCTACAGGTTGGTCTAGGCCCTCCTCATTGATCTGTGATAGAACAGCCCCTACACCATGCTCTGAAGCGTCGGTCTGAACAATGAACTCATTGGAGAAGTTGGGTGCCTGGAGCACAGGCGCCGTGCACATGGCAGTCTTCAAGGTGTCAAAAGCTTTTTGACAGGCGTCAGTCCAAATCACTTTCCTGGGCTGCTTCTTGGAAGTCAGCTCTGTCAAGGGGGCAACAATGCTGCCATACCCCTTGACGAATCTCCGGTAATACCCGGTGAGTCCTAGGAAGGCTCTCACCTCTGTCTGGGTCTTGGGGGCTCCCAAGCCAGAATGGTATCAATTTTCGGTTGGAGGGCGCCACCTGGCCGCTCCCAACCTGGTGTCCCAAGTACACCACAGAACCCTGCCCAATCTGGCACTTACTCGCCTTGATTGTGAGGCCTGCCCTCCGCAGCGCCATCAACACTTCCCAGAGGTGACGCAGATGTTCTTCCCAACTGGCACTGAACACTGCGATGTCATCCAGGTAGGCGGCACTGAAATCCTCCAGTCCAACCAACACCTGGTTGACCAACCTCTGAAAGGTGGCAGGGGCATTCTTCATCCCAAAGGGCATCACCCGGAACTGGTAGTGCCCATCTGGTGTGGAGAATGCTGACCTCTCTTTGCCCCATCAGTCAAGGCGATCTGCCAGTACCCAGACGTTAAGTCAAACGTGCTGAGGTACCGCGCAGCCCCTAACCGATCTATGAGCTCATCAGCTCTGGGGATGGGGTGGGCGTCAGTCCTGGTGACGGAATTGAGTCCCCTGTAGTCCACACAGAACCGGAGTTCTGGTGTGGCACCAGGCGCGGCAGCCTTTGGAACCAAGACCACGGGGCTGGCCCAAGGGCTGTTAGAGGACTCAATCACCCCTAGCGCAAACATCTTGGAGACCTCCTCCTTGATGCAGGCTCTGACCCTGTCAGTCACCCTGTAAGCCTTGTGCTTCACAGGAAGACTGTCCCCAGTGTCCACCTCATGGACGCACCAATGAGTGACACTGGGAACCAGGGAGAACAGGTCAGGGAACTGTCCCAACAGTTGGCGACAGTCACCCTGCTGCTCAGGTGTCAGGGAGGTAGAGAGGTTTACTCCCTCCACTGATCCATCTTGCTCTCGGGCTGACAGGAGGTCAGGAAGAGGCTCGGTCTCCTCCTCCATTCCATCATCTGTAGCTAAGAGCATGCCCACTTGGGACCTCTCCAAGTGGGGCTTCAGGCGGTTCACATGCAGGACCCGCAAGGGGTTCCTGGGAGACTGCAAGTCCACCAAATAGGTAACTGGACTCTTGCGCTCCACCACCGTAAAAGGGCCGGTCCACCTGTCCTGGAGCGCACAAGGCTCCACCGGGGCCATGACCCACACTTTCTGACCAGGCTGAAGCTCTACCAGAGTGGCATTCTGGTCGTACCACCGCTTCATCTCCTCCTGGCTGGCTTCCAGGTTTGCCTCAGCAAGTTCTCTGAAACGCCTAGTCTGGTTCCTGAAGGCCAGCATGTAACTGTATACATCCTGGGGAGGTTTCCGGGGAGATTGCTCCCAGCCTTCCTTGACCAAACTCAGAGGTCCTCGCACCGGGTGTCCATAGAGGAGCTCAAAGGGACTGAACCCTAGAGACTTCTGTGGCACCTCCCGGTATGCAAACAACAGGCATGGTAAGAGGACGTCCCATTTACGCCTCATGGGTTCTTCCAGACCCATAATCATGCCCTTGAGGGTCCGGTTGAATCTCTCAACCAGCCCATTTCCTTGAGGGTGGTAAGGAGTGGTGAACTTGTAAGTTACACCGCACTCCTGCCATAGGGACTTCATGTACTTGGACACGAAGTTGGTACCTCTGTCAGACACCACCTCTTGAGGGAATCCCACACGTGAGAAAATTCCCATCAGTGCCCGTCCCACCACGGGGGCCGTCACTGTCCTCAGAGGGATGGCTTCAGGGTGGCATGGTCCACCAAGACCAGGATAAACCTGTTGCCCATGGCTGTCTTGGGGTCCAGTGGCCCCACAATATCAATACCCACCCGTTCAAAGGGGGTGCTGACCACAGGGAATGGCTGGAGAGGAGCCTTGTGCTTCCTCCCACTCTTTCCACTTGCCTGGCAAGTCTGGCATGTCCTGCAGTGAGTGGCGGCACTCCTGCGCATCTGGGGCCAATAGAAATGGGTAACAAGCCTGTCAAAGGTCTTGTCCTGCCCCAGATGTCCCGCTAACGGTACATCATGAGCCAACCCCAGTAGGAAGGCTCTGAAGCGCTGGGGTACCACCAGCACACGGGCTGACCCAGGCTCAGCAACCTTAGGCTCTGAATACAGGAGACCATTCTCCCAGTAAACCCAATGTGATCCAGACTGATCACCTGCTGCCTGGTCTGTGGCCTGTTGCCTCAGACCCACGAGAGAGTGGCATGCGTTCTGCTCCTCGCAGAACTCTTCCCTGGAGGGTCCTCCTACTTGCTGCCAATGGGTCAGCTCAGGTAGGTCCCCCAGTTCAGCTACCTGTTCCCCTGTAGGCTCCAGGGCATCCCCCTCAGGGTCTGCCTCCTCCTGGACCGTGGGAACTTCGGGGCCGGTTTCCCGCGCCCCCTGCCTCCTCTCTCTCCGGCCGGCACCTGGGCCTCCCTCTCAGGCTCCAGGTCCTCTTGAACACCTTTAGCTGCCATTGACCGGGTGGTCACACATGCCCAATCAGGCAAGCCCAACATTTCTAAATGCGCACTCCGCTCCACCTTAGCCCAAGGGGAGCTCTCCAAATCGTTCCCTAACAAACAGTCAACAGGCATGGCTGGCCTCACAGCTACTTGAAGAGTACCCGAGACCCCCCACTCAAAGGGAACCTGAGCCACCTTGCAGTGACTCTCTGTGTTGTCAGCGGCAACAACCGGATAGAATGCATCAGGGATAACCTGCTCTTTAGACACCAGGTGACACTTGACAGCTGTCACACTGGCTCCTGTGTCTCTCAGAGCCTCCACCCTATGGCCATTGATGGTCACCCACTGCCTGTATTTCTTAGTGTTCTCAGGCAGCGGGGTCCTATGGACCATCTCAGAGTCTCCTAATGAGACAAGGGAAAACACTGTGGGATCCCCCCCACCTTGGGCACCCAACTCCTCCCCCAGGGCTACACTAGCCAACTGCCGGGGGACTGCACTGGTGGGTGCTGGTTTTCTATACAAAGGGCAACGAGGATCGTTTGCCTTGTGGCCAGGGGCGCCACACTTGTAACATACCAGTGGTCCCTGGTGAACAGGGGGCCTGTCGGGGCCACTGGCTTCTTCTCAGGGGAGGCTGGGAACCTTTCCCTTGGTTCCCTTGGGGTTTACTTTGGGGCCCTTTATGGAACTCCTTCTGTTTACCCTTGTCCCCCCACTCTTCTGCTGGGGACCCTGCCCACCCTTGGCGGAGTCTCCCACGTGACCCTTGTGGACCCGGGTACTCACCCAGCGGTCCGCCTCCTCAGCAAGCTGCCTAGGGTTAGTCAGCTTACTATCAATCAGGTGCTGGCGTAGCTCAGGAAAACAATTACCGGACAAGTGCTCCCAGGCAATTAAATCAAAGAGCGCCTGAAAATCAGTCGCTTTGCTACCCTTTACCCAACCATCCAAGGCTCTGCAAAAGAAGGTCACATATTCAAGCCAGGTACTGCTTTCAATCTTACTACAGTTCCTGAACCTTTGCCTATAAAGCTCAGGGGTCAGACCATACCTAGTCATTAAGGCATCCTTCATGTGGCTGTACGAATTATAGACTTCAGAGGGCAAATCCAACAAGGTATCCCGCCCTTCACTGAGGAACCGTCCCCACAACCCCGCTCTCCAATCCTTCTCAGGGACCCGGTGGGAAGACATGGCTACCTCATAGGCTTTGAACCACTGCCCTATGTCATCATTTTTAAAAAACTCCTTCACCACATCTTTGGGAATATACACCCTAGCTTCAACAGGCACAGGCGGTACACTGCCACCAGAGGGAGTAATCTCTAAGCTCTTGGCCTTCAATTCCAACTCCCTCAAATCTTTCTCATGTTCAAACTGCATTTTCTTTTCCTCTAGGGCCAATTTCCTAGTTTGCATTTGGAATTCTAACTGCCCATTTAGCTTGAGCTTGGTCAGCTCCATTTCGTGCATCCTACTCTCTTTCCTGTCCTCCAACTCCTCTGGAGACAGTCCTCTGGCAGAAACACTGCTACCTACTGGGGAAGGTAGTCTTCTAGCCCCTAGACCCAATAGCCCCTCCAGCTGCCCTTCTGCATTCTCAGCCCCCTCCACAGGGGCACTCCTTGATTCGACCCAGGCCCTCAGCGCCTTTTGAAGGTCCTCCTTCCTGGAGAGTCCGGTCATGGACACTTTAAACTTTTTGCAGAATTGCCTGAGCTGCTTAAGGGTGTAGCATTCTAGCCTCTCTTCTTCCCAATCACACTCAACAGAGGCTACTGATGCTGGTTTCTCCATA
Organism: Calotriton arnoldi; assembly: GCA_963921515.1. NCBI lineage: Eukaryota > Metazoa > Chordata > Amphibia > Caudata > Salamandridae > Calotriton > Calotriton arnoldi. The sequence continues at coordinate 810,806 of CAWUFW010002910.1, read as the reverse complement.
GTGACTGAACTTGGCATTTGCAAAAATAGAAAATCCCAGAGAAAATGCTATCAAAGAGTATGTGGTTGCGTTTTGGTCTGCACTCACTAAGTAGTGTTCACCAATCACTGTACATGAGTCACAAATGCAAGTCCAGAATCCTCACCGCTGACCACCAATGTTAGATTTGGGGGTCTCTAGTTGGCAGAGGTATGTACCTTTGTCCAAATAGGGACCCTTGAGTCTAGTCAGGGAAAGTAGGTACACTCCTGAAATAACCCCTGCTCACCCTCTTGGTAGCTTGGCACGAGCAGACAGGCTTAGTTCAGAGGCAGTGTGTAAAGCATTTGTGAACACACACAGTAATCAAGTGACAACACTACAAATGGACACCACACAGGTTATATATTTATAAAAATAGGTATACTTTATATAGATTTATCACAAGACCATAAACGACAAAAATAATCCACAATACTGTTAAGAATGCTTAGTTCTGATCAAAAGGCTTAATTCAAGGTTCTGTGCGAGTCGGTAGCCTCCTCCGGCTACGGCGATGTCGAGAACAAACAGAGTCTAACAAATCCAGCTGACCGCGTCGAGACGGGCCAACACAGCGTAGACAGACTCGGTCACAGTACCTTTTACTTGAAGCGGCAGGCACGGGCGTGCGAGCCGGATGGCTGTTCGTCGCGGTCGCGATGCAAAAATGGAAGCGTTGCAGGACGCGTTGTCCCTCGATGCGGTGCAGGCAGCGGCTCGTTGACGTCGTCGAGACGGAGTCGGTGAGACCAGGGCCGTGCGTTGCAGGGCGAGACGGTGCTTCGATGCGGTGCTGGCAGGTTGCGGTGCGGCGACGGAGCCGGATTCAGGAGCTGGCGTCGATCAGTCCGGACAGCGGTGCGAGTCGGGCGGTGCGTCGCAAAGCGTGCGAGCGGTGCCCAACTCCGGTGCGGTCACAGGACTCGAACTCAGCAGCAGTGATCGTGTCGGTCGGACCAGTTCGATTCGGCGTAGCGAAGCGTTGCAGGACGCGTTGTCCCTCGATGCGGTGCAGGCAGCGGCTCGTTGACGGAGTCGGTGAGACCAGGGCCGTGCGTTGCAGGGCGAGACGGTGCTTCGATGCGGTGCTTACAGGACACCGAGTCGGTCGTGAGAGTCGGTCACAGCTCCCTACCTCTGCAGCCACTGAAACAGAGTTTCCAGCAGCAATTCACAAAGGGAGTGAAGTCCAATGGTCCTGGGACTTCGGTCAGGGGGCAAGCTCTCTTCCAAGCCCTTGGAGATCCTTCACAAGTTGATGAAAGTCACAGCAAAGCAAAAGTTCCTTTCTCCTTTCTTTGGCAGTCAGGCAAACCACTGCAGGCCAATCCCCCAAGCAGCACTTCAGGCTTAGGGATAGTCTCTCCTCAGTTTCTTCTTGGTTCCGCTCCTCAGCAAAGGTTTCTTCTTGTTCCCAAAAGTGATCTAATTTTCCTGGGGTCTGGGTGCCCCTCTTATACCCTGATTCTCTTTGTTCTCTGGAGGCAGAGAAGCCTCTGCCTAGTCCAAAACCAGTTCTGGTCAGTTCTGGAGCACTTTGTTTTTCTGACTCCTTCTTTCCTTTCAGAATGTGGGGCAGAGTGCTCAGCCGCCCGGCAGGAGGTGGAGCCAGCATTGTGGAAGGCAGGCACCGCCCTATTCAGACCCAGGTGCAACTCCTCCCTCCACTCTGGATGCAGATCTTTCTATTCAGCCCTGCGCTGACTCACCCTGTCTCCTGTAGCCACCCCCAGCCCCTGTCACTCAATCTCCAGACAAGGAATACACAACCTAGCAGAGGCAGGCTTGGATAGTTAGGCAAGAAAATACCCATTTTCTAAAAGTGGTATTTTCAAACACAGAATGTTAAAACCAACTTCACTAAAAGATGTATTTTATCATCCTGAGTTCAGGCATACTAAATTCGTTTTTCTACCATGTTCCCGGGGTCAGTTCTGACTATAAGGTGTAATAGTCAGTCTGCCCATTCTGGCCTGTGGGGAGCAGGTAGCCTTGCAATAGTGAAAGACGAAAATGGCTGTAATTCACTATTAGGACATGCCACACACACCAGGGCATGTCCTACCTCATACTTACAATGCACCCTGCCCTAGGGCCTACTTTAGGGGTGACCAACATGCAGTAAAGGGAAGGTTTAGGGACTGGTAAGTGGGTGTACTCACCAAGTCGACATGGCAGCCCTAGGCTGCACACAGGCTCTGCGATGGCAGGCCTGAGACACATTTTACAAGCTGCGTCTGTGGGTGGCACAACCAGCGCTGCAAGCCCACCATTGGCATTGGATTTACAAGCCCTGGGCACACTCAGTGCACGGTACTAGGGACTGACAAGTAAACCAATCATCCAATCATGGAGTCACTAATACATATATCAATTAACGATAGGGAGCACTTGCACTTTGGCACTGATTAGCAGCGGCAAAGTGCCCATGAGCATCTAGTCCAGCAAAAACATATCGGCAACAGTGGAGGCAGTACGGAAAAATGGAAGGGAGACCCACGCCAAGGATGCCAGGTCTAACACCCACTATCCAATCTGAAATGTACCTAAGTACATGACATAACAGTTTAGGGAGAAAGCAGATAGACTGGGGCCCTGATTAGCAGGATCCCAGTCAGACTAGTCAAAAACAGTATCACATGAAGCAAAAAGTGGGGGTAACCATAAGAAGCAGATCCTACTTTCCTACAGTATTGTTCGCGAATAGCAGAATAGGTGTTTTTAGATCAGCCAGGGTTGGAGCATCAATTGAAAAGTAGGACAAATAGCAAATGACATTGTTGAGGTATAGAGAGAAATAGCTGGGCGCCAGGACGTGGCCCTGGCAGACACCTTTATTGATGGTGAATCGTTCTGTAACTTGACCCTGGATTCCCCAGCAAACCTGGGCGAAGTTCCTCTCATGTAAGCGGATCAATAGGCTCAAGAAGAGACTCCTGGGGATACCCATGTCACCCAACACCTGCCTTAACCTACTCCGCGGGACCAGATCAAAAGCAGATTTGAGGTTGACAAAGACAACATACAAGCTACCTCTGCTGACCACAACAATCTTCCAGTAGAGTAGAAGAAAACAGAAGACCTGGCCAATTGTAGATATCTTTTACCTAAAAACCACCTGGAATGGGGTATGATGGCCTTGTCAATGATCCATTCCTCTATCTTGCCCAGGACCAGTCTAGCAAAGATGTTTTGGATACAATCGATCAAACTGATTGACCTCTAGTTGCATGGGCAGGATCTGTCCCCCTTCTTTTATATTGGGATAACCTCCACTCCCCTCCAGGAGTCTGGTACAGGGGCACCGCCAGCAATGGCATTGGACAAGAGGAGGATATATACCGGAACCACTCCTCCCTCTCCTGTAGAAAGATGTCGGCCAGGAAGCCATATAATCCAGGTGCCCAACCTCTGGTAATTGCATCCAGGGCTGAAGATATGTCGGCTAGATCAAAAGGGGGTCAGATGGGATGGTGGAGTCTTCTATAAGTGAAACCCTTGGCATGTTTTCCGGTTCGTTGGAGAAGGGCTTACTGAGTAGAGATTGGAAAAATTAGCTTCCCAAGCCTGGGACGCAATATGGTTTTGCACGGATTGAGCACAAGTAACTCTTCTCCACTTTACAAAGGCCCAAAACCTAGTAGAGTCCTTGGACGCGCAGGCCAATTTCCAGTCCTGCCATCTACCTTCATCCCATTTTTTCTTAGCAAGTGCCTGGGCCCTTTTATACATCTCCCCCTTCCAGGTGTATTTACGCGACATCCTTCGTTTGGCTTACCTTGGCTGGGTGCCTGCGTGAGGTTCTACACTCCTTATTAAACCAACTATTTGGTCTAGGAGGATATTGTAATACGTATACCCCATTTTCCAGACACTTCCACCTGTGCCCCCCACAATCACTACAAAAACGTATACGTACATGTGCTGAGTTCTCTGCAGTCTAGGCAGAGATCTCCACACATAACAAACAGGAGTGACGATGTTAGAGACCTCCCCATCTAAGTTTGCGAATAGTGTAGTATGTGAGTAGTACTATTGTAGTACTGCTAAAGGTAGTACAGAATGCAGTTTGTGAATAGGCCCTATAGCTCTTCTAAATTACCATGTTCTTTTTGTGTAAAAGAGAGGTGTGGCACAAATGCTTGTGTATCGTCTTCAAATTTGTGCAAAGGCATAACTTTTGTGCTGCATATCACATCCGCACGCGTCATGTGGTTGAGGGTCAGCATAGGCAACATTTCGAGTACATTATTGGGGGTCCTTTTAGGAATAACATACACTGCATATTCACTTCATTAGTCTTTGTGCGGAGATTGTTTTCCTATCGCAGGAGCACCTTACGGTCCTTAACACAGTTTAAACAAGATACTATTTTTTAAGCTGCCCTAGCTTTTGGTATTTTTTTGTTGTTGTTCAATGACTTTGAGAAATTTCTAATTTATTAAAGTGTGGTAGTATTTTTTTCTTATTTGACAAGGAATGATCCATCTTGCCACTACACCGGGGTGCGATGTTTAACCTTTTAAGCCAGAGGACTGTTTAAAGCAGTTGATATCAGGTCAGCTCGTGAGTATGTCATACTTTGAAATATGGAATGCTGTGTAATGCATATTCTGCTTCAGAGCCTTGTATCATGTGGCATCTTCTCGTTGCATTTCATTTGTATGCATGGAATTTGAAAAAACTGCGTTTATCATATTCACAGACATGCCTCTTTGGAGGCTGATCACTCTTTACAGTGTACAAAAACCGTATTATTCTCTGCGAGCGTTACTCTCTAGTTGGTATATTTGAAGAGTTCATGATCAACATCGGTTTCATTAAGAGGTTGTATTTAGGGCATATTGCGATTTAAAATCCCTGATGGTTCCATTCTTTAACAAAACGTAGGAGCCAAAACGTGAAACTAAACCTTTGTGTCGTACAGCAAATCTTACCTCAAAAGTGCTCATTCTGACTTTGCCTGTAAATCCGGATGAATGTTTTCCTACAGGAAATACTGATAATGCTGGGTTTGGTACTTAATTGAGGCAGTAGTAGCTTGGAAAAACGGAATCGTCTCAGTAATCGGTGATTGACCCACGATTTGGGCATGTTTTCCCTTCATTCTGTCCACTTTCTTCAGACAAATTCTTCCAGATTAACACGGGCAAAAAAAGCAATGGTGGCTAGCATGTACTGAGAATGGTGAGGAGGACACACGCAAAAAAAGAAAAAAAACACACTTTCCTTGATACGTGCCGCAACGTCCTCCTCTACCGGTCTTCTCACTTCCAGGCAGGCTCCAACTCGGGATGCAACAAATTCCCTTAACCAATCCTGGCGCTGCTCTCATCAGCATGAGAGCATGGCCAGGATTGGAGGGAGTGGCCTCACAGCGCTCTCAAGAGCACTGGAGGCCTGCGCTTTCTCTAACCCAGCTGTCACTAGACAGCTAGGTTAGAGAAGTTTAAAATGCGCCTGTCTGGCTGGCCATCGCAAAACGTTTTAAGGTGCAGAGCTCCCTGCTGCCACTCTGCAGCACCAGCCCGCACCCGTCCTGTCACTCAGTTCGGGACGGGTCGGTTGCTGAAAAATAAAATGATAATAAATAAACTTTATTACCATTTTATTTTTCAGCTCTGGCCTGGGGCTTTTTTTGTGAGGTGACGCTCCTCCGCTCAAACAGAGGAACCTGCCCTCCTATGAAGTCTTGTTTATTTGTTAATGAATTCCATAAGACTTGTAATTTGTACTTAAGAGCTCTTTAGCTGTAAAGTGCAGCTAGTAGATTTTATAGACATTTTTTACAAATAGTTTAAATAGCTTAATTAATCAAGGTAAATTAAACTCCAAAAATGATTGTTTCTAAAAGTTAGAGGTCAGGATGGTAGTGTGGTTGCAATGGCGGCTGGTTATCACTGAAAGTGGTAGGGAGTAATACTTCCCACGAGTTATCCTCATTGTTTTCAAATTTTGCCTTGGGTGCCCTCACACACAAAAATACTGTTAGTAATGGGGTTTGTGGTTGGCTAAGGTGTGCACCCAAGCCATGCAGAGCCCAACACTCTAGTGAGAATAAACTGTACTCACCCTCTGGGAGCTTAGCGCAGAGCAGGCAGGCTTATCTACAGAGGCAATGTGTCAAGTATTTGTGCAACACACACACATAGCAACACAATGAATACACCACAAAAAGACTCCACACAGGTATATAAAAACAGTTATTTGTAGTGTAAAAACAAAAGAGTGAAACGATATTTATGCGATCAATACTTTTCAGGATATGTGCATTCAAAATATGCAGGTTTAAAATAATAATACAGTGCAATAATAAGCTCTGCTCCTGTGAGCTACGTTATGGAAACACTAGTGAGGATGGCACAGAAGCGTTCTCTTTTCTAGTAGCACCAACATTGTACTCCCTCTCAATTCTCATAGAGAAAGCCTCTTCACGGTCCCTCGAGACCGAAATGCAGATAGTTCACACTCAGCCACCCGCGATGTTGCATACACCGACTGAAAAGACCTCACAGATCTGGGGGGGTTACAGTACCTTTGTCGCCAAGAAAAGCCGCTGTGTAGTAAGTCACGCTGTGACTCACTTCGGGGCTGGAGGCAGGGCATGCGGTTTGCAAGGCGCACTGGAGCGTCCGCTCGGAGTGCTGCGGCGTCTGTTCTTGGAGCAGAGTGCTCAGAGGGGCATGGATTGCAGCGCTCGATCGCGGTCCCCGATGCAAGTGGACCTCACAATACAAGCTCCTTCCCAGAGTAGGTTTTAAAAAGGGGAAAACACAAAGAGCTCGATCTCTTCCAATCGGCGGCCGGTGCAGCACTTGCTTGGTGTAGACCACGAGCGAGGAAACACAAAGCTCTTGATCAGGTTATCGTCAAGAGCCCACTGTAGGATGCACAGATTGCGAGGTCTCATGGCAGGAGCTAGCAGATTAGTATTTGATGGCTCAGAGACTTTGCAACAGTGGGGAAGACAACAAGCCCTTTGACATTATAGTTAGTCACAAAGGTAGCGGGCAGCAGGCCAGCACAGCAAGGCAAGTACAAAAGTAGCAGTCCCTCCTGCAGCTCAACGAGCAGCAGGCCAAAACAGCAGAGCAGTTAGCAAAGTGGGAGTCCCTCCTGGCACCACAGCAGTCCTTCTGGCAATGTGCAGATGTAGAGCCAGCGATGTCTTATTACAAGTCTAAAAGTGTCTGATTTTAGTGGTCCAGAGACCCGGTACTTACACCCAAAAGTGCCTTTGAAGTGGACGTAACTTCACAGCAAAGTCTTTGAATTGCACAGGTCCCCTTTCAGTCCAGTCCTGTCTGCCAGGCTAACCCTGGGGAGTTGACCAATGCTTTGTGTGAGGGCAGGACCCTACATATTGAAGTGTACGTGTCAGTCCCTCCCCCTCCCTCTGCCCAGGAAGACCTATCAGTATGCAGATGAGTGTCCTGTGTTTGTAGCTGTCTAGAGGGACTGCAAAAAGTGTAGCTGTCACCCAACCCCAGACGTGTATTGGAGACAGGTTGGAAGGCACACAAAGAGCTAGGAGCAGAGAAATGTCCACTTTCTAAGAGTTTTGTGCAAACAAGGGGTTTGGCCCTACTGGCGGTCAGGTCGGGCCTATACAAATTTTTATACAAAAAAGTACCTAACCACCAATCTATAAGGCTGTTTACTGATTAAACAGACTTAGACCATTTTGTTTCTTCATTTGGTCTAAAGTAATTTATTTTCATCTTTTTTTGCATATTCAAGCATTATTAGAACATGTCCTTCAAAAAGATACACTACCTACAACATTTAACATTTACACAAAAAATTACTCAATTAATTGAACAAACATGTATTACAAAACATACATTAAGTACCAAATGCAACCTAAGACAATTTGGATTCTTATTACAGCCAGTCAGAAATAAACAACAACAGCCATAAAAATGGTTATTTCCACATCTTTAGTATTGGAATCCTATGGGGGCTGTTGTCCACTGGGTACACATATTGGAGGATCTAACGGGGCAAACAAATTTTTAAGCAAATGCTCCAGATAGACAAGTGAAAGTCATTGCTGTGTTATCCCAGGGAAAGTCAACGCCAACGCGTTTCGAGCCCCTCTATCACTCACTGGGTTCTCTTCAGGGCATGTGACTGGATAAGATCTGGAAAAAATCTAGAAACGTTTTACTATGAGGGCTCTCTATCAGTTATTTATTGAATACTACAATTTGATTCCCATATGTAAAGGAGATGTACCTGTATACGTTCTTAATGATACCAATTCGTGTTAAATATATGGTTCAACCTACTGCAACTTCAGGGTAATTGATCTGCAAGATCAAGTAGAGGACGGATTTAAAATCTTGGATTGTTTGAAATATAACAGAAATGTGAGCACAGAGATGTAGCACGACTTACTTTGGGCTGAGTTCTTTTATAAATGAAGCCTTGACAGCGCGTTGTTCGCCTTAGCTGTGAATGATTAGGTAGTTCTTATTTCTCCTTAAAAAGTCAGTTGTTATTGACTTTGTCCTAAAGGAACTAAGACAAAGACAACATTACTATGCTCAGAATGTTCTTAACGAAAGACGGTGAGGCTCATGGCAACTGGGCACAGTCTTTGGACTTACTTCGTCAATCGTTTGTGGGTTAAACCTCTACGGGCGGTGAGCGTTACTGAACGAGGTGAGTTCCTACGTTGCTTGAATTCTCTGAAATTGAAGAAAACGCGCTTCGATTGAAACACTGTATCTACGTTTGTTCAAAGCTTTTGGACACGAATTAGCTACGGCGACGTACTCACGTTAATTCGATTGCCTTCTCTCTCTAATATTTGATGCATATTTTTCCACTAACTCGAAAGCCGGGTTTTACTGCGCTGTTGAGCTTCTCTGCAACTGAAGCAAACACGCTTTTAATGAAACATTGTTACCGCGTTTGTTAATAGCTTTTTCACTCGGATTCACTGCAGTGGTGCACTCACTTGTTTTCGGTTGACTTCTCTCTCTATTGATGAGTGTGATTCTTCCGTTTGTTCAAAGCCGGGTTTCCGTGCCAGAGCCTCTTTATGTTGAATCACCGCATTGCATTGTGGGCATTGTAGTTAAAATTCAGTTTCAATGCGCTTTCTATGAAGAAATATATTTTTGGGTAATAGGCAAGGGTCCAACTCATTTTATTATTCTCGATGTGATGTGGAACTCATGCTCCAGGACTTAAGCAGTACAAATAAATCCATTGAGGACAACTCTTTAAGGGCCATCAGATACTATATTGAAAAAACTTTATTGATCCTATTACGGAAAATAGCTCTTGTCAACATGTTTGGATGGGGTGATGCTCTCCCTATTTCGGACATCTCATTGAGGCCATATACTGTGCTATTGAATTTAAGAATTAAGTATGCCTCTTTTCTCAAGAGTGCTGTTTCGGTTTCCCCACCCCTAGGGTTAGGTTTTATGACACTCAGTACTATCCATTTCAAATCCCTTTCACTGTGGTTCATTTCAACCAAGTGGCTGACCATAGGGGCATTCAGCACTTTCGTTTTGATTCTGGACCGATGTTGTGCCAGTCTTTGTCGTATTCCCTGATTTGTTTTTCCGATGTATAATTTCTGGCAGGGGCATATCACTGCATATATCACATTTTTCGTTTTACAGTTAGAAAAATCTTTCATGGTCCATTTGATGTTATGGTGGATGAATTCCGTACCTTCGATAGTCATGTCACAAACTGAACAGTTGCCACACTTGTGGTGTCCAACAATGGGTTTGAGGTTCCACTGAGCTAGTAGGTCTTTTTGTTTCGTCATTGCGGTGCTCTCCGCCCTTACTATTAGCTGGCCCATGCTGGTGTTCTTTTTTAAGGCAAAAAGCGGCTGTTGTAACGGTTGTTCCATGTTTTGAAGCAGGTGCCAGTTTTTTAGTATAATACTGCGGAACTTGTTTGTGTGGGGTCCAAATGTAGAGACGCAGACCATCTTGTCGTCCTGTTGTTTTTCTTTTTTGGATAATAGACATTCTCAGGGTGTAAAATGTGCTCTTTTCATAGCATGTTTGAGCAAATTTTTGGGGTAGCCGCAATCTCTCAATTGTTCTCGGAAAGCTTCTGCATGTATTGTGTAATCTTCTTGGCGGGTACAATTTAGTCTAATCCTTAACAGTTGTCCATATGGTAAATTGTCTTTCAGGCTTCTTGGGTGAAAGCTTTTGTAATGTAAGAGGGTGTTCCAGTCTGTTGCTTTCTTATGTAAAGTTGTGATGAGAACATTTTGAATATTTTTGACTTCCACATCCAGGAATGTTAAGCTGTTTTGGTCCTTAGTGAGTGTGAATTTGATGTCTGGATGTCTAAAGTTGAGCCACTGAAAGAAGCTGTCCAACTCTTGTTCAGTGCCTTCCCAAAGGCACCAAATATCGTCTATGTAACGATACCACTGTTTCAAGTGTTGCTGATGGGGATTTTTGTTGAAAATTTATTTGTCTTCAAAACGTGCCATATACAGTATGGCCATCTCTGGAGCGAAGGGACAACCCATCGCGGTCCCCTTCGTTTGGATATAAAATGAATCGTCAAACTTGAAGTAGTTTTTCTTTAGGGCTATGGAGGCCAATTTCAGAATGAACTCAGTTGGTACTTGGTGTGGGCGGTTCCTGGATTTAGGATAGTATTCCAGTGCCTCTAGAGCCTCATCTTGCGGAAATTGCGTATATAAAGAGACCACATCTAAGGATACTAGCCACTGCTTGGAAGAATCAAAAGGTATGCCTTCTGTTTTATTTATGAAATCCATGGTGTCCCTTAGGTATGAGGGTACGCAAATTCCGCATTCCGCTTTCTGTTAAAGATTTGACGAAATTGTACCTGCCAAAAAGATTACACAATACATGCAGAAGCTTTCCGAGAACAATTGAGAGATCGCGGCTACCCCAACAAATTGCTCAAACATGCCATGAAAAAGGCACATTTTACACCCCGATAATGTCTATTATCCAAAAAAGAAAAACAACAGGATGACAAACTGGTCTGCGTCTTTACATTTGGACCCCACACAAACAAGTTCCGCAGTATTATACTGAAAAACTGGCACCTGCTTCAAAACATGGAACAACCGTTACAACAGCCGCTTTTTGCCTTAAAAAAGAACACCAGAATAGGCCAGCAAATAGTAAGGGCGGAGATCACCGCAATGACGAAGAAAAAAGACCTACTAGCTCAGTGGTACCTCAAACCCATTGTTGGACACCACAAGTGTAGCAGCTGTTCAGTTTGTGACATGACCATCAAAGGTACGGAATTCGTCCACCATAACATCAAATGGACCATGAAAGACTTTTCTAACTGTAAAACAAAAAACTTGATATATGCAGTGATATGCCCTTGCCAGAAATTATACATCGGAAAAACAAATCAGGAAATACGACAAAGACTGGTACAACATCGGTCCAGAATCAAAACGAAAGTGCTGACTGCCCCTATGGTCAGCCACTTCGTTGAAATGAACCACAGTGAAAGGGATTTGAAATGGACTGTACTGAGTGTCATAAAACCTAACCCTAGGGGTGGGGAAACCGAAACAGCACTCTTGAGAAAAGAGGCATGCTTAATTCTTAAATTCAATTGCACAGTATATGGCATCAATGAGATGTCCGAAATAGGGAGAGCATAACCCCATCCAAACATGTTGACAAGAGCTATTTTCCGTAATAGGATCAATAAAGTTTTTTCAGCATAGTATCTGATGGCCCTTAAGGAGTTGTCCTCAATGTATTTATTTGTACTGCTTAAGTCCTGGAGTATGAGTCCACATCACATCGAGAATAATAAAATGAGTTGGACCCTGGCCTATTACCAAAAAATATATTTCTTCATAGAAAGCGCATTGAAACTGAATTTTAACTACAATGCCCACAATGCAACGCAGTGTTCCAACATACAGAGGCTCTGGCACCGGAAACCCGGCTTCAAACAAACGGAAGAATCACACTCATCAATAGAGAGAGAAGTCAACCGAAAACAAGTGAGTGCACCACTGCAGTGAATCCGAGTGAAAAAGCTATTAACAAACGCGGTAACAATGTTTCATTAAAAGCGCATTTGCTTCAGTTGCAGAGAAGTTCAACAGCGCAGTAAAACCCGGCTTTCGAGTTAGTGGAAAAATGCGCATCAAATATCAGAGAGAGAAGACAATCGAATTAACGTGAGTACGTCGCCACAGCTAATGCGTGTCCAAAAGCTTTGAACAAACGTAGATACAGTGTTTCAATTGAAGCACATTTTCTTCAATTTCAGAGAATTCAAGCAGCGTAGGAACTCACCTCGTTTAGTAACGCTCACCGCCCGTAGAGGTTTAACCCACAAACGACATTTATAAAAGAACTCAGCCCAAAGTAAGTCGTGCTACATCTCTGTGCTCACATTTCTGTTATATTTCAAACAATCCAAGATTTAAAATCCGTCCTCTACTTGATCTTGCAGATCAAATACCCTGAAGTTGTAGTAGGTTGGACCATATATTGAACACAAATTGGTACCAATAAGAACGTATACAGGTACATCTCCTTGACATATGGGAATCAAAGTGCAGTATTCAATAAATAACTGATAGAGAGCCCTCATAGTAAAACGTTTCTGGATTTTTTCCAGATCTTATCCAGTCACATGCCCTGAAGAGAACCCCATGAGTGATAGAGGGGCTCGAAACGCGTCGGCATTGACTTTCCCTGGGATAACACACTAATGACTTTCACTTGTCTATCTGGAGCATTTGCTTAAAAATTTGTTTGCCCCGTTAGATCCTCCAATATGTGTACCCAGTGGACAAAAGCCCCCATAGGTTTCCAATACTAATGATGTGGAAATAACCATTTTTATGGCTGTTGTTGTTTATTTCTGACTGGCTGTAATAAGAATCCAAATTGTCTTAGGTTGCATTTGGTACTTAATGTATGTTTTGTAATACATGTTTGTTCAATTAATTGAGTAATTTTGTGTGTAAATGTTAAATGTTGTAGGTAGTCTGTCTTTTTGAAGGACATGTTCTAATAATGCTTGAATATGCAAAAAAAGATGAAAATAGAAGTAAATAAATTACTTTAGACCAAATGAAGTGACAACATGGTCTAAGTCTGTTTAATCAGTAAACAGCCTCATAGATTGGTGGTTAGGTACTTTTTTGTATAAAAAAAAACACTTTCTAAGAGTGGCACTTCTAAACTAGCAATGCCAAATCCCACTTTACCAGTAAAGAGGATTTGTCATTACCAATCCAAAGATATAAAACATAAAGCAGCTACTCCTCTGCAATCCAGAATTACAGCTTAAAAGTATTTTAAGGAATCCCCAATGTAAACCCATGAGAGAAGCAGGCCTCACAGTAGTGAAAGATTAATTTGGGTGTTTGTCACTACCAGGACATGTAAAACATACAGGTGCATGTCCTACCTTTTACTTACATGGCACCCTGCCCTTATGGCCACTTAGGGCCTACCTTAGTGGTGATTTATATGTAATAAAAGGGGAGGTTAAAGCTTGGCAAGAAATTTTAAATGCCAAGTTGAAGTGGCAGTAAACTGCACACACCGTCCCTGCAACGGCACGCCTGAGGCAGGTTTGAAAGGCTACTTATGAGGGTGGCACAATCAGTGCTGCAGGCCCACTAGTAGCATTTGAAATACAGGCCCTGGATATATAGCATACCACTTTACAAGGGACTTACCAGTAAGTGAAATATGCCAATCAGGTATAAACCAATGTCATCATGTTTAGGAAGAAGCACATGCAATTTAGCACTGGTTATCAGTGGTAAAATGCTCAGAGTCCTAAAGCCAACAACAGAAGAATCAGCAAAACAGGAGGTAAAAGGTCTGGGGAAACACCACCCCAAGGATGCCAGGTTTAACACATACCCCCGCACATTCACTGTTTCTCACTCACAAACACACTTGCATACATTCACAGTTTCACAATCACTGACCCTCACTCACAAGTACTGGGGTACAGAAGCTCTGCATTGAACTCCTACAGGTGTTTTGCTTTAATCGTGTGCAGGTAAACCAGGGCATCTGGACCCTGGTGCAGCTGCACCTGCTGCACCATTGATAGAGGCATTACTGACTCACTCCCACTCCCAATACCCCTCTCACTCACTGAGTCAATTCAATTCAAATCAGCTTTTATCAGTTAAAAAAATAGTACAACCATAAAAGCATTCTAAAAAGAGTAATCCTATTTACAATTCATCATAGACGGTACAATAAAACACATAAGAATTTGTAGATCATTCTATAGATGAATAAACATAATAAGCACAATATAATATTTTATCTATCAAAAGTTAAATGCAAGAGGTGATTTATACATAAAATGCCTAAGTGTAAATATATGTGAGATGTAAAGAACACAGCATCCCTAAGCATCACTAGTCAGTATATATCCTATTTTTTTCATAAAGTACAGACACAAGATGTGAATTAAGTTTTCTTTTTTAATCGCCATTTGAGTATAGACCACAACCGCATTGCAAACTTTCTCGTTTTCTAAATTACAGATAAAATCAAAGGCAATTTTATAAAAGTAAAATTTTTCCTTTAAAAATAATGGGCGTAGAATGTCTTCCTAATATCTCTATAAAAGTCACAAAATAGGATAAAATGTAAGGTTGTCTGGTCCGATTTTCCATCACAGGGGTACTTTGGAAAGTTTTGGTTCCACTTGCCCATGGTTGAAAAGGCTATTAGAAAGTGGATGGCCCCATTCTCAACCTTGTAAGATAGAATCTATGTTTTGTGTTCGTGACCTGGAGTAGGTACCGCTGTGTCCCTGATCCAATGGGCCTGTCACAGTACGCCCTGGTCAACTGTTTCGAGTATGCCTCAACTTCTCTTAACCGTTCTCTTGATTCTATGGCCCAGTTTTTAATTCCTTTTTGCTATATCCAAAGATTTGTGTGAGATTATTAATATCAATATTCTCGGTGCATTCTTTTAAAAGATTATTAGTATACATCAACCAAGGAATTATTTTACCGTACTCAAAGGTGAGGCAATCCTTGATAATTTCCTGCATAAATTTAGTTCCCGCCTTACTCCAGATCCCGTGCCAGACAGTAAGGCCTGCTGCACTGACTGAGTAATTTTAACTCACTCATTTTAATTCACTCTCGCTCGCTTTCACTTATTCTTACTCGCTCTCACTCACTCATTGATTCTCCCTTTTTCACTCTCAAACATTTTGAACTAACACACACTCTCACTCAATCTCATTCCCCCTCAATCACAAACACAATTTCAATCACACATGCACAGAGAAACAAAACTGAATTATATTTTTTACTTACCTTTCTTCCTTTGCTGGCAGCACATATGTTCCATGGCAGCAGCAGAGCAAGACTCCAGTGCTGGACATTGGAACCAGCAAGCCAGGATTCCTAATGAGGAGCAAAACAGAGTAGCTGGGCCAGGTTTAAAAGAAAGACCCACCACAGGCCCTCTTCTAGCTGTTTGATAGGGCTGGAAGCACAGAACTATCAGAAGCTGGGACAGTGCTGGATATCCTACCCCTGCTGCTCTTTGTGATTCCTAATTGGCTACGGGAAGCACTGATGTGCGTCCTGACAGAACCATTTTAGCAGATATACTGTGCTGCCTGAGGCATGTGCAGAATGTCGCCTAAATAAAAAGGATTGAACCTGTGTTAACGCATTGTAGTTGAACAACGCTCCTCACATGCAAATCCAAACATCCACGTACAGGGTACTTTGTTTCTAAACAACACTCTGTAGTTGGATCGTTGCTCAGTCCCGTCCTCCTCCTGTCATCAGGAGCCTGGTGGCACGGCTAAGACGGTTGACCTGTGCACTGCATAGTTCATGTAAACTCGAAAGTCATGTTTGCATGAACATTGCTAATTTAGATTATTACAATGTGGGATGAGGTTCTGTGAATTATATGGCGGCTCACAAGTGGCTGGGCTATGCCCTTAAGCCCCTGAAGAGGAGCCCCACCCTTTGTGGTTCTCAGAAGCCTGTAAAAATGGATTCCTAATGTGGCAAAATCTTTTAAATATATAAATCATAGCACGTGTATTCATGTTGAGAATAGAAGCAGCATGCTTACATCACTGTCAAAAATGGGTTGTTAGAGGATATTGGAATCCTACTTATGAAACGTTTGAATGACCCTGTCCTATGTTCATCTTTCATAAATAAGCAAAAAAAAGGAAGATAAATTAAAAAATAGACCAATGGGAATGGGGAAGAAAGCAAGAAAAGTGATGCCCTTCCATGGAACACTGAAAGCAAAAGAACAAAATAGTTCACTTATGTCAGCAGTGGAAGGATACAACTCTTGCAAACTTGGTCAGACCAAAATGCTTCTTGGAGAGAAGAAACAGAAGAAAATGAAGGAAAGCCTTTGAATAAGGAGCAGGAAACTGAGATAAAGAAGAAAACAATTGAATCATGAGCATAGGCTGTACACAAGGCCCACTCTGTGTCTATATTGGATACAGCGTGTTTGTTGCAAGTTTGCGCTCTTGCCCGGTAGCTCCTCAGCACCAAAGAAAAGGATGTTGAGGAGCTAAGGCCAAGCTAAGAGAGCAACAATGTGATTTTAACATTTTAGCATAGAGTCCCTTGTACTATATGTTTTCATGATTTAAAAAAATCATGGCCATTTAGAAAGGAGTCCAAAAGTTATGCCCTTCTCTAAAGTCATGGAACTCTCAAGTGGCTTGTAGTATTGTTATTCCATAAATCAATGTGGGTCCAATGTTGGCTGAGAGGAAAGGCCATTTTTTTGCAGCTGACATATCAATTTATGTGGATTTGTTATTCTGAAATGAACCATTCATTAGTTAGCTTGTGATTTGTGTTAGGTTGAAGTGTTTACAACTGTAATTGTAGAGTCGCAGATGGATGGTGTATTTAAAATGTGAAGACAAGTGCAGCTGCTTTCTCCCCTGTGCAGGAATCCAGCTTTCCACGACAAAAGCATAAAAACAGGCCATAGTCATTAACTGTTCCATTGAAGCAAACAATCTGAAATGTCATTGAAAGGTCACATGAAGGGAATCTTAAGAGAGTCCTTTGTTTTATTACCTAATAGTTGTTTTTTCTCGGATGCTTTAAGACTCTTTCTGGTGCTATAGAGTAGAGCACTGAGAGGACAATATGTAAGTATGAAAAGCTGTTACAAGCTACTTCAGGAATAATATATGGTTTACCATAATTAAATTATGGTTCAGAAATGATATAGAAAATATGTTAGGAAGAACTGTGTAGAATGTCCAATAATTGAATGGAAGCGATAACATAAAAAACAACGAGACCGAAGGTGGATTACACATGTCACCAGAACTCAGAGATGGCTATGTTGGATCATAATACACGTTAACTATTATATGTTTTATAGTACATGTTTATTGAAGGCAGTGATACTAAATACTGGCCTTTTACCAAGGGCTGGACTGAAAGGTCGCACATTGTTTGCCTTCTTAGATGTACTGAGAAAAGGACAACTCTCTCCAATAGCGACATTGCTGGGTAACTATGGGGCCAATTTAGTTCCTGGCAAACAGCCCGTTGTTCCGTCAGGACGATTGAGTAAGTTATCCCGTCACCCTGATGGATGGACTGCCCGCTGTTGTAATATTATGTGACATAATGTGCTCGTTCCAACTCGTGCCTTGTTTATTCCTGAAGTTGCCCCGTGCTGGGAGACTGAACGAAAGGCGAGGATTCCAGCTGACTCAGTCAGTTGTGCGAGGAATCCGAGCCGGCTGGTCGCTGCTGGTCCTGGGTGAACCTGTTACCAGATAAAACCCCTTTTACTATCACGTCCTGCCTCCGCCACCTCTTACCACACCCGCCAGATGTATAAATGACCGCAAAGCTGGCAGTCATTTATAAATCATTGCCAGGAACTGCCATCACAGAGGATCCTGTCATTGCATTTCGCAGTTTGGTGCAGGAGTCCGTCAACATGACGGCTCCCTGCAACAAACAATTTTCTTTTTTCTTTTCAAAAACAAAATCCCGAAACTGGAAGGTCATACAGACTGCACTGACTGACTGGGTTGCTTTAGCCCTGTGGGTTAACACAAAATCTGCCACTACCACCCCTGAGGGGAATGCAGCAGCAGAGTTTCCAAGACAGATATGGAGGCAATTTTCTCAAGTCAGGCAAGAAAGCACACATTTTTCAGTGTAACAGATTACTTCCAGACAGATACTTTACTTGCAGTTGGACAAATCTGGAATTTTCAAGGGTAAACTAGTCATTCATTAATGATGAGGGCATTGCCAGTGTTAATAAAATTAGCAGCATCCCACTTTCCAGTTTTTCAGCTAATTGAAGCTCTTCCGTTCCTAGAGTTCCACTCACCAAACAACTTTGAGTTCCTTTGTATGGTGATCTCTCCTGCTGTACCTTTGCTTCAGTCATTGCCTGGACAGTTCTTCTCTCTAATCATCAAAGGAAATCTCCTGCCTTGAGATACTATTTTATCCAGGACTCCTGTGAGGCATAGACTGCTGTTCTTAATAGAAATGTTACACAGAATTCTTTCCAAATCCAAACCTTCCACACTTGCCAGTCGTCTGGAACTCCACTTTCCATTTATAGCTATTGAGTGGTCAGTTCTTTGAAGTAGCAAATGGGAAGCTCAGCTTCCCAGATGGTGTCAATGAAGTGTGATCTTAGACAAAAATGGTATGCCTTTGAAATGTACTCGGATAATTTTCCACATCATGTTTTTCATATTCCCAAACTAGTAGAAGTGTTGCCGATAAGACACATCTAACTTCAATACTGGCCTTCTAAATTACCTAGCAAATGAAAATGTGTTGTACCACTTTTTTAACAAACGTTACAGATTTAAAGTTTAATTGTGTTTTACATATCAGTGTTTGGAATGGGTAAATACGCTGTCAATGAATACAATATGTGCAGGCCCAACAACGGCAATACCAGTTTATACATTGTCAATGTATGCCATAACCTGTGCCTGCATAACTATGTCAATACCCATAAATGCAATGTCACTGTAAGCCCTAATCTATGCCCACCCAACATTGTTGATACAGGCAGTAATGATGTCAATGTATGCCATAACCCATGCATTAACGACAATGTTGTTACTGGTAGAAACAATGTTGATGTACGCCATGGCCTAGGCAAGCATGACTGTATCAATATCAGTAAAGACAATGTTAATGTACGCTTTGACAACTGTGCGCACAATGTTGATAATGTCAATGTGCCATTACCAGTGACTGTCATATTATTTTCCAGAGTTCCAACAAACTCATGCCATTGCCCTTGGAGTTACCGAAGGTGACCTCCCCATCAACACCGAGTCAGAGATATGTGGTCAAACTGGGCCTGTGACCCGCACCCATGCCTATTGAGTGACAGGTCACAGGTGGGGGCCTCTCTTTACCAAAGACAAACGCACACCCAGGGAAAACCCTGATCTATCCCATAGATAGATAGTTGCACCACAAGCAGGTCTGAGGAAATTGGCCCCAATAAAACAAGTTTGGACAAAGGCTCGCGTTCCCCAAAAATACCACAAAGCCAGATATCACATGTAGATAGTAACACTCAGCCAGTCAGGACACAACATGCACACCGCATGTAGTGACCACGTGCTCCTCATGTCGGACATCTGGACACATACACACTGGCCCACACTAGCTCTCCCTGAGTTTTTTTTTAACATAAGTAATATTTAATTGCCATACATAAACCCAATCCCCCATCGCTCACGGCCTTCGACCAGGTGCGGCAAGGGGTTGGGTGCAGGTCCTAGCCTAAGGCCAGGCCCTGTAGCCAACCCCCTAACGGCAGCCAACGCCACACTGCACAGGGCCTTTGGTTGTGCATGGTGGGGGTTGGCTATAGGGCCTGGCTTGCGACCAACCCCCGTATGTAGCCAACCCCATGGAAAAATGTATTGGGAAAACGTGTTTGGGACGCCCCCCCCCTTTTTTCTAGGCACCTGCTTGACGGATCACTCTGACACCTTATGTGCACAAACTAGTCAAAAAGTATCTGTATGTATATATATATATATGTGTGTACCACCTTAATTTGTAAACTCAATGCGTGTAATAGCATCCTGGCTGCGAACAGTGCCCATTCCAGAGCTCTCAAGTGGAGTATACCATAAGGGGAATTTTTGAGAGCCTGTAGAAACTGCTCTGAAGACACGGAATGTGAAGAACAGGTAAATGAAATGTACAAAAGGTTCAGACGATGAGGATATCCAATAACTGTATTGGAAGATGCACGGATGAGAGCAACTAAACAAAAGAGAGAAAATCTTTTGATGCCTAAAAAATCTTCGAAAATGACAGAACCTAATAGGGAAGAAACTAGATTCATTACTGATTTCAATGTGTTAAATAGAGCAATCAAACAAGCAATAGGAAATCACTGGAAGACACTCAGGAAAGATGAAGAACTCAAGCATCTAACATCTGAACATATCAATATCACATATAGAAAGATACCATCGCTGGTAGATCTGCTAGCTCAGAGCTACTTCACAAAAAGAGGTGGACAGAAAGGAAATTGGTTAATGAATAGTGGCTTCTTCAAGTGCCAGAAATGCAAGGCGTGCCGCTATGGGAGAAATAGGGTGGACATCAGAACCCTACAAGGCACGAAAAAGAAGATCAAAGAAAGGATCCTATGTGAAACCACACACGTAGTGTACATCTTAGAATGTGGATGTGGTAAACAATATATATCAGCAGCACAGTCAACAAGTTAAAGCTGCGCATACTACAACATATAAGAGCAATAGTGAATAAATACTTTACATACGTGATGGCTAAACACATTTGGAAAGACCATGGAGGCAATTTGGAGAATAACTTTTCATTTTCTGGCATAGAACATATCCAGATCAAGATCAGAGGAGGAGATCAAGAAGCAGCTTTGAGAAGAACAGAATCGAAATGGATTATCATGATAGGAACTGAGATTCCATGGGGTCTCAATGCCGATGCTGAGTTATATACATATCTATGATGCTTTGGGACAGCGGGCAACTGATAAGAGTCCTTCAAATAATTAATTGTTGACAGGGCTGGATGTTATGATAATATGTGTATTAGAATTTTAACATTTTGCCATCATTTTTCATAGAGGTTGAGATCAAGATGTATTTATATTTGGGTTGTGCAATTTAAGGATTAGTACTTTTGCACTTTAATATCTGTGCAATCTCAGGGTAAAAACTCCACACTTTAACATATGTGCAATGTAAGGATAATCACTTTACACTTTATAATTCATCATCATTTACAGAGGCTGGCATCTAGATGTACTTGTATTTGGGTTGTGCAATTTAAGGATTAGTACTTTTGCACTTTAATATCTGTGCAATCTCAGGGTAAAAACTCCACACTTTAACATATGTGCAATGTAAGGAAAAGCACTTTGCACTTTATAAATCTATATATGTCCTACTGCACTTTCCTGCATAGTTTGCACATTTAAGGTTAGGAGCTATGACCCAAGTGATGATATATATGTACAAGTATGTTTTTGTTACCACTATTGCAATCATAGCTGTGATAAAGCAAGTGGGATGAATAAGACGCACATGCTAGGTCAGGGTGTTGTATATTTCCTAGGGTGTCCATAAACGGGCTTTCCAGATTCATGTCCTTATATAGGCACATTTCACCTTGCCCTTATATAGGCATAAAATCCTAGACCTTATTTAGGCATAACCCATGCACTCCAAATACAGGCATGGATTCCGACATCCGTCCACCCTAGCCTCACAACGAGTTCATGAAAAAAACAGACCCTTAGGCTGCGGGAGTTTCCCTTGCCCAGGACTATTGATTTCTTGAAGGACTCATATATTATGCATGAACCATTATTCCTTAGGGGTTCATTCATGGCGTCTTTCGCTGCCCAACTCACGTCAATGCTAACATTTTCAGGTATAAATATACCTTCCCAAACCCCTGTAAATCAGAGGAGACCTCGACTTCAGAGGAGCCCGATTCTCGGCCGGACGCACTGAGAAGACGCTGTCATTCCTGCACGCAGAGAGTCCAGCTTCCAGTGATCTAACTTCCCTTGCGGGGTGTTGGAGTTCGAGTCTGGGAAAGAGATTCCTACCTCTCTCATTCTTCAGGTATGGAGCAGACTAGAACCTAGAGGGACTCTTGGCATACTGGACTCTTGGCATACTAAGCTTAACATACTCTTAGTATACTCTAGTCAGGATTACATCACCTACTTCTACTTCTCCCTACACCTAGGATAGGTTAGGAACACTGGGGTAGAACTAGGCTAGAAACGCATCGTATGAAGTACTCGCATTTTTAGGCTGTGTCATTTTATGTAAATGCATATATGCTGAAAAGATAATGCTAACGCAGTATTATTTATTTCTACTGCTCACTCTGTACATTATTTATCTCGCATACTGTCTTGTGATCGTAACAGCACATTTTACTTACAACAGAAACAAGACTGTTCAATAAATCCTTTATTGAAACGCCCGTCTGTTATTTCTGTGTAACTTTGAGAGTAACTAGACATGCACGACTGAGCTGAGTGAAATAGTTATCTATTGTTTCTACGACTCTGGGACACGTCCTGATTCTGTAAGGGAAACACAGTGGTCATGTTTTGCGGCTGCCAGAAACTACTCCCTTCTTGTCGTCAAGAAGTTTCTAGTGGCCTCTGAGCTAGCTGGCACAAGTAATTAAGTTTAATATACTCGATAGGGACATACCGACCTTAGTCCTATGTCAAACCTATAGGATATATTATTCCAATGCGCAGAGCCTATTAGGGAAATAGGAGCTACACTACATGGCGCCCAACGTTTGGCAAGGCGGTAATTCAACGTTAGATACTGAGTAACTCAGCCGTGCTTCGTCTTTTTCTCTCAGAGACCCCTACCCATATACTCCTAAAGACGTCTGGAGTGGGCAGGGTTAAGTATCCACTACGGCTACATAGGGTAGTACCCTATATATTAGCTGTTTGGTTAGCTCAACGTTGAAGGATACAGTGTTCCACAATATTGTGCACCTTATCTTTGTTTCCTTGAAACTTGTTTTTCATTTTGCAAAAAAAAAAAAAATGACTGAAGACGCCGGAGACGGTGTAACTGTGGCTGATCCAGCCCTACCAGCACTTTTTAACAATACAGGTTTAAATGAAACCGAGGAGGGTGTCATCGACATCGCTCCAAACTTAAGAAGAGCCATTACTCTAAAACTTATAAAACATGGCCTATCACCGAGAGGAGGTAGAGCAGTTTTCGTGATAGAGGCACATGAATCCTTTCAGACAGAGGTATTCTATTCATGGGTAATATTTCCTGAATCCAATTCAGTAACTCACACATTTCACTTCTACAAAGAAGATGAACTACCAGAGGAATACATTCCTTTCGAGGATATTGAAATTCCATTAACATACCAAGAGCATCAGCTCTGGTTTAAAGGCGCCCTAAAACATCACAAAAACATAACCAGGCTCGGTCCACTAGGTAGACCAGGAGCAACATGGCTGATTCTAGCCGGCTATACACCTCATCCCGACATCGAAATAATGTCAGATGAGGAACTACTTACTCAACTCACAGAGTTAATAAAAATCTACAGACAATTAGTTCAATATGTCATACGGACTTTTACAGTCCAACCACCATTAACAATTCCAAATCAAACCCCCCACCAGGGGAATACTTTAAAAATTACTCCACAGACTCTATACGCAGTCATGGGTAAAATGCCCACTAAGCGGGAGCAAATTCCATTTTGGATAGCTCAAACAATTACTCAAATCGAAGCAGTATTTCCAAATACTAGCCCACATGAGAAACACAGAATCCTAACCATTAGTTTACCAATGGGGATCACACCACAACTGGAAGACTGCACCACTTGGGGCTCAGTCTTTGCTGCCATCTATACTAAAACACATGGTATTCCATCGATTGCGGTAATACCTGATGTCCTAAAACAAATTCAAAACGAATATGGGGCAGAGCCTGCTTTAAATTTAGGTATGAAATTACTGAAAAATTTCGACCAGGTCTCAACAATAATATTATCTAATATTAAAGGGGAGGCAGCAGCAGTGGCGATCCGACAAAAATTAAGGGAATTTGATGTTACAGAACATCAAACAGAGCTACCCAGAATAATAGAACAATCTTATGCAGAATTAGGCAGAGATAGTTTGGGTGGAAGACCAGTGAAGCCGAAACTATCTGAAAGTCCTGAGAAGGACTCAATTAAACAAACTCCTACATCTTCTAAAAAGAAGTGGGAGTCTACTAAACAAAATTCAAATGAGAAAGGTTCTCAATCTCGAGGTAGGTCTCCTCGAAAGGAGCCCTCAGAAAGGAGGTATAACCTCAGGAATAGGGATAATTTGAGAAAACCTGATAGGTATCAAGATACTGATACACGTTCCTCTCGTCCCTTTCAGGTCTCATCACAGACTTCGGAAAGAAGAGGACGAACAGAACGTAGAGAAGAACGCGTGAAATCGAAAGACGACAAACACGCTCCAAAAATTAAAGAAAAACCTCAATTCTCCAAAAGAAAGTAGCAGGTCTGAAAGTAAGACATGCCGAGAATACTGAGAACACAATTCAAGAACGGAGAATGGGCTCAGACAATGCTGGACAGTGCAGCAGAAGTCACAATAGCTCGCCAGAACCTGAAGGAACTTCTGGAGATAGTGGACTTGAATGAGTACATTACAGTAGAGACTGTAGATACCAGGGTTAGTACTCCACAAAAGTTATTTGACATAACACTCCGGATGGAGGGAGACAAACCTAGACAGGTTAAAGCACTCTTTTGGGAAAGACTATCAAAGGGTTATGACATACTTCTAGCAGAAAAGGACTGGCCACCACAATTTGTCAGGGAGTGCCCACACGGCGAGGACATTATTATGCCTGCCTTCTCCAATCACATACCAATTCACCTAAAATATACATATGCCAGAAAATGGGCAGTGGCCCAGGCTCCAGCATTATATAAAAATCATGTAGGATGGGATGAGGACTCACCTCACCATAAAATAAATCTGAAACATGAACCAACTGCACAAAGGCAGTATCCTATTAAGCAAGAAGCTAAAAAACAGGTCAGGGAGATCTTAGATCAACTTGAATATCAAGGGGTGATTGAAACATGCACCTCCTCAATGAACAATCCTTTGTTTCCTGTCTCCAAACCAGACAATACATATCGTCTAGTTTTGGACTACAGACATTTAAACACTTGTTCTAAAACTTTTGCAGTGCAAAATGCACATAGCACAGCATTAATGAATAACATTGTGCGTAAAAAATACAAAACAACATTAGACATCTCAAATGGTTTCTTTTGTCAAAATATAGCACCTGAAAGTAGGTACTTAACGGCATTCTCCATAATGGGGACCCAGCGTCACTTTTGTCGACTCCCACAAGGGTTCAAAAACAGCCCAGGTTTATTCTCAGCGAGGGTAACGGAGTTACTACAAATCTATGACAACGAGGCATTTTCCTATGTCGATGACATCTATCTGACAGACGATGACTTGGACAAACACTTGAACAGGGTGAGCACCATTATATTGGGATTCGCCTCTGAGGGCTACAAGTTCAACTTTAAAAGTCCCGAATTGCCCATCTCAATGTCCTATTTTTGGGATATGAGCTTTCAAGTGAAGGCAAGAGCTTGGCAGCTAACTTTCTAGAGAAATGTGCGCTGCTCCAACCTCCAAAGACGCTAAAAAACTAACAATCCATTCTGGGTTTCCTAAATTTTGGAAGAACATACATACTAAACTATGCAGAAAGGGTTAAACCTCTCTACGCATGAATTAAACCTGATTTTTCAATCAAAAACTGGACAAACGAACACACAGAAATTTTGCTTTCACTCCAGGCTAACATGTTAGCAACAAATCACTTACAAACACGCGTAAGTCAAAGAAATTTGGTGATTCGAATAATTTCGGGTCAATGTGGATTCACCTACTTAACCTTCAATGAGGGTGAAAAAGTACCAATCGCGTACAAATCACATTTGTACACACAAGCGGAAATGCAATTCAGTTCTACTGAAAAAATTCTAACAGCAGTTCAAACAGCTGTAGCAAAAGAAAGAGCCTTAGCCCAAGGGAAACGCATAATTGTCGTAACCCCGGTACCAGCTTTAGAAGCGGTCACAAAGCAAGCATTCCAAATGCTAAAGCACTACATCCGAGATGGATACAATGGGTTAATTCTCTTGCTGCACCTGATGTTGAATATGTTTTTGATCCAGATTTAAAAACACAAGCATTTCTCCAATATGAACAAGAATGTCCTCTGCCCACTGAGATTCTGCCTCTCGATCAGTATGAATTCATAATTTACACTGACGGATACGCACAGCCCGCAACAGGGAGTAAGCAAGCTTACAGTGCAGCATGTGCTATCGTTAAAGGTCGCATGCGAAATGGCATCTTCAGACCTATGGTCACAAAAACTCAATCACTAGGTGATTGTACAGCTCAGCGAGCTGAACTACAGGCATTCAAACTGGCACTTGAGAGTACGGATCGAGAATTCCTCACATTAATCGTGTGCGATTCCTTTTACTGTGTTCAGTCGTATAATGACTATATACGAACCTGGCTTGAAAATGGTTTCAAAGATGCGAAAGGTGTCACAATAAAGCACAAACTGCTTTGGGAACAAGTAGTTCAGTTGAAACACGAACTACCAAAGGCTCACGTGATTCACACACTGAGTCATCAGCGTGATGGCGTTCACGTTGCAGGAATTCATTGGCTGACGAAGCCGCAAAGGGGGCTGTTCAGACGGCTTCCGTAGCTGCGATCACTTGTTCAAAAACAAAAATAGACGGTGAGATAATGTTAGCTGTCAATGCTTCGAGCAAAGGCAGCAGTGCAGCGTTACCAAAAAGTTTCCACTCAAGTACTCTTATGTAATTGATGCGAACAACGTTCCTTTTGCTCGAATCCCTGGAGTGGGGGATAGGGTAATTCCAAACATGGAACGAAGAGCAGCCTTAATTTATGAAACACATTTGGGGGAGGGTCTGTCACATCAAGGGATCTCAAACACAATTTTGAAATTAAAAGAGATGTACTGGTGGCCTGGAATGAATACAGTAATAATCAATAGGAGCTAACTATATGAGTAGAAAAAAACTCTGATGATGTATGTCTGAAAAACAATTCTGTTTTGTATGAAGGCCCTCACCCACCAACCTAGTTGGTGGCATGCTTCATCATCGGGCCCCACCCGATGGTACCGAATGTGCCTCGGGTGTGCTGCGACGTCTGCTTACAGCAGAGCGGATTTTGTAAAGTGAGTGTGCAGTGATGGCAGTGGTGAATATAAAAATAAAAACTGTCCAACGAGTCCCAAAGTCCACATGGGAAATTTATTCATGGGCTCATGGCAGTGTTTAAAAACAAGGCTACGGATGTTATCTGGGGGTAATTATTGCCCTTACATCCAGTGAGGTCAACTAGTTTCAGCCAGGCCTTATGGTAAAACTGGCTTTCATCAGGACCGGTATGTGTATGGTGAGTTAAAAGGAGTCTACAGAATATACAGGCTCCTATGTGCCGCACGCGCTATGGTGCGAGAAGTGTAAGAGGATGGTTTCCTCTATAGTCGTACCTAATAAAAAGAGACGAACAAACATAGAGAACAAACAAACATCCAGAGTAAGAAGTATGGTAAGGCACCGTAAAGATCACAGTGACTTGGTATCATAGTGCCTTAAGTCGGAGTAATGCGATCCGTGTCGGCATGTGAAGGTCAATTGTCGTAGTTGTAATTATGCGTTACGTGCTAGTCAATTTCAATAAATAGTGGCATCGAATGCATGCAAGCACGGGAAACTAAGCGGCTTACTCTTATGGTCTAAGAGACTGACTCCATGAGTCCCCGGCGGGGGTTCGACTTTCAGTCACACTCTAATCGAAGTTAGAAAGAGAAAATTAGTGGGGGGCCCCTTAGCGGTCAGTCAAATATGTTTCAAATTGAAACAGCAGTTTCTCCTATTATATTACTTACTTCGTCACAGTCCAGAACCCACAGCACCACCTACTTGGTCGTTACGGGAACTCCGTCGATGTTTGCACTGGTTTTGGCGGGGTTTAAATACCTGTCGGGTGCTGCAGCTGCATTCACTTTCCTGCCCGCTACGATTAGCGTCATTCTGAGACCGCAGCTGATGTCGATCGTCTCTTCAATGCGACTAGGGGCTGGAGGGAAAATGAAAGCAACAGACTACACGAAAGTCTCCCCAGCGTGACTAGCGTCTGGGGAGAAAAATAGAAACAAACAACAGACTGCACTCGTGTGTGGTCTCGTCAGTGACTGCTTTATGAAGTATGATGGTGGTTCCATATAACAATGTATTAAAAAGGCAGAATATTAAATTAGAAAAGAATAATACATGGCTAATTAGTCTGTAGAGGCTCAGTGTAGGGGGTAAATAGGGGTAAAGGGGTGAAAAACAGACTGGTGAGAAACATGAAGTATAGTCTCATGCAGACTGTATAAGCCCTCTCCCCAGGTACGCGGTGATCTGGCCCACTTAATTCTGGGGACAAAATACACAGATGGACACTGTTTCAGATCTTATATCTTGATATGAGTCAGATCATTTATTGTCCATATAGGGGGCTATATGAATGGCCCTATATTCACAGACCTGGAGGAGAGACTGCACTTAACTGTCTCAATTATTAAGGCTATTCCAAGGAATATTGTCATTCAATCCTTGGGTGTGGGTCAAAAGGCGGTATATCCAACGCTGTTCTTTTGAGAGAATGAGTTTGTCATTATTGATGTTAAAGAATGGTATGTGTTCTATTATTGTCCATGATATATCATTCGGAGTGTATCCTTTTTCCAGATAATGATCCATCAGTTTGCTGTTTGATTTTCTACACCGGATGGTGCTACGGTGCTCCACAATTCTTGTCCTTACTTTCCTAGTGGTCATGCCGATATAACGGAGTTTACATGGGCATTCAGTTAAATATATTACGTTTGTGGTGTTACAATTCGTGTGTTTCAGTTGATGCCATTTTTTACCCGGTTCCAGGTCGAGTGTTTTACTGGGTTGTGTAAGGTGGCATACACTACAATTACCACAAGGGTAATGACCGGTCACATTAGGTAAACCCCATGCATTGAGGACAGTGTTATCAACGGTGTTCTGTTTCTTAGGGCGGGTGGATACCAGACGGTCTTTTAGGCTGCTGGCCTTCTTGTATGCAAAAGAGGTGGATCCCATTCTCTGGGTCCTGTATTGAGAATTCTCCAGTTTTTACGTATTATTTTGGCAACCTTATTTGATACTACGTTGTACGTAGTAACACAGGTAAGCGGTGTTGATGTGGTAGGTCGTACTGGATCTTCAAGGAGGGCTTCCCTGTTCTGGTTACTGAGCACGTTTCTTGGTGGTTTCAATAATTTTATTGGGATACCCTCGTTCCTGTAATTTTAGTGCGAGGTCTGTTTATTGCCTCTGGAAATCTGCAGTTGAACTGCAGTTCCGTCGTATGCGGAGAAACTGTCCAAATGGTAGGTTCTCCCTGAGGGGACGTGGATGAAAGCTTTCAAATTGTAACAGCGAATTTCTTGCTGTAGGTTTGTAATAAGTGGAGGTCTTGAGAATTCCAGCCTCTGCTTCAATAATGAGGTCCAAAAAGGTTATATTTTGGGCATTGGCTGTACTCGTGAACCGTAAATAGGGGTCACGTTCATTGAGCCAAAGAAGAAAAGTAGTTAATGACTCCATGGTGCCGGTCCATATCATCAGGATGTCGTCGATATAACGACGCCAAAAGCAGATGTTGTTAGTATAGGGGTTCGTGGTTGGTAAGATATGGGTCTTTTCAAAGTGGTAGACATATAGTCCCGCCACACTTGGAGCAAAAACACTGCCCATTGAAGTACCATTTGTTTGGAGATACAATTCACCCTCAAATTCAAAATAGTTCTCTTTAAGGGCCAGTGTGGCACATTGGAGGATGAAACCTCTAGGAGTCGTATAATCCCAGGTCGTCTCCATCATCATATCGTGGAGGACCTTCAGAGTGGCATCTTGAGGGAGGCTAGTATATAAACTTTCAATGTCTAACCCAACCAGAAGTTGTGTTGTGGGATCAAAATTCATATCTTTAATGAGAGACAACAGATGTTTAGTGTCTCTGATATAAGTGGACGCTTTCTGAGTTATTGGGTTCAAGAAAAATCGCAGTATCTTGAAAGGGGTTCTAGAAGAGAGTTAATTCCAGAGACAATTGGTCGTCCAGGTGGCGGTCTAGTCTCCTTATGAATTTTTGGTACCGTGTAGAAGTAGGGGATTTTAACAGTCTTGGTGCAGAGATAGTCTTCCTCCTGTTTGGAGATGTCTTGATGGCTTTCTGCTCTTTCAACCAATAGGGCAATGGTGGTTTGTAGGGTGCTCGTTGGATCAACCTCAAGACGTCTATAATTGCGTCCGTCACTGAGCAGTCTACGGCATTCAGAGTTATAGTCCTCTTTATTCTGAATAACCACTCCACCCCCTTTGTCCGCAGGTTTGATGATTATATTGGCGTTGTTCTGTAGTCTGCGTACTGCCTCCCTCTCTTCTCTTGAGAGATTGTTGAAAGTATTAGGTTGATTCAAATTTTCAACCTCATTGTAGACTGCCTGTTCAACGGCACTGATTTCCACCGGGACTGCCGATGGTGGGGGAATAAACGTTAATTTTGTTCGTAAACCCGTTTCATTAATATTGGTTGTGTAGTCTAAGAGAGGGTTTTCTCAAAGAAGGCTTTGAGCTTGAGTTTGCGGAAAAAATCCGCTAGCTCTAAATGAAGATTAAATTTGTCCAATCGTGCGGTTGGAACAAACGAAAGTCCTTTGTTAAGGACATATTCCTCAGCAGAGGTAAGGGGGTGGATGACAAATTAAAGACCAGGGTCACTGGTTTTGGTTGTACATGAGATGTTATTGCCGGGCCCCGCTCGGTCCCGGTTGGGGGTCTCTTCCTCTGTTCCTTGTGTTGGCACTGACTGGTCCGCCTTCTTCCTCCCAGTGGACTTGTTGTTGATTCCTTCTGCGTCCCCTGGCTCTTCGGCCTTGCCCTAAAAAAGGCGGGCTCTGATGGTATGGAAAAAATGGTTGGGGTGCTTGGTGGTATTGAGGGGGCCACTCAAAATAGGGGTTCTGTGGTAAATGTGGATAAGGTACCGGCCCAAAGTTTTGGCCTTGATGCTGTGCAGTACCCCATGGTTGTGTCCATCGGGGTGTTCGTCCTCTTCCTTTTTGTTTATAGGAGCCATTGCTTGAGCCACTGGAGATAGAAGTGTTGTCTCCTGAGGTATCCGATGATCTGTCCGGTTGTTCCAAGGCTGTATAGTTATCATCGGAGTAGGGATATACCTTGGTGTAATTAAATCTTTTAGGTCTTTCTGAAATTTCGAGATTTTTGCTTGTGTAAGGTATTCCTTATATTCCGCAATCTCTTTGTTGGATTCTTCTAACTTCTTTTTAAAAGAGGTAATAGTGGTTTTAAAGTGACTCTCTGTAGCTTGGATTTCAATAATCATAGCATCCGAGAGTTGTTTGGCTGTCCTGATTATTAGTACCAGCCAGTCTCTAGTGCAGTGCCAGGCAATCTGCGCCCAGTCCTTCCTGAAGGAAGCATCCTCCAGGAAGATCCTGGGCGCATTAGTTACCAGGAGGCCTTTAGGTGCAGTATTAGTTCGTAAGTACTCTGTAAGGATAACTCCATGTAAAATTGCGCGAATTCTATTGCGCTTCTTTTCAGTTAGTGCTTCCCAGTCTGTAGTCTGAGCTATAGTTTGTGATATATTAATATCTGCCTGGAACGGGGGGTCAGCGAGCAACTCGCTTACATCAGTATCAGTAAAAGTCAGGCCTGCGTGTTCCGCCATGGTGACAGAAATTAAATGTGTTTATTTCTCTCACAGCTGTGCGCTGCTACATCAATAAATATCAAAAGGAGAGAGAGGAATAAAATAGACTAGTTCATTTCCCCAGGGAATTATAGTAATAATCAATAGGAGCTAACTATATGAGTAGAAAAAAACTCTGATGATGTATGTCTGAAAAACAATTCTGTTTTGTATGAAGGCCCTCACCCACCAACCTAGTTGGTGGCATGCTTCATCATCGGGCCCCAGCCGATGGTACCGAATGTGCCTCGGGTGTGCTGCGACGTCTGCTTACAGCGGAGCGGATTTTGTAAAGTGAGTGTGCAGTGATGGCAGTGGTGAATATAAAAATAAAAACTGTCCAACGAGTCCCAAGGTCCACAGGGGAAATGTATTCATGGGCTCATGGCAGTGTTTAAAAACAAGGCTACGGATGTTATCTGGGGGTAATTATTGCCCCTTACATCCAGTGAGGTCAACTAGTTTCAGCCAGGCCTTCTGGTAAAACTGGCTTTCATCAGGACCGGTATGTGTATGGTGAGTTAAAAGGAGTCTACAGAATATACAGGCTCCTATGTGCCGCACGCGCTATGGTGCGAGAAGTGTAAGAGGATGGTTTCCTCTATAGTCGTACCTAATAAAAAGAGACGAACAAACATAGAGAACAAACAAACATCCAGAGTAAGAAGTATGCTAAGGCACCGTAAAGATCACAGTGACTTGGTATCATAGTGCCTTAAGTCGGAGTAATGCGATCCGTGTCGGCATGTGAAGGTCAATTGTCGTAGTTGTAATTATGCGTTACCGTGCTAGTCAATTTCAATAAATAGTGGCATCGAATGCATGCAAGCACGGGAAACTAAGCGGCTTACTCTTATGGTCTAAGAGACTGACTCCATGAGTCTCCGGCGGGGGTTCGACTTTCAGTCACACTCTAATCGAAGTTAGAAAGAGAAAATTAGTGGGGGCCCCTTAGCGGTCACTCAAATATGTTTCAAATTGAAACAGCAGTTTCTCCTATTATATTACTTACTTCGTCACAGTCCAGAACCCACAGCACCACCTACTTGGTCGTTACGGGAACTCCGTCGATGTTTGCACTGGTTTTGGCGGGGTTTAAATACCTGTCGGGTGCTGCAGCTGCATTCACTTTCCTGCCCGCTACGATTAGCGTCATTCTGAGACCGCAGCTGATGTCGATCGTCTCTTCAATGCGACTAGCGTCTGGAGGGAAAATGAAAGCAACAGACTACACGAAAGTCTCCCCAGCTTGACTAGCGTCTGGGGAGAAAAAATAGAAACACACAACAGACTGCACTCGTGTGTGGTCTCGTCAGTGACTGCTTTATGAAGTATGATGGTGGTTCCATATAACAATGTATTAAAAAGGCAGAATATTAAATTAGAAAAGAATAATACATGGCTAATTAGTCTGTAGAGGCTCAGTGTAGGGGGTAAATAGGGGTAAAGGGGGTGAAAAACAGACTGGTGAGAAACATGAAGTATAGTCTCATGCAGACTGTATAAGCCCTCTCCCCAGGTACGCGGTGATCTGGCCCACTTAATTCAGGGGACAAAATACACAGATGGACACTGTTTCAGATCTTATATCTTGATATGAGTCAGATCATTTATTGTCCATATAGGGGGCTATATGAATGGCCCTATATTCACAGACCTGGAGGAGAGACTGCACTTAACTGTCTCAATTATTAAGGCTAT
This sequence comes from Calotriton arnoldi, assembly GCA_963921515.1. Lineage (NCBI taxonomy): Eukaryota > Metazoa > Chordata > Amphibia > Caudata > Salamandridae > Calotriton > Calotriton arnoldi. The sequence continues at coordinate 777,105 of CAWUFW010002910.1, read as the reverse complement.
TCCAAGGAATATTGTCATTCAATCCTTGGGTGTGGGTCGAAAGGCGGTATATCCAACGCTGTTCTTTTGAGAGAATGAGTTTGTCATTATTGATGTTAAAGAATGGTATGTGTTCTATTATTGTCCATGATATATCGTTCGGAGTGTGTCCTTTTTCCAGATAATGATCCATCAGTTTGCTGTTTGATTTTCTACACCGGATGGTGCTACGGTGCTCCACAATTCTTGTCCTTACTTTCCTAGTGGTCATGCCGATATAACGGAGTTTACATGGGCATTCAATTAAATATATTACGTTTGTGGTGTTACAATTCGTGTGTTTCAGTTGATGCCATTTTTACCCGGTTCCAGGTCGAGTGTTTTACTGGGTTGTGTAAGGTGGCATACACTACAATTACCACAAGGGTAATGACCGGTCACATTAGGTAAACCCCATGCATTGAGGACAGTGTTATCAACGGTGTTCTGTTTCTTAGGGCGGGTGGATACCAGACGGTCTTTTAGGCTGCTGGCCTTCTTGTATGCAAAAGAGGTGGATCCCATTCTCTGGGTCCTGTATTGAGAATTCTCCAGTTTTTACGTATTATTTTGGCAACCTTATTTGATACTACGTTGTACGTAGTAACACAGGTAAGCGGTGTTGATGTGGTAGGTCGTACTGGATCTTCAAGGAGGGCTTCCCTGTTCTGGTTACGAGCACGTTTCTTGGTGGTTTCAATAATTTTATTGGGATACCCTCGTTCCTGTAATTTTAGTGCGAGGTCTGTTTATTGCCTCTTGAAATCTGCAGTTGAACTGCAGTTCCGTCGTATGCGGAGAAACTGTCCAAATGGTAGGTTCTCCCTGAGGGGACGTGGATGAAAGCTTTCAAATTGTAACAGCGAATTTCTTGCTGTAGGTTTGTAATAAGTGGAGGTCTTGAGAATTCCAGCCTCTGCTTCAATAATGAGGTCCAAAAAGGTTATATTTTGGGCATTGGCTGTACTCGTGAACCGTAAATAGGGGTCACGTTCATTGAGCCAAAGAAGAAAAGTAGTTAATGACTCCATGGTGCCGGTCCATATCATCAGGATGTCGTCGATATAACGACGCCAAAAGCAGATGTTGTTAGTATAGGGGTTCGTGGTTGGTAAGATATGGGTCTTTTCAAAGTGGTAGACATATAGTCCCGCCACACTTGGAGCAAAAACACTGCCCATTGAAGTACCATTTGTTTGGAGATACAATTCACCCTCAAATTCAAAATAGTTCTCTTTAAGGGCCAGTGTGGCACATTGGAGGATGAAACCTCTAGGAGTCGTATAATCCCAGGTCGTCTCCATCATCATATCGTGGAGGACCTTCAGAGTGGCATCTTGAGGGAGGCTAGTATATAAACTTTCAATGTCTAACCCAACCAGAAGTTGTGTTGTGGGATCAAAATTCATATCTTTAATGAGAGACAACAGATGTTTAGTGTCTCTGATATAAGTGGACGCTTTCTGAGTTATTGGGTTCAAGAAAAAATCGCAGTATCTTGAAAGGGGTTCTAGAAGAGAGTTAATTCCAGAGACAATTGGTCGTCCAGGTGGCGGTCTAGTCTCCTTATGAATTTTTGGTACCGTGTAGAAGTAGGGGATTTTAACAGTCTTGGTGCAGAGATAGTCTTCCTCCTGTTTGGAGATGTCTTGATGGCTTTCTGCTCTTTCAACCAATAGGGCAATGGTGGTTTGTAGGGTGCTCGTTGGATCAACCTCAAGACGTCTATAATTGCGTCCGTCACTGAGCAGTCTACGGCATTCAGAGTTATAGTCCTCTTTATTCTGAATAACCACTCCACCCCCTTTGTCCGCAGGTTTGATGATTATATTGGCGTTGTTCTGTAGTCTGCGTACTGCCTCCCTCTCTTCTCTTGAGAGATTGTTGAAAGTATTAGGTTGATTCAAATTTTCAACCTCATTGTAGACTGCCTGTTCAACGGCACTGATTTCCACCGGGACTGCCGATGGTGGGGGAATAAACGTTAATTTTGTTCGTAAACCCGTTTCATTAATATTGGTTGTGTAGTCTAAGAGAGGGGTTTTCTCAAAGAAGGCTTTGAGCTTGAGTTTGCGGAAAAAATCCGCTAGCTCTAAATGAAGATTAAATTTGTCCAATCGTGCGGTTGGAACAAACGAAAGTCCTTTGTTAAGGACATATTCCTCAGCAGAGGTAAGGGGGGTGGATGACAAATTAAAGACCAGGGTCACTGGTTTTGGTTGTACATGAGATGTTATTGCCGGGCCCCGCTCGGTCCCGGTTGGGGGTCTCTTCCTCTGTTCCTTGTGTTGGCACTGACTGGTCCGCCTTCTTCCTCCCAGTGGACTTGTTGTTGATTCCTTCTGCGTCCCCTGGCTCTTCGGCCTTGCCCTAAAAAAGGCGGGCTCTGATGGTATGGAAAAAATGGTTGGGGTGCTTGGTGGTATTGAGGGGGCCACTCAAAATAGGGGTTCTGTGGTAAATGTGGATAAGGTACCGGCCCAAAGTTTTGGCCTTGATGCTGTGCAGTACCCCATGGTTGTGTCCATCGGGGTGTTCGTCCTCTTCCTTTTTGTTTATAGGAGCCATTGCTTGAGCCACTGGAGATAGAAGTGTTGTCTCCTGAGGTATCCGATGATCTGTCCGGTTGTTCCAAGGCTGTATAGTTATCATCGGAGTAGGGATATACCTTGGTGTAATTAAATCTTTTTAGGTCTTTCTGAAATTTCGAGATTTTTGCTTGTGTAAGGTATTCCTTATATTCCGCAATCTCTTTGTTGGATTCTTCTAACTTCTTTTTAAAAGAGGTAATAGTGGTTTTAAAGTGACTCTCTGTAGCTTGGATTTCAATAATCATAGCATCCGAGAGTTGTTTGGCTGTCCTGATTATTAGTACCAGCCAGTCTCTAGTGCAGTGCCAGGCAATCTGCGCCCAGTCCTTCCTGAAGGAAGCATCCTCCAGGAAGATCCTGGGCGCATTAGTTACCAGGAGGCCTTTAGGTGCAGTATTAGTTCGTAAGTACTCTGTAAGGATAACTCCATGTAAAATTGCGCGAATTCTATTGCGCTTCTTTTCAGTTAGTGCTTCCCAGTCTGTAGTCTGAGCTATAGTTTGTGATATATTAATATCTGCCTGGAACGGGGGTCAGCGAGCAACTCGCTTACATCAGTATCAGTAAAAGTCAGGCCTGCGTGTTCCGCCATGGTGACAGAAATTAAATGTGTTTATTTCTCTCACAGCTGTGCGCTGCTACATCAATAAATATCAAAAGGAGAGAGAGGAATAAAATAGACTAGTTCATTTCCCCAGGGAATTATAGTAATAATCAATAGGAGCTAACTATATGAGTAGAAAAAAACTCTGATGATGTATGTCTGAAAAACAATTCTGTTTTGTATGAAGGCCCTCACCCACCAACCTAGTTGGTGGCATGCTTCATCATCGGGCCCCAGCCGATGGTACCGAATGTGCCTCGGGTGTGCTGCGACGTCTGCTTACAGCGGAGCGGATTTTGTAAAGTGAGTGTGCAGTGATGGCAGTGGTGAATATAAAAATAAAAACTGTCCAACGAGTCCCAAGGTCCACAGGGGAAATGTATTCATGGGCTCATGGCAGTGTTTAAAAACAAGGCTACGGATGTTATCTGGGGGTAATTATTGCCCCTTACATCCAGTGAGGTCAACTAGTTTCAGCCAGGCCTTCTGGTAAAACTGGCTTTCATCAGGACCGGTATGTGTATGGTGAGTTAAAAGGAGTCTACAGAATATACAGGCTCCTATGTGCCGCACGCGCTATGGTGCGAGAAGTGTAAGAGGATGGTTTCCTCTATAGTCGTACCTAATAAAAAGAGACGAACAAACATAGAGAACAAACAAACATCCAGAGTAAGAAGTATGCTAAGGCACCGTAAAGATCACAGTGACTTGGTATCATAGTGCCTTAAGTCGGAGTAATGCGATCCGTGTCGGCATGTGAAGGTCAATTGTCGTAGTTGTAATTATGCGTTACCGTGCTAGTCAATTTCAATAAATAGTGGCATCGAATGCATGCAAGCACGGGAAACTAAGCGGCTTACTCTTATGGTCTAAGAGACTGACTCCATGAGTCTCCGGCGGGGGTTCGACTTTCAGTCACACTCTAATCGAAGTTAGAAAGAGAAAATTAGTGGGGGCCCCTTAGCGGTCACTCAAATATGTTTCAAATTGAAACAGCAGTTTCTCCTATTATATTACTTACTTCGTCACAGTCCAGAACCCACAGCACCACCTACTTGGTCGTTACGGGAACTCCGTCGATGTTTGCACTGGTTTTGGCGGGGTTTAAATACCTGTCGGGTGCTGCAGCTGCATTCACTTTCCTGCCCGCTACGATTAGCGTCATTCTGAGACCGCAGCTGATGTCGATCGTCTCTTCAATGCGACTAGCGTCTGGAGGGAAAATGAAAGCAACAGACTACACGAAAGTCTCCCCAGCTTGACTAGCGTCTGGGGAGAAAAATAGAAACACACAACAGACTGCACTCGTGTGTGGTCTCGTCAGTGACTGCTTTATGAAGTATGATGGTGGTTCCATATAACAATGTATTAAAAAGGCAGAATATTAAATTAGAAAAGAATAATACATGGCTAATTAGTCTGTAGAGGCTCAGTGTAGGGGGTAAATAGGGGTAAAGGGGGTGAAAAACAGACTGGTGAGAAACATGAAGTATAGTCTCATGCAGACTGTATAAGCCCTCTCCCCAGGTACGCGGTGATCTGGCCCACTTAATTCAGGGGACAAAATACACAGATGGACACTGTTTCAGATCTTATATCTTGATATGAGTCAGATCATTTATTGTCCATATAGGGGGCTATATGAATGGCCCTATATTCACAGACCTGGAGGAGAGACTGCACTTAACTGTCTCAATTATTAAGGCTATTCCAAGGAATATTGTCATTCAATCCTTGGGTGTGGGTCGAAAGGCGGTATATCCAACGCTGTTCTTTTGAGAGAATGAGTTTGTCATTATTGATGTTAAAGAATGGTATGTGTTCTATTATTGTCCATGATATATCGTTCGGAGTGTGTCCTTTTTCCAGATAATGATCCATCAGTTTGCTGTTTGATTTTCTACACCGGATGGTGCTACGGTGCTCCACAATTCTTGTCCTTACTTTCCTAGTGGTCATGCCGATATAACGGAGTTTACATGGGCATTCAATTAAATATATTACGTTTGTGGTGTTACAATTCGTGTGTTTCAGTTGATGCCATTTTTTACCCGGTTCCAGGTCGAGTGTTTTACTGGGTTGTGTAAGGTGGCATACACTACAATTACCACAAGGGTAATGACCGGTCACATTAGGTAAACCCCATGCATTGAGGACAGTGTTATCAACGGTGTTCTGTTTCTTAGGGCGGGTGGATACCAGACGGTCTTTTAGGCTGCTGGCCTTCTTGTATGCAAAAAGAGGTGGATCCCATTCTCTGGGTCCTGTATTGAGAATTCTCCAGTTTTTACGTATTATTTTGGCAACCTTATTTGATACTACGTTGTACGTAGTAACACAGGTAAGCGGTGTTGATGTGGTAGGTCGTACTGGATCTTCAAGGAGGGCTTCCCTGTTCTGGTTACGAGCACGTTTCTTGGTGGTTTCAATAATTTTATTGGGATACCCTCGTTCCTGTAATTTTAGTGCGAGGTCTGTTGATTGCCTCTGGAAATCTGCAGTTGAACTGCAGTTCCGTCGTATGCGGAGAAACTGTCCAAATGGTAGGTTCTCCCTGAGGGGACGTGGATGAAAGCTTTCAAATTGTAACAGCGAATTTCTTGCTGTAGGTTTGTAATAAGTGGAGGTCTTGAGAATTCCAGCCTCTGCTTCAATAATGAGGTCCAAAAAGGTTATATTTTGGGCATTGGCTGTACTCGTGAACCGTAAATAGGGGTCATGTTCATTGAGCCAAAGAAGAAAAGTAGTTAATGACTCCATGGTGCCGGTCCATATCATCAGGATGTCGTCGATATAACGACGCCAAAAGCAGATGTTGTTAGTATAGGGGTTCGTGGTTGGTAAGATATGGGTCTTTTCAAAGGGGTAGACATATAGTCCCGCCGCACTTGGAGCAAAAACACTGCCCATTGAAGTACCATTTGTTTGGAGATACAATTCACCCTCAAATTCAAAATAGTTCTCTTTAAGGGCCAGTGTGGCACATTGAAGGATGAAACCTCTAGGAGTCGTATAATCCCAGGTCGTCTCCATCATCATATCGTGGAAGACCTTCAGAGTGGCATCTTGAGGGAGGCTAGTATATAAACTTTCAATGTCTAACCCAACCAGAAGTTGTGTTGTGGGATCAAAATTCATATCTTTAATGAGAGACAACAGATGTTTAGTGTCTCTGATATAAGTGGACGCTTTCTGAGTTATTGGGTTCAAGAAAAAATCGCAGTATCTTGAAAGGGGTTCTAGAAGAGAGTTAATTCCAGAGACAATTGGTCGTCCAGGTGGCGGTCTAGTCTCCTTATGAATTTTTGGTACCGTGTAGAAGTAGGGGATTTTAACAGTCTTGGTGCAGAGATAGTCTGCCTCCTGTTTGGAGATGTCTTGATGGCTTTCTGCTCTTTCAACCAGGGAAGCCCTCCTTGAAGATCCAGTACGACCTACCACATCAACACCGCTTACCTGTGTTACTACGTACAACGTAGTATCAAATAAGGTTGCCAAAATAATACGTAAAAACTGGAGAATTCTCAATACAGGACCCAGAGAATGGGATCCACCTCTTTTTGCATACAAGAAGGCCAGCAGCCTAAAAGACCGTCTGGTATCCACCCGCCCTAAGAAACAGAACACCGTTGATAACACTGTCCTCAATGCATGGGGTTTACCTAATGTGACCGGTCATTACCCTTGTGGTAATTGTAGTGTATGCCACCTTACACAACCCAGTAAAACACTCGACCTGGAACCGGGTAAAAAATGGCATCAACTGAAACACACGAATTGTAACACCACAAACGTAATATATTTAATTGAATGCCCATGTAAACTCCGTTATATCGGCATGACCACAGGAAAGTAAGGACAAGAATTGTGGAGCACCGTAGCACCATCCGGTGTAGAAAATCAAACAGCAAACTGATGGATCATTATCTGGAAAAAGGACACACTCCGAACGATATATCATGGACAATAATAGAACACATACCATTCTTTAACATCAATAATGACAAACTCATTCTCTCAAAAGAACAGCGTTGGATATACCGCCTTTTGACCCACACCCAAGGATTGAATGACAATATTCCTTGGAATAGCCTTAATAATTGAGACAGTTAAGTGCAGTCTCTCCTCCAGGTTTGTGAATATAGGGCCATTCATATAGCCCCCTATATGGACAATAAATGATCTGACTCATATCAAGATATAAGATCTGAAACAGTGTCCATCTGTGTATTTTGTCCCCAGAATTAAGTGGGCCAGATCACCGCGTACCTGGGGAGAGGGCTTATACAGTCTGCATGAGACTATACTTCATGTTTCTCACCAGTCTGTTTTTCACCCCCTTTACCCCTATTTACCCCCTACACTGAGCCTCTACAGACTAATTAGCCATGTATTATTCTTTTCTAATTTAATATTCTGCCTTTTTAATACATTGTTATATGGAACCACCATCATACTTCATAAAGCAGTCACTGACGAGACCACACACGAGTGCAGTCTGTTGTTTGTTTCTATTTTTTCTCCCCAGACGCTAGTCACGCTGGGGAGACTTTCGTGTAGTCTGTTGCTTTCATTTTCCCTCCAGACGCTAGTCGCATTGAAGAGACGATCGACATCAGCTGCGGTCTCAGAATGACGCTAATCGTAGCGGGCAGGAAAGTGAATGCAGCTGCAGCACCCGACAGGTATTTAAACCCCGCCAAAACCAGTGCAAACATCGATGGAGTTCCCGTAACGACCAAGTAGGTGGTGCTGTGGGTTCTGGACTGTGACGAAGTAAGTAATATAATAGGAGAAACTGCTGTTCCAATTTGAAACATATTTGAGTGACCGCTAAGGGGCCCCCCACTAATTTTCTCTTTCTAACTTCGATTAGAGTGTGACTGAAAGTCGAACCCCGCCGGGACTCATGGAGTCAGTCTCTTAGACCATAAGAGTAAGCTGCTTAGTTTCCGTGCTTGCATGCATTCGATGCCACTATTTATTGAAATTGACTAGCACGGTAGCACGCATAATTACAACTACGACAATTGACCTTCACATGCCGACACGGATCGCATTACTCCGACTTAAGGCACTATGATACCAAGTCAATGTGATCTTTACGGTGCCTTACCATACTTCTTACTCTGGATGTTTGTTTGTTCTCTATGTTTGTTCGTCTCTTTTATTAGGTACGACTATAGAGGAAACCATCCTCTTACACTTCTCGCACCATAGCGCGTGCGGCACATAGGAGCCTGTATATTCTGTAGACTCCCTTTAACTCACCATACACATACCGGTCCTGATGAAAGCCAGTTTTACCAGAAGGCCTGGCTGAAACTAGTTGACCTCACTGGATGTAAGGGGCAATAATTACCCCCAGATAACATCCGTAGCCTTGTTTTTAAACACTGCCATGAGCCCATGAATACATTTCCCCTGTGGACCTTGGGACTCGTTGGACAGTTTTTATTTTTATATTCACCACTGCCATCACTGCACACTCACTTTACAAAATCCGCTCCGCTGTAAGCAGACGTCGCAGCACACCCGAGGCACATTCGGTACCATCGGGTGGGGCCCGATGATGATGAGCATGCCACCAACTAGGTTGGTGGGTGAGAGCCTTCATACAAAACAGAATTGTTTTTCAGACATACATCATCAGAGTTTTTTTCTACTCATATAGTTAGCTCCTATTGATTATTACTATAATTCCCTGGGGAAATGAACTAGTCTATTTTATTCCTCTCTCTCCTTTTGATATTTATTATTACTGGAATGAATACACACATTCAAATATTCATCAACAACTGCTTAGACTGTACATTACAGCGAGAGAGCCACCAGATACCATGCTGCGAATGCGGCAGCCCAGTACAGACACCACTGTTAGACAGTATTAGGCTATCTACTCGCCTGCGTCCCACTGGACAAAGGCATTCCCACAAATACTGAATCTAGGTTCCTATGGTTATGGCCTCAGCGCTCGGCTGACGCTCGAACTGTTATAAAAGATTTGCGAGTCTTTATCGGCACATACGCAATAGGCACGCTACATTCTGACCAGGGTCCTGCGTTTAGCTTTAGGGCTTACAAGGAGGCCATGGCCAGTCTGGGCGTTGCATTGCGGTACTCCTCTCCATTCCATCCTGAGGGAAATTCTGTTGTGGAAAGGAAAAACCGGGACATAAAGCAGTCTATAACAGCTAGGGTATTAGGTTCGGGTGATGGGTGGGTCAAACACCTCAATAGCGTACAGCGCGCTCTCAACAATTTGCCAAGAAGTTCTCTAGGGGGGGTCACTCCATATGAGGTCCTATTTGGGACAAGAATGTGGGTTCCAGACTTAGAACACGTAGGCACAGTGATGGAAAATAAACTATTTGATATCAAAGATCGTTTGGCTGTTTTACAGGATCTTAACAAATTAAGAACGAAACAAAGCAACGTATCCCTACAGCCAACCACCACTGGGGAAATATCGGCGGTCCCAGCAAGGCCTGTCTGGATTCCGAAAGTTGGGGATCTAGTCAGAGAAAAATTGCGGACAAGAAGGAATTTGGACCTTCTTACAGACAACCGGTACCTGTTCTAGCTGTTCAAGGAACAAGGACAGTACTTCTGCCGCCCCTTGCTGGAAGAAAGGAGAAAAGATTTGTGTCCATCGACCTGATCAAACCACAGTATGTGGCCAATACTAAGCAGTAGGCCTCGTGGACTCCGACCTAGTAGCAGATGCACTCCTCTCGCTACTATTCAAGAGGTTCAGACTGAAAGACTGATCACGATCGAGAATTCAGCTGTAACAAACGAAGGACTAAGCAACCAAGCTATGGAACTCATCCCTCTTGACAACCAAATAACAGTTCGTCCAAATACACCTGTCTACACCAACGTGACACGTGAAGAACTGTCTCCTGTGATTTCAACAAATCCTGATGCAATTCCAACAATTGACAGAACTGCTTCTGGCTATTTCATTGACTTTGATACGTTCTCAGAAGATCCAAGTGAACCTGAAGCGGCGCCAGCATCATTCAAACTCAAGCAGCAAGTACAAGACTTTATTCACTTTCTGAAAAAGACTTATCTGGTTTCGCCATGGATTGAACTCTGGATTACATCTGGACTTTTTGTTTTTCTGCTCTGGCTAGCTTTGGTAATAACAGTAAGCGTACTTATAAGAGGCAGATACATCCATGTGAACAGTGAAGGAAAAGACGTAAACGTACTTTTGAAACCTCATAAATCTTCCCATCGTGAAGCAAGAGACTTGTCATCAGTGAACGTCACAGCTGTTCCTATGCACGATGGTATAGTGTGGGACAAAACAGATTATGAAATTTTTGGACCAACGGAACAATTGAACATTCCACATTTGTTTAAAATTTCACTAAGTGATTTAATTACGTCCAGTACCTATTCAGATGATTGGGACTTTGAGACTGTGACTGACATAATGTTTGATCTAGAAAAATCTGCTGCATTTTCTAAAAATGAATATTTAGATGGTTCATCAGACTATGAAGAACTGTATTGTTATAACCACTATGGTCATCATTATTTGCATAAAACTGCATATCCAAGAAATGTGTTTATGTTTAACCAATGGGAACATTGTCCTACACCACCACAAGGTAGTTCAAAAACTTTTGCTAGTAAGTTTCCATATTTTTCAGGATACAATACATCTGACCCAGAAACGTTTTACTATAGAAATATAAACAAAACAGGTCTGAAAACTATGTTAACAAATACGAAACAGATTTACTCTGCAGCATTTATTGCCCAACTGTCTACACAGGGTTTCGACTTATGGAAAGACACAATTGAGACAAAAACTGTCTGGGGTAGTAAAGATTGGCAAGTACAGGGTATAGAAGCTTTGTTTAGAGCCTGTATCATCCCTGAACAAATACTGTTTTTGAATTAAACCGTCCAACAAACATCTTGTCTTGGATTAGCCAAGATCAAATCACCTTCTGTGCCAACACCTGCCAGTGATAATAATACAAAGGCAGTGGTGACAGTTGACAATATACTACAACTCAACAGATCTGATCCAAATTGGAAGAAATGGTTGATCTGGCCCCTAGACACAAACAACTGTCAGGAAAGGTTCTTGAACAAAACTCAGGGCTTTACTATACGTAGGCCAGACCCAAGATATGTCCAGAGACAACATCCGGGGGTAGTAACAACATATAGTGTAGGAAAATTATGCCTCGATTGGCTGCATAAATCTACACTACAGGATGTGAAACAACACTTATCCTTACTTACAGGAGACGCAGATCTTAGGGAATTCTTGCTTGGACCAAGAAAACCGCGTCAAAACGTTTCATATATGCCGGCATTTATGCTGCTTATAATGAAGCATGGAAAGTGTCACAGATAGAGGCCGCAGAACGAATACGTGAACTTGATCGTATTAATTTAGAGAAAACACTCTCTGTGGTCGACAATGGGTTAACAACTTTGTCCTCCAGAATATATTCATTGGATGGCATTGTATCCTCTGCTATCGACATTCTAGAACAAGATTTGGCTATGTTACAACAAGGTCAATCCCAATTACGTTCTATAGTGTTATTGAGCTGGACGCTGCAATCTTTGCGAGGCGGGCTATGTGCCTTGGCGTTTCATCAACACGTCGTCTCTGTTTGCAGAATACAATCTCACTGATAAACAGATCGAATTGGCACAAAGAGGAGCAAGGTATACAGTGCTAAGCATTGAAAAACTGGAGAAGTTACCATTCACAGTGGCAGAAAAACCAGCTACAGAATGGGTTATTCATGGCAAAATAACATTACCTGTGACTACTTTTCAGTTTCAGTATTGCCTCAGACAAGTGCAAGCAGGCAAATATGAAAGGTTGGGTAAGGAATACATTAAGACATCTTGGGATTTACCGTATACACATAGATGTTGGAGTGGGGATCGTGAAGTGTTTCTAAGCGGTACCAACTGTAAACATGCACTGACCGGTTCACTTATGTGTCAGGACATTTCTTTACACGGGGCTTGTAATGGTTCTGTGGCGAATTTGTCTTGCCATCAGCGGGGTACACCAGCTGCTGTGGTTAATCCAACGTTTGGACAACTTTCTAACGGGAGTTACCTCATGTTGAATGATCAGAGTTGCTGCGGAATGTTGCCAGGCATCCCATATCTAGTAACGGTCAACTCCAGGGTCACTTGCTGTATGCAAGTATTGTTTCCCCAATCGACACAGTCAGGGAGTCGCCGCTATGGCCTTCGCTGAACGTCTCCTTTATAAGATTTGATACTTTGAGCAGAATGAAAGCCATGCTTTTACAGCAAACAGTGCCTTTGACCTCGGCCAAAGAAACCTATGATCTACAAGTAGCAAGGACTTCGGCTGAGATACAGACTTTAATACGTACAAACTGCCCTATACATTTCATAGAAATGATATCGCGTATCTTTAACATGTCAGATACGACCGGAATTGTACATGTATTTAAGAGCATTTGCTCCGGTCTATTAGCACCTTTCCAGGCAATACTTGGAATTATCCCCAACTTTGCACATTCGGTGTTTGGTAGCATACCATTAATTCTCGCACTTGTTGCCGGAATTTTATTCATCCTTCTGCTATTGCGCTATGGCCAGCCTATTCACAGACATCACTCCGAGCGAAATGGAGAAAGCTCTCCTTGAAAGAAAGTGCCATGAGCGAATAGTACAGCTATTGGGCATGACTCGTCTACGGGACCTTAATACAACTTGGTTCCTGTCATTTAGACCAATCTGGCAAGATTGCATCTTACCTGTTCTACGATGCCTGCTATGCGGTGAAGAATGCGTGTTGGACGCTTGTCTAACATATCCATCAGCCCCGCCAAAGGATGTCGATACTTTGCTGGTACCGATAACGGCCCATGCTTTGTGTTGTCCCCAGAGGCTACCAATCCTGATGTCAGCATTCATTGAGATCTCATAGACGCTTCCGGCAGCTGCTGAGGTACGAGAGACAACTCCAGGCACACAGGTAACAACGGACGCGAACATTGCTGCGGCGACCTATGCTGAGAGCGATGCTTCACATTTTTGTGCGGTCAATCTCTTACACGAGGTGTTTCAACTTACACCAAAGACAGTGGATGATGTTTTGTCTATTGAAATAGATGATCTCATGTTTACACCAGACCCGTAAACTGACTCTGATTCAGCATACTGTGTTCCAGAGATGCAGTAACAATTTGGCCTTCATTTTTCAAAAACTTGGAACTCTACCAAATTTGAACTTTTGTCCCATTTTTTCGAATGAAAATGGCACTTCAATCTGCTTAAAGTAGAACTAGCCTTATAATACGGACTTGGCAGTACTTCCAGGGACACTTAGTCATCTTGTGTGTCTAGAACAGTTCATTTAATTTTTATGACAGGAAATAACTTTGATTTGGAACAAACTTATCGATCATTTTCGTCATATGTAAATATTGCTTTTATATTTCATCCCTATTGCATTTATTCCGAACTTTTATGCTGGAAATGAAAAACATTGCTTAAATGATGTACAGAAACCTTTGCATTTTTAATATGTCTTTTAATGCTTTTAGGATATGTTTTTATATGCAGTACTCCATTTTAATGTTTTAGCATTTTATATGTTTAGCATTTTAGTGTTATCGTACACACGAAAGAGGAGTGGGTGTTGTATATTTCCTAGGGTGTCCATAAACGGGCTTTCCAGATTCATGTCCTTATATAGGCACAATTCGCCTTGCCCTTATATAGGCATAAAATCCTAGACCGTATTTAGGCATAACCCATGCACTCCAAATACAGGCATGGATTCCGACATCCGTCCACCCTAGCCTCACAACGAGTTCATGAAAAAAACAGACCCTTAGGCTGCGGGAGTTTCCCTTGCCCAGGACTATTGATTTCTTGAAGGACTCATATATTATGCATGAACCATTATTCCTTAGGGGTTCATTCATGACGTCTTTCGCTGCCCAACTCACGTCAATGCTAACATTTTCAGGTATAAATATACCTTCCCAAACCCCTGTAAATCAGAGGAGACCTCGACTTCAGAGGAGCCCGATTCCCCGCCGGACGCACTGAGAAGACGCTGTCATTCCTGCACGCAGAGAGTCCAGCTTCCAGTGATCTAACTTCCCTTGCGGGGTGTTGGAGTTCGAGTCTGGGAAAGAGATTCCTACCTCTCTCATTCTTCAGGTATGGAGCAGACTAGAACCTAGAGGGACTCTTGGCATACTGGACTCTTGGCATACTAAGCTTAACATACTCTTAGTATACTCTAGTCAGGATTACATCACCTACTTCTACTTCTCCCTACACCTAGGATAGGTTAGGAACACTGGGGTAGAACTAGGCTAGAAACGTATCGTATGAAGTACTCGCATTTTTAGGCTGTGTCATTTTATGTAAATGCATATATGCTGAAAAGATAATGCTAACGCAGTATTATTTATTTCTACTGCTCACTCTGTACATTATTTATCTCGCATACTGTCTTGTGATCGTAACAGCACATTTTACTTACAACAGAAACAAGACTGTTCAATAAATCCTTTATTGAAACGCCCGTCTGTTATTTCTGTGTAACTTTGAGAGTAACTAGACATGCACGACTGAGCTGAGTGAAATAGTTATCTATTGTTTCTACGACTCTGGGACACGTCCTGATTCTGTAAGGGAAACACAGTGGTCATGTTTTGCGGCTGCCAGAAACTACTCCCTTCTTGTCGTCAAGAAGTTTCTAGTGGCCTCTGAGCTAGCTGGCACAAGTAATTAAGTTTAATATACTCGATAGGGACATACCGACCTTAGTCCTATGTCAAACCTATAGGATATATTATTCCAATGCGCAGAGCCTATTAGGGAAATAGGAGCTACACTACAAGGGGTCTAGTACTTTACTATGTCTTTCCGGCCAGATCTGCACAACCGAAAGCGATAGCTCCATGTTATGAAATTGCACCTTCAAACTTGTGCAATCTCGGACAAGCAGGTTGCACTTTAACAATCTGCAAATAATATGACTATATATTACTGATGTCTGCGCAATTAGCACACCAGGAGCGAAGTGCAATAAGGGGCAAGGGAGTTCACATTAAATATATTGTCTGCATAGCAGAAATGAATCTCTTTATGATGTATATATCTAATTACATATTACAGTACTTGCAGTCTAGAAAAAGCCTTACAAAGACATCATTCTCCAATACATTATGGGGATACTTCTTGACTCCTAGTACCATCTAACTGTTGATTGTCCCGGTTTGTGTACTTCACAAATATGATGTTTGCCATAAATGTGTCCAATTATATACTTTACAGTTATGTCTTCAAATCAGAAATGTAGACATTAAGAACTTATTTAGTTAGCATTTGTTTGTCTTTCCACTTTAAGACAATTATATATATTTTTAAATTAGGTGATGGGATAGAGGGCTGCTGTTCCTTTAAAAGTGACACTCTTTGCACTAACTCTATGACCCAGTTGAAGGCTACGTCCGAAACACGTAGGTCTATTTGGTGGCGCACATGCAGTTCGGCACTTTGCTGTGATAAGGATTAAAAAAGAGAAAAAAAGCTCAATAAAATTACTTGCCTGAAGATTCTCGTGTTTGCGATCTTTCTGTGTTGCTCTGGAGGAAGCATTGTTGCAAGGAAAGGCGGTATCCAGAAATGAATGCAATATATATATATATATCCATAGCCTACTGGCGGTCTCCAGTAGTTAGTTACAGTTAGGGCTATGCTTCCATAGAAAAAGCGTTTTTTTGACTTGCCTATATCTTTGGTGCCGTTTGACGAATCGTAATGAATTTGTTTTTAAAAAGTGTGCCGGTGATTTTTTTTGTGCATGGAAAGTTTCAGGGTGATCCATCAAGCGGGGCTGAGAAAAAGGGGGGTAAAAAAAACGTGTGTTTCCCCTGTTAATTCCCATAAGACTTGTCAAGACACCTACAGCCCGAACTGCTGGACAGAATTACACCAAATTTGGCAGAAAGGTAGATTTCGTTACGCAGATTCCGCTTTATTTTATTTGGTGTAAATATGTTCAGTAGTTGTCGAGAAATTTAAGAAAATATAGTGAGTGATAGCTGTGGCTAATTAGCCACGATTTCGCAATTAATCGTGAATGTGTGCGCCAACAGGAATGCTGCGATTGGCTGGCTGCAACCCGAAGATAAAGTTGCGGCCGCCATTTTTATGAACTGGTATACAGTCTCTGGTGCTGAAATTTCAACAAAAATGTTGTATAAGGGGTCAGGGTAGAGCTACCCTGACCATATGTGTGATATATATGGGTCTTTGAGGGACCCCTGATAGGAATAAAATATCAAGAAAAGGAACTTTAAAATGACACGCAATGTTCGCGAATACGCTGCAACTGTCAGCGCGGTCCCCAGTGTAATGTTACGACGCATTCACCAATATCGGCGATAATATAAATTTTATCTAGTATTCACATGAAGGGGTTGTAAATGGGTGTTGGTTGCAGGACGATGTCAGGGCTTGAAAAATTCACTCGTCCACTAGCCATGGCGAGCCAGATTTAATCAGTACGAGCTATTTTTAGTGCCTACTCGCCCGTTCTGGCGATCTGACAACAGGTGTTCTGCTTGCTCACAAAGTGAATGAAAGTGCCTTTAAATCTTGTTATCTTTTCGCAGTTGCTGGCTTTCAGAGACCGAGGTCAAAAGTCAGTTTGTCTTCCTACATTTTCTTTTTTTCTGTGACAAAGTTAGAGGATTTTGTAAATTGAACAATGTGACAATTGCGCTGTTCAAAGTATGTGAAATGAAAGGTAGTAAGATTTCAGGCTTTTTTTCTAACACAGCTCTGAAATAGCTAATAAGTGAACTGTTCAAACACTTCAAATATATTTCACTAGTTATGAAGACACATTTTTGTAATTCTGTGGTGGGAAAAAAAGATTTTTATAGGATCAAAACAAATCAGAACACTTTACTTGATGATGTGCAAATTTTAAATATTTTTGCTGAAACCCAATTTCCAAACATTTTTTATGCGCTATATAGTTTTATCAGTAAAACTACATGTTAGTGGGAACGTTTTGTGGCTATTTCAATGGAAAATGTGCGATCTGTAAATGACAGTGCACTACCACATCATGCTTTAGTAATATATTCATGAAAAGTGAGTTTTTAAACATGAACTGGGAAATATTCCTGCTCCTACCCAGATGACAATGCTATTAGTGAACTAAGAGGCAAGCCAGGGATCATGTGTACTCTATATGTGGTCTCGATTCTTATTATACATGGAGCAAACGTTTAGTCGAGTAAATAAAAGATTTTTTTGAACAGCAGAAATAGTGAACTAGCATATTTGAATGTGCTCTCTTATGTGATAATGAAGAAAAAGGCTGCCCCATAAGACAAAATATTTGCCTAGGATCATACAATTTGAGACCAGTTCATGGTAAAGTACAATTTAGTTAGGTTGAGTAGATTATTTAAGTTACTAGACCTGCAGGTCTAGTAACATTTTTATGATTTTTTCGAGCACTGGATGTGTAGGATTAATTGTACAGTTTTATAACTCTAAGATATTTCTTGTTGATGAAATTAATACACAATTCCTTTCTATTCTTTTGGAATTTTAATGTCTATGTTTGCCATTTGAAATTGTGAGTTCTGATTGTGGGGCTATTTAACTTTATATTGTATTCATTATATGATTTGGTAGTTTGCGGATATTTTATCTGTGGCCAGGGTTTGTGCGATATGCATCTGGGCAATATAATATTGTTTACAGCGGATGACATTGAAGCGCTTTTAAGAGGTTGAGTGGTATGGAACTATAATTATGAATTTGTAAAGGATTTATCCAGTGATTTAATTAATGTTCAGACCAACCATTAGAAGCTAATGATGACGATATACTCTATTGCAACTGTGCAATGCTGCAATGTGATTTTATTTGCCAAAATGCACTTTTTTCTAATACTGAAATTGTTTTATGCTGGCCAGATCATTATTATGCTGTATTAACAACATCAGAAATTAATGAATGTCTTTATCCCACATTAATGGATTTATCCGCTGATAAAATGTTTCAATTTGTGGTAATATGTTATTAGGCGTATATCTATTTATAGATCTATTTATGTATCTATGAGTATTTTAGAATCTTTAAAAATGTTAAAAATGAATTTTACTACATTGCCTGATTTGCACAGAAATATTTCACCGTGCTTTGCATTGTATTTCAATTTGCACAGTATGTGTTTTATGTCTATACACCATGAGGTCAATATAAGTGTGTCTGTATCGTCGCATCGCATATGTGATCAAGGCCAGGACTGGCCGAAACGCGTCGTTGCAGAAGCAATTGCAATAAAATAAGATGAAGTAAAGTGGTGTCCGTACGCAATCTGTTGGAGGAATTACGGGGTTGTTTGATAAATATATATATTTATATTTCCAGAGCAATGCTGGCTTCCGCAGGAGGCAGGGAGCCGGCAGGGACCGCAGGGGCCTTGACCATCCCCCTGTGGTCCCCAGCAGAGGTCACTTGATGCTCTGGGTAGGACCAGGGTAGCCACAATCGAGGCCGGGCCCTGGGTGATGGGGACCCCAGGGCCGAAATCGGCCCAGGAAGGGGGGCCCTGCGGCACCCCTCCCCATTTGTTAATGGCCAGTCCCTGGGTGATGGGGTCCCTGGAGCTGAAATTGGCTAGGGGAGATGGCCGTGAGGCCACCCTCCCCTTTACATTATAAAAATAATAAAGCCAGGCCCTGGGGGTTGGGGTCCCCAGGGCCGAAAACTGCCCAGGGAGGTGGACTGCACAGCCGCCCTCCCCCATTAAAAATATGTATTTTCAAATGCCGGGGGATGGGGTCCCCTGAAGCTGAAATCGGCCCAGGGAGGGGGCCACGTGGCCCTCCACCCCCATTTGTTTATGGCTGGGGGATGGGGTGCTGGAGGCCAAAATCAGCCCGGGGAGGAGGACCATGGGGTTCTCCTTCCCCATTGAGTTAATGCCGGGCCCCGTGGGATGGGGTCCCCAGAGCTTTATGTGGCCAGGAAGAGGGGTCATGCTGCCCCCCTCCCACTCTAATGAATGTATGTGGCCCTGGAGAGGTAGTGGTCTGGGTGGTCCGCTTGGCCCCGCACTTTTTAAAATAAATGCCCCGGGGAGCTCACGTTGCCCCCTCCACATTCATATAAACATATGCCCAGGGGAGGTGGTGATCAACCGGGCATAGAAATTCACATGGAGGGGAGCCCTGTGTGCCCCCTCCTTTCATTTTAAACTATAATGACATGCCCCTGGGATCTGGCCCACCCGGGGGCTTTTTCTAAACAAGCACAGGATCATGCACTTTTATTTCCGTGACACTCACGTACCCACTCACAGACCCACTCATAGACTCATGCACTTACTCACAGACCCACCCAGAGACGTATGCCCTCACTCACAGACTCACTGAGACACACCCACTCACAGTCCCACTTAGACACTCACGCACCCACTGATAGACCAACTCATTGTCACGCACCCACTCACAGACCCACTGATACACTCATGCACCCACTCATACACCCACTGAGACACATGCAGCCACTCCCAGACCCATACAGATACTCACACACCCATTGAGACACACACTCGCTCACACACCCACTGAGACACTCATGCACTCAGTCAGACACTCACTCTCAAAGGTTACAGTTAGGAAATCGAATTTAAAAAGCTTATAAATTTACTTGAAAAACCAAAGGTTACAGGGCATTATAGTTAGGAAATAGAATGTAAAAAAACAAAGAAATTCACTGAAAAAACAGAGGTTACAGGAACGTTATATTCGGGAAATAAAATTAGAAAGATCTAACAAATTCACTGAAAAAAACAAATATTATAGGGACGTTATAGTTAGGCAAAGATTTCTCTCTTACAATACCAGGGAAATTCAGCAGTTACCTGAGCTAACTATAACTTATGCCCCCGCAATACACTGCTTATGACCTCACATATTACATCACTGATGACATGGTCAGTGACATCACTGATGACATCATCCAATGAAATACTCACACACCCATTCACACCCCAATACAACCTCTGATACACTCACTCCCTCTCACATACCCTTTCACAGACCCATACAAGCACTCACACAACCACTCACTCATACTGCCACTCATGTACCCACTAACTCACCCATACATCCACTAATGTACCCACTCACTCACCAGTACAGCCTCTTACACATCCAGTCAAACAGACATTAACACTTACTCATACACCGATACAGCCCCTTACACACTGAGTCACTGCCATACAGCTACTCACGCACCTACTAACTCACCCATGCAGTCAATCATACAGCCACTCACTTACCCATGCAGTTACTCACACATCCACTCACTCATACAGATACTAACACATGTACTCACTCACCTATATAGTCACTGACACAAGCACACACTCACCCATACAGTCACTCTAACATTCACTCACTCACCTACACAGTGGCTCACAGACCCACACACTCACCCACACACCACATATGCACCCACTTACCCATACAGCCACTAACACACCCCATCACTTGCCCACACAGCCACACACATCCACTCACCCCTACAGCCACTCACTCACTAATACACCACTCACACACCCATAGAGCCAGACACCTACTCACACATGGATACACACAGTTGCACAGCCACTCACATGATATATGTTAGAAATAGTTTCACTCATTAGTAGTCACAAAGTATAATAATGTAACTTTTGTAGTTTCTTAGTATATATATTTGACACTCAGTAGATGATGTCATTGGTGATGTAATTTGAGATGTCATCAGTAAAGTCACTGACCATATCATGAGTGATGTAATATGTGAGTTCATAAGCAGTGCATTGCGGGGGCGTAAGTTATAGTTAGTTCAGGTAACTATAACTGCTGAATTTCTCTGGTTGTGTACAAGTGAAATCTGAGCCTAACTATAACATCCCTGTAACCTTTGTTTTTTTCAATATATATATATATATCAAAACAATACCCTTTCAAAATGTCATTTGAGCTGTCAAATGATGCCATAGAATGTCATGAGTGATGTAATATGTGAGGTCATAAGCAGTGCATGGAGGGGGCGCAAGTAATAGTTAGCTTTGCTAATTATATAGAACTGGTGAATTTCTGTGTTTTTTAGTTCAAAATGTTAATGTTGTCTTTCAGAGACATGAGAACAGAGACATTGTTGTTCACCTAACTATAACGTTAGTATTACCTTTGTTTATTTCAGTGAATTTCTAAGATTTTTTGCTCAACATTGAAAATCTGTTAGTAGGTGAATTACAGGTTTTTCCCTATGTACCATGCTCTAACAGTGGCAAAGGATACTATCGCATCTGGGCACTTGCCCTGTATATAACATGTATTATCGTGTGCTTATATTTTGTATGTCGATACCTGCTAACTATTTATACTATTTATGCTAAACATTTATATCTATTTATGATTATATATTTTTATCATGCAATTCAATTTCATGATATGTGTTGATGAGATGGCTCAGTAGTAGTATGTTGTTGAGCTCTATTATACGAGTGGGAGGAATTGTTCTCTCGAGGTGTCGCTATATAATGATGTCACAGGTCCTGGCACGTCATGTGATCAAGACCGGGGAGACCCGGTCGAAACGCGTCATGCTGTGGATATTGCAATAAAGCACTGAAAAACTTGAAATACGTTGTGGTCCGTACCTGATTTTCCGTGAAGAGGAATTCGATTCAGGATTGTGGTTGTTTTATATATATATATATATATATATATCTCAAAACAATACCCTTTCAAAATGTCATTTGAGCTGTCAAATGATGCCATAGAATTTCATGAGTGATGTAATATGTGAGGTCATAAGCAGTGCATGGAGGGGGCGCAAGTAATAGTTAGCTTTGCTAATTATATAGAACAGGTGAATTTCTGTGTTTTTTAGTTCAAAATGTTAATGTTGTCTTTCAGAGACATGAGAGCAGAGACATTGTTGTTCACCTAACTATAACGTTAGTATTACCTTTGTTTATTTCAGTGAATTTCTAAGATTTTTTTTTTACAAAAACAGATCTTTTTATTTCATCTAATTATAACGTTACTTTAACCTTTAGTTTTTTGGCAAATTTTGTGAAGAGTCGTCAAACAGCGCCAAAGATATAGGCAAGTTAAAAAGCGCTTTTCCTATGGAAACATGGTCCTAACTATAACTACCTTCTGGCGACCGCCAGTAGGATATGTATGTATATGTTTCGCTTACCTGGTATATACTTACCATTTCAAAGGTTTGCGTGGTAAAGGCATTTGTTGTAATGTCATTTAACCACCTCAGAAGAATCTTCTCTGCATGCGTTAAGGCCTCATCTTCTAGTATATTCAGCAGACCAATCTTTGGGTTCAGTTCAATTGGCCAATTCCATATGCCACGAAGAGTACAGAAAATACCCTCTCCGAAGGGTCCGGGGACTGGGCAGATCCATACCGTGTAGAAGAAGTCTGCCACCTCGGCCCGGCACCTTAGAAAATTAGGCCTATAGCCTCTCCGGAAATGCCACAGTCTTTTGGGGGTCAGGTAGACTCTGTAGATATTTGTACTGAATTATACTTAGCCCATTCATGATTGCTGCTTTCAGCGGGCCATAAGTGCAGAGGTCCATTCCTTATCCTTGAGGTGGCCAATGCTTGCCTCCCAACTTTCTCTAAGTGTGTTAAAAGTGTCAGGGGAATTAATGCTCAAGGTTCTTCAGAGACAGGTGATCTTCCTTAATAAAGAGAGTGGAGGCAATTTACATTTAGCCTCTTGAGGGGTGAACTGAGGGACATCCCCTAGGTCTGACATCCCCTAGGCCTTTTAGAAAGGGTGTGATAACATACCTAAGTTAGAGATATCAATAGACTTATGGTATCAAAAACTCCTTTGGGGCTACAAAACCTACTCATTCAATTTCTGTCCTCGTGTAAACAGTATGGTCTGGAAGTCAGTGTATCAAAAAACGAATTAATTGCTTTCAACCCACACAGGCCTTTCAGGGGTAGGGTAATGTTAGGGTAGACACCCTCGGAAAATGTCAAAAACGTTGACTATTTAGGGGTCAGAATATCAAATACACTAACGTAGGCACCCCAGTTATCTAAGAGCCAACTTATATTACAACATGATGGTTCCACCATACTCAAAAGGGTTAAAAGCTCATGTCATAGGCCAATCACCCCAGCTATTGATATTTAATGTGCAAGAGGACTTGGGGCAGCCCTTTATTGGGCCATGATATGGGGTCTACACCATGTGGAGGGCCTTGAGAAAGTTAAGGACAATTGCAAGAGATCAATGCTAGCTCTTCCAAGCAATCCCCCCCTAGCTCCAATTTATTTACATTTGGTTTTAAAGAACATAGCTCACGTGGCAAAATTCACACCACTAGCCTACTGGCTGAGGATGTGGACGAGCAGCTCTCCTCTCCCCCTGAGGCAGTCGTTCAATAAAGTAAGAACTTTAGATGTAAGGGTGAGTTTAACCTAGTTTAAACATATTGAAACCGGCCTACTTTATTTGAATACTATTAATCATGAATACAGAGTCTTAGGGGCCTATTACGATAACCGGCGGTAAAAAAACCGCCATCCACCATAGCCTGAAAAGACCGCCCGCCTGCACCATGGGAATACCGACCGAGCAATTATGATGACGCGAAGCAACCACCTTCCGCTGCAGAAAAAACACACAGAATACCGCCCGTCCATGTCAGAGTCGAAGATAATCCGTCCGCCACGGACGCAATACCGCCCGAAAACCCCAAATACGACCGCGCTGACGAACTAGACACCGGCCGTCAAATTATGATCCCCCCGACATGAGCGCGGTAAACCAACATATTTCCCGCCCGCAACGGTGAACAACAGAAATGAATAACTGACAAGGCGGAAGGCCTGGCGGCCACGTCCGTGCACAGAAATCATTGGCGGCCCAAACAAATGCACACAACACGGCCAACAAGTCCACACAGCAAACGACGCCAAAATACCCAGACACAGAACCCATCCCAAAGACACATCCCCCTGGCCAAACAAAAAAACCACAAATCCCAGGACACCACGCCCAACACACCTGAAAACGACAGACCATCATGACACACCCACATAGGTGAGTACAAAAGCAGCCCCCTCACAGACCACAAACCCTTGCACCACTACAAAGCCAAGACCACAGCAGAGAACACAGAGAGCCACAAATGAAAGCAGCATACCACACGCACGCACACATCACACTCATCACCACCACCACCGGCACCACTAACCCCCTGCACATCACACACCAAACACACCACACCAGCACCACAAAAACCAAACCACGCACCATGGCAACACAACGAATGCCTAAGTTCACTGCCACAGAGTTGACGGTCATGGTCGACGAGGTCATCAAGGTGCACCCACAAATCTATGGGAACCAGGTCCAACAGACACCAGTAGCCACCAGAAACAGGATGTGGAGCAGGATCGTAGACCAGGTGAATGCAGTTGGGAACGTGCCACGCAACCGGGGGGAAAATCACCAAGAGGTGGCAGGACCTGAAAAGCGTGGTCAGGAAGAAGGAGGCCAAGAACCGTGAGCTGGCTGACAGGACTGGCGGCGGAAATCCCGCGCCATTCAAGACCTTCAAGGCGTGGGAGGAGAAGGTGCGAGGCATTCTACATCCGGAGAATCTCACCGGAATACCAGGGGAGTGGAGGCTGGTAAGTACAAACAAATGTATACCAGCACACCGCTATGTACTGTCATGCACTACCACAATGCCATAGCTCCGAGGGCCGAACACCCCCATGTCCAGTACACAATCCACAAGACATCCCTCACACATGCAACAGATACTCACACACACTCAGCCCATAGGCACCAACAAACAAAACCATGGGGGCATGTGTACAGTCAGCCAGCACCACAACTCCCACCAGCTCCCCTTGTAGCCCAGATGCGCCGGAAGGAGCGCTCCCCACACCCATGTGTCAGCCATAGCTGCACAAACCAACAAGTAACAGGTAAGTAGCCTTACCACAAGGCCCGTGTATCGGAGGGGGACTGCAGAAGTACACCCCCACCAGGCCCCTAGTCCTACAGCGCAGCAAGATGGAGCACTCCCCACACCCATGTGTCAGCCATCGCAGTGCACACCGTCATCACACAGGTAGATATGTTACCTGACATGGAGGGGTGTCTGTGGATGGTAAACCATCACCACAACTCACAACATGGCCCCCACACCCACAGACCAGCAAGATGGAGCACCCCTCCCTCTCATAACCATGTGGTAGCCATTGCATTGCTCCCTCCAAACCAACAAGTAGGTAGACTACTGTACAGGGCGGGGTGTCTGTAGGCATGAGGCATGAGGACTGTCCTACGACTAACATGTGGGACATGTCACGTAGCAGAGGAACAGGTAGCACTGCTCCCTGTCATAATCATGTGACCAATGTGCACACGGACATAAATTACAGAGTCATAGCCCACATGAGCCATCTCAAATACAGTAACACGTAAGGAGTCACGTCTGCATGCACAAGTCTCACTGGAGTACTGACCCACATGTGTTGCCTTGTGATCTATGTGTTGGACTACCTGACACTGGACAGTAGATGTGGGCAGACTACACATTGCTCAAAGTGCTGGCATCCTGCATGTGAATGGGATGGACAGGTACTGTGTACACACTCCCACCAGCATGCATTCACGTGTGGTGTACACATGCTGTTATGCCATGTCCGATACCTTCTTGGCTCTGTTACACGTCTCTGAGTATTTAGGATGGGTCAGCATCATGCCACTGTGATTGGTGGATGTGGGTGATGATGAGAAGTGTATGAGTGATATTTCAACCCTCTTGTGTACCATCCCTGCAGTTGGAAGTCCTCCGGCCCAAGGCCTTGTGATGAGCCATTGCATCCAAGTTGATGCCTCTGTGTATGTGTAACCGACAGTGAAGCCAATTACACAAAGGGGGTGACGTCATCTGCCGGATGTGCGACTACGTGGCGGGGACGAATCGGGGGATGCCCCCTCGTATTGTCAGGTTGGCACAGCCCTGCATTTCACCACTAATGGTCTGCTTCTTGACAGTCACACAGCCTGTGCCGGATGCACGATTGTAGGGGCATCAGCAGCAAGCAGGTGTCCAGTATTGTGGGATGGTGTCTTTTGCTGCGAGAGGCAGCATGTGTCCACAGCCTACCCATAATCTGGGTAATGTGATGTTTGTTGTGTGATGCAGTGGGTTGTAAGTGTACTCTGTGCTGGGTGCATCTGACATGCATATGCGATTCCTGAGGGTTAAGATGTAATTTGAGCACTCTGCATTGTCAATGCGTTCAGAGTCGTAGGCCTCAGGAACAGCCTGTAGTCTGCTGGAGTGGCAATTCACATGTATGTTTGAGGCACTGTGCCTACTCTGATTCGTTCTGACATATGTGTGCGATGCCTCACCTCATATTCCTGATACTCACACATCCGGCACACTGTGCAACAGCAGTTGTGCTCGTGCGATAGACAGGTGTATGGCATGGGCTCATGACCATTGTGGACTGTCATGTTGCAGTCTGTGTGTGTGGTGACCCATTCTGCTCCATGCAGGTATGTCCTTGGCCTAATTACGTAGTGGTCATCCTTGCCACCATCAGGACAGTGGGTGTGCACACAGCGATTAGTGGCTATGGCCGCAGGGTGACACAGTCCGGGTGTTGTGCTATGTGCACAACACATGTGCCACTTATTAGCGGCTTCATTTCCTGTATGCCAGCCATTACGTGTTGATTGTGGTAGCTGTATACAATTGCACAGGTATCGTGCAATATGTGCATTTGGGAATGTTCTGTGCTGGCTCCCTTGCACATGTCTGTTTAATTGATGCCAAATGAGTGAGGCCACCTTGCTCTCCCTCATGTAGCATCTCCCGTGGGTGCTGAGGGACAGGGGACGGTCAACAGTGGTGAGGCATCGGATGGAGCAGCTGCACAGGAGCTGGGTGAGACAAATGTGACCGGCGCCTCGGAGGGGGCAGACGTGTGCTGGATGAATCACAGGCCGAGACGACAATTGCTGCGTCATCTGAGGACAGAGGTCATGCATCCATGTTTCCTAGCACAGGGGATGTGTACTCTGGCTCCTCTGCAGCCACGCGGAGGCCAATGCCCGCCCTCCCAACTACTTCCACTGGTGCAACACGTGTCGGCACAAGGATGAAGGATAGAGTGTCCTTCACACCAGGCACAGCTGCCCCTGCGACCCCTGCTGCCCACAGTGCCGGGTCTGTTGAGCATGTGCGGCATCTCTGCGTGGGTCAGACAGCTCTCCTCAATAACTTCATTGCCCATGGCATCACCTTGCCGCAGGTGACATAGTTCATGGAGGGCCTACATGTACGCGTGGGTGGGCTACACCAGTCTGTCCAATGGTTGTCCCCCCAGTCAAGGTGGGCCTTCAACTGGGCCACTCTCAGGCTGACATTCCTGACCTTTCTCCACCCCCTGGAAAGTGGCACATCTGACAACAGCAGGGCACGAGTCCTGACAAAAGAGGTGGTGGGACGCTGACGTCAGGACAGGAAGTGACGTCACGAAAGGTGGCTTGCACCATCAGACTCATTGCCTCCCCTCGCTCACCCTTAGATGCGATTGCATCAGAGAAGCACGCGCGTGAGCAGCAGCTCCAATATCGCCCCAGAGAGGCCAAAGAGTGAATGTGTCGCTCCATTTGCTCCAGTTATCAGGCTCACGGTAATATCAGTGGGGGGACGCCGTTCAGCCGCGTGGTACCCCGACTCGAGCCCTGGACAACAGTGACAATGCATGGCAGTCTCCGGAGTCCGGATACACCACATGCAACACACAGAAGCTGTAGCTGCCCTAGCGGGCCAGGCCGCAAACACCATCCCAGACGAAAGGTAGACCCACCCCGGCGCGCATAGTCATTACATCCGCTGCCATTGACAAGGGACCCATAGAGTGAGATATGGGCCTCAGGGTGATGAGCCTCCGAGCCATCCCCCGCCAACGAGTGTCATGCAACTCACACATATCGCAAAGCCAATAGGACACTTTGCCTGCACACCAGGGCTCGAGTCGGGGTACCATGCGGGTGGACGGCGTCCCCCCACTTATTTTACTGTGAGCTCGATAACCGGAGCACACATTCACTCTTTGGCCTCTCTGGGGCGAGATTGGAGCTGCTGCTCACGCGCGTGCTTCTCTGATGCAATCGCATCTGAGGGGCGGCAATGAGTCTGATGTGCAAGCCACCTTTCGTGACGTCACTTCCTGTCATGACGTCAGCGTCCCCCCACTTCTTATTTAGGACTTGTGCCCTGCTGCACACTGAGAATGTGTTGCCTGCAAGATGTGACCAGGAGAAGGGCGCCATGACCTCCCACCCACCAAGCTCCACTGCCATCCCATGCCCTGGGTAGCCTGTGCAGGTGGACAATGTAGGGGGTACACCTGGAGGACAGGGGATGTAAGTGCCTTGGCAAGGGCCTGGCAGACGCACAGCAATATCCAGCATGTCCCCATAGGGAGGGCTAACGTCTACACCTGATGCAGCATTGATCGTGTGCCCGCCTGTTGTGCCCACACGAGTCCACATTCATCCCCAGACAGGTAGGCTTTCCAAATACCCAACACAGTGGAAATCTACCCCTCCGGGATCCTCCCCACACAGTCTGTTTCAACACTGCATGTGTGCACCCACCCGTGCCACCCACCCACCTGGGCCAAGCAGCCCTCCCGCTTCACATGCCACATGTGTGTCTTCCACAGTTGTGCTTCTCTCTCAGGGGCGGAGCTCCAACTGTCCCGTAGCATACAGACAGCACTGAGTCGGACTGGCATCCTGTTTGAATGGTAGGCACCCTCACACAACTCCCTGTGACACAGTGGTGGCTGTGCTGGCTATTGTGACTGCCATGGCAGTGTTGCTGTCCATGGCAGGGTACACTCACACACAATGCATACGTAGCTTTTCGTATCACTACTCTGCACATCGGACTGGCCACTGTCCCTGGTGTTGTACAATGTTGCCGCCTGTCTATGTAATCTGTGACTGGATGCTGTTGTTCCTGTTGTGGGTTGTGTCTGTGTAGTTGCTGATTGCAGTTGTTACTGTGTGTGCATAGTTAAGTGAGGCACATGCCGTGTATGGTACCTCAACAATTGCAATGTCTGATCTCACATTCCTATGTGTATTATACGTGGCTGGGACTTCACTTCTTTCAGACTCTGCTACTTGTGTGTGTGATGAAGACGTATGTCTGTGACACGGATTGTCTGCATGTATTTGGTGGTATTTCTGTGTAAATGTATGCGTGTCATGTTTGCGTGCAAGCAAAGCACAGGGTGTGAGTCTAGCCACAGGATGACAGGTAGCATGTGCAGAGTGTGCGGGTATGTGTGAGCTTACTTTCTGGCTGGCCAGCAGTGTAGGTGTATGTGTATCTTGTGATGAACATAGAGCCTGGGCACATGGCTTACTTTCAATGTGTGCATTTGGGAGGTGTAGGTGTGTGTGGTGTGAAGGGTGTGACTTTGGGGTAGTGTTGGTGTGTGTGTGTGTGCGCTCTGGCAATGTCGACTACACACGTGTTACCCAGGGGCATGGTGGGTGTTTGTATCCTTGTTCAGGTCTGTGAATGTGAGCACATGTGTGTATTGTCTGTTGCACAGTGTGCAGTGTGTGGGTGTGTTCTTGCAGTTCAGGATGACTCCTACTTGATATGTATTGCCCATTGTGGGTCTGCAGGGTGTGTGAATGTGAAGATTGTGCCTTGTTTAATTGAGCATGTATGTGAATTTCTGCACTTCGTACAAACTGTGCAGCCTTGCCCACCCACACTGATATCGTGTGTGTTTTGTCATGCATTGATGTGGCATGCTTCTTGCGTGGCTCCTATATTTGCTTGATGAGTGTGATGTCAGACTGTGAAGGTAATTGTACACATATGTAGGACTGTGCTTTGTAGTGACCAGGCCGTCAGTGTTGATGTGATGATCTGTTGGGCCACGTCAGACTCTGACATGCCAAGGCCCACGACCTGTGGTATTTCACTGGGTCCACTGTGGCAGCAACTCATATGCATTGACATCCAATGACACTTGACTACATGGTAATCTCACGAGTCCCGTGTAATTCACACACTCTCATCCTCTCTCATTCGTACTTGTCTACGATCAATAATTCTCCAGAGTCACATATTTGCTTTAAGGCATGTATTTGAACTTACCTCCTCTGTGATGCAGGATGTGGACACTACTGGCAGCGAAATGCATGTGGAGGATATACTTAGCATGATTACACATACAAAAGGGGTACAGGTAGATGTGATTTGTTGTTGATTGTGGAATAAAGGCTTCAGAGTTACGAATGCCCTGCCCTTGCTATGCTACAGTACATTTGCTCATTACTGAAGAGCTCTAGGCTTTGACACAGACAGTATTAATTTTGCCTACCAGACAGCTTGACATCATAGGCACAATACATCTCAGTCCCATGGTACAGGATTACTACAATAGTGACTCCGACACACCTGCGTCAGAGGTGACATCAGAGCATGAGCCTACATGCATGCAGCATCGTCTCACATGTTGTTGCGATATGGTGGCTACTGAACATGACACAATGACTGGGGACATGTTGTAGGGTGTTGCATTTGTTGTCCATGCAAATGTCCTGGCATGGAAGTACAGACGAAGGTGAGGTGACAGTTCTCACGTAATACAGCAGACAGATAAGCGTGCACTGACAGGAGCATGTGTTCAGGTGCGCAGAATACATATCGTAGCATAGTTGTTCGTGCAGTATTGGCCATGTGGTCACTGTACACAAGTCCCATACCTCTGCCTCCCCCTGTTCATGCAGGGACACGGGATATGGTGATGAACAGGGTGCATGTCCCGAAAATGTCAAGTGTCATGGCAGTGGAGTTGATGGTAAGGTGTTTGTTGCCGATTGCATGGTATAGTTGTTGCACAGCTAACTGCCCACTGCGTGCGGAAGCCAAGCATAGGTACGGTGTTGAACATGAATGTTCAATTGTGGGTATTGATTTGGGGACCCATGAATTGACAAGTTGTCAGGTATGCAATACCTTCCAGCAGAGCATCCCTCGCATTGGTGGTATTCATGTTGACATCCAATGAAGCGGATGGTGGGTTGCAACGTGTTCATCGTAAGTTGTCCCTTGTAGAAGCCTGATGGGACATGTCGGATGACATTCGATGAAACTGTAATCCAGCATACGTTGTGCGGAGGCACACATTGCAGTGTGTGTCCGATTGCAGCCACAAACGCCATGCCCCCATACACTGAACAGTTCCTGTCGTGGGCGTCCAGGGGTGCAAACAGGTGTACCAAGTCCGCATTTGGACATGCCGGGTTGGAGAGACATAAATCCACAGGCCAGTGGTACGGGCACCTCCGACAGTAGAACACGGGGATGACGCAGCTGAACATTTCAATGCGGTAAGTTACTCGGTAACTTACATTCAGCATAGCCAGATTTGCACAGCCCACTATCTGTAGCAAGCTATCACTGTACAGCTGCATCTGTCTGGCGTAGGTGTGAAGCACTGGTGCAACAGCCATTTTGCTGCAGGGTGATGTGATGGCGTGCTCCGGCTGCCTGAGCTGTCTGCTGAGTGCAACCTCCGACGATTCTGGGTATTCTTGAATGGATTTAGGTGGGAGGACTTTGGGTATGGCTTGGGAGGAGGACACAGGCCCTCATCCCACATGCTCCTATGAATGGTCAAGGCCAGTGGTGTCTGTCTCTTTCCTGATTACTTGCATTTGAGCCACAAGGAGCAGTGGTATAATTGTATTTTGTGGTATTATCTTTCTTTCATGTTAGGCGTTATCTGCCAGTGGAAGGTTTACTCAGCATGGCTATGTTTGGCTTCTGGTTGGTACAATGGCTCCATTCTCCTGCAGAATTTGTTGCAATGTGATTTAAGTGTAGGAATGGAAGGACATTCAATGCTATCTGCTCTCCCGTGTGTGGGCGGGACACTTCGTTTCCGTTGTACATTGAGACTTGTGTGTGGGCGTAGTGATTGTGAACACCTGTTCTCAGGCAGCAGGGTTTTTCTCTTTTGTACATTGCATGGCTTGTGCAGGATGGTATAGGTATTTTTGGATGAGACTGGTGTGCCTTTTGCGGACAATGTCCATTGTTTGCGCTGTTATGTAGCAGCCACTGTGTGCTTCTCCATGTTTTGCACACAGGTGTGTGTCCTATTTCGACGTCACTTTACTCCCCTGTTCGGGACACTTGTGTGACTACAAGTTGACAACTGTGAGTTGTCGGTTGTGGACATGATTGATGCAGGAGGGCCACGTGCCATGTGCCTTCAGGGTGGGGCTGGTGTGTGGTGTGTGTAGTTGTGGCCCTGTGGTGTTTGTGTGCAGCCCATGCGTGGCGCTGTCGTTGGCCTCTGCGTTGTGCGCATGTGTACGTGCGTCATCGCCTCTGCGGTGCCGTGACGGGGACGTCACCTCCTGGTCCCGGGTAGTGGGTGCCCAGGATGTTGCGAGTTGTTTTTATTTTACAGATGGAACATGTGTGGGTACAGTGTTGGATGTGTCCTGTCCCCACAAGGGTGTCTGGGGGGGCCATGTACAGTTTTTCCGCCCTTGCATTGTGTGCGGTGTTTGCGTGCCCTTGTTGTGTGTCTGCCTACCTGCGTCGTCGTTGCGCGTTCACTCCTAGGTGCTGCATCAGGTACAGCATTGGGATGGCCTGGAGAGCAGGATTCATGTCGGAGTAGGCCGGGCTTGGGTTTCTGTAGTCAGCAATCTGGTTTCCGCCTCCTTTTCTCGTGCAGTGTCTCTTTGCAGGTGAGGCTGTTTGGTTGTGTCATCGTAATTTGTACGCCGGGCGGTACGTCATTTCGTCGGACGGTGTGTCTCTGTTAGCTCGCGCCGCTACGTAGACGGGCGCACTTTGATGGCGGGCGGCGTCGCGGGCTTACGGGCGGTATTTGCCTGACTTTTCACATCCTAATTTGGCGGGCGTGTGTGCAGTTGCTGGCGGACGGTAACTAGCGGTTTTTGCTTCCGTCAGCACGGCGGTAGTGTTTCCGCCCGCCATCGTAATGGACCCCTTAGTTTGTATAGTATATACCTTTTTTTAATTAACAGTAATCAATCATTTCAACTGCAAATTGTTGGACAGGCATTTAGCAATATGTTGTATTATTGTAATGAATTGATATTACTTGAAAGTTGGAAGGGGGCTATTGTTAGGCCAATTTATAAAAAAGAAGATGCTACATTACCTCAGAATTATCGCCTAATAAGTTTGCTGGATGTGGGGGAGAAAGTTTTTTCTAAGATATTATTAGGCATAGTGAAGATTTGGGTAGAGCAGTATAACTTGATACCAATGGAGCAAGGTGGGTTCAAGGAGGGCCATTCAACCATCGACCATTGCCTTAGTCTATGGGCAATGGCAAAAAAGGCAATTGAAGTGCGAGGTAACCTGTTCTGCTGCTTTGTGGACTTCCGAGCTGCCTTCGATTCAGTAGATCGTAGTCTACTGTGGAGTATGCTGGCAGAGCTCGGAATCAACAAGGCAGTACTTGCCTTAATTCAGGAAATGCATTCAAGGAATTGGCCAGGGTTATCTTGGATTCCCATGGCACCCTATCTAATAAAATTCAGATAATGAATGGTTTGCGGCAGGGCTGTGTTCTTGCCCCATTGTTATTTTCCCTATTTTTATCTGATTTGCCTAATATATTGAGTAGGGCAGGTGGTGTAAGCCCCAAGATGGGGGGGACCCATATATCTTGTCTGCTATATGCAGATGATTTAGTGATAATGGATATGACAGAGTTGGGCTTGCAAAACAAATTGGATGCCTTTTAAGAATATTGCCTAAAAAAATGCCTCACGGTCAACCTAGAAAAGACCAAAATAATGGTATTGGGGAAAAAGAAGAGCTCCCTGTACTGGAAATTGGGAGAGGTTAGAGTCGAAGAAGTGGATAGATATAAATATTTGGGTATGTGGTTCGATAATAAGCTAAACTGGAGGGATCACATACAGTCACTTAAAGCAAAGGCCCTCTCTTCAGTATGGGGCCTTAAACAATTCAAGCAAAAGTATGGGGGCCCCTCTCTGCGGCCAATTCTATCGGCTTTTAATGCATTGGTACGCCCACAGTTCCAATATGGCGTAGAGGTCTTATACATGGGAGGAAAATCGGATTGGAACTTAGAAGAGGGTAAATGCGTCAGAACAGCTCCTTGCACTCCCCTCGTCAACTATGATACAGGCTGTACGAGTGGAATGTCATCTTACAGCCTGGAATTTTCGGGGTATGCAAGCAGTATTGAATTTTTGGCAGAGAATGAATGGTGAGGGGCCCCCTAAAATAGCAAACCTCTGTAAAAAGAAATAGAGGGTAGCGAACTAAATTGGGCGTCCCAAGCTAGAATTAAGCTAGATAAGTTGTGTGTTAAACTTTCCCTAGAACCAGACCAATGGAGTTTGGGGCAGCAGATTCCCAAGTCGGTGTTGCGTGCTATTATTAATTCGAAGGCCCGAGAGGAAGATTTGGGTTACTTGAGGAGTAAATCGTCCTCCAGGTTTTTGATAAATGGGTGGACCAATGATCAAACATTCCCCTATATAGAGGCCATGCCTAACCCAAAGTTTAGAAATATAATCCTGAAATTTAGAGTTGGCTTGAATCCATGCAACACTGATTGGAAGATAAAATCTGCTATGATGAATGAACAAGGTCTGTGCACATGTGGATTAAAAGTAAATGCAACGGCCCACATATTCTGTTGGACTGCTTGTGGTTCTTAGAAGAACGGAAAACATTTTTAAAACCCCTTTTTATTGCCTATGAAATTATTAGTAGGGATCAAGCTCTTAGTTTATTGGTCAATATGAGATTTTTAAATGTGACATGTGCAATGGGAAGATTCTTAATTGTAATACAGGAGTCGTTGAAGGAATTGGTAATATAATTTAAAATGGGCGGGGTAGAAATGCGATCTTACCCATGCTTGGGAATACCCCCGACTCTTGTTATTTATGGTGGATGTACAAATGTATACCCAACGTATAAGTGATCTCTTCCCCTTGTTGATGATGAATTAGGCACTCCCTATGGTTTGGTAGAGTTCCCTTTGTTTATTTTATCAGGATCTTATTGTGTTTTATACTGTTTTATGGTTACAGTGTTTGTATAATTCATATTTTAATTGTATGTATTGTGGTACTTTTTTTTTTTTTTTTATGGCTATATATGCCAAATAAAAATATAATAAACGAAACGAAACGATATTACTTGAATGGTCATGGCTGTGGTAACGAGCAATAGCCTGGCCTGTTGGCCTTAGTGCCCAAGAACTTTTTATCTATGCTGCTATATATTTTGAGGACTGTATCAAATGAGTGTATCATTATTACGAGTGTGGTGCTTATGTGTTTAGGCACAATTCTTAGATAATTTGAAACTAGTTGTGGACTATAATAAGTTACTGAATGATGCTGCTAGATCAAAAATAGCACTATGACTGAATGCACGCAGCACTTTTTCTAGTTTTCTTTTAGCTAACTGTGATAATGGAATTTTAAATATATGTACTGTTTTATTCTCAATTTGTTATGAAATTTTAGATACATTTTATATTTAAAAAGAGAAAGATAATAATGGATACACACAGCTATGAAGTATTATGCAGGGAATATACACATATTATCAGTTGCTAGTTCTGTGTAGAGTCATTCCATCCGTTTTTGTATGTAACTCTCTGGGTTGTATGTGGAGGTTTATTGCAACCGCCTTAGTATATGTCCCTCCGTGTCGGTTATTTTATTTTAAAATGCGGAGGGAGCAGCAGCTGTTAAGCATAAAAAAAGGTTATAGTAGAGACCAACCCTTTACAGACCGGTGGATCTCTTTTGTATGCGTCCTTCCGTGTCGGTCTTTTCAACTAAAGGAGTGGCAGCTGATATGTGCAACAGGAGGTGTAATAGAGAATATTACCTCGGACGAATTATTGTGAGTTTCAGACCGACCGACGGGCTCCTTTAGCCCTTTGGAAAGTGTCGGTCGGTCCCTCAACTGCTGCCTCCGACCGCACGCATCGTAATGCGTCAGTCGGACCGCAGCAGCAGATGACAGTCGGACGTCAACCGACGAGCGGTTGGTTGCGGTCCGACCACCGTCGTAATCAGGCCCTTACTTTTGTTAACCTCAGAAACATTATAAGTTCCTTTTATCCTTACCGAACAGGAACCATGACCAGCATTTAATGCAGGAGTGATCACCGTGGTGATCGTCACAGGGTCCTGAACTGGGATACGCACTTTACATAAGCAAAAGGATTTGGGTTCAAACTGTATTTTTTCTCTTTTTAACAGTGATAACCAGTGAATATCTGTACAGATTGGTTTGTACTATTCTCAGGCATGTTTGGCGAAATAGGTTTTCAAGTGCATCATTAGGTATGCATGGTATTTCCTTTTGTCTAACGCCCTAATGGACAATTGACCCTCAGACCCTGAGGAAGACCTCCATGAACTTGGCTACACAAGTGAGGTTGAAATGCATTGGCAACATTTATGAGGAGCGTTTTGGAAATTGACTTTTGTCACCTGACACCTGATTGATGTCAGTTTGAACTGATATAATGAACTGTTGAGGATGTAAATAAGACCACCATCTGACATCAAGACTGTGCCCTCGTATGGGGACATCATTTAAAGGTCTATTCTATCACCGAAAGCGGCTCAGAAAGAATGGAGAGCTCAAGATCTGTTTATGATATTATACTCTGTTTCAAAGCAATGTCAGGTACTCGAAACAATATTTGTATATGTAAGATATATGTTTGTAAATACACCTCAGTGTGTGAATAGTCCCATTTGTTTGTATATAAAGACTCCTTACTGTATGACTTTAAAGGGCTGGTGCTGAATACGTCTTATGGAATATATTAATTTAAGAGATAACAACAAATATTTTAAGGAATTAAATTTAACGCATATGCTAGAATAAACTCCAGTATTGTGGTTCTGAATAAAGCCACGTAATTCATGGGCAGTGAAGTCCATTTTGTATGTTCCCTCCCTCACAGGACCGCCAGCGTTTTACACATAATCTCTATTAAGAGCAATGCATTGCCTGTCGTTAGACACAGTGATAGCTTCCTTATTGAATCTGATTGTAGAATTCATGGTTGTCATAAAGAGTGACATTAAATTCAAAGACATGTATAACTAAAGACGTTTAAAGTTGCTTTTCTCCTCCGATTCAGGGTTTAGTCAGGCGCATTGACAGCCAATTCTCTTCTGTACAGTGTTTCCTGAAGAAGTGTCGGTAATTAGCTAGCATCACCTCGGATTAATTCCTAAATTGATTTCTAATTTTCTTCTTAATGAATCCATTATTGTTGGAGCTCTCTCCCTTAGGCCTCACTCATTAATTTTGGGGAATTGTGGTGAACAGGTTGGATATAAAAGGACTTTTTTGTATCTCAACTAATCTAGTTTTCTGAGAAACTTCAGTCGTGTGTGACACGAATTGCACTGCATGGGCTGAGAAAAGTAGTTTTTCTTCGAGTAAACTTTACTTTTTATTGAGTACTCTTAGGAACAGTATGTAGACTAAACTGCCCATGGATTTATTTAGCATTCATTTCTTCACATGAATATCAGCTATTGCTTTATCTTTTATTAACTCCTCTGTCTGAAAGAAGCAGGCGCCCTCCTTAGACTACTTTGCATTCTTCCACAGAACCTTGCTGGTTCCATACTGAATAACAGGGTGAAGCTCAATGTAGTAGGTGTGGGAAGAAATATGTTCTGATACCTTATGTATGCTCCTCCCGCCTCAGGCCATGCATCGACTATTGGTGTGGTGTATCCTTTAATAGAAGGAGTGTTCAAATTACCCTGCTCCGCTGCTAATCTCTCATGTATGTTCATCCCTAGTTTCTCCTAAACAGGTTAAAATCAGCTAATGTAACACATCTAGGGGAGTATTGGAATTGGCAACCAAGGAGGTGATGTGGCGGTAGGTGGAACGTTCAACTGACAGATAAACTGTAAAACATTAGTCTGCACAGCACCCAAGTGTCAGTACTGACCTCCCTATGGTCTCCAATTTCTTTGCTGCCAGTCAGAGTGGGGTCCAACAGCTCAGTAGACTAATGCATGCACCCTAATGATCCGCTGGACTCCATGGTCACAGGTTCCAATGGTTCTGAGTCCACTTAGCCCTTTATTTCCCTGAGGTCATTAAAATGAGAACCATTGATTTGGGTGTCAAAAACATCTGCCATTCCCACCAAGCTATCACTGCCCCATCCCCCCACCTCCACATGGATGTGCACTTCACAAATATGCATGTTTAGTGATGTTTTGTAATAGGTGATAGTGGGCAGTGCATGTGCCCTGAGAAAAACATATTTCTTGATGACTTAACAATGTGCTGCTGTTGGGATAGAATACACAATAATTTGTTCTGTTTTTGAACCAATGCATAAACCAGTGTTTTAAGCATTTTTGCAAGTACTTTTCAGGGTGAATACGAACAAACGTTTCTAGCGAATCCAGCCAGGGGTTGTATAATGGACTGGTGCACTGTCTCAGCGCAGAACTAAGTTCATGCGCTGTCTCAAAGAGACATATAGTGTTCAATCTGTGGGCTTTAGCCCGCCCATAGGCTTACCATTTGCTTGCTCAATCATTGCTCCCATATCCTTTGTCCCCGTTTGTCCAAGGCATGCATGCATCATGCCTCTGATTGTGTTTAGCCCTCCCCCAGAGCATGGACCAAGTACTTGTGTCCATCCACTGCTCCCGTTTTAGGAGCTACTTTTTTCCACACAAGTGCTCATGTTTTCACTAGCACCTCGCTCCAGCCTCCGTCTACAGTTGACTTCTTCCCCTTCCCACCCGCCCCATCCCAATCCCAGCCAGATCGCCCTCACATCTGAATGTAGTCCAAGTGCCGCCATCTCCCTGGTACTGCAGTGCGTGAGGGGAGGTAGAAGCCTTGTGTCTGCACTGCATGATATCATTGCATAAGCTGAGGTGAGCAAAGCACAGAGTTCTGTATTTGAAGTTATTTGTTCTAAAGTTTGTCCAATAAATGAAGGCCTCTTTTGGTTTACTGAAGTCTGAGTTGTTGATCTCAGGGTCACAAGCCTCGCCTATCGAGTGCCATTGCTGCCACCCAGCCTTCGGTTGTTCTGCCTCTTGAAGTAGGTTTTAGGGTTTCATCAGGTATGGTCGTTTGAGCACCACCGGGCGAGCCAATATGGCTTTCGCCTCTCTTATCCCTCTAGAGCGTTTTTCCCTCTGCAGCCTCATTGCGGAGAGTTATAGCATTTTTGTGGCAGCAGGTATTGCTATCCCAAACTGCGCTCTCTTTAATCCTCTCTCCGTTGCTGATATGTTAAATGTTAGCATTAAACAGCAGATCTTAATCTTTGCAGATGTGTGCTTCTGCATATCGTGTACGTTTTCACTATTCACCCATGTGATTATTGTATATTCAGAGGGTTACAAATTTAGCTCAGTGTCTGGGTTCTTTTCTCAGTCACCTATCTGTTGATTGTTCACAGTTCTCATTGCAGTCAAGTGGTATCATGCCGTGTGTGATGTTTCAGCTAGCCGTTGCTTTTTTATGCACTCAAATTTTATGCAAATATCCCACCTTGCAAAGTGTTGTTGGCTCGAAAGCCAGAATTGGCTGAAGATGTCGCACACGCAAGCAACTGCACAGCAACTAAGACTGGCAGCGACAGTGGTCATTTATGTTAATTCAGTGGAAGAAAATAGAGTCTGTAGCTCCAGAAACGTACAAGGTTTGGCAGAGGGACCATAGAAACAGAATATTGGGCCTTACTACCTAGAGTGAGTTAGCAACCCAACTTGTAGATGTATGATTTTTATAATTGGTGGCTTAGTAATGCTTTTTTATTCATTAATTTGCCCAATATTGTAAAGATTTTAAGTAATCACACAATAAACTATTAGCGTTTATTAGTGACTGATATTGATTCAAGCCTTTTACTTATAGCCTTTTTATTTTCCTCAATCCAGTGGTTATGACGAAATGCGGGTCCTTTGATCACTGTGATTTAGGAATACAGTTGCACCTCACGATGCTTAATAGGTTGAAACCACTCTGCGGTTGCTTGTTTCCGTGTTCTGGGGCATCATGGTCTGGCAGTTTAGTTAGATGGTTCCTATTTCCCAGCAGGACCAAACATGATATGCAGGTGGCTTGTCTCTGGAGTGACGCAGTGGGAACAATAGATGGAGTACAGTGCGCTCCAGGTAAATTACCAGTGGCGGAGATTAAGCCACACAACCTGCCTATCACATTTTTGTTATCCCCGTTAGTGATGATAGCCTGTGGGTGTATGGCAGAGGTCTTTAAACTATTTTGAATTTGAGCCCCCCTTAAGCAAAATGTTTTGAAGTCGGGCCGCCCTCCAAAGCTTTATGAGAAGGATTGAGGGAGCGAGAGAGACGGGACTGAGCGCGGGGGCAAGGCTTATGAGATCATTTCAGTGATACTTTTTCTGTAGTTCGTAGTCCATGTTAAATTAATATGCATTTTGGTGATGTCTACTTGTGTCTTTACAGCTGCCTTAACGTGCTTTGTACAAAACAGAAAATAGACAAATATAAAGGGGCACACCAGAAAACGAGGATAAATCAAGGGTTTCCTGCCTAAATTGTGTGCTCTTGGGCTACATGGCTAAAAAACATTAACATTAACAAAGCTGATAGCTCTCGCATCGCCAAGACATATTGACTTTGCCAATGGTTGTATTTTTTTTTTGAGTTTGCAATGTCCAAAGCACATACGTTTAACTCACAATTTCTCAGAGTTAGTGCATGAAGTACAGAAAACAGAGTTCTGGAACAATAAGCAGTGATTGCACCTCTGTTTATAAGCTTTGCTCTCTGCAGCTCAGGCATTAACTCAGAGAAATTCTAAGTTATATATATGCTCTTTAAACAATACAAACAAGGAAAACAGACAAACATCTATGAATTGAGCCAGCGCAGCTGTTCGTGATACAGCCCCAGAAATTGTCACTGTGCATATGTGAATTGCACCAGCCTGGTTGGGCAATCCCTTTGGAAATCATGGCCATTATTGCTTTGCAAATATGTTTAACGTATGTTACTCAAGTAGAATTGATCGGTGTAGTCACTAGTGCCTGACCTGCTACTTTAAATGGTTTAATTCTGGCTGCAAAAAAATGTTCTATGTCTTTTACCCATGCATTATGTCACACACCAACTAAGGTCGGGGGTTAAGGTGCGTCGCCAGTCGCTGTTTGCCACGCAGCGGCGGTGAACCACCAACAAATGGTCTAGCCCTGCCTCGTCTCAATTACCTGCTGACATGATGTTGTCACGTGACCCATAGGGACATTGTCGTTTTTCACTAACTTAGCATGAGCACGTTGCAGCTTGCCTGCTGCTTTGCACACGTTACTACACGTCTTTATTTTTTGCAATAATTTCAAAGACTGCTTTCACATGAGAACTCATCGCTGTGTTCACTCTCTGCATGTTCCCGGGATTTTGACTGAACATTATGTGCAAGGTCGAACAACAATGCCCCTTGTTATTTTGTTATGGACAGTCCATAGCCCTTAGACAAAACATACCGATGCCGCTGTTGTTTGGACAGCGTACTTGGGTTTTTAGTGGGGTGCACGAATAGGTGACACAGACTTGGAGAGGGGCCTTTCCAGGGAGAAGAGCACCCATGATGTAGATCTACCATCTATAGGCTAAGGTATGGGGTCTGCTGACAAAGCCCAGAGATCTTCTATTATATAATAATACTTTTTCTTAGCAAGGGGAGGCAGGTTAGGCACTATAGTCCTTTCTCCATTGTCTTTTTATGATGACATCTCCCTTCATGATTTATGGACTGACTGCTATGCTGACAATATTTGTACTATGCATTTTCCTGCTTGTTGTGGCACGTACTGCATGTTAGGGCACGTTAGTTAAAATAAATATTTTAAACTGTTTCGTGTCTCCATCGGATCTTATTGTGGACAAGAACAAGAGAGTGTGCGAAAGGGTGTGTCTTGTTACCGCGATTCCTGAGAGATCTGGGAGTGTTGTGTTCTGGGGTGTCTAATCATCTGTTTTTCTGTGAGTGAGTAGGAGAGCAAGTGAGACACTATAGCTACGGTCCTGGGTTCGTGGGTACTAAGTGGTAGAAAGACTCAGTCCCTATACACCAAGGTCCCATTTCCTGCGCACAGTTCTGTGTTTGTGCAGAATCCCTGCAACATGGCGTCACCAACGATTGGTCTGGTACTTAATCACGAGACCCCTGAGTAGCGCTTGTGCTTGTCCACAATTCCCTCACATTGGTTTCTGGAGACGTCCATGGTGTAAGGGATTAGCCTCCTATAGTTATGCTTTATAAGTTTTTCAAGCTTGGAATTTAAAAGGTTTAGGTTATCTTTCTGACCCGGTTTTGCGCTACCGTTTTACTGGTTTATCCCTTTTTGTTGTTGTGATGGCGGTCGCTATTGCGGCTCCTAACCGCGTTGCGGTCACAGCCCATTTGACTCAACATGGTGTCCCTAATGCGGGGGCTAATATTATCTTTGTAGTCGAGGCGGATGCAGCCTACCGCTGCGAAGTTTTCTATTCTTGGGTTACATTTCCAGCAGTGGATGCAAATGATAACTTGTTTCATGAATATACTCCGGCTGCGGTTCCGCCGAATTATCATCCTTATCGATTAATTGAAGTTCCGTTGACTGCCTGGGAGCATACCATATGGTTTAACGGCGCCCTCCTCACCCTGTTTCTGTTGTCCGTTTAGGACCGCTATCGGTCGATGGGGCCACATGGCCCGTGTTGGCTGGTTTTACACCACATCCCAATTATCTTAATGTTACACATACAGAGCTACGTCAATTACATACATAGTTGATTCATATACATCGAGCTGTAATACAGTTTATGTCACGCAATATTCAAGTGGCTCCGGCTGGAGCC
Organism: Calotriton arnoldi; assembly: GCA_963921515.1. Classification (NCBI taxonomy): domain Eukaryota; kingdom Metazoa; phylum Chordata; class Amphibia; order Caudata; family Salamandridae; genus Calotriton; species Calotriton arnoldi. Next base: position 733,803 of record CAWUFW010002910.1, on the reverse strand, counting down.
GCTCCGCAACCACCTGGACATGGTGGTGATCTTGTCATTAGTCCCATCATCATTAATTCAGTGATGGGTAAGCGTCCTCAGAATAGGGATGATTTCCCTTACTGGCTTGCAGAAAAATTTGAGCAACTCGAGGCTGTTTTTCCCCATACTACACCTGTTGAGAAATACAGGATCCTTACAATGAGTTTACCGAGTGGTATCGTTCCCACTTTAGCTGATTGCACCACCTGGGGAACGGTGTTTGCTGCGGTGTATACACTGTACTTTGCCACACCCTCCATGAGCGCCCTACCAAGCTACTTAAGAAGGTTCAAGATGAACACAGGGCTGGTCCAGCCCTGGAATTGGGGATGAGATTAGTGGGCATGTTCCCTATTGTCTCCGATATGATTCTGGCGAATGTCAAGGGTGAAGCAGTAAGCTTGCAAGTACGTCAACGCCTTTCGGCGGTGGCGGACGTTAATCGGCAGCTGCAGTTACCGATCATTATTGCGGATGTATATACATCATTGGGTCGCAATGCTTTGGGGGTACGACCTTATACTCTGGTACAAAATAAACCACCTCCGGTCAAGGAGGGTCGTCCAGTCTTTCCTAGAAAACAGAAGCCTAGTTCTCGTGCTGGTTCACCAACCCCGGACGCTTCTGAACGTAGATATGATTTGCGTGACCGCTCTAAAATTAAAACACCCTAGAGGTTTCAGGTTTCTGATCCTCGTTCCTTTCAGGAATCGTCGGATCAACAGTTCGGCGGGGGAGGACGTCAGGATCGCAGAGAAAGCGAGTCTGCGCAACCAAGACGTGATCCGCAGCGCCAGTTTGACATAAAAGCCAAACCGGAAGGACCACCTCAGTATCGTGCCCCATTTCAGAAGAAAAAAGTTGCCGCTTTGACTGCAAAGTATGCCTCAGACGGTGAGAACCCTGCTCCTCGATTGGAGATGGGTGGTAACACTCCTCGACAGCGCGGTGGAAGTTACCATTGTGCGGGAGGCACTCCACCATTATCTGGAGGCGAAAGCAACTGACACGTTCATTACAGTGGAAACAGCGGACCCACGAGTTGCATCCCCTGATAGGCTTTATGAGATAGGCCCCCAAATTGAAGGTGATATTAAACGCACGATTAAGGCGGTCTTTTGGGACAACATTACTTCTTCCTATGATATTTTGTTGGCGGAGGTTGATTGGCCTCCCGCATTTGTTCTAGCTTCTTTTAAAGGGGAAGATGTTATTCTCCCGAGTTTTTCACATTATGTCTCGGAGGATGCTAAACAGGCTTACGTGTCGGAGTGGGCGCTAGTGCTTGCCCTGGCTGTGTATCGTAATCAGGTGGGTTGGGATATGGCGTCCCCGGCACATGAAATTCCTTTGCGATCAATGCCACAACCCCAAACTCAATATCGAATTAAGCGTGACGTGATAGCGCCTGTAAGTGAAATCTTGACCCAATTGGACTATCAGGGTGTAATTGAACCCTGTGTTTCGTCAATGAATAATCCTCTTTTTCCGATATTGAAACCGGACGGTTCATATCGTATAGTTTTGGATTACCGTCATTTTAACAGTGATGTTCGTACTTTTGCGGTACAGAACACCCACAGCTCTGCGTTAGTCAATACCATTGTTCGTAAAAAATATAAAACAACTCTTGATATCTCCAATGCATTTTATGGTCACAATTTGGCTACTGAGAGCCGTGACCTGACCGCATTTAGCGTCCTTGGCAATCACAAAAGGTATACTTGTTTGCCTATGGGGTATGAGAATAGTCCCAGCGCTTTTGCGGCACGCATAGTGTTTGTTTTACATGAAATTGACCCTGATGCTTTCTCGTACGTCGAGGACATCTATTTGGCGGATGATGAATTGATACCGCATCTTGTGCGTGTGGACCACATCATAATGTCTTTTGTGGACTTGGGATACAAATTCAACTTTGCCCAGTCGCATATTGCCTGCTTGGCAGTTCTTTTTCTGGGTTACGAACTCACCAATGAAGGTAGGGGGTTGGCCCCCCACTTTCTGGAGAAATGTGCTCAATTGCAACCTCCTTCTACTCTTAAAAAGTTACAATCTTTGCTGGGTTTTTTTAATTTTGGGAGGACATACATTCCTGATTATGCCCAGCGTATCAAACCACTTTACTCTTTGATACAACCTTCTTTCTCTGCTTCCTGTTGGCTTTCGGAACATCCCGCGATTCTTCAGTCTTTGCAGTCTGATCTGCTTGCGAGCAACTTCTTGTTAACACGTGACAATATTACAAATTTGGTCATAAGGATTGTACCAGGCGCGTTCGGTTTCACATACTTGACGTTCAATGAAGGGGACAAGGTCCCCATAGCCTATAAATCGCATTTGTACACTTCGGCAGAGATGCGTTTCTCTTCTATAGAAAAAAGTTGGACGGCCGTCTAGATGGCGGTTCTGAAAGAACGCTCTCTGGCTCAGGGTAAACGCATTTTCATGGTCTCGCCAGTACCTGCTTTAGAAGCAGTTACGAAGGCTAGTGTCCCGAATTCTAAAGCCTTGCATCCACACTGGATAAAATGGGCTAGTTCATTGACGTCGGCTGATGTCAATTTTATCTTTGACCTATCTTTGCTGACACAGGAGTTTTTACAGTTTGAACATGTTCACCCACCTCCTCTGTCGTTGCTTCCTCTTGATCAGTACAAATGCATTGTTTACACTGATGGATCTGCGCAAGCATCTGTAGGTTCTAAACATGCTTATTCGGCGGCGTGCGTGATTGTGGCTGGAAAAATTGTAGATGGGGATTTTATTTTTTCTCAAAACACTTTTTTATTAAGTCATCAGATAAGATAATCACATTCTGTACAGGAGAAATATAATATAGATTGATCAGTATGGTAACATTCAAGCAGGTGACTTCCATATGGCATTTATAATACAAAAAGATAAACATTTCGGGTCTGTGAACATCAGCCCCTAACTTTACAACCGACTGTGTCGCATGCTGTATAGTCGTCCATATATCATACCCATCAAGCAAATTCACACATATCGTAGTCCTTTGTATCATCGCTCTTCCCCACGATGCATTCTCAGAAGGTTCCCACATCAGTAGTTTGTGGTGAAGGAGGTTCCAATATGAGACCTCTGAAATCTGCCCAACATTTCCAGATTTGGGGGTGTTTTTGCAGGCAGCCCTGTGCTTTAAAAATAGGCTGTCCCTGATCCATACACCAATCAAGGCCTGCCTTCCACGCTCCCAGTTTAGGCGGGGCCGAGTCTTTCCATGCCCTAGCTATATCTCATTTTGCCAGGGTGAGGCCCAAGAATAGCAAGTGTCTTTTATAGATGTTTCCCCCTATTTCTTCAGTGATGTGTAATAGGGCGAGCTTTGGAAACAGAGGTATTTCCCATCCCAGCACCTCTGATAAGCAGTTCATAACCCCCCTCCAAAATCTACTAAGCACAGTTCATTCCCAGATGGTACGTATAAGCGTGCCTTCCACGCTGCCACATCATAGACACGTAGGGGAATCTATCAGCCCTGCCCTCCATAGCCTATATCTGGTACAATAAGCACGGTGTAAATATTTAAACTGAATAAGTCTGAGGCGAGAAGCTATTGCGGCGCCCCTCTGAGATTCTAGGGCCTCTGTCCAGTCGTCACTGTCAAGGGGACCAAGGTCTGTCTCCCAATTTTCCCGGAGTGAATCTAAGGTTGTGGAGAGATTTGCCACCAGAGTTTGATATATCTTTGCAGTCTTATGGTCCCCCAGGTCACCCATAAAAACCTTTGCTTCTATCGGCGTCTCTCTTGTCAGCCGTCTCCACCACCCCATCCTGCACATCGATTCCTTCCAAACTCTGAAAACCACACACGTGGCAGGCGGAAAGCGTCGTAGCTTTTTTGGGGTATGTAAAAGCATGTGGGGTAGTATATTACCCATGAGCCATTTCTCCACTTCGTAAGCCGGTCCCTGTTATTCCCATACCACCAGTCGTTTAATACCAATAGATGAGATGCTGCATGACAAGATTGAATGTCAGGGGTCGCTATACCTCCGCAGAATGTCGATTGAAAGCACATTTTAAGTGCAACTCTAGCGGCTTGATAGTTCCAAAGGAAGCAGCTTAGCCTTGAGTTGAGCTGACGGAACCAGGAGGACGATATCTGAAAGGGGTAGTTCTGCAGCTGATAGTGAAGGCGAGTGAGGGACACCATCTTAAATATTGCCGATCTTCCCAGTATAGATCAGGGCATGCGCGCCCAGGACTCCATCTCGGCCTGCGTGCGTGTCCAGACGGGGGCAATCTTTTTATTCCACGACACCGATTGGGAGGACGAGAGGTAGACCCCGAGGTACTTAAACCCGGTTGTGGCTAGCGTTACCTCTCCCTCCCAGGTGCCCATTTCCGAGCTTCCGCGGAGAGGCCACAATATCGACTTTCTAGCATTCATAAACAGGCCCGAGTGTTGTCCAAATATCTGGATAATGCGGAGCAATCAAGGTCCCGTCTGATGCAGTTCCGTTAGAAAGAAAAGGACATCGTCCGCATATAGGGCGATCCGAGGCTAGCGGTTCCATTGCTAACGCAAATAAATAAGGGGATGGGGACAACCCTGTCTGGTGCCACGTCCTATAGGGAAGGGGTTAAAGACCACACCCGCCATTCTAACCGAGGCCTTGAGGTCGGTATATAGTAGTTGAATATAGGACATGAGTCGCGGTCCTATATTTAGGCGCTGCAGGAGGGCAAACAGATATGTCCACCCCAGAGAATCGAATGCTCTATCTATGTCGGCCAGCAGCAGTGCTGCCGGGCCTTCAAGATGATCAATCGCTGCTACTGCATTGTGGGCCCGCCGGATGTTGTGGCGAGTCGCCCGACGAGGCATAAAGCCTGCCTGGTCAGGATGAACCAGTTCTGACATATAGGGAAGGATGCGATTAGCTAGGGCTTTGGCCTATAGTTTGGCCTCCACATTCAGCAGCGATATAGGATGATATGATGAGTGTTGGTCTGGGGGTCCGCCGGGCTTAGGGAATACCGCGATTTCTGCATGCCGCCAGTCCGGCGGGAGTCTCCCTTCCTCAAGGGCCACATGTACTGCCGCAAGATAATGAGTAATGAACTGGGATTGGAACAGCTTATAAAACTTGCATGGGAAGCCATTAGGGCCCGGGGCTTTGCCTGTGCGTATGTCAGCAAGGGCTGCGCTCAGTTCTTCGACCGTCAGCGGGGCATCTAGTTCAGCTCGTGCCTCATCCGAAACAGGTTTGGGGGGTAGATCATCAAGATATTGATAGATCAAAGGGTCTGGCAGAGCGTCATTGGGGGTATATAACTCCGCATAGTAGGTCGCGAAGCTGGATGCCATTCAGGAAGGGTCAGTGAGTGTTTGGCCATGATCACCTAGGATACCAGGTGTTAGTGGTTGGAGTGCCTGTTGGCATAGACGATGTAGGAGAGAACTCAACTTATCTCCCCACTGGTATATTCTGCTGCGCGAGGCCAGCCAAGCCTGTCTGGCTTCGTCACGCAGTGTATTAGCATGTGTTTGTTGCATGAGAAGAAGTTGGCGGTGAATCTGACCGCCTTCTATTCCCCTACTCCTCCGCTCCAAATCTAACTGAGTCTCGGTCTGGAGCAAAGCCTCCCGGCGTTTTTTTCGCTGGGCGGCGCAATAGGATATATCCGCACCCCTGATGGTTGGCTTCATAGCCGCCCAGATAATCTCCGCGGAGTGTACCGTGCCTAGGTTATCTGCGAAATAGTCTGTTATTGCCTGACACGTGTGTTTTATATTGCGGGTCTTGGAGATGCCATGTCGATAGGCGCCACCGGAAAGGAGTACGGGCTACCCCCAAACGCAAAGTCAGCACCACTGGAGAGTGATCCGATAGGCCCCTAGGCAGTATATCCGTCGCCGACATTCGATAATAATAAGTGGCCGGTATAAATATATAGTCCAATCGGGAGAATGAGTCGTGGACTGTAGAGTAATATGTAAAGCTTTGTGTGGTCGGGTGTAAATGTCTCCATGTGCATATCCACTCCATGTCCAGCATCAATGTCTGCAGTCGTGTGTCCCTAAGTGTCCCCTGCCCGCCATGCGGTCTCCATCTGTCCTGGGCCGCACTCACTATGTCATTCCAGTCTCCACCTATTATAGAGAGACCCGTTGGCATCTCCAGTATTATCCTCGTCAGGCGTTCGACAAATGACTCCGATAAGGGGGGGTGCATAGATACTGCCAAGTATAACGGATTCCCCTTATAATGAACCTGTCACAATAATATACCTACCCTGGGGATCAGACCATGTTTTAGCATGCACAAAGGGGACTCTGCGATGGATTAGGACTGCCACCCCACGTGAACCCCTGGTGAACCCTGCGTGATAGATCTGTATATATCCAAAATGGGAGAGACAGAGCGCCTTGGAACCCATAAGGTGTGTCTCCTGTAGTAGCAGGACATCTGCTGAGGCGCGTTTGGCCTGTCGAAGGACAGCCCCTCTTTTAATCTTATCCAGTGCCCCCGTATTGTTCCAACTAACTACCTGGAGCCTACCAATGGGGTCCGTCATAGGGCAAAGTGTGTGAAATGAATGCAGAGCATTGCCTGTCATAGGGCATGTAGACCATATGTATAGAAGAGTATGACACAGCACATTTAACAAAACTGAACAATCCCAATCCCTCCCACCCAACCCAATACCTCAAAACAGCTGAAGCATCTGTTGCGGTGGGGGTCTTACATCTGCTCCAACGGGGGCAGGGCGCAAACCCACACCAATGGATCCCCAGTAAACTATCCCCAATCATAAATAAAGTTCTCAGATACTGAGAAGAAAGTTGTGGGGAAGAAGTCTCTCGTAGGCCCTTAAACTATGTCATCAGCCGAATAGACATCTTGGTTACGGCCCTCAGTCTCCATGTTGTAATAGTGACAAAGCTTGCCGATCTTCCTCCATCTGGGAGCTGGAGGCACCCCATGATTTTGAACAGCGTCTCGATTGCGATCTGCGATTAGTCTTCCCTTTAGGCTTGTTCAGTTGCTGCGTGGCTTCTCCAGAGGACGACTCCGAGTCGAATCGCGGCGGGGTGTGTGGCCTAAGCCGCTGCCTCTCGTCCGCCCAGGCGAAGACCTCCTCTGAAGTGTTGAAGAAATGGGTACGCGATTTGTACACAACCCTCGGTCGGGCCGGGAAAAGCAGAGCATACCGAATTTTAAGGTCTTGCAGTCGAGCATTCGCGGCCGTAAACGACTGGCGGTGGTGCTGCACCTGTCGCGTATAGTCCGGAAAGATTAAGAGTGATGGGACTCATATTGGAGTTTGCCAGCCAACCTGGCCTGTGCAAGGACGGCGTTGCGGTCGTGAAAGTTCAAGAGTCTAGCAATGATGGGTCGTGGTCGGGACCCTGGTGGGGGCTTCTGCATCAGGGCGCGATGCGCGCGTTCAATAATGAAGCATTGAGATAGGGCGGCTGGAGGGATCCATCCTGCTACCCACTTTGTAAGAAACTGTTCCATGTTGTTGCCTTCACATCCCTCCGGAAAACCCACGAAGCGAAGGTTGTTCCTCCGTGCTCTGCCTTCGGCGTCCTCTGCCCTGATTGCCAGACCTTTCGTAATACATTCCAAAGAGGACACCCTCGTTTGGAGGGATGCAACTGTATCTTCTGTAGGTGATATGCGGGTTTCGGCCTCTGTTATTCTGTCGACCGCTTTGCGGAGATCTTGGCGGATGAGCATAACATCTGACCCGACCGCCCCGATTTTAGCCTCCAGTGCCTCCCGAGACTGCGTTATTGCCGTCATCAATGGAGCATTGTCTGGCCGGTAGGGACCTGGCTCGTCGACTCCGGTGCCTGCGCCCCAGATCCAGCATAGCGATCTAATGTACTTTGTTTGGTGCCCTGCAGCTTGTCTCGAGTCATTTTCAATGGCAGTAGTTGGGCGTCAGCCAACTCAGAGATCTGTAGGCGGCTGTGATCTTACTTTAATCCGCTGCCTTAATGGTAGTGTCACTTGGAGGGTGGGGAGTCCCCACGGGAGTCAATCCGGGTGCTTGTTGCCTTTTAGGCTGGGAGGAAGGCAGGCGTGAAGGCGGCCCACACACAGGCCGCACCGGTACTAGTCCACCCGCTTCCGCGTGCAGGCACCTCCTCACCCCCCCTAATGGGTGCCTCTGTCCAGCCCGGCTCCTCCGTGCCATGAAGCCTCTATATGGAAATGCCTCTCCTAGAGCGTGGATGAATAAATGCGTTGGTCTCCTGCGCACTGTTAATTTAGTTCAACTAAGACCCAGAAAGGCAGGGCACTTGTAGGGTACAGTGCGGGCCATCAATGTCCATCCCGTCAACTCCAATGTATGTGGGGGGGGGGGCCAGGCCCCACCAAGCACAGAGCAGTATTGGGCCGCAGCGAACAGCAGAGGGGGGGCCACGACGTTTAATTTGGCCGTGCGAGTACCACCGTCCAGGTCCAGCGCAATGCCCACTGTCTCGCACCCTACATTCATCCACGTGAGGGGCGCCAGGGGAGACCCCAGAAGGATTTCAAGCAGGCCACATCTCTGTCTTACCCCGCGATCGCCAAGCAGGGGCTGCCCCAGAAAATGTTCAGGACCTCCGGGATCACTGTTTTTACCCGGGGGGGGCCACAACCGCAGAGGACCACCCCCCTCCTTGGCAGCTACGGGGCAATACGGGGGCACCACGCGCTCACTGCAGCGGCACAGGATTGATCCCGCTCCGTTAATTTAGTGGGTCTAATGCCGTCGGCCCCAGGCCCGTCCGCTACGGTGTCTTCAAACGGGCCCCGACTCAGCCACATCACGCGCGGCCGCAGCCTCTCCTGGTTCCGCCCACCAAAATCACACACCTGGCGCTGTTTTGGCATCTCCAGCTGCCACGGAGCACACCCAGGGCGCCGCGCGTCGGCTTCAGCAGTACCTCGGGGCTGCGTCAGCCAAAACGGTGAGGCCCAATGTCAGCGCCTCTCAGATCCTCCAGGAGCGGTGCCGTTAAGACGGACTCCAGTTCAGCCGCACCGCCCACAGCCGCAGCCTATCCCAGAGCCGTCGCAGACCTCCGAGAAGCGGCCGCCGTCGCCAACAGGTCCGTCAGACAGATAGGGGCCGACAACATCGGCGAGCCGCGTCCGGTTCTAGGCCCACAGCGCCTTGCTCAATGGTGCACGGATTCCTGCAGCACCAGGGCTCATTCACAGTAGTCACGGCCGCCACCCGGTCTGGTCACCACTTCAATTAATGCCGCTCAGTCCTCCACAGCCACCGAGCTGACTCCGGGGGCAGCCCAGCGCAAGATTGTCGGATGTATCGGGACAATCCGCAGTGCGGCACAGGCCCAGTCCTCGCTCCACCGGTCCACGCACTGCGCCGCAGCCAGCCGCCTCGGTAACAATACCACTATTTGCCGTTCCACAGGGCACTATGGATACATGGAGCAATGCAGGAGGGGGACTGAGGGTAGGATGTGGGCTGATGGGCAGGATGATAAAAGGATTATGAGCGGGCCTACGGAGCTCGTCTAAAGCGCGACCACCATGTTGGACCACTTGGCCAACCCCCCCTGGATGGGGATTTTAAATCCTCCTTGATACACACACTTTCTCTAGGTGACTGCACGGCTCAATTGGCTGAGCTACGTGCTTTGGTTTTGGCCTTTGAATTTGCTGATCCAGATGTTCCTATGCTTATTGTGTGCGATTCGTTTTACTGTGTTCAATCCTTCAATCACACACACTAGCCCAAGTGTTAAACTAGGGAAGGGAACTAGAGGCACAGGGCCTAGGGACGAGCCAGCCTCCTATATAGCATTAAAACACAAATAGGGCTGTCCCTAGTTGGGCTTCCTACAGGTTCCTACAGAGTCTCTAGAGATGCAAATCCAATAGGGGCATCCACAAAAAGTGAAGGACTGGCCTCACACACCACCTGGTGTCATGCTTCATCATAGGCCGTCCTCGCCCTCTAAAAACTTCGTTTGATAGAGGGCGGGCATACACCTGAAGACAGGGATGCACTTCTAAAACTAAGTGGTGGCCCGTGAGTAAGTGAAAGTGTAATTTAAAAACCATTAAATTTGTCCCCAAGTGGTTTAATTGAGGGGCAAATCTATGGTATTAAAAGAAGTGAGCGGTAATCTGGGAATTCATTATCCCTTTACCGTAAAAAGTGGTCAACATGTTTCTGCTCTGCGTCCCAGATGGGTACATCGCATTCGTCAGGACCAGGATGTGTAATGGGCTCCACCTTTCTACACAATGTGTATGAAAGAGTTACCACTGTAAGAAACGGGGGTGAAGATAACTACTCCCCATGTAGTGCAATATTTAAAAAGTGAGAGTATCTGTAGGTAAATAGGAAACAAGAAAAACAAACAAACCGGACGTGTAAGTAAGATAAATGCACACTATGCTGTACGTATAACACCACACATTATGCTGCGCGTGGTGGGATCTAAGTGAAACACGTGTCAATCATACGTGTTCGCACTCATTAAAAAAGCACTTAATTCTACTGCTTACCCAAGGACACTATCCTATTAACTCCATGGGAGGTCGAGGGTGGAAGGGCCTACTGTGGCTTTTTCTGAAAAAACACAATGCACGAAAAGCCATGCTACTTAGATTTTAGCCCATTTCAAAACATATAAAACATACATACAAACTGTCATACAAATGCATGCCTTGTGTTGAGTACATGCACATAGGGCGTTAAAAACGCTTCAACATTTACCCATGACATTCATACTCTTACTGTCATTTTCAGCGCTTCCAGCAGTCTCATCTATGTTCGTCCGCTTCGCCTTTCCCCCTATAAATGAAGGTGTGTGGGGAGCGAGTTTTTATACTCATGTGAAAGTGCACCGCTCATAGTGCCTCACAATAAATCACTCTAGGTAACTAAGTTACCAGAGATTATGGTTGTGATTCAATACATCAAGTCATTACTAATCACCTACTATTAGAACAGCAGGCCATAACAGGAAAACATTTAGTTTAGGAGTGGTAGTATTGTATTTTATATGTAATGGTCACAGAAATACTTATATCCTTATTACCGAGTTGGAACAATTGGTATAGCTCTGTGTTGCTATAACCCCGATAGAATGTTCCACTTGCTAAAGCACAGCTTTCTAACACACCTCTCCAACGACTGACTGATGGTAGACAGTATATTTGTTAGTTCAACGGGATAGTTGTAGCCAAGGGATTTCGTCATTGAGCCCTGTTTCCCATGAGCGCAACCGGTAAACCCAGCGTTGCTCCCTGACATGCAGTTGTTGGCACTTTCACAATTTATATCTTCTTCACGTGTACTTAATGTAAATATACAGAAGGGTCCGCATTATTGTATGCGATCCGTTGTCCTCCTTGCACACAATATGAATCGCTATATACTAGTGTAATCGTGTTTTTACTATGATGCAGTGTTCCCCCTGGCATTAGACAATATCATCTTCTAGTACTGAGCTGTTTTTAGAGACACGCATGCGCACTTAGCAAATAATACGAATTGCTATACACAAGCGGATTCGTGTTTTTACTTGCGCACTGCCAATCGCCACGTGTCTCTGTATCTCTCACTCATGGGGAGGAGAGCGGTGTAGCGAGGTCAGCGCACGCGCCCTTCAGTGCTATGGGCGTGCTACCAGATAGGGCCCACCCATTAGATCTTTTTCCGCCCAAGAACAGGCAACCAGGCAGTTATCCAGGCGCACACCGGAACCCGCACAGGCGGTAACAATTATCTTTCAATTACTTACGAAAGAGCCAGCGCGCATGAGTATAAAAACTCGCTCCCCACACACCTTCATTTATCGGCGGGGAGGCGAAGCGGACGAACATAGATGAGACTGCTGGAAGCGCTGAAAATGACAGTAAGAGTATGAATGTCATGGGTAAATGTTGAAGCGTTTTTAATGCCCTATGTGCATGTACTCAACACAAGGCATGCATTTGTATGAAAGTTTGTATGTATGTTTTATATGTTTTGAAATGGGCTAAAATCTAAGTAGCATGGCTTTTCGTGCATTGTGTTTTTTCAGAAAAAGCCACAGTAGGCCCTTCCACCCTCGACCTCCCATGGAGTTAATAGGATAGTGTCCTTGGGTAAGCAGTAGAATTAAGTGCTTTTTTAAGGAGTGCGAACACGTATGATTGACACGTGTTTCACTTAGATCCCACCACGCGCAGCATAATGTGTGGTGTTATACGTACAGCATAGTGTGCATTTATCTTACTTACACGTCCGGTTTGTTTGTTTTTCTTGTTTCCTATTTATCTACAGATACTCTCACTTTTTAAATATTGCACTACATGGGGAGTAGTTATCTTCACCCCCGTTTCTTACAGTGGTAACTCTTTCATACACATTGTGTAGAAAGGTGGAGCCCATTACTCATCCTGGTCCTGACAAATGCTATGTACCCATCTGGGACGCAGAGCAGAAACATGTTGACCGCTTTTTACGGTAAAGGGATAATGAATTCCCAGATTACCGCTCACTTCTTTTAATACCATAGATTTGCCCCTCAATTAAACCACTTGGGGACAAGTTTAATGGTTTTTAAATTACACTTTCACTTACTCACGGGCCACCACTTAGTTTTAGAAGTGCATCCCTGTCTTCAGGTGTATGCCCGCCCTCTATCAAACGAAGTTTTTAAAGGGCGAGGACGGCCTATGATGAAGCATGACACCAGGTGGTGTGTGAGGCCAGTCCTTCACTTTTTGTGAGATGCCCCTATTGGATTTGCATCTCTAGAGACTCTGTAGGAACCTGTAGGAAGCCCAACTAGGGACAGCCCTATTTGTGTTTTAATACAATCCTTCAATGACAACTTATTCTTTTGGAAACAAAATGATTTCCATGATTTTAAAGGTAGCGCAATTAAGCATAAAACGGTTTGGGTCCGTGTGGCCGCTCTTAAGGAGCGCTCGCCGCTCACACATGTTATCCATACTTTGGGCCATCAACGTGTGAGAGCACACTCTGTTGGCAATTCCCTGGCTGATGAGGCAGCCAAATCTGCAGTAGCCACTTGTTCAGTAGCAGCAGTCACTAGGTCCATGACTAAAATTGATGATGATATTTTGGTAGCTATTGCTGCGACAAAGGAGGGAACTGAATTTCCTCAAGGTTTTCCTTCACGTTATACATACCACTTGTCGTCTGATCAGATTCCATTTGCTACTATTCCGTCTGTTGGGTATCGGCTGATTCCCAACGAGGACAGCAAACTTTCTTTGCTCATTGACGCACATGAAGGCGTTGCTTCTACACATGCTGGTGTGAATGCGACTGTTTCCCTTTTGCAGCAGAGTTTTTGGTGGCGTGGTTTATATCAATAGGCGCGTAAATATGTTCTTTCTTGTGACATTTGGCAACAAATTAAGCCTTCTACTGTTGCACGCCCACCACATACTCAGCTCTACATCTCTAATCAGCCATTTGGCTGTATTTATCTTGATCACTGCGGTCCTTTGACTTCTGACACTGCATTTAAACACATCTTAGTTGCAGTGGATTCATGCACTAGATTCCTTTGGGTTTGGCCTCACCTTAGTGCTGACGCTCGAACTGTCATTAAAGATTTGCGTGTCTTTGTCGGGACATTTGCTTGTGGCACCTTCCATTCTGACCAAGGTCCTGAATTTGCCTCTAAGGCTTACCAGGATGCGATGAAGTCTCTGGGGGTGCAGGTGCAATATTCCTCTCCATACCGGCCCAAGGGCAATTCAGTTGTGGAGCGGATGAACCATGACTTAAAACAACCTTTGACAGCTAGAGTCCTAGGTACTGGCAGGGGTTGGCTGACTCATTTGTACGGAGTCCAACATGCACTAAATAATCTCCCTAGAAGATCTCTGGGTGGGTGCACCCCATACGAAATGCTCTTTGGCATTAAAAGGTTTGTGCCAGACCTTGATGGTCTAGACGCTGTGGCGGCTGCCGCAACCTTTGACGTAGATAATCATTGTGCTATGTTACAGAATCTACAAAAAGCTTGTGATTCACAAGCAAGAGCCTAGTTGCCCTCTTCCGCGGATCCAGCGGTGCTTTTTCCTGTTTCTGGCTGGCTTCCTAAAGTTGGAGATCTGGTTCGTGAAAAGGTGGAGAACAAAAAAGAATTTGGTCCATCCTACTGTGCACCGGTCAGAGTCCTTGGTTTGAAAAGCACCTGCACTATGATCCTGCCGCCTTTACCTGGTCATAAGGAGAATCGTTACATCTCAATCGAACATGTCAAGTTACACCATATGGCCGATACTGAATAGTATGCCTCAAAGCATTCCACGTCAAGAACTTTCACTGAACCCGATGGCTTCTGTTTCTTCGACTGCTCCCCAGCAATCACGAGGGGAGGTGGAAACTTCAATTGATGTATGACCTGTTTTTCCTTCTACGTCCACATCTGCGGATATTGAGTATGATTCTCCTCCAGTTGAAGTCATAATTGACATTCCTGAGAGTACCATACCTGAAACATGTGATGCTGCACATCCACCATTGTTTCAGCTGGGGTCCAGTGGTTATTATATGGATCATAATAGCTTTTCCTCTGGCACGTCTTCCTCGTCATCTACTGTGCAAGAGACACCTACCAGTACCAGTGTTTTCATCTCCTGGTTCAAAAAGACCTATTTGGTCCCACCCTGGACATATATCTGGATGGTGCTTACGATGATGTTCCTTTTCATGTGGATCGGATTTGTGACTGTATTTTTCCTACTCATTAATGGCCACTATTTACCTGAACGCTCTGCTGTGAACTTTGTTGGTGGAGTTCTGGCCCCTCACACATCATCACATATAATAAAAAGAGACCAAGCCCTTGTCAATATATCAGCGTTCCCTGTTGTTGATGGGATCATCTGGGATAAAGTTGCATACGATATCCATAGCCTGACGGAAATTTTGAACATTCCATATGTCTTCGGCGTTTTCCTTCGGAGATGTGGTTTTGCCTGACATTCACTCTGATGACTAGGATGTTCATGCCGTTCATTCGTTATTCTCTGATTTAAAATATTATGCTGCATTTGACACTTAAGATATGTATTTAAATTCGGCTAATTACGCAGATTTATTTTGTTATCAACATTATGGCCATCACTTCTTACACAAGACAAAAACACAGAGACCATTTTTTAACTATACCCAATGGGAGCATTGCCCAACACCATTACAGGGAAGTTCGAAGACCCAACAAAGTAAATTTGTATATTTTTCTGGTTACAATCTGTCTGACCCACAGTCCTATTTTTATAAATTGAAGACGCCGCCCCAAACAAAATTTATGTTAACACAGATTAAACTGGTTTACTCCATGTCCTTCAGGAATGATTTGTCCGTGATGTGTTATGAGCATTGGAGGGACACAATTGATTTAAAATCCATTGGGGGTACTAAAGATTGGCAAGTGCAGGGCACAGAAGCTTTTAATCGTGCATGTCTGATACCATCTCAAATCTTATTTTTAAATGACTACTTGTTTTGGTTTAGCCACAGCCAAAAATCCAAATATTCCACCTATTCCATCATTAGCTCCATATGAGACATGAATATGCGATGTTACATTGCATGCGATACATCGCATGCCAATACAACGCGGTCGTTACAACGACTGCGTTGTTATATCACATACCATTACAACGCAAGTCATTACAATGACTTGCTTTAGGGGGTGCTGGATGTTGGAATAGTATAATTTACTATTCCAACTCCAGTCTGTGCAACAGGAGGGAAGGTGTTGGATTTTAAATCCAACACCTTCTGCCCCCTACAGCAAGTGGTTATAACGACTGCGTTGTAATGGTTTGCGATGTAACAACACGGTCGATGTAACTACCGCGTTGTAATGGAATGCGAAGTATCGCGTGCGATGTAAAGGATGTCTCCCGTGATATATGGCAAACGTAGACTAACTACACAATTGAAGACTTAGCTGTCTTATTTCAAAATGGCACACTTAACTCTTCTGATATTGACCCCTTGGGATGGTTAGTGTGGCCGACAACTTCAAATGCCTGTCAATTGCGCTTTTTGAATACTACCAAAGGTTTTACAAAAAGTAGACCTGATCTACGTTTCCCCCATTTGCATACAGTTACCACATATTCCGTGGGTAAGTTATGTCAGCAATGGTTGGAACATTCCACACTGTCGTCTGTGAAACAACACCTCTCTCATTTGTCAGGTGACATCGATTTGGCTGATTTGTTTTTAGGTCCAAAGTCCACTCAAATAAAACGTTTTATTTATTCCTCATATAATGAATTTTGGAAACTATCTCAGATGGAAGCTGCCCCCATCAAATTGACCAGGCAAATTTAGAAAAAGTTCTTGCAGTAGTAGATAATAGCATTAATATACTGTCTTCCCGTATATATACTTTAGATAATATTGCATCTTCTGTCATTGACATTGTTCAGCATGAAGCGTCTGTTTTGTATCGCGGTCAAAATCAGTTACGCTCTGTGATGCAGTTTGCTTGGATGTTGCAAACACTCAAAAATGGAAAAGTACCATGGGATTATTTGAATGCTTCTGCACTGTTTTTGCCATTTAATTTAACTGATAAACAGAAATTAATGTCCATTGAAGATGCCACATACACATTGTTGCATATTGAACAATTGGAACAGTTACCGTTTTCGGTAGCCGAGACTGATTCAGCTGTGTGGTTAATGCATCGGGTTATTTCACTGCCTATCTCACTTTTTCAGTTCACAGCATGCATGAAACATCATGCCGTTGGGAGATATGAGCCCCTATGCAATAATTTTATTCACAAATTATGGTCATTACCTTTTGCTTACAGATGTCAACGCGCAGAAAAGGAAGTTTTCCTTACAGGGGAGGACTGTGATTCCACAGTAGGACATTCCCTAGTCTGTAAACAAGTTAAGCTTCACGGAGCCAGTAACGTTTCAGCCCCTAATCTAGCTTGTTTTTTTAAAGGTACCCCTGTCCCGGCTATTATTCCTGTATTAACTTTGCTTTCTATCGGCAGTTATCTTATTTTGAGTAATCACGATTGCTGTGGTTGAGAGCTGGCATTCCGTATATAGTAACGGTTTCTCAAAGAGTTACATGTTCCAGCAATGTCCTATTTCCACCCCGCATGGGATTGTAGATAGTTCGCTTTGGCCTTCCATTCCTACTTTGAAAACAGATTTCAATAAACTAAGCAGACTCAAAGCGCTATTGTTTCAACAAGAAGTCGCTCACACATCGGCTCGAGAGACCTTCGAACTGCAGGTGACAAGAACCGCAAGTGAGATGCACTCGCTGCTAAACACGAATCTCTCACTCCATTTTGGAGAATTAATACACCACATATTTAATGCGTCTGATATGGAGGGCCTTGCTCACATTTTTAAACTTGTGGGCTTGTTTGTTCCTTTCAGACTATTTTTGGAGTAATTCCAGCCTTTATTCATTCTATTTTTCCAGCGCTTTCGAAGGGTTTCCCCTGGTGCTCTTGTTGGTTTGCGGCGTGCTGGTTCTCCTATTATTGTTTCGCAATGGATGCTCGATCTGTGGAGCTGCCAAACCCGGTCCCGTTGCATCTGTACCCTGATCGTATGTAGCAGCTCTTTGGTGCTATGCCAGTGGAGTCTTTTGCCATTGACTACTGGCTGACCTTCCGTTATGCCTACTTCACCTGCGTGCAACCTGTATTTCACTGCCTCCGGTGCCCTTTTCAATGGGCCATGGATGTCTACCTGTCCAATACCACACACGCTGCCCAGGATTACGATCTGCTAATGGGTCCGTTAAAGGCCCATGACCAGGTGTGTACCAGGGGTAGGCGTTTGGTGTGCGATTCTCTACTCGGACCAACGGCGGACTTTAGTACCTGTGCTCTTCTTGCGCAGCGCCTCATAGACCACAGTTTCATTGAGGTTAACGAAGGTTGCCCTGAGATGCTCCTAACAGCTTCTGGATATGAGGAGCATGTGTGCTCGTTCGACCTACTAAACTGGATGGCGTACATTTTTACGATGGAAGGAACAGACAACGTCCTGGAGTTCATGGCATTCCGCTTTTCCCGCAACGTTTTTGACTTTGAAGACTAACTAGGTATGGTTAGCAATTTTTGAGCGCCCAATTGGCAAAAATTTGGAACATTAGAACCTGGCAGTACAATTTTTTTTTTGTGGCTTCAAAATTGCACGAAATGGCCTTCGACAAAGACGCTTTGCCTCTGCTTACCACTGATTTTTGTTTTGCATAGGGCTAACGCCCTGGCCAAGGGAAGGGTGTCACTTGGCCCATAGGGACATTGTCGTTTTTCACTAACTTAGCATGAGCATGTTGCAGCTTGCCTGCTGCTTTGCACACGTTACTACACGTCTTTATTTTTTGCAATAATTTCAAAGACTGCTTTCACTTGAGAACTCAATGCAGTGTTCACTCTCTGCATGTTCCTGGGATTTTGACTGAACATTATTTGCAAGGTCAAACAGCAATGCCCCTTGTTATTTTGTTCTGGCCAGTCCTTAGCCCTTAGACAAAACATACCAATGCAGCTGTTGTTTGGACAGTGTGCTTGGGTTTTAGTGGGGTGCACGAATAGGTGACACAGACTTGGAGAGGGACCTTTCCAGGGAGAAGAGCACCAATGATGTAGATCTACCATCTATAGGCTAAGGTATGGGGTCTGCTGACAAAGCTCTTCTATTATATAATAATACTTCTTCTTAGCAAGGGGAGGCAGGTTAGGCACTATAGTCCTTTATCCATTGTCTTTTTATGAAGACATCTCCCTTCATGATTTATGGACTGACTGCTATGCTGACAATATTTGTACTATGCATTTTCCTGCTCGTTGTGGCACGTACTGCATGTTAGGGCACGTTAGTTAAAATAAATATTTTAAACTGTTTCATGTCTCTGTCAGATCTTATTGTGAACAAGTACAAGAGAGTGTGCGAAAGGGTGTGTCTTGTTACCGCGATTCCTGAGAGATCTGGGAGTGTTGTGTTCTGGGGTGTCTAATCATCTGTTTCTCTGTTAGTGAGTAGGAGAGCAAGTGAGACACTATAGCTAGTCTGTCCTGGGTTTGTGGGTACTAAGGTGGTAGAAACACTCAGTCCCTATACACCAAGGTCCCATTTCCTGCACATAGTTCTGTATTTGTGCAGAATCCCTGCAACAATGTTACACTTACACAGGAAAACGAGTGTCTGTTTTCAAATTAAGGTGCAACATCAGGCCAGCAACAAAGGAGGCTCCACTGTCCCTTTTAAACTGTCCATGTGTCAGGCAGTGGCTTCTTCAACCCACCTCACACATTCACAGTCGATAGCAGACATGAAGTCCGTGCCTCGGTCAGTGTAGCATGTCTGCTAATGAGGCTTCAGTGGGGATTTTCAATCTTCATCCCTGTATCCTATCAGATGGTAGGTTAGGGAAGAAGGGCCTGCCTCCAGCCCTATCCTGTCATCTGATGGGGAAGTAGCTTGTGTTCCAGGCCAGGACAAGCAAAAGCTATAATTTATGACAGCTTCCCCTTGTTTATACTGTGGGCAATTCGTGGGAGTCAGAATGCTGGAGCAAGAATCATGGGAGGTCGAAATCTGAGTCCCAAGGTAAAATTGTTTTAATAGCTTTTGTGTGTGTGCGCGTGCATGACTGTGATCGTTTGTGCATGATTGTGTCTGTGTCTGTGCATGATTGTTTGTGTGTAGTTGCATGTATATATGCGTGTGTCCATGTATCTTAGTGTATGCATGATGTTTGTCTTCTGCCATGAACATGATCTTTTTTCTGTGCTGAGTCATTAAAATCGACCGTTTATTTGATAACTTAATACTTGTTCTGTTGTTTAGGAAATGCTATAGTTATTAATTTAAACAAGCAGTCTGTATAATTCTAACACCTATGAAGCACTGCAACGTCTGCAAGGCCCTGGCCGTAATAGCGGTAATTGTAGCTGTAATAACAGTATGATATGCATTTTGATATTAAACAGGCTTGTATCCCATAGCTACCATTTTATTTGTATCTATCGTTTTCTGTTTGCACAGTCAGCCTTTAACACTTTTTTTTGGCCCCATGTAAAGCACCCAGGTGGCAATGTGCCTCTTACACAGTGCAAATCTTCACAATAAAAAAAATGAATAACACATTAAAAATACAGAGGTACAATTTGGGTACAATTTGTGGGATTATATCAAACCCTGGAGGGGCTAGAAACCTTCAAGCTCCTAGAATCAATGCACTACATCAGGGCACTGGGCAATTACTTTGGAGGAACAGGTAAGGGACGTTGTTAGGGTTAGTAAGTGCTATATAAATACAATTATGATTCTTTGAAAAGGAGATATGTGAGTACATGGAAGTCACAAACGTCGTCAATGGTATCAAATGTGAATAACATCACATCAGTTTCATTTTAAGTGTGCCACTATCTACACCTTTACTAGTTTCTGGATGCCTAATCAGCCATAATACAATGTTTTGAGTTAATTATCATTGTCGTTTTTGGAGGCCAACTCAAACATTGTGAGGGTAACAGAGAGGTCAACTCTATGCAATTATTAGGCTTTGCATGATAGTCGGACAAACAGGGTGGGCTGCATAACAATTGTTTGGTTTATTACTTCATGCAGAGTGTTATTCTAAGTGCCATATTAACAGGGGCCGTTGTAGCCCAAATCAGAAGTTCTAGAAGAGGCGGGACATACAATAGTATTGCAGAATTCTACCCACATAAAGGTAAATAACTACACAAATATGGCATTCAAATGGAAATACTTCTAGAAGAGTGATTTGTCACAAGGCGGGTTGGAGGCAGACATTGTAAGGGTAAATACACTAGGAAATACACAATGGCAAAATGGGATTTTAAGTGCAGCGTCCTTTTAAGCTAAATAAGTATGTTGGCTCAGTGAATTTACACATGGCTGTGACATTTGCAATGATGTGGAGATCATGAGTTTGAATCCTGGTAAAAGAGGCTCAGAATTCCATCCTTCCCTGTTCCTCGGAAATTGCCAGAGGGAGATATGAAGGGATCTACCTTTAGCTATCAGTATTAGATTTTCTTCTATACTGGCCCAACTTGTCTCATTGTTGACTGAGTGATGTGGTAAAGCATGAGAGATGCAGTACGTTTATGAAATCAATTGTGTGTGAGTGTGTCTGTATCTGCTTGGGGCTGTAAGGCAGTTTGAAAACAAACTATTATCTCTGGGCTAACTTTTGGCTTGTACATTTTCTTGAAATTCTAGCCTGAGCCCACCCCTTTTCAGTTTTAGCTATGCCAGCTTGCATGCTACACCTCAGATCTTGAAATTCACGCCCACCACTTTTCAAATCTACCAGCCGCCTCGGTGCATCGCATGTCTAGACTTATGTTTGGTTTGATTTGTTTTCTGTCACAATGCTAGTCATATTTAAGTTTATTACTTTTATTAAATACTATGTGGTAACATATAACAAAAGTTGTCAAACAATAACAACCAATAGCATTTGAATGAATATGATACAGTAGAGTTTTCTTGCTTGTAGAGGTCAAACAACGTGAGAGTTTAGACATACAATGCTGCTCTGCAGTTGTGAGAGTGGATTGCATTCATGTCTTATGCAGCATCGCTTTTTCTGCCATTTCTAAAAAATGGAGCAACGGTGATACATATTATCATTCTTCGAAAGTGCTTTGTTGGATATCTTTGGCTGAGTCAGGCGAAACTACTTTGAAGTTTAATGTCTTGAATTATAGATGTGTCTTCTCGCCAAGGTAGATGTGTGCTTGCAGTGCATGCACAACGCATTCTGATAAAAAAAAAGAGGACAGGACATTCTTGATGGAAAAACTCAACATTGCACCAGCATTGATGAAGAAGTCTGTATTCTTCTATGATTTATGATGTTATTTGCCTCTTTGCATTCCATTCTCGAATGGAATTAATACAAATGTTATCATTGAAGCCAAACATCCCTGCACCATCTAGTGCATATCTATATTACATGTATTATTTCTCAAAATAATCAATTTTATATATATGTATTTTATAAGATTTCAGTTGTGGTCCTTTCCATCTAAAAAGGTAATATAGCTCAATAAATCTCCATAGATGCAACAGCCAATACAGTGTTCACATATTTACAACACAAAAAGAAGGAGGTATTATAAGACTGAGAGCCGTTGTTATTACTGAAGGTGGAATCATTTAACCTCTGTCTTTGAAGCGCAGCAAAGTGACAAGATAAGTACAAAATTTTGATTCTTCTTTATTATTGCTTGGAGTTTCACAATTTACCAAAAATCGACTCACGACCCACAGTTTGGGAAACTTTGTTCTAGACCACTCCTGTGTGATTGGAGCTGTCTGCGAGTCTCCAGTGCTTGGCAATCAAGAATACAATTTCTGCCAGAGTTCTCTGAGATGGTGAGATCTTCCGAGACCTCCTTTAGCCTAGCAGTGCTACTTTGGGATCCAAGCCTGTATGTGTATGAAGGATGGCTGCCAGCGCAGTGTAACTCTCTCCAGATTCACTCTATGTCCAGGCATGTCCAAATCATATGGTAGAGAGTCCCTCAGGGGGTCCAAACTTTGTACTTTGAGAGTTTTGTGCCTTACCCATCTTCCATAGTCGACTAAGGATGTAATAGATCATGTGGAAATTATTAAAGTGGACCAATCGTAAGTTTGAGGGGATGGCCAATTCTCAAACCGCCATCCTGGCTTCCTGCCACTCATCATCCTCCATCTCCCCAACATCACCATTCCAGACTACCCGCACACCCTGTACCGGGTCAGGGACATTTACCAGGAGAGATCAATGTAGTCTTGAAATACACTTTCTCTATGGGGTATACATGGTCATGTTCACCTCAAGTGGGATGTATTCAGGCAGTGCCACTAGTTCGTGTCTAAAGGATGATGCATTTGGGGATATTTAAAGAACTGGGATATGTGGCGTTGTTCAAAAGAATGTGATTACAATCCCACTCACCTCCCAGTTGGGAAATAACAATCAAGTCCACTTTGCCAAGCGACCTGAGGGAGTAATCTTCCATACAGCAGGCCCAGAGTCCCTAGTTTCTCAAGGGATGTCAACACTATGCGCCATGAGAAGTCCTGTCTGTCGCCAAACAGACAGTCACCAATCAGAACCATTTTTGTTGCCCAGTTATAAAGTCAGAGACTCATGCTACCCATGTAGAAGGGCAATGTGCACTAGGTGAAGGACTCTTGGGGTCTTGCACACCCATAAGAACTATGTTATCAGTGCTTGAGGGTCTCAAAAGAATGTGTGGGGGATAATAAACGGGTAATTCTGGAGTAAAAGAAATCAGTGGAGTATTATCATTTTATAAAGTGCCATGCTACCCATTAAATTGAGGGGCAGCAAAGTCCAATTTTCCAGGTCTCTCTGGGAACGCTGCATAATAGGGGTTATGTTCGAATCCCAGGCCACCTGTGGGTTACATGAGACGTGTACCCCCAGGTAGTGGAATGCCTCTTCCACCCAGCGGTACCTGGCTTCCTGTGGATGTTGGGGGCATACCAGACAGATATACATACGTAGACTTCCCCCAGTTAACAACCAATCCTGAAGCATCTATAGATATGTAAAATATGTGATGGGCGTGAAAGTAAATTCTGTGGGTATTGTAGCTAAGAAGAATGTCGTCCACGTACAATAACATCTTGTCCTCCATCCCAACAGGCCAAAGTAATCTGTGTGCATCTCCGAAGCCACTCCACCAGGGGTTCAGTTGATAAGGAGAAGAGAAGTGTGTACTTCGTTGGATAGGAAAAAGGGAGGAGAGTACTTCATTAACCTTTAGCCCTAGTGGCATTGTAAATGGCTGCCACTAAGGCCACAAATCATGAGCTGACATTCATTTTGGTTAGGACTTCTAATAAGAAATGGCTTCTGTAAAGTATTGAATGCTTTCAGTAGAATAATGCATAAAGGTTATGTAGGTATTAAGTATGTGCTAATGCCACATTTAGTCTGCGTAGGCAATGTCTTTTACCCCTATTTGACATCAAGCCATTTTTGTCCTCCTGGACCAATGACCAAATCACTGGAGCCAAACTAGTGGCCAGGAGTTTGGCCAATAATTTTACCTCTACGTTGAGAAGTGAGATAGGGCGATAGGAAATATCCTAGGTTGGATAGGTTGCTCTTGGGGTTTGAATAACAGAATAACAGAAATCAGTGTGCAGCGAAGCTTATCTGGGAGAGAGCTCAAGCTGCCTACAGCAGAATAAAGAGGGAGGAGATAGGAAGTCATTAGCGCTGAAACTGCTTAAAGAATTCAATGAGGAATCCATTAGGACTTTGCATATTCCCGGAGGCCAAGGCAGTCACTGCTGCCTGGATCTCCTCCAGCGTCAGAGGTGCGTCCAGAGTCTCCTAGTCTAACTCTGAGGGGGACCGCAGCGTGACATTGTTCACAATGGGGTATACCTTTTCCAGTCCCGGTAAGGTCTATTCTTTATTAAGTGCACTATAGTAGCCTGCGAATGGTTCTGCAGTCTAATGGGACCCAGAAATCTATTGTTCTACTCGAATGCAGAAAGGTAATTATTCTGGCTGCTCCTTCTTTTTATACCAACCAGTCTAGGAGCTTACTGGCTTTGTTACCATGTTCATTGATCCTATATCTGAACATAGTCCAAGCAAGCTTGGATTCATCTATCAACGTATGTCAGAAGGTCACATGTAGCACCTCAAGAGGTGTCTGGTTTTCTTCTGTCTGTTTGAGGCTCTGTGATCTCCTGCTCTCTATCCTGTTCTCTGTCTTATACCATTGAGAGGGCCATACCCCTTTTCGGTTCCTTAAACGCCTTCTATAGGCTCTCTGGAGAGGCCAGGATGGACTGTTGTGATCAAAGTATTAACTAATCACTTCACGGAGCTGGTCCTTGAAGGTACTGTCTTGAAACCCCCTTGCATTTAAACATCAAATACCCCAGGGCCCCCTGTAAGGGACGCGGACATCCTCTTCAAGTGGGGAGTGGTCTGAAAGGCTCCGGGGAGAACCTTGGTACTCGATGTATGACCAGTACCCCCCAGAGAGACAAACAAGTAGCCTGTCCTTGAACTACAGTTGTGTGATTTGGAATAATGGGAAAAGCTTGGTTGTATGGGAGCCAGGTATGCCAGACGCTGACCATACCCATGAACGTGACCCTTTTCATCAGTGTCTGGGATCTAGTAGTCATCGCGCCAGTGTTTGTGTCTACAGTTCTGTCCATGAATGCATTGACGTCGCCCCCCACAAGCAAAAGAAATGGTAAGCTATATTAATCCGCTCTTAGTTCAATTTTGAATGCCTCGAAGTTACAGGAGCATTAACCAGGGTGGTGCCAGTCCCTGTCCCGCTGGTGGATCTGTTCCATGACCCACATAGCAGCCAGGTGGTCCATAATCATGTTCAGTACCTCCCTGCCTCCTGCATGACTGCCGTTTTTGACGGCGTGTGGATCTACGTCGAACCCCGGGACAATGTCAAGCCCTCTCTTCCTTTTGCCATGGGTCCATCGAAGGTAGGGATGGGAGTTATTACTGAACTCACTCCCAGACCCAGTGTGGATGGTCAAAGATCAATACTTTCTCTTTATATATGATTTTTAGTTTAGCTGGGTACAGATGCATATATTTGATGTCCATCGCTTGGAGTTTTTGCTTCACCTGTTCAAAGGATTTTCTCTGCCTCGCCACCATTTTTGTAAAATCAGTATTTTGTGGGAACTGCATTGAACTTCTCTGGCCTCCTTCGCAGTTCAGAGGATGCGATTTCTTTCTCTGTAGAGACGTCCAATCGGTCCGGGGTGGGGCCCCATGTAGGGTGTTGTTGTTTAGGTGTTGTCATTAGACTTAACTTTACATTTTCTTTCTATTGTTTACATAGATTCACTATTCTATATATTTGTGTTATGTTTTTCCTCTCCAGGTATTGTTCCTGCATTCTTTTATATATGCAGTATATCTTCTAAAATTACAGATTAATTTATAGCTAAATCACTTAGGGGCCGATTCCGATCTCGGCCGGTAGTGCTCCGAATCGGATTCGGATTCACCGGATCCGATTCGGAGCCCTGTTTACCGACCGAATCGTACGCGGGTCCGGCCGAGCGAGTACGATGCAAGCACCCGCGAAATCGCCGACCGACTCGAACGCGGCTTCAACACGCTCTGACCGACTCGCATGAACACGACTCGCACCGCACTATGGAGACGTTTCCTGGCCGGGTAAGTACGATGCGCGCCGCGAGCAGTCCGATCGACTCGCGCCGTCCGGCTCGAAAAAGCTGTCGGAGCCGGACTTTGGGGGTCCGCGTCGGACCCCCTGTACGCGTAGGGCGTGCGAGTCGCACACAGGGGGGACCCATGGGTCCCCCTACCTGTGCATGTACACCGTGATGCGCATGGATGCGTACACGCTGTAGGGGCGCCCTTGACCGCCTCGCACCCATTGAGTCAATGGGAGCCCGCGTACGCGTTGTACGACAGGCTCCCATTGACTTCAATGGGAGTCCGACCGACTCGAGTCCGATAGCATGCGTGCGCATCGTACTCGTTCGGTCGGACTGCTAGGGTCCGATTCGGTCGGAATTCTCTCCGGGTCCGGCTCGGTCGGGGAGAATTCCGGCCGAGATCGGAATCGGCCCCTTAATCTTTTTCCTATTTTACTGTTATTTCATTACTCTTTGGCAAGCATTTGTATAACTTGTTTTTATTTTAATTCTCCTATTAATTTGAAAGTAGCTATGTCAGTCTTAATAAGATGCATGATTGAACAGCCCTTTGGAATTGCAGATATTATGATTTATTCAACTTGCCTGTTGCTTAGATTGTCTATGATACTGTTCTGGTTATGTCAACAACATTCACCTCTAGCTATACATAAACCTCACAACTTAGGTTTGCAGTGTTTTACCAACATAATAGCACATTTGAAATGTTTGGAAATGTTTGAATAAACAACCACGAAAGAATAATTTACTTTGATGTACCAGATCTGTAAACAATGTGGACCATTTATTTGATCAACATTTTTTCATGATGATCTCGGTCTATCATGGAGATTTAGGGCTTTAGATGTTTTCATACAGATGTCTATAAGCCTTCCTTTTTAGGTCTCTTCTGCAAGACCGCATGCATGTGCTCTCTCTTGCAAGCGATAATTTGTTCTACAAGGGCTTGGAGCTTGCCCCTGGCTTACCATTCATGGGCTTCATTGTCACTCTCATTTGCTGCCTCCTAATTGGGCAGTGCAAGCCAGCTTTACATCTTCTCTTGTCTAGAGCACAGACCACGTACAGATAGATTAATCTTGATTAGGGCCCTACCGTTACTGGCGCTGTGATTGAGCTACTATTTTTCTTCTTCCCATCATGTTGCTTCTTCTTTTTTTTAAATTTTCTTCTTACTGTCAGTTTGTTTTGTGTTGCTTCTATCTCCCACCCCAACACCCCCCTTGTGACTGTTGCTTCTAAACCTCCTACCCCCACCCTCCCCTTGCCCACATTGCTTCTTCTCTACCACCTGTTGCCCATGTTGCCACTTTCCTCTCACCCCGCACTCCCTTTGTCCTTGTTGCCTCTTCCCCTAAACCATCCGCTATCACATTGTCTGTGTTGCTCCATATCCACCAACCATAAAAAAGTGATACGATGTGGCATAGCACCTTCCAGCATCATAGCACTTTAAAAAAAACTTTTATAGCACTTTCTTAATAACTTTTAGCCATGCTGCTCTACAAAATGGCTAAACCACATTGGCAAAGCCAATAGCTTTCACATAGGCGAGACCTATTGGCTTTGTCAATGCTTGTTAATTTTATTTGCTGATATAAGACATGTTTGCACCCTTAAATGTTCATGGATAGTAAAACCATTACATTTTGTATTCAGAATCTAGTACACCAGCTGTACATTGTAACAATATTACTTTAATAGTATATGTTCCATGAAAAGTACGAGGCCTCAAGCTGAGCGCTTTATAAAGGCATAGACCTTCAATGTTACCTTTAATATCCTTTGCAATATTCTATATATGGCAAGAGATACATATAATAAATCAGGGGATTAAAAAAATGTAGTATACTTTGTTAAGTTGAACTTTTTACTTTCTGCATTTGAAACTGTATTAATCAGTCTAATGTAATGAGAATGTTATTTATTTATTTAGCATTAGTGAAGTTGACTGTATGTTTTATATGTTGATAACTATTGTGAAGAGAGTATAGGAAATTAGGATGTATGCTGTTTTGGGTGTTTGCTTAGAAGGTTGGCTGGCAGGTGTTTGAGATGTTGGCATTAGTTATTTTGTGGTAGTGTTTGTGGTGGAGATGTAGTGAGATTTGAATTTTACTAGAAATCGCCATTTATTTGTTTATAGACAATACATTGTTGTGACATGGTGGGCTATTTTGGATGCTTGCTGTTACAGCTGTACTGTTTGTTATGTTTCAGGTCCTATAATTATTTATTTTTATAAATGTAATTCGGTTTTTATAAATTATGATCTCCAACATATGTCATTTGATATAAATGTGATAGTTTACGTATTAAGGAGAATGCCATATCAGGTGTAAGCATTTAAACTGCAATGGGTACTTGTATCTCTTTTAAATTGGTCTCTGAACGTGTAGATGCTAGGATTTATTCCTTGGCTGTTGGTTATGTTGTCGTTTTTGTTTATCTTCTTGTATATTCCCAAAACTGCTTATCATCGATAACCTACTAAGCCCATTTTGAGTCTCCTGAGCCCTAGTAGTAATGCTATTGGGTATGTCAATGCTTTTTTGGGGAAATACACTGTATTGAACTGACTAATAGAGTTACTAAGTTAAAAGCTCCTGTAGTGATGTGGTGTATAATTGCTCTATCTCTTCATTGGATAGTGGTTGCGGAACATTGTTAAACTTTTTCTTGTCCTTTGAAATTACTTTTGTTTAATGAATGTAAATATGCATGGCCTTTTATGTACCTGTCAAAGTTTTCCCATATGAATTTTAGTGTTAGTTGTTATTTACATTGGTGCCATTTCTACTAGTAGCAATTAAGAATTGAGAGACTAAGGGCCAAATTACGATGAGACTAGGAAAGCGTCTCATCGCAGGCTTCAGTTTCGACCGCCGCATTACGATGCAGGCGGTCGAAAGTGAAACTGGCCGGTTATTCCGGCTGGATTCTGATGGGCTCAAGGAGCCCGTCGGCCAGTCGGAGGCCTGCCCGTAATCCCTATGGATGGCGTTTCCCCCATAGGGATTACGTTGTCGGTTTCCGACAGGCTTTCCATGTTGGGCTTTCTGACATGGGAAGCCTGTTGGAAAGCAACATTGGGGGCCCCTAGCAGGGCCCCCTTCACCCTGTGGCCTCGGGTTGGGGGTCGAGGGGGCACCTATGGTGCCTTCCTGTTAATCCCTGCACCGTGTGGAAGGCACCATGAGGTGCCTGCCACGCGGTGCAGGGGTGAACAGATTCTCTCATTTCTCTATGGGAGCTTGTGCTACGGCTGGTTTATGGCTGCAGCACAAGCTCCCATAGACAAATAGGAGTATGCGACTGCACCATGTGCGGTCGCATTGTAATGCTGCACTTGGGACCGCCGACCAGATGTCGGTCCATCCCGATTCCGCAACGGTCCCATCTGACATCATAATTAAGCCCTATGTTGTGAAGTTTGTGGTGTGGAATAGCATTTGATAATTTATGTTAGCGAGAAATATTTCTGTCCTGTGACAGAGAATAAATATGTTTTTTCACAGCTGTTAGATTATCTTTGTTTTTAATGTATACATTTTATTGTTGAGCAATGGCCACTGTGAAAAAGGATGTCATTTTCTAACTCACATTTCTTTATCAGGTTTTTTCATTTGTCTTGGTATGTCAGTTTTCTGGGGATTTTTGTTCAGATGCTGCTGATGTGTAAGGAGCTAGGGGAAAGGCATTTGCTGACCCTGTGTAGTTTAAAAAGTGTTCTGTTAATTATGTTGTAGTTTGACTGCTGTATTTCTTTGAAAGGCAGAATGTTTCTGCAGTGTCAGCAGAGAAGCTGTTCAGAAGGAAAAAACTGTAGTTAGCATAATTTTGTTTAATTTTCATTGATTAGCTTTTTTAAAATACTTGAGCATGCTGTTCTATTTAGCACAGAAGCCTATTATTCTGCAAATAGGTGTTACAGTACTGTATTTTTATCAGCAATCCCAAGCCCACTTAGCTTACCTTTGATAAGGTTTCATGGGCTGACATCATACCATTAGTTGTCTTAAATCTTCCAGTGCATCCACCAATGATATCCTGGAAGTGCATATGAAGGATCTAAAACACCACATTGCTCCCTTTTGACTGATCTAGAGTACCCCTCACTAGTGACAAGATTGATCAACTTAAGTCTCTCTTTAAAAAACAAAAAAGACTCTATTGACTTGGATGATCTCAGCAATCTTCATCCTGTTTTGGGTCTTCCCTTCCCAGTGAAAGTCACAGAGACAGAGAGTATGAGTGAAATCTGAGCCTAACTATAACGTCCCTATAACCTTTGTTTTTTTCAGTGAATTTCTACAGGTTTTTTTATGTTGTTTCCTAACTATAATGTCCCTATAACCTTTGTTTTTTAAATTAATTTCTAAGGTTTTTAAAATGCTATTTCCTAACCTTTGAGAGTGAGTGTGGGAGTGAGTGCATTAGTGTCTTAGTGGGTGTGTGAGTGAGTACTTGAGTGTCTCAATGGGTGTGTGTGTAGGAATGAATGTCTGTGTGGGTCTAGGAGGGGCTGCATAAGTGTCTAACTGAGTGGGTGTTTGAGTGTCTGAGTGGGTCTGTGAGTGGGTGCGTGAGTGTCTGAGTAGGTGCTTGAGTGTCTGAGTGAGTATCTCAGTGGGTCTGTGAGTGGGTGTGAGAGTGTCTGAGTGGGTTTGCGAGTGCCTCCATTAGTTGGTGAGTCAGTCTGTGAATGAGTGCATGAGTGTCTCAGTGGGTCTGTGAGTGAGTGCTGAAGTCTCCAAGTGGGTCTCTGAGTGAGTGTGTAACTCTCTAAAGTGGGTCTGTCAGTGGCTGTATGGGTCTGTGAGCGGGTATATGAGTGCCTGACTAGGTCTGGGAGTGGGTGTATGTGTCCGAGTGGTTCTTGAGTGGGTGCATGAGTGTCTGAGTGAGTGTCTGAGTACATCTGTTAGTGGGTGTGTGAGTGCCTGAGTGGGTGTCTAAGTATCTGTGTGTCAATAGCTGTGTGAGTGACTTGGCCACAAAGGAACCACAACTGCCCTTTTATCCAAGAGTCCACAGTTTTACACAAAATAATTACCCAAGTGGAGTACTTTCTACTGGTTATTTAGTAAGTGCTACCTGCTTGGGTAAATGTGCTATACAGATTCTATACTTCAGCTGCATAATGGAGCGCGAGGAAATGTCAACCGTGGCCTTGTGTGCATTTTGGCTATGTGATTGTTCCTGGTGTGTCTTTATCCAGAAATATTTGATAACATGAATCCTCCTATGGAGAAAGACAATGAGACTGCAAAGAGGTAAATCTCCACCAAACAAGGGCCTTTCCTCTTAACTATATGAAGTATGTGCTTCTTTGTTTGGTGGAGATGTCCTCATATTCCTCGGCATCAAGAACTCCTCACCAAAATCAGCGGGAAACGCGATGGGGGCCGCTTGTTCAGCTGGCCATCGTCCTGGCAAGAGGCATACTACTAAGGTGGCCAGGGCCAAATCGGCAAAGCTTCCAAGTGATTTTAACATTTTCACTCGTAGTAATTTAAAGGGAGCACCATGGACTCTGCTCTCACCAGGGCAGGACAACAAAGTACCCACTCGTCACAGTCACATATAGATTGTGCTCCAATAGATCAATAATGCAGTCACCTCCACAAAGGATTTCAGATCATTTTTCAATATGGAATTGTTGAGGAAATGCACTTGTTTTGCCTTCGCCAAGCCCAGCAGTTAGGATCATTTGTCCTTTACAAAAGTGGAGCTTCAACAGGGGCCCCTGCTATGTTTATATTTGTAAGTGCTTCCAGTTGAGGTTTAATTTCTGTGAAATGGGCATTAGGGCCAAAAAGGCCCAGCCAACACTGAATGGGGGAGGGGGGTGCGGGGCACCCTTCCCCGAGCCAATTTCAGCCCTGGGGAACCCATCCATCAGGGTCCGGCCATTTCTCCCTTGGTGCCCTGGCCCCACCCAGGGCACACAGTGTGCATGTTGGTGGCCGCGGGGGAGCCTCAAGGCCCCTGCAGTCCCAGCCAGCTCCCCGCCTCCTGCAGGAGCCTGCATTGCTACCGCACACAGGGAGCTGCTGGAAATGCAGCTCCCTGAGTGCAAGAGCATATCTGCGGGGAGGGAAAGAGATGAAAACTCTGATTCCAGCAAGTGGGAGCACTTTGACAGCTCCGCTTGCTGGGAGCAGAGTTATGTTTGCTTTTGCTTGGCGGGAGCTGTCACAACTCCCACCAATCAAAAGCAAACAACTATCTGCTGAGCGTGGGCTCCTCTGGAGATAGCAGGTAGCGGTCCCCATGGCCATATATGGCTCCAGGAGGGGGGTCATGGGGCCCCCCTCCTTTGTTCTGTCCAGGCCGGCCCTGGGAAGGGGGCGTTCCTTGGGCTGTATATGACCCAGGAGGGGGCCCCGAACGGCCCCGCTCCCACTTTTAAAGATGTTCGTTACCCCAGGGAGGTAGTAGTCCCCAGTGCTCGGGGGTCCACGCGCCCCCGGCATCTTTGTAAATTTAGCCTCAGGGAGGTGGTGGTCCCTGGGCCATATTAAAGCCCCAGGAGGAGGATCTGCAGGGCCCCCTTCCTCTATTTGGATAAGTCACAAGGAAGGTGGTGTCCCGGGGCTGAATTACCTCATTTAGGGGGGTATGTGCGGCTCCTCTCCCATATGTAAATGAAGCTTCAGGGAGGTGGTGGTCCCCGGGGCTAATAAGAGCTATAGGAGGGGGGCCTGTGCACCCCTCCTTATTTTTGAAATAGAAGCATGCCCTCAAAACCTGTCCCACCCAGGTGATAAAGTGAAAACAAGCGCAGCAGACCGCGCTTGTGTTTTTTTTCAATTTTGCCACGAATTTGTGGATCCACCTGCGATACCGCAGCAAAATTGCAATAACATAATCAATGTTTTTAATCCCCCTTAGGTGTCAAGGTATTCCTACCCTGCTCCCTTTTCTTTATTTTTAACGTTTTTTGTGGAGCTCGACTGAAGCCGAGTCCCAAGATGGCTGCCAACACATCTTGATTGAAATAGTGGCAGCCAATCGATTTCAGCATGGGGTCTATTGGATCCGTTGAGGGTCCGTGCCCCTAGATAAACAAACTTGGATTTCAGTTAATATCTCTAAAAGTACTGAATGGATTTACACCAAATCACAAAAAGGCCTCTTTGTGGAGCAAGAGCTAGCTTTCTGCCATTTGGTGTAATTCTGTCCAGAGGTTCAGGCTGTAGTCGTGTTCAAAATCCCTATGGGAATCAACATGGGGAAAACGCGTTATGGGACCCCCCTTTTTCTCTGCCCTCGCTTGACGGATCACCCCGCAATTTTCCAGGCAGCAGCTGAACTCAGGTACATACTAGTTTTGAAAATGTTGTGAAGTTTGTCAAATGGTGCCAAAGTTATTGACAAAATAAAAAATGCTTTTCCTATGGTAACTAGGTCCTACCTATAACTACCTACTGGCGACCAACTGTATGTATATATATTTTTTACATGAACATTAACTAATTTGGCAAACAAATAAAATCAAAATTGAAACAAAAAATATAGTAAAAATTTAAAAACATAAAAATATAAACAATATTAATAATAAATATATTTAACCAAGACTAGGAAATGTATTGGAGTCTGGAAATAATAGATATACTGTTCCCACTCCAGTTCATGCAACAGTAGATAAAGTGTAGGACTTCGGAGGGGTTAAATATATTATTCCCACTCCAAAAGTGCAACAGTATGTTATGACTCAATTAAATATTTAAATATACATGAATAATTATTCATTTCTAATTATTACTCAACTTTCCACCCTATACCCCTTCAAACCTAGCAACCAGCAACATAAAATATGACTAAAATTAATCAGTATTGCATAATGTGCATAATCCACAATTCAATAATGAATAATACATTAATAATTAATTGTTAATTAATTATTAATTAATTAACTTCCCACCCTATAACCCTACAAACCCATAGCCCGCACCTAAAGTACAACTAAAATATATGATTATTACACAATTTAGATTATTAATCATTGAATAATTATTAATAAATTAAAAATTGTTAGTTAATTATTGCCTAATTACCTTTCCACTTTAAATCCCTACAAACACAACAACCTGCACCTAAAATATAAGTAAAATAAATCAGTATTGCATAATGTCCATCATTAATATCATTCAAATACTTACAATTATCAGTTAATTAATAATTATTACTTAAGTAACTTCCCACCCTATCCCCCTACAAACCCAACAACCTGCTACGACACTATAAATTACTATTAGTAATTAAATTCTAAATTCTAAATCACTTAAGATTACAAACTATTTTTAAAAAATGAATAACAATTATACAGACAATTGTAACACATAAAATGAATATTTGAACTAAAACACATAAAAAACAATAGATTTTTACAACTATATTATTGGAAACAATATTAACAACAAGGATATTCTTAACAATGATATTACTTTCCTGATAAAACGAGATTCTTTACAATGATATTTCTGCATCATGATATTTTTGTATCACAATATTTTGTTTCCGATATTTCTGTGTCCCAATATTTACAACTCAATATTTTATCCAAATACCCTGATGAGTCTAGTCTTGTACCTTCTGAAGCATCAGGAGAGCTTGAAGCAGCCAGAAGTCAATCAAGTTAGTGGTTTAAAAAGCTGTCTTTTGTTTTTGGAGGTGCACCTGTATGCAAAAATATCTGCCATTATAAAGTCTAATTTCATAGCTGGTTTAATTAGACATCTAAGGGATGAACCAGAGTTTCTTTTGTAGGTACAAATTCATTGATTTCCTTTTAATCTGTTTTATTTTTATTTTAGGGAGCCTCTCATGAGTCTTGGCCCTATCCTGTATTCAGCCACATTAAGAAATGGGAAATTACTTTCCGTACATCTGCATACGTACTTTCTTTTATTATGTGTCTGTATGCTTTTATTGCACAACATACAGGTATAAAATCCATATTTGAGAGGGACCAGTGAAATATAGGAAATATTAAAAGGGTCCCTTTATAATATATGAAATATTTTATGTATCCCTGTGAAGTATTGGTTTCGTCATCTTAATGATATTCCTAAACCACTTTGCACAGCGTTACCATTGTTCATTGTTTAATCACATGTCTACTAGGGAGGGTTCTACAAAACCTTAAAATGCTAATTCTCATCAGAGTTGGAGAGAACAACTTCAACAATCTCTCCCTTCTAAGGAAGGATGTATTTGTTTTTTAACAAAGCAAGGGGTGATTTCTACAATTCAACATTCTTAACTACATACCAGAGTATTAGTCTGTTTTTTCTACAGACAACCAAACAGTATAGCTCAGTATTTTACTTACAGTTTTCATTAAACATTTCCCTGTTTGAAAAATAACACCTTTTCTAGCTAACTTCCCCAAAATAAAAAAGCACTATAAAATTAAATATAAGGTGAAATGTGTAACTGGATTGTATATTAACATCCCAGTGTACAAGTGGTAAGGTAAGGTAAGGTAAGGTAAATTTTAAGTTATTTAAAACCATAACAATACATGAAGCCTTGCATATAATAAAAAGCATAAAATCACATGGCGTCATAGTTCATCAGTTAAAGCCGGCATCCTGCACATAACATCAAGATAAAATCTGGTAACATCACAATCTGTCCATAGTGCTGCACAATTGATTGATCCAGGGGGCGTGGAATTTA
Organism: Calotriton arnoldi; assembly: GCA_963921515.1. Classification (NCBI taxonomy): domain Eukaryota; kingdom Metazoa; phylum Chordata; class Amphibia; order Caudata; family Salamandridae; genus Calotriton; species Calotriton arnoldi. The sequence continues at coordinate 697,864 of CAWUFW010002910.1, read as the reverse complement.
AGTCAGTGGTTGGACTTCATTTACAACATCAATAGAAAGAACTGGTCAAATAAAGGTTTTTAACTACCCTGTTTGTTCCCCACGCCTCTCAAAAGAATACATGCAATTACTGATCAAATGTCTGCAGGTAGGGGTTAGTGCTTGAGAGAGAAAAACAAAAAATGTAAAAAGAGGGTTACACCTCAGGAAAATGACTTAATGCCTCTTTATAGACTTACGGCCGGTATATTTCATAAAGTGCAATATACAGTGGCATCTGGTAGTAGTGGTTATTTCTTGTTAACGGTCTGTAAACATCTTTATAAAATTCGTAAACAGCTTTGCTAGTGCAGTACATAGTGGCTTATGGCCAAGTCATTCTAGCACATGCAAATCCTAGCTTGCCTTAAATAAATAGCACTTGGCCTGCTAGGAGACGGGCCCACATCAATTTAGTAAAAGCTTGGGGCTCGATGGATCCTGGCCAAATCATAAAATACTGAATATATTATATATATACTGAGCCAGACCCTCCACAGGGCCTGGCTAAATCTTTCAATTGAATATAATGCAGGATTTTGACTAAAAGTCTGATAGACAGCCCATTCTCTCAGCTGTCTGAGGAGCTCGATTTCAAGACCCTGAACACTTCCTCGAGAAATTTCATACATCTGGCGGAAAGTTGTATATCATCGCCACTTAACATGCAGTAACAGCCTGATTACATTGGGTAATGCTCAAAAGTCTGAATATCGGTTTTAGCCAATATCATCTTAAGTGTTTAAGACAGGACAAAGGCAGATTACAGGCATCAGGGATTCCTGCTTGAAGTGGCCAGTCGACAATTGTAATTGGCGGGCCTTTTAAGCATCCAAATTTGTAAGCTTTTAATGGAATGATACCACATTGCATCCCCAAGAGTGTCTTTTTAAGGGCCGAGTTCACAGAGTTGGATAAATATTGGGCTTTTCCCTGGTCCTGATAAAAAGACATGCATAGGTCTGCATTGTCCTTTTTGTGCTATTTTTGTCGGTCTTCTTCCCACGATATTAGTTTTTCCCTTGTTAACTAGCATTTTAGATATTAGTTTTGTGGCAGCGTTTGCATGAGTATACTCTGGGCTCCTACACGTTCAGTTGCAGTTGTCACGAAGGGAATCCATTGAAGTTTCATTTCCTGAAGACCACGCTTAATCAATTCCTTGAGGGATCCATTAGGGGCCAGCATAAGCATAAAAACGAAGCTAAAGAATCGAGCTTTCATCATTACTGTTTGCTTCTTCAATCCAAATTCTAATCGTGTTTGGGATGATGGAGTGGCAGTGGGGAGAAGAAACAATTTTCTAAAGCATCTCGTTTGCGCCTTATCCAGCCATTCGTCAACCTGATCTTTAAAAATCAGGCACCCGTAAATTAGAGTTGGCATGAACTTCACTTCAGTTACTTTGCGGATACCTGTAAGGTCAGGGTAGCACATTTTTTTTACAGTTTCTTAAAGCACATAATCATAGGCAGGCATATATTTTTTTCAGATGCACGAGATGAGTTGCATGTGAGCCTCACTGATTAAAGTAGATGCCTAAATACTTTTAACTTGGAACTACCTCCAGGGCTACATCATTCTTAGTAAATTTAAAGCTCGATCTGTTGGAGGTGTTGGTACTCCTGGTGCCACAAACCCCAATTTTTTGTTTTAGAGTTGTTCACTGCTAATTTGTTTTCCCTTGCAGTACTGTGCAAGAGCCTCCAATGGTCGTTGAAGACCTACTGCAGTATGGTTGAATAGTGATATATTGTCTGCATATTGGAGACAATGGATATGTGTGCCAGCCAGTTTGGGAGAGAAGGCTCGAGCTGAGGCTAATGCGTCATTTATATCTGCCACATAGAGGTTGAACAGGAGGGGAGCTAGTATGCATCCTTGTTTCACCCCAGTAGTGGTATATATCTTGTGGGTTGTGACTCTACTTGCTGATGTTTTCACTTGGACCCAAGTTCTAGTATAAATGCTCCTGATTGCTCTGATTATGTTGCCTGAAATGCCCCAGTTGGACAGCTTCTGCCAGAGCCTCGCTCTGTCCACTGTATGAAATGCAGTTGTGAAATCAATTGATGCTACGGACAGCGGCAGGGCATCTTTGATATTGACAGTTTGCACAAGAGAAGCAAGAATAATTAGTTTATTCTCCGTTCCATGATCACGTCTAAAACCTGACTGAGTAATAGGGATTAAGGCCTTCAGATTTGCCCATTCCCCTAGTTCGTTGTTCAGAGATTTTGCGAAACATTTGCCCTTGATGTCTAAGAGGGCAATTAGCCTAAAACTGGCTGGTTGATCGTTTGTACCCTTTTTATAAATTGGGGTTAATATGGTACATCTCCAGCCATCAGGCACTTCATTTTTCGCAATGCAATTTTTAAAAAGAGGACTTATCAAAGAGGCCCATTCCACTGTCGCTGATTTAAATCTGGTTGATAGACCATTTGGTCCCTGTGCCCCTGCAGACCAAAATGAAGCCACTATTCGAGTGATCTTGTCTTTTTCCGCCATCGTTTCCCTCCATTGCTCTTGGTTTTCATTCAAGGGATCCAATTTGTCATCGGATATATGGACTATAATGGGACCATATTCCACTGCGAGGTATTCCGTCCACTTGTGGGTGGAAACTGAGGGAGTGACCTTCAAAATATTTTCACTCGTTCTTTTCTGTACTATTTTCCAGAATTTTGCAGAGTTTTTGCTGCTTCATGTAGTTCAATCCATAGTGCTTCCTCCTCTTGCCTGGCTACTTCCCATACTTTGGCTCCTTGTGTTCCGAATCTCATTAGTTCTAGTTTAGACACTTCTGTTCTTAGATGCTTTTCTCAGAAGCTTATTTAGCTTATGTTTAAGGTCGCTCCGTGCCAGGGGACAGCTGCTTCTTTGTCTCTTTCCTTCAGTACTCTCCTTACTGGCAAATAAATTAAGGAGCTTCTCCAGAAACTCGGCCCAATGCTGGGGTAGGGGCAGCTGCTCTCTTGCTCTTTTTGTTTGCAATTCTATCAGTGCCTCCTTTTTTCCTTCCAACTGAGTTGTTGACCATTTTACTCTTCATAACCCACAGGTGCCCTCTTTGTTGCGTGTAGTTTGAATTTGTGAAAGTCTGTTAATTTCCATAGAAAGAGTGCACATTAGCCTTGTGTGATCACTGGCCATGCTATGCTGGACCGGAAAGTTGCTTATCTGTGGGATAGTCAATTAATGATGAACTCGAGGTTGTTACGCATGTGCAGTATGGTAGTTGATCAAAAATGCTTCTTCCATTGAGGTTTCTGAGGCCTAATAAGTTAAGGGTGGTGGCTAGTTTGTCTCCAGCCTTATCCTTCTTGGTGTTCTACACAATATTATCTGGGAACTGCCACATGGAATCTTCTTCTTGTTGCCATGTGGGGGGCTCTGCAGTTGCCAGTAGAAACATATTGAAGTCTCCTGCCATCACCCATATATCTACAGCATATTTCTGCCGTAAGCTTCTGTGTATCCTTGAAATTTCCCCAATGGCTGCCTTTTTCTTAGGCTGTTTCGGGTTTATATAGGTGCTTCCAATTACCAATGGAGCGGGTTTCCTACCCTGCTTTTTGTTTGTGGTCATTGCCTGGAAGACGATGTATGCCCCCAGTCCACTTGCTAGAACTTCTACTAAGAATGGAGATTCCTCCAGAGGTATGTCCCCCTTTCACCGAGGGTTTGGCTGCTGACCCAAATTTAAAATGTTCTGCCCAATGTGTAATGGCCAGCTGCCAGGTTTCTTGCAAACAAATGATGTCCTTCTGACATAACTCATCTAATGCTTCCTTGTCATCCATTAAATTGTTTGAGCCTCAAATGTTCAATGAGCAAACTTGCAGGGCAAGAGTATGTGAGAAAGAAATCATACTTATTGTTTTATGGTTCAGTGGTTCTCGCAGGTTCTTATTGTGTATTGGTGATCTTCAGTGAGAGCTAGGCATCAGCCAACGTGCCCTTTTTTTTTAGCAGCGTGTTCTTTTGAGATCAGAATATGTGCTACTGCTGTTCTTGGATTTTGTGGGCCTTTGAGGCAACAAAGAGTAGACGTCCTCTGTCATTGGTGATGGTTAGTTTTGGCTAGAAGCCATGGATATTTTGGTTTTGTTATTTTGCTTATGCGAATATCCCATTCGGTTAGTATTTTAGAGTGTTGCTCCACTCTTCCGACTATCTCTTTCTCGCAGAACACATCTTTAGTTGCCTCCTTTAGAGTGTTCATACTCCCTGGTACAAATGCGACAGAGACAAGGTCTTTGAATTCAATGGTATTCAAGCCAGGCAGGGCTGAGAGAAGTTTAAGTAAATTGCTTCTATTCAAGATGTCTTCATTCCCACTGGAAATATTTGGGCTGAAATATGAGGGTGGCCTCCAACACCTCTACTACCTGACGCTTTGAATCTTACACAGTGAGTGCAGGCGGGGTGTCCAATATTGCCTTACTTGACCAGGTACCGTCATCCTTGGTTATTTCCAGGGTGTCCCTGGTTCTTACCTGGGTGCCAGTATACTAGGCACTTCTATGCGGTAGGATAGGATCTGTTATGTCAAGTTAGCCCAGTCCATGTCCGTCATACCAGCTATTCCCAGGCTTTGTGCCCATTACAGTAGTGTTGGATACTGACTTTGATAGCAGTGGAAGTCAGGCACATGCGTATGATGGATTGTTTGTGTTATTTATATTGTTTGTGCACACCTGTTGGAGATAGCGATTCACGCAGTCAGAGTTGGAAAGGTAAATATGTTGCGAAATCTGAACCATCTGATCTGTACTGAGTGTTTCAGGGTTATTTGGATTAATTTTAGTATTTTTCAGGGGAGGGATCCGCTCTCCAGTCATTTGTGAATCTGTTCCACTATTTGTGTAAATGGCCACCCTTTCCGAGGTCAAGGTATTTGGTCCAACGATAATTTTCTCTTATCAGGACTGCAGCGGTAACAGACAGTTTAACTATCTTTTGTATAACTGTTTCCATGGTTTTATGCATAGCCTCCGTTCCGGCTGCCATAATATTTGGTCCAACACTAGTTTTCTGAGCTGTAGCAGGCACTGGGATCTTTGTTGTTCCAGTTGCTTTAGTGTCACTATCTGAGTTGCGTGTTGTAGTATTCATTCCGTTGCTCATGACTGAGAGCGACGTCTTGGGAAGAGTTTGTGGGCCTCTTGGCGAGGAACTGGCCAGGACCCGGGTTTTCTCCTTGAAGGGCGATCTACTCCATGTTTTTTTAAATATAGGGAAGAGTTTGGATTCTGATTTTGTCTGATATTTATACCTCTTGTTTAGCTTTTTCAGGCGTTTTTTGTTCTTTTTTTAAAGTTCTTTTGCAGGTGGGTCTGTACTGATTGGGCCCGATAGTTCAGTGACTGAAGAGCCCACTATAACCCACTCAAAGACACACCATCCGGTGTATTTGATGTTTCCTGTACTTGGTCATCCAGTGGCCCTTCAGAATGCGAATCATTACTTATACCTAGGGAGGGATCTAATTACAGTGTCCTCTGTAGGGTCCGCATCATTGCTTGTACCTCGCGGAGCTCTAACTTCGAAGTCCTCAGCAACAGAATCAACAACATGTATCGGCTCTTGTCTTATCCTAGAATTGGCTTTAATTGTTTTACACACCGTCACTAAGTCTGCCATTAGCCCTGGCAGAGCAGCAATCTTTTCTAATAGAAATTGGCAGTAGCAGAAATTGGGGGACTTTTCCACCATTCGCTGCACTTTTCTGATGAGAGAGTTCAAGTTGTCTAGCCATGTTTCAGTTGTTTTAACATAGTCCGTGTTTGAAGGACTAATATTTGCGTGTCTAGTTTGTCTGCATGCATTATCGCAGCCTGACTCATCGTAGTCAGGGTATTATCTAAGGCAGACCACCAGCACCAATTGTTTCCTTCAGGAATATCCTCAGCCTGTTATGAATTATGATGGTTTAATGGCCTTGGCTTTTGCTCTGCAATAGAGTTTGATTTAGCGGGGTGGAGATTCTCATTGGATGAGCCTTGCTCAATAAACTTTATGCCCTTATGAGAAGAGGATCTGATTGCTTGGTGCCTACTTTAGGTTGATGAGTTGTGCGGGTGTCTAGGTGAGTTCTGCAGAATTTGGTAATTAAACACGGGGCATACGGGTCCACAACATTGTGGATCCCCTCGTCCCCTAGTATAGTGCTCCTCTAATTTCTCTTGGCACTCTCTGTAGGTGTTCACGAGGGACGTGGTTTCTTTCACAGGCTGCTGGGATCATGGCTGGCTTACGCTCGTCTGTAAACAAGCTTGGAGAGCTAATGATCTCAAAGTCCCTGTCTTGCTTGAGGGGTACACAGTAGGAGCTGCAGTAAGTCATTTGATCCGTAGCCTCCAGGGAAGTCTCCTCCTTGGCCACTGCCACCTCCTGTGCAGGCCTTAATGTTCGAACAGGCACTATTATGATTTCTGGGGAGAGGGGCCTAATCGTTTTCATGGACAGCTCTTCCACCTCCAATTTTACGGCTTGACTGTTTACTGTAGCTCCTAGACTGGCATGTGCTTCAGTCATGTGAGTGCCTTGGTGGTTGCACGTTTTCAAGTTACTGTATAAAGGTGCTGCTGTGTAGCTGTTTAGTAGCCCTTCCAAGAGCTCTGGAGAACTGGGTGTGTTCTTTCTTGACGGTCTGATAGAATCACCATTGGCCGTTCTCTGTGGCGAGGTCTCCTGGGTCAAAGACCCCCTAACTGCCAGTGTACTAGTGACATTTATACTTACACTGCAAAATGTAAAACTCCTTAAATTCTACAATTAAAATAAGTTACGCAAAGTGTAGCTCATACTTCCAACATGCGCTGCTCATAACCTCACAAATGACATCACTATTTTTATAAATAAATATTAATTTATGTTTAGTAAAAGTAAAATAAATGACCTTTAACTAAGATTATTCAGTGAGTTTTTTATTCTTTTTCGGCTTTACGTAGTGACCCCTTGGTACCTGCTCCAGCCCACATTACACCCAGCCTAGCTAGACACAGCCTTTGTCTGGGCAGCTGTCTGAGTATAGGGCTGGGGCCACTAGCAGGCCCTGTGCCCTCCTACCATTCCACTCAACCCCGCTATGCATGGGCTTTGAACCTTTATACCAGGTTCTGCATGTAGGATCTGTGTGCATGACTCCATGAGCAGGATTATTCTTCTGTCTCTTGCAAAGTATTTGTAAAGATAGCAGCTTAGCTATTCTATGCTTACTTGAAGGTCATTACCTTTTAGATGACGCACAATCAGACTTCCATCTAAACAGAAGCACTGATTCAACTGTTACCCGAGTTTTGAAAGATCTAAGTGCCATGAGTGCCAGTGCTCTGATTTTCTTGATTATTCAGCGGAAGTTGACACTGTAAATCTTGATTTATTTTCTTCCTTGGGTCGGCCTGGCTGGCTAGCTTCTTCTTAGACTCTCTTCCTTTCTGAAGAATAGGACATAAAAGGTTGCTAGGGAACAATTCTCCTCCTCCTTAACTACCACTTCTGGAGTCCTCCAGGGATCCACGCTGTCTCCCTCTTTGTTTAACATTTGTGTTCAACCACTCTCTCACGTATGAGGAGCTTTGGCATTCAGTTCTGTGTATATGCAAACAACACTCATCTCAGCTGCAATCTTTCAAATTCTGTCAGTTTCAGTGAATGTCTTACTGGAGTTAAGATGTAAGTGAACTGCACCTTGTTGAAAGTTAAACTTGTTAAAACTGATGTTCTTATTTCAGGTGGCAGTCCCCACCTACGTTTCTTCCCTTATCGGGCCTTCAATTTTGTCCTTCCCCCTCCAACCATGTACCCAGGCCTATAGTAAAGAGCCAGGGGGTCAAATTTGATTTGAAAGTTTAGACCTTTTCTTCCTCTCCTTACACTGGAAGGTAGAAGGAAACCAGACGGTATGAGTGCAGCCATCTCGAAGCTAACAGGGCTGCACCTTGACCTTTGTAACTCTCTTAATGTTGGTATTAATAAAAACGTTGTGCATCTTTTGCAATGTATGCAAAACCAAGCAGCCAGACTAGGCTTCTTGGCTTCTTGTGTTACAAGAGCCAAGCTTATTCACATGGAGCTTCACTTGCTCCATATCTTCAAGAGAGTCTGTTTCAAAATCCTCTGCATTGTACAAGTGTCTTTCTAGTTCTGCACCAGCCTTCTTTGTTTCCAGAATCTCTAGATAAGCTCCAACTCACTCACTTTGCTCTTCACGTGTTTCTCTTCTAAACACTTCTCAGTTTTCGAAATCTTCTGTTGGGGACGCTCTTTTTCCATCCTTACTCCTCAACTTTGGACTAATCTTTCTCACAATCATAAAGCCGTTTCCTCTCATGCTGATTTTAGGAGCATGTTGAAGACCCTCCTATTTTTCAGCTAATTGTGTGTGGACTTCCTCCAGCACCATCAGACCTTTTGTGTAAGAGTACCCTACAAAACTCACTTAACAAATCAAAATTTACCTTACCAGGACAGGTGCATAGGACTGTCACACTCAAAAATGTGTAAAATGCATGGTCTTTCGATATCACTAGGTGCAGGTGTTGGCCTACAGCCAGGCCCTTCCCTAACGTTTGTCCCACCCACACCAGCTGCTCACTGTATTTGTCCTGCACTCCTTCTATCTTTTTACTGGAGGAAATCACCAACCCTTACCAGGATAGGTATGTGCCTAACAAAGTTTGTAAATACCCACAAATTCCAAAGACTTCGAACCATAGATTTCTCACCTTATGACTGTCCCCTAGTGCATGACTGGTGCTGGGAACTCTTCCAATAGCTAATGCGCACAACAGGTGGTGCCGTAGGACTCCATCATGACTCCATACCGCCTGTAAACATGATGACATGGAGCTGCATATAGACGACACCCCTCCGTGCTGATTCAGTTTCTTTTTTTCTGATCACTTTGACGTGGATCTGGAGCTGCTGATTTTGGTACTTTTACCAAAGCCTTCTTGCTTCAACAAATAATCCTGATAGTGTGCAGGGATGTCAACCTAAAAGAGGAAAGGTTTTAAACAATGTTGTGTTAGCCAGAAACAAACGTCAATTACAGACCTGCACAACATCTGCCTGTGGTGTCTCGGCACCAAACATAACTCCTACTAGTTCACTGTACCTGAAATCCATAAGGGAGCAAGAAGCCAAGCTCTGCATTGCCAAGCACAAGAAGTGGGGTTGGTCCCACTGTAGATCACAAGGCCAGAACCAATGCAGATCACCCTTGTCAGGCGAAGCAAACTAGAAAGAAAAGTAAATAAGGAACATCAGAAAAGCAAGAGTGACTCCTCAACATGAAGACAGTCCTACTTTAAGAACAAGTCAAGAATTGGAGTTTGCAATACCTGCCTCTGACCTCATCTGCCACCTCAGACCTGATCCTGGAACCGATGCACCCCACAATTCTTGGACTATTGCAAACTCTGCAGCCAGTTGTGGCCTTCAAGGAGAACATACTGCAGATTCATTACGCTCCACCTTTACACAGCTTCTGATACCATGGACCCCTGGGGCACTGAGTCAAACTTTTGTCAGAGGGTCTCTCCCCAGAGCTGACTTGTGCAATGAACACCAGCAACATTACTAGATTTTTGGCTGTGTCTAGTTATCTTTGATGGACATGCCCTTTGGTGGGGCCAACATTTAGGCCTGGGAACATGTGGCTTTGCAGCACTTTAAATAACTGCAGAGTTATGATCCCCTGCTTCAGCTGCTATCGTTGGCCCACCAGTTTCATCAGCACAGCAGAAAATCTCAGGAGTTACTCTTGGGACCTTTCATTTCACCAACAGTAACCATCTCAACAACCACCACAGACTTTTCATAGCACCAGAGGAAGAGGAAGCGGCAGAGGGCATGGACAGCATCATCAGCATCAAATCCCTGCCTCCTCTTATTCAGGGAATATTATGAAGCACCTTTAGTTTACCCTCAAGCAAGCATTCAGGTCCAATAGTGGTTGAATAAAACATTCCTACTCAACTGGGGTTCGATTACTTTGGATTAATGGGTCCTCTATTAGTCAATTCCCTTTTAGGTTAATCCCTTCCCATTCTAGAAACTCCTCTCAACAGTCTCCCATTTACACTTATGGGACACACCAATATCCTCTCCAAAGAGGTGTTGATATTGCTTTCCAAGATAGAGATACAAATTTTGGCCTGACTCAGAATGAGGAATGGGTTGTTACTCCTGGAACTTCTGTAGTCTCTGTCCCCAAGAAGGATGGATGATCAAGACCGATTCTAGACATCGGGTTGTTGAACTCATTCTCCAAAAAGAAAAAGTTAAAGATGATGAACCTCACACAGGTTCTCCTGGCCTTGGACTACAAGGATTGGATGCTGTCCCTGGACTTGCATACTTTCATGTGCTAGCCCTGCAGTCCCGTAGGAAGTATCTTCATTTTGTAGTATGACCAGACCATTTCCAGTTCAACCTACTGCCTTCTGACCTTACATCGGTATCTCGTGTGAATACGAGGGTCACAGCGGTAGTCACTGATGTGTCGGGATATGCATATTACCATACCTTAATGCTGGTTGGAAGGCAGGGCTCAACTTAGCGAGTCTCAGACCATCTGCAGAAGGCAAAATTGTTCCTATCCAACCTGAGATTTTCAATTAATGAGTTTAAGTTCCATCTTCAGCCCTTGCAGAGTCGGGCCATCTTGTACACAGTTACCTTGAAAATCGTTCCACCTCTGGCCCTGTTCCAACATCACAGGGTTGGCATCTTGCATTCTTCTAGTACCTCACAATGGGTGGCATATGCAGGCCCTGCAATGGAACCAGGCTGGAAGCCACAAATGCTGCTCTAACTTGAGGTGTTACTGTTTTAGACATTTGCCAGACAGCCTCCTGAGCATCTGTCTATACTTTCACCAGACACTACTGCATTGATTCACAAGTCTGCTGCAAGGGTCATTTTGCGACTCCATCCTACAGACCTTCATGGTGTAAGTCCACTTTTCAGACCCACCCCCTTGGAGGTTGCATTGCTTTGGTACTGATTCACAAGGTGAGGAATCCACGGTTAGATGTATCCATCAGAAGAATAAGTTGCTTCCCTTCGGTAACACTCTTTCCAGTGGATACTCTTTGTAATCATAGATTCTTCACCGGACTCCCTGTTGTGTAGAGATTATGTGGAATAATAAGCTTCTAAGTTAGTTTTTACATGCCTTAGGTACAAACTTGATATTTTAAGCAGAGCTCTATATCCGAGGGCATGGAAAAACAGGAAAGCAACTGGCATCATTGGGCAAGGATTGTGCTAGTATGTGGCTCTGTGTCATCATGTCTGGAGATGAGATGGAGTACTGATGATGGAGGCCATTGGCTCCACTTGCCAGAGGGCAGGAGCTATTGCAAAAGTCTCTGGATCCAGTCCGGTGCTTTGGAGATTCAAAAGGTGAGAAGTCTGCGGTTACAGCATTCACCAGAAAGAGCATTAGTAAAGGTAAGTAACTTAATCTGTGTATGCAAATTTTGTGTAAGTAAAAAAGCGAGTTCACTCTTTTAAATGGACCTATTTGCACACCAAATTTAAAATGCTCAAAAATCTTTGTAATCCAGTGCTAACATGTGCATTAACTTAATATGGATCCTCATGTTGGCCATCTTTTGCATCTGAAGCTAAAAAAACAACTTTTCGTTTTTTAAATATTATTCAAAGAAAGATTGACACATTTTGCTACTATTTCTATTTTTCGTGAATCAATAAATTGCCATTCTTAGTGGATTTTTCCTTTCACTGGCTCTTCCATAATGTAAGGGTGATTTAGCTGACTAGATAGAGTTCCGTGTCTGGGGGTCATATATGTTCACGTTAGCTAACAAGACTATGCATAAATTAGGAGATATAGCGCTAAAACGTGCATTACCATAAAAAGCAGCGGATGAATACAATTGACAAAGCGCAACTGAGTTAATGGTGTGTCAAAGGTGCTTGAAAAGCTGCTTAAGCTGGGCCTGGAGGAATATATTTGAACATATGTGAGATGTTTAAAAGGCATTTCTCTTATGTAGTATTAATTAAAATGGGCAGAGGCACTCACTACTAAGTCCAAGTTAAACATTTCACAAGCCAGGTTCTTTTGCCCATTCATTGATTGCAGACGATGCCCAATGCCCTCCTCGCTTTCTGCGCCACTTCAACCATATTCGCTCTACCAAGTTTATTTATTTATGTTGTTATTTATTCATTCATTTTTAGTATTTCGGAGTGTGGATGAGAATATGGTGGCAGGTGTGAATTTTTTTTCTGGTTTCTAGGATGGAATATGAGTGCCCTACAAGCACTGACTACTTGCTTTGTGTACAGTTCCCTCTATATCAGCAGTGGCTCCTCCGCTATGGTAGAGGAGCGTCGCCCCCCAGCCTCAAAACGGCAGGAAAGGAAAAATAAAAAGATAATAAACACATTTTATTATCGTTTTATTTTTCCTTTCCTGACGAGTTTTGGGGGCGGGACCTGGGCAGTGACAGGTACTGAGGTGAGTGGCAGGTGCACTGCCTTCACTGCCCATGACGGTTTGGCTGGCCGTCTCAGGCTGTCCAAACCGTCCTCCGCAGTGAAGCTCTCTCCAACCCAGCTGCGTTGCTGGTTAGGAGAGAGCAGGCACAGGCTCCCGTCTCCTTGGGAGCGCAGATTCAGAGTGCTCAGGCCAATCATGAGGCTGCTGTCATGACATGAGAGCTGCCTCCTGATTGGCCGCAGTGGAGTCTAGGAGCCTGTGCCTGCGAGGAGGAGAGGAGCAGAAGAGCGCGACGGGTGGGCTGCAGGTACATTTTTTTAAATTTACTTATTTTTTTATTTTGTCCCTTTCCCCCACGCCAGCCGTCCCCGCCACTCCTCCGCTACTGCTATATATATATATATATATATACACATATATACAAAGTGAGAGGAGAATAAAACAACTTGCCTGCCACCATTTCCGGGTCTGTGTCTCTCTGTTCGCCAGTGTGGAGGTTCGGAGAGTGCTTTTTGGAGGATATATATATATATATATATATATATATATATTCACTGAAAAAACCATAGGTTTCAGATAAGTTATAGTTAGAAATTAGCATTTAAAAACCTTTGAAATTCACTGAAAAAACCATAGGTTTTAGGGACAGTTATAGTTAGTTGGACATTGCACTCGTACAAAACCCGTGAAATTCCCCCACTCACTCACTCACTTATAGAATTAGTCACGCACCTACTAAATCATCCATACACACACTTATACACCCACTCATTCTTCAATACGCCTTTCCCTATATATATTAAAAATATTTAAACTTTACAGAAACACACAGTCACTGGATGATGTCATCAGTGATGTCATTTGAGATGTCATCAGTGATGTCATCAGTGATGTCACTGACCATGTCATGAGTGATGTAATATGTGACGTCATCAGCAGTGCATTATGGAGCGCGAGTTATAGTTAGCTGAACTAACTATAACGGGGAATTTCACGGGTTTTGTACGAGTGCAATGTCCAACTAACTATAACTGTCCCTAAAACCTATGGTTTTTTCAGTGAATTTCAAAGGTTTTTTAAATTCTAATTTCTAACTATAACTTATCTGAAACCTATGGTTTTTTCAGTGAATTTCAAAGGTTTTTTAAATGCTAATTCCTAACTATAACATGTCTGAAACCTACGGTTTTTTCAGTGAATTTCAAAGGTTTTGTAAATGACAATTTTTAAATGTATTAATTGTTATATTTATTTTTTTCATACTGATTTATTACATTTTTAGATTTTTTTTTACATATTTTATTTTTAAATTACATTGTAATTATATTATACATTACATTACAAAAAATACTTTCTCAGAATGAATTACTTTAGTTTAAATACTTTGCACATAGGCAATAGACTTTTAAGTACAGTAGTTACAGTTGTTGCAATGGGCACCACATTTTCAAACACAATGCAACATTCAGCTCAATGTGAATTTCTAGTTAAATGCAATTAGTTACTTTATGGATTACTTTTTCTAACCACAGGACTGGATCCTAGATTCAGTCCTGGTACATCTCCTGTAAACAGTTGAGTAAAAGCGTTTTGGTTACAGTCGTGATTTTTAAGGAATATTATTGTATTTTAAAAGTTGACTAGAAACTTTTTCTCATAGAATCACCAATGTTATCCTATGGAAGGAAATTCACTTAGCAGGTAAAAACTGTTATCGTTACTTTTTCTTACTCAGTGTTAGATCCTGGATCCAGCACTGGTGCATCTCCTGTAAACAGTTGAAAGAATGCGTTTAAGTCATACAGGCGATTTTTAAGGAATATTTGTAGTTTGTGAAAATCGACACTTTGAAACTTTTCTGCTGAAAACCAGACAATGGATTCCTATGGAAGAAAATATAAGTTACTGGTAAGTACGGTTAAAATTACTTTTCAGGACCAGTACTGGGCTGAAAGATGCAGCACTGAGGTCTCTCCTGATAACAGGTGAGTAAATCGAAATTCGTATTTCGGCTGATTTTAGAGGAATATTTGTATGTTTCAAAAATCAACACTTAGAAACTTTTTCAGCAAAAAGCAGGCAATGATATCCTATGGAAGGAAATTCAAGTTACTGGTAAGTACGGTTAAAATTACTTTTGAGGATCAGTACTGGGCTGAAAGAGGCAGCACTGAGGTCTCTCCTGATAACAGGTGAGTAAATCGGAATTCGTATTTCGGCTGATTTTAGAGGAATATTTTAAAGTTCCAAAACTCCACACTTAGAAGAATTTCCAAGTGAAACCAGTCAATGTTAGCCTATGGAAGGAAATTCAAGTTACTGGTAAGTATGGTTAAAATTACTTTTCAGGACCAGTACTGGGCTGAAAGATACAGCACTGAGGTCTCTCCTTATAACAGGTGAGTAAATCGGAATTCGTATTTCGGCTGATTTTAGAGGAATATTTGTATGTTTCAAAAATCAACACTTAGAAACTTTTTCAGCAAAAAGCAGGCAATTATATCCTATGGAAGGAAATTCAAGTTACTGGTAAGTACGGTTAAAATTACTTTTGAGGATCAGTACTGGGCTGAAAGAGGCAGCACTGAGGTCTCTCCTGATAACAGGTGAGTAAATCGGAATTCGTATTTCGGCTGATTTTAGAGGAATATTTTAAAGTTCCAAAACTCCACACTTAGAAGAATTTCCAAGTGAAACCAGTCAATGTTAGCCTATGGAAGGAAATTCAAGTTACTGGTAAGTATGGTTAAAATTACTTTTCAGGACCAGTACTGGGCTGAAAGATACAGCACTGAGGTCTCTCCTTATAACAGGTGAGTAAATCGGAATTCGTATTTCTGGCTGATTTTAGAGGAATATTTGTATGTTTCAAAAATCAACACTTAGAAACTTTTTCAGCAAAAAGCAGGCAATTATATCCTATGGAAGGAAATTCAAGTTACTGGTAAGTACGGTTAAAATTACTTTTGAGGATCAGTACTGGGCTGAAAGATGCAGCACTGAGGTCTCTCCTGATAACAGGTGAGTAAATCGGAATTCATATTTCGGCTGATTTTAGAGGAATATTTTAAAGTTCCAAAACTCCACACTTAGAAGAATTTCCAAGTGAAACCAGTCAATGTTAGCGTATGGAAGGAAATTCAAGTTACTGGTAAGTACGGTTAAAATTACTTTTCAGGACCAGTACTGGGCTGAAAGATACAGCACTGAGGTCTCTCCTGATAACAGGTGAGTAAATCGGAATTCGTATTTCGGCTGATTTTAGAGGAATATTTTAAAGTTCCAAAACTCCACACTTAGAAGAATTTCCAAGTGAAACCAGTCAATGTTAGCCTATGGAAGGAAATTCAAGTTACTGGTAAGTACGGTTAAAATTACTTTTCAGGATTAGTACTGGGCTGAAAGATGCAGCACTGAGGTCTCTCCTGATAACAGGTGAGTAAATCAGAATTCGTATTTCGGCTGATTTTAGAGGAATATTTGCACAATGGTGAAGGGAGGGGCGGGGCCTGAGGTGACATCTGTGCAAACGCGCCCGTGGCGCGTTTTAAGTTGGGGGATTAAGTCCCCTTGAATCATGAGGGTCCCTACGGGCCAACTAGCCCACCAGGAACCTCCAGTATGCGCCAGGGCTGCGCTGCAGAGACATGTACAGAGGCCACACCCCTTTTACACCTCTCTGCAACGCAGCTCGGTGGCGCTTTCTGGACGTACCTGTTGGGCTAGTTGGCCCCAGGGACCCTCAGGATTGAAGGGGATTTAATTCCCCATCTTAAAACGCGCCACGGGGCCTGTTTGCACACATGTCACCTGAAGCCCCGCCCCTCCCTTCACCACTGTGCAAACGCGCCCGTGGCGCGTTTTAAATCGGGGGATTAACTCCCTTGAATCCTGAGGGTCCCTGGGGTGCAACTAGCCCACCATATACCTCCAAAAAGCGCCACAGAGCTGCGCTGCAGAGAGGTGTAAAGGGGCGTGGCCTCTGTACACCTCTCTGCAAGGCAGCTCCCTGGCGCATACTGGAGGTTCCTGGTGGGCTAGTTGGCCCTCAGGGACCCCCAGTATTCAAGGGGAATTGTTCTCACCTGCCAACGCGCCAGGGGCGCGTTTGCAGAGTGGTGAAGGAAGGGGCGGGGCCTGCGGGCCCGATCGTTTTTTTTTTTTTCTGAAGGGGGCTGTGTGGCCCCCTTCCTTTTTCCTATTTTTAGGCCCTGGGGACCCCATCCCCAGGGCCTTACCCCTTTTCTTTAATTAAAATTTAAAAAAACGGGAAGGGGGCCGCGTGGCCCCCTTCCCTGGGCCTGTATTGGCCCCGGGACCCCATCCCTCGGGCATGGCCTCTTTTTTTTATTTGGAGGGGGCTGTGTGGCCCCCTCCTCAGGCCACTTAAGGCCCCGGGACCCCATCCTCGGGGCCGGCCTTGCACTTTTTTTTTTTTAAACTTTTTTACCTTTGGGAGGGGGCTGCGTGGCCCCCTCCGTGGCCACTTATGGCCCCGGGACCCCGTCCCCGGGCCTGGCCTCTCGTTGGGGACTGTGGGGGTCCCCAAACCCCCACAGTCCCGCCGGCTCCCCGTGTCCTACGGGAGCCGGCACAGCTGTACACATGGGGAGCAGCTAACATGCTGCTCCCCATGTGGAAAGCAATCAGCTTTGGATATTGGAAGAGAGAGCAGGTTTCCTGCTCTCTCTTCCAATATCCAAAGCAGCTTGCTATGACAGGACGGGAGCCGCGAGGCTCCCGTCCTGTCATTGCAACAGCAGTGTCCCGGGGGTAGGCACCCCGGGACACTGCAGGAGCCGGCCCTGGGGGTGGCGGTCCCCAGGGCCACCACAGGCTCCAGGAGGGAGGCCGCGCGGCCCCTCTCCTTACATTTTGAAAGCCCCGGGAGGTGGTGGTCCCAGGGCTTGGGGGTCCAAAACGGACCCCATTGTAATTTTTCTTAGTGCCCCGGGAGGTGGTGGTCTCGGGCGTGTGGGGGCTGGAGCCCCCACACAGGTTTTTCAAAAATAAAAAGAAGCACCGGGGAGGTGGCGGTCCTCGGGGCTGCGGGAGGGCTCAGAGCCCTCCCGCACCATTATACATAAAGCCCCGGGGGTGGTGGTCCCCGGGCTTGGGGGCCCTTAGAGGCCCCCACACATAAAATTAACCTCCCCCAGCATGCCCTCGGGACTTGGCCCACCCGGGGCCAATACATCGAAGCGCGGAGACCGCGCTGATTTTTTCTCGGCAGGATTCGCGCACCCTGAGCGCATCCTGCCGATTAAAAAAAAAAAAAAAATTTTGCCCAGGGGGTCCTTGTGGGACCCCTGAGCAGACCTAGGGGTCAGGGTGTTTCTACCCTGCTCCCTTTGTGCGCTTTGCGCACTTAGTTTCTGTCCCTCGGTTCTACCGAGGGATAAAATGGCTGCCAACACTTCCTGATTTGGAGTGTTGACAGCCAATTAGCATGCAGCTCGTGGATCGGGAGGGTGCGCGAATCCGACGCGGCCATAGATATATCTATCTTTTTACTTTTGATTCTCTCAGCAACTACTGAACGGATTTACACCATTTAACAAAAGGGTTCTTTCTGAACCAAGAACTACCTCTTTGCCAAATTTGGTGTAATTCCGTTCAGCAGTTCGGGCTGTAGCCGTGTCTAAAGTTTCCTATGGAAAATTGCATGGGGAAAACACGTTTTGGGACCCCCCTTTTTCTCGGCCCCCGCTGACGAATCCCCGAGACTTTCAGGGTAGGAGCGGACCGGAGCGCCCCACAAAGTTTGAAAATTTTGCGAAGATACGTCAACCGGCAAGAGAGTTATTTCAAATAGAATGTCGCGGATTTCCTATGGATAATAGGTTGTAACTATAACTATCTACTGGCGACCGCCAGTAGATAATATATATACCAATCCTGTTTTCCTTCTGCAAACAGGTGCTGACACCGTATGTTTCGAACATCCAAATTTATTTACAGAGAAAACCTTGGACGCGTTTTGACGGTCTAGCCGCCTTGATCACCTAGTGAGCGCCATTGTCATCGGCCATTAAGTACTTTTCACAAAATACATAGTCATGGCAAGTGATGCCGCATGGACATAGAAGAGTGCTCCTCTTCCTGAGTAGACATAAAAGTGACATAACGCTGTGCACCATTCAAAACAATAATTATAGGACTTAAACTCAGTCATATTTAAACAAAGTTAGTCACGTTAAGAGACATAAAGGGTGACATCTTCAACCGTTATAGAATCGGTACTGTGCGCGATGCAGGGGTGCGCAAAAATAAGGTAAGACAAGTGTCAGAGATACTAATGAATATAGACCAACATAAGTTGTTCAGTGACAAGACACATTGTCTATATGCGGCAAAAACAATTACGTTTGGTTGTGTGCTGGGTGCACTGTATTGTGAAAGATTACCGAATAACGGATTTTGCTTAAACGTGCATATTCTCAATTGAGTTATCAAACTAAACAAGCCTGTAAACACCCGAATCATGGTGCAAGCTCGAATTCAGCCCAAGTTGGCAAATGCACTCTGTCTCACACAGTTTACACAAAATAACTCACATGCGTCGCGTACAGAAGCAAAAAAAGCCTATGTATTCATCAATAGTAATGCGTACTGCCCTGCAAAACAACGGATCACCCTAAAGTCTCATGTGCGTAACAGCATGTGTCCTGTGATTCTACAAAAATAATCATGTGAAAAAGAAAAGTAGTACTGCTAATAAAATCTAATCTACTGTGTGCCTAGCACTCTGTCTACAGGAGACAGATATATGTGTATGCAGTCAATAAAGTTGTACAGTTAATTCCTCATCGGAGTTCAATCCCAGGGGTATCTTGGTGTTTAACAAAAGTATGTACTGAGACTCTAATCTACGTAATTGCAGTTGTCTATTTCCCCCTCTAGGACTTTTGGGAACAGAGTCAATGACAAAATATGATAGTTCTTCTGCATTGCCCTGATGGCATTGGTTGATGTGCCTTGCCACTGGATAACTCAGATCGTTATTGGCAATAGGCCTGAGGTGCTGCAGGATCCGTACATTGACCTTATGTATTGTGCTGCCCACGTATCTCTTTTGGCAGGTGCATTGTAACACGTACCCAGCAAAATCAGTTTTGCAATTATAAGTGCCTCTGATCTTAATGGGACTTGATCTGAGGGGTGACTGAACGGTGGTGGTATTACGTCCGTGTCTGCATGCTTTGCACTTAGTGCATCTAAAGAAACCCTTTTTGGCTTTAAGCCAATCAGAACCTCCTCTAATTTGGGGCATACTCTGCACCAATTCTCTCCTCATTGACTTTGCCCTCCTGAAGGATATGAGAGGGGCACGTGGTAAGTCTCGACCTATTACTGGGTCTCCCTTCAGAATTTTCCAATTTTTGTACAGAATGTTTCTGACTCTAGCATGATATGTGGAGTTGCCTGTAATCAGTCGTATGGGACTGTCCTGTGCGTGTTTCTTTTTCTGCTTTTCACTCTTACTGTCACCAAAGAGTAACTCCTCTCGGGTCTTGGATTCTGCTTTTCCCTCAGCTAATCTCAGTACATCTTGACTATACCCTCTGGCTTTCATTCTGAGGAATAGGTCTGACTGTGCTTGGTTTAGGACAGTTTCATTACTGCAATTACGCTTCATGCGTAAACATTCCGCGTAGGGAATGCTATATTTAAGTCTTGTAGGATGGAAGCTGCTGGCGTGGAGGATCGAGTTGCCTGATGTAGGTTTCCTATAGGTTTTAGTCTGAAGCTTTCCCTCCTCCACATAGACGACCAGATCAAGGAAATGTACTTCTTGCTCTCTAATGTTACACGTGAAAATGGTGGTTATCGTTAATATCACGTTTGAATGCTTTGGCTGACTCTAGGGAGCCTCTCCACAAGATGAATAGGTCATCAATGTATCTTGTTAGTAACACCACATTTTCAGACCATTCCTTTGCATGTTTAACCTTGAGTACCTGTTCCTCCCACCAGCCCATATGCAAATTCGCACTACCGCAGTCGGGCGGTCAATAACGGGTGCACTCCACGGGTAATGTTGCAAAATTAATTTATTGGGCTAGATAAAATATCACTGACAAACGCGTTTCGGCACGACGCCTTCTTCAATATATATATATATATATCACGGCCGAAACGCGTTATGACGGATTGAGTTTACAATAAACAATTGCACAGAATTGGGGTCCACACTCGTTATTCTCCACGGAGGAGATTGAAGCTGGCGAGGATTTTGGATATATATATATATATATATATATATATTATATATATATATATATATACACACACACACACACACACGTATGGTACACGCATTTCTTGATCAAATCAATCTAGCACAAAGAAAGACCAGCAAAGAAGCAGATGGTGAATGCTCAACAACATATTGATACTGAAGAAAACAATATTTGAAAATGTTTTGTTTAACTTGTAAACTAATAAGCGCGGGTGCCCAAACGGTTTATTTTCTCAGAAGCACTATCAATATCCATGCACCTTCCGATTCTGGATATTGGTGGCTTTTCCACCCTGAAGATTGCCCTTGCTTGCTCAGAGCGTCTGCAACTTCAATTTCCACGGGTCACATCCCGTGAGTACCATTGCACCCTGGCGCTTCACAGTCAGTGAGCCCAGTTTGTGCATTTTACACAGACCAAGCATTCTGGTTCCCTCTGCCACATCCAACGCAGCCACGCAGTCGGCCTTGCTCATTCTGCTTCTAGGCCCTTCACACATTTCAACAACTCCCCAGGCCATTTCTAGTCCTGATGAGACCCTTTTATCCGACATAGAGTCAAAACACAGTCGACACCATCCAAAGACAGACTTAAGATATCACAAACACACCAGCTATCTCCCCCCGGTGTTCTTATTTGTATGCAATGCCGTCAGCTGTCTTTCGACTTATACCGAAATGCCTTTTTAGGTCTCGCCTAGGCAGCGCGCATGCGCTGCTCTAGGAGGACCTTTAGCCATCGGTCTTCACTTTTCAAGCACTGCACTCGTGCTTGTGGCGGCATCCACCTTGCGGGAGCGAGCAGCGGCGCGCCACAAGCACGAGTGCAGTGCTTGAAAAGTGAAGACTGCTCTCGCTTTCACTTTTTTTCCCTTATATCGCGCGCGTGCGCGCACACCACTCGCAGGCTAGCAGATGACCATGCAGAGACTTTTACTTGTTAATAGAGGGATCACTTTCCAATAAAGTTTTTTTTTCTTTCCAATAAAACAATAACACCGGCTGCACACATGGAGAAGGGCACAATTAATTCTTGCTGAATGGGTCTTTTAAAATTCCCTTCATCAGTACAACGTCCCTTTCTGACACGTTCGGCCAGAGCTCCGTGTGATGTCACGCGCACAGAGGGCGCCGAACTGCTAAATAAATACTGGCTATTGCACGCTTTGGGACTCCCTGTAAATGCACTCTGCTCTTTTTATTCTACCCAGGCGCAGCAGCCGGTCACGTGCGCCACACTAATATTAAAATAATATTTGTAACCACTAGACGCCTGGAAGGATCCTCTTGGGGAAGATTTATCTGAATAATAATAAAATCCGGTCTTTAAGGAAACCCAAACCATTCCCGCGGTCACCTCCCCAGTAGGCAGCCGTGTTCAGAGCCCGTCCTGACCCTCTCTACCTCATCGACCACGACACTGTGGGTCACAGGGCTGCCCTCACCCACACCTCCTTTCACGAACACACACAGGCAGAAGAACGCTCTCTCCACATCACTAAAGTTCCGCAGTGGCACGCCTGGGTAGGTAATGGACCCGTGCATTTTTGTTGTTGCATTTCGGGACTTGTAGTCCTGGGTTGGTGATGGAATAGGTGAAACGGAGCCCCTCCAGGTACGACAGTGACTACAACTGACGTGACGTAACAAGCAGCCCGTTCGTTTAGAGACCGCCCAGTGACGTAATGCAAATGATGCTCCTCTCCACCTCCTGACGAATGTGGTAAGGGGCCCCAAATCTCGCAGATCTAGTTGGGCGTGCTGGATTTAAAAAGTGTGACCCCCAGTTTATACACAGACCTCTGCAGCAAGAGTTCTTCTCTCTGTCTGTCTCAGCAGAGTGCAATCCAACTGAGCCCAGAGGAGCAAGAGGCCTGGCCTCCTATTTCTGTTATGTCTAAAGCACTATAAACTTAATAAAAAAATTGGGTTCTGCAATACAAAATATAGTCTTTCTTTTATGTCTGCTGGCCCGCAAACACATAGTATGACTATATCTTTCAATTATACATTATGTTCAGTTAAGACGAGGTGGGCAGCGGCATTTGAGGGGCACTACAGCAAAGAGTAGGGGAGCTTATGCATGTTGCTCCAGGAGCCTGTCCTCTCTCCATAGGGCAAGCGTTATTTAATAAACGGATTATGTGGTGTGCGGTTCCTAAATATATAGAAGGCAAATTGACTCATCAATGTGAGTGGGTCTTCCTGATAGTGAAGCGGTAATCCACAAATATATGGCAAGTTTATTTTTTAAAGCTTGCTTGAGATGACGACTTAGCTCATACAACTGCCCTAAAAACTTAGCTCAGATATGCTGTGGTTGATGCTGACCCTTCTGAAACAAGCATTGGCATAGCCAATAGGTCTCGCCTTTGGGACCTTATAAGTATTTAATTATGCAGCACAATATCCTTGGTGCAACATCAACTGTTGCATAGCTAAACACTTATAAGGTCCCAAAGGCGAGACCTATTGGCTATGCCAATGCTTGTTATATGCATATTGTCACTTCTTTTACTTTGTTCTGCTATGATCTTTTGCACTTGGGGTTCAGTTCAAAAACTCTCACTAATCACTTTATCTTGTGTGACTTATTTGTTGTATATATTTCTAATTGTTTTCTGAAAATACAGTCAATCTGGACGAATTGATTAATATACTGATTGTCTCTTTCAGTGATTTCATGCTGAGATTCACTCATGACAGAATGTTTTTGTCAAGATTGAGGACTGCTTAATATTGATTCATTCAGCATATGATTTTCCTGTTGTATCTTATTGTTCCTTTAAATGAGTTCCATGTGAACGCCTGTTATAAGTTTATACTTAATACCCATGTTCACATGAACATTAGGGTCACTCTTGTTTCTTTAAACTCTTAAAAAGGGGGGACATCCTCTCATGGTGTACACAATGGCACTTGAATTTGGAGCACTAATACACCCATCTGAGCACCGCTTGAGTTTGCCTCTTACTTGCAAGATCTCATTTGTTCCAGCTCGTTTTTCCAAGACTTAATTGCTCTTGTTGGTGGCTAATTTTCCATGGCCTTGGCATGTATATAAAATACTTTTGTTCTTTGCCACAGCTTTTGGGCCTCTTAGAACTGCTGCTGTATTTCGGAATTGTCACATTATGTTTCTTCTTGAAGCCTCTGATTCTTCACTGTCAATAATTGTTCAGTGCCTCTTGACGCACATGTCCTACTTTTGTTGATGGTCACTGATGACATGATGAATTTGAAAATTCAGTCTCTGAGGGTGAACACACCAAGCCATCATCATGCAATCACATTGGCCTCCACATATAAAGCACCGATGCCATGCCAATAAAGTGCAACGCATGTAAAGCGCCATCATCATGATGCAAGTAATCCAAGTAATAAAGTAATACAAGGGTAACCCAAAACGCCGATCAGGAACCAAGGGCAGTTCTAGTGCTACAGATAACAGTGGTTTACTGCAGACTTATTTAAATTACAAATTCAGCAATATGCGGATGCATAAATCACCCAACAGCAAAATTAAATCTTTAAAACATAACGTCTGCCCAACCAGAAACAGATCAGTTTAAATACATTTATCAGCAGCTAAGTTAAGGTAATGATAATTAAGTGTTCAAAAAGTGATCACACAGGACAACAAATGTGAGGGAGTAGCGTATGTATACACATTAGTGGCAGCTACCGGACCCGGGTTGGGGCGGGGGCAGGAGGGATGGACGAAAAAAGTAGAAAAAAAACACTTGCCTGTGACGGCCGGCCAGCCGCCGCCTCTCCTCCGTCCTCTTTTTCCTGACTCCGGTCACGCAGCAGGATGCAGGAAGCAGCAGTAATAATCCGGCTGCCAGCCTCCCGATAGCCAATCACAACGCTGCAATGCAGTGTTGTGATTGGTCTGAGCGCCGTGGATCAGCGCTCAGTCAGGGAATGGGGGCCTGGGCATGTTCTCCATGCAGGCTGTAATGCAGCCGGCATGGAGAAGATGCGAAGTGCGCATGAATGTCTCGGGCCGGCCAAACAGTCATGTGCACTTAGGAGTGGGCAAACCCCTCCTCCCCTGCTCCTCTGTCGTCGGAGCAGCCCCGCCCCAAACGCAAAGCTGCAGCAGAATACTTCAATGCTGCTTCACCTTAGCGGAGGAGCCGCCACTGGGTATACAGAGAAAAACAAATGACTCTCAACTCAAGAAAGTATATGACACATGGAGTGAGCAAATGTATGTGCTTGCTAGCCAATGGCGTTTCGACCTCTGTGATCAGCTAGAAGCCATCATCCTCCGCCTTCGGGGCAAAAACAGCATGTATGGTATATGGCCAGCTAGTCCCAATCTGATTGTCTGTAGGTACAGGGCTTGCAATTCAGCATAGAGAACCTGAAATGAGCAACACAATTGTGTCGATAGGGCGAAGACAGTAGAGCAGAGCAAGGGCTCTCTGCAGTGTGGCATATGCAGGATATAGGGTGGCTTTCGGTGTGGCCCCTACTGGAACTATGCTTGTGAAGTCTGCATAAGAGCCAGGAGTGAAACAAGTTTCTCATCTGCTTCAGTATGCATTCTCTGCATTAGTTGCGCCTTTACTCCTAAGGGGCTGGAATTCAGTTCCCCATTTATTGAATTTCCTAGTTTATTAATTTAATTGGGAAACCTTCGAATTTGGTCACTCTACACTGCATGAGTAACTTTCATTAGGCACTGGTTGCCCCGATTGAGGCACTATACATTTGCTGGGATATATTTGACAAAAAATGTGTTTCTTAGGGTAGCAAAAAAAACATTGACAATTGAAAACAATACTACTTTTAGCATGCAGGGTGTGCTCTAGGCCTAAAGACAAATGAGGTACAATGTCAAAAGTGTAAGACTGAGTATTACCATTCAGAACATTTTATTCAACGTTTATTAAAACATATTGTATTGTATTGTAATTGCATTTATATAGCGCTTACTACCCCTGACGAGGCGTCGAAGCGCTTTTTCGGCGAGTAGCACGCTACTTCGGGACCCATAAAGGATTAGTGTTGAATTAGTATAGTGAAATATGAAAGTAATTTAAGTGGAGGATAGGTTAGTCAGTTATTTGGATTCGGAAGGATAGCAGAAGGATAGAAGAGGAAAAAAGGTTTGTATTTATATAGCGCTTGTTACCCCTGATGGGGTGTTGAAGCGCTTTTTTTGGCGAGTAGCACGCTACTCCGGAAACCCATAAAGGAATAGTGGTGAATTAGTATGGTGAAATATGAAAGTAATTTGAGTGGTGGATATTAGTCAGTTATTTTGAGTGAGAAGGGTAGCGAAGGGATAGAAGGGGAAGAAAGGTTTGCATTCATATAGCACCTGTTACCCTTGATGGGTGTTGAAGCGCTTTTCTGGCGAGTAGCACACTACTCCTGAACCCATAAAGGATTAGTGTTGAATTAGTATAGTGAAATATGAAGTAATTTGAGTGGTGGATATGTTATTCAGTTATTTGGATAGAGAAGGGTAGGCGGCGAGATAGAAGAGGGAAAGAGCTTTGTATTTATATAGCGCTTGCTACCCCTGATGGGGTTTTGAAGCACTTTTTTGGCGAGTAGCACGTTACTCTGGAACCCATAAGGATTAGTGCTGAATTAGTATAGTGAAATATGAAAGTAATTCGAGTGGTGGATATGTTAGTCAGTTATTTGGATTGAGAAGGGTTGGGGAGGGGTAGAAAAGAGAAAAAGGTTTGCATTTATATAGCGCTTGTAACCCTGATGGGGTGTTGAAGGGCTTTTTTGGTGAGTAGCACGCTACTCTGGAACCCATAAAGGATTAGTGGTGAATTAGTATAGTGGAATATGAAATTTGAGAAGTGAACATTATTAGTCTATTATTTTGATTGAAAAGGATAGTGGAGGGATAGAAGAGTGAAGGATTCAGATTTCTTTTTCTTTTTTTTTTTGGAGGTCATAGCAGTAGGATGAGGCTTTTGGATGAGTAAAAAGGGGTTGTGGAGGGGAAGAGTCAGAGGGAAGAGTTTAGAAAGGTTTGTTTTGGGGGATCGGTATAGTAAAAGAGGTGTCAGATGATGCAAAGAGGGGTAGAGTAGGGGAGAGTCTAGAAAGGGTTATTTTGGGGATCATAGTAGTGGTATGGGGCTTGGAATAAATGAGAGAGTGGATGTAGAGGATATATTGATAGATGTATAGGGTGAGAAATAGGGTAGTGCATTGGAAAGAGTAGTAGAAAGAAGTTTGAGATGAGTCAGAAAGTTGGGCTAGAAGATATATTGAGAGAAGTATAGGCTGAGAAATAGGGTAGTGCATTGGAAATGCTAAATTAGAAGAAAGTGATAAATATATAGATCCATAAGTAAATTGAAAGTATATAGATGCATAAAGGAGGTGAGTATATGTAGATTAAAGATATTGATAGAGGTACAGGATGAGAAATAGGGTAGTGCATTGGATATGCTTTTTCAGGAGAAAAGTAACAAACACACAGATCCAAGTACATGGAAGGTACATAGATGCACAATGGAAGCAAGTACATGTAGACCAAAGATGCACCAGATAAACTCCGGTTTTCAAGTGTTATTGAACTTTAATTTTTTTATTAACAACATAATTATTCTACATGTTTATACAAAACAGTACACAAAGATAGGTACATATCTATAGTGAAAATAAATGCTTATATACAGAGGGATATGCTGTAAATTTCTGTTTGCGTATGGTGCTTATGTGGGGATGAGCCAATTCTTGAGTAGTTTTCTGAAGATAAGGTGGCTGTCCATGGATCTTATGTTGGGGGGTAAAGAGTTCCATAGTTTGGCTGCTTGAACAGAGAAGGATGTGCCACCCATGGTTTTTTTCTTGTATCTTGGGATTTTGAGGCGAGGTGCCCCTTTAGAGCGGAGGTTCCTTTGTTGAATGTGTTTGGTGATTTTATTCCTGATGAAGAGCGGTCCCATTTCATGTATTGCTTTGTAGGTGATACAAAGCAGCTTGAACGTGGATCTTCTGGCAACCAGTAACCAATGCAGGGTTTTCAAGGCAGGTGAGATGTGGTCTCGCGGTTTGATATGCAAGAGTAGTCTGGCAGCCGAGTTCTGAATCCGTTGTAGTCTTTTCATGGTCGTTAAAGGTGATCGGTGGTAGAGGCTATTGGCGTAATCGAGTTTGGACAGAACAAGGGAGATGGTAGCTTGGACCTTGTGTGGAAATCCCAAATGAGGAAAAATTTGTCGCAGCGTTTTATAGTGACAAAGCTTGATCTTGCTAGTTTGTCCACTTGGGCATTCATCGATAGCTTGGAGTCCATGGTCATTCCGAGGTTTCTTACTTCCTTCGATACTTTAGGCGGTGATCCCAGTTCATCAGGCCAGGCGGCAAGCGGGTCATAATGTTTCCAATCGCCACACGTGAGTGTTTCCGTTTTGAAAGCATTCAATTTGAGATGGCTCCAAGTCATCCACTGATCCACGGCTCTGAGACAACTGAAAATTGGGGATTTTCCAATGTCTTTGGGGCATTCCAGTTGAAGGAGTATTTGCGTGTCATCTGCATAGTTATAGCACGTGAGGTGAAGTTGATTGATCAGTACCGGTAATGACTTCATGTAGATGTTGAAAAGCATGGGCGAGATGATAGAGCCTTGAGGGACCCCTGCTTTTGTGGAGTATGGTTTGGACGAGAAAGGTGGGGTATGGATGACATTAGTTCTGTTTCGAAGGTAGGACGCGATCCAGTCTAAAGCAGTCCCCTCTATGCCGGCTTCATAGAGTCTTTGTTTCAGAGTGTCATGGTCAACCGTGTCAAATGCAGCCGAGAGGTCCAAGAGGAGTAGCGCAGCAACCCCGTTGCGGTCTACTGTATTCTTCATGTCATCCCAGATGGCAAGGATGGCAGATTCAGTGCCTCTTCCCGGACGGAATCCTGTTTGGAAGTCTGAAAGTATGTCATTCTCTTCAATGAATTGTGACATCTGGGCGAACGCTGCTCTTTCTATCAGTTTGCCCAGGAAAGGTCCATTTGTAATTGGTCTGTAGTTGTCAGGGTTCAGCGGTTCCAAGTTTGTTTTCTTCAGTAAAGGGCATATGTATGACTTTTTAAGTTCTTCTGGAAATATTCCTGTACTTAAGGAATCGTTGATGATTCTTCTTACTGGAGTGGCAGCAGAGGTTGTTAAAAGAATTGTCTTGAAAGTTTGTGGTGGACACGGTCAGAAGGGCTGCCGGCAGGCCTGCTTGCTTTGACCAGATCCATAAATTCATTGTGTGAGATGTGTTGGAAGGAACGGAGAGGCTGGGTTAGAGTATTCTTGGATTGTTGTTTTGTACAAGGGTTAGTGCTGGTGCTTTGTTTCTGTTTTAAGTACGAGTCCAATGTGTCTGCTTTGTCCGTGTAATGATTTGCCAGTTTGTCTGTGAAATCTTGAGTAACAGGATGGGTTCCTTCTAGGCAATTTGTTTTGCGAAATTCATTGAGTATTTTATAGAATTCTTTATTTGCACATTTAGCATTTTGAATTCTGTCTGAATAGTACCTTTTCTTAGCTTTTTTGATAGCTGACTTGTATAATCTGTTAATTTTCTGTAGGTGAAGTTTGTCTTGTTTGGCGTTTGTTTTGAGCCAGGTACGTTTCCACTTTCTAATTTGTTGTTTTATGTCTTTTATCTCTATGTTTCTCCAAGGCGCTTTTTTCTTTTGTTCTGTTGTGTGGTTTTGAGTTGTATCAGGATGTCAAAAGCTTCCTGTAGCCACTCATATAATTTTTTAACAGAATTTATTGTTTCCAGATTTGTACTGGATGTTAGTTGTGTTTCTAAGTGTTCCAAATTGAGTTTGTTTAACGGCCGATAGGTGGATGGATGCATAGCTGCCAAGGTTTCAGATTGCTTAAGTGTGACATTATTATAATTTCAGTGTAATTATGAGTGACATTCAACGACTATGAGTGACACTTTTTCACAAGTAAAATCAAGCAATGATGACGAGGGAAATGTATAAATATCAAAAATGACATCCATTTGAGCAACGAGAAGCTCTGAGAAGATCTTAAAATTGCTGCAGAGCGCCAGAAATGGAATGGCGCTGTAGGACCCGACTGTACCAAATAGGATGTGAGAGCCCCAGTGCAGATAATCTCAGCTGCCTGCTAATAAATTATGATAGTTACTCAGTCACTATAGCCGACTCACAGAGCTGCCAAGTTTTCAGACTGCATATGTGTTTCAGTGGACTTATGAGTGACATTAAACAACCAAATATGTGAAGTGACACTTAGAGTGGCACTTTTTCTCATATAAACCCAAGCAATGAAGTCCATGGAAATAGATAGATAACAGAAATGATATCCCTTTGAGCAATGAGAAGCTCTAAAAACATTTTGAAACTGCTGCAAAAACCCCGAAATGTAAAGTCACTAATGTACTGCCCATTTCAAGAATGACAGACCTGTAAAACAATTGGGGCCCCATGATATTAAACAATAAGTCTTTGAAGGCAATACAAATACACAAGTCAGTATTACCCTGTTTCTCTTTGTAACACACACTGGATATCTGCAGTGATAGCATTAACCTATGAGGCTTCATAATGTTATAGCGCATATCCCATTGTGTTATATCCCTCTTTAGATGTGGCAGCCTTAAGCTGTAGTTCTATGGGCTGTGTTCCATTGTTGGTGACATCCTGTGGAATGTTCAGGTGTTGCCTAGGTGCTCAAGTGTCAGTTGGGAGTAGGATCTCAAAGGAGCTTGGGAGCGGTTGGACAACTGGTGATGGTGCCTCGATGTTTGTGCTGTGTAGCTGTTTTATAATAAACCTGGATTGAACCTTCATTGCGTTTCCCAGCGTCATCTCTACAATTTGTGGCGACGATCCTGCTACACAGCCACCTAAAGAACCCTGCGTGCACAAGCTGTGGTAAGACTGTTCTTTTATCGTACAGCCCCGCTTCGTCATCCTGCAATTAAACATCGAGCGCACGACCTCACCCCTGAGCATACAGACACTCTATCACCCTAATGCTCACCGCTCTACTTCCTCTCCGTGTCAGTCAAAGCTGTCTTCAAAGCTGTTTCAACTCTTTCTCGGCATCCCGCCTGGCTCCCTGCTGACTCGCTTGTCAAGACTGTCTTCTCCTGGCTCCAGGCGGCCGGCGCAAGCGTTCTGCCTGTTCTCCCGCACCGCCTCCCCGACTCGAAATAAAAAAAACTACGCTTAGGCCCCACGCTGCGCACCGTTGTCATGCGCAATAGCAGGCCTCACTCTGCCTGACCTGCCTGACCTCCGCGGCAATCAACACTGTTGCTGAGCAACGCCTGAAGCGCACGTCACAGAGGACCTCTACACAGAGTTCCACGCGCTCTTCTACACTGGTTGCTGAGCAACGCTGCCAGCACACGTCACAGAGGATCCTCTTGCGCGTTTCAAGGACAGTAGGCCTCGTTTTGCCTGACCTGCCTGATTTCCTCAGTTCTCCAAAGGCCGTTTTCATGCTCAGTGTGCCAGAATAGTGCCTCAAGAGGAGTCAAGAGTCTTCCACATAAGTGCCTTTGTAAAAAAAAAAAAAAAAAATTTTTTTTTGTCTTTCTGTTGATCAAAAAGTGCTTTATTTAGAAGGGGGTCATACCCAAACTTTGACATTCTTCCATTTCGTTTGTGGCCAAACCCTAGCACTAAAAACTCTTTCTCACGGTGATTCGCACACCAAACGTCAGGTGCGGATGGATTCACGGTGATTCGCACACCACTTCGCTGTTGTTTGCTGAGCATTTCCAAACGGTGTTTCGCACACCATCTTTAATAAGTGCGGATGAACTTACGGTGATTCGCACACATTGTCTTTTTTACTTCTTTTTGCTGTGGATTACAAACGTTGATTCACACACCATTTTTGGGCCGCATCCTCATTTCATATCACGTCTTTTCTTGTTCCTATTTTCCCACTTTCTTCTCCAGGTCTCTTTACTTGTCTTGTATCTTCCCGCAGTTTTCAAGTCCTGTGATGCAGTCTGTGACTCCTCCTCCTTCTTTTCTCGAATCCCCAGGTGAACCTCCTGTTCGGTGGGAGATTTGGTTTGATGCTTTTCAAACCTACCTTGGTGCCATTGGTGCGTCAAGATTTAGCAATGATCGCAAAAAATTCCTTCTACTCCATTCCTTGGGTTTCGAGGGTAGATCGATCTTTAAGCACCTTCCCGAAATCAATCATCCCCCTGAAGAAGTTATTGACGTCTACCAAGACACCATCGTCAAGCTCAAAACTAGGTTTGATAAACAACCCAGCTTAATGGTTCTACGTCACAAGTTTCTAAAGAGACAACAATGTGAAAGTGAGGATGTTGACTCCTACATTTCTGCATTACGCATGCTAGCTGCTGTCTGTCAATTTGATGTGTTTACGGACCAGTTGATCAGGGATCAGTTTGTGTGTCACTGCAGAGACAAACAGATTAGGCAAAAATTGTTGTCCTTAGCTAATCCTTCGTTGGAAGATTCCATCAAAATCGCAAAGAGCATAGAGACTTCTCAAGTTTCACTGAAGGAGCTAGAAGTTAAACCTGTTGACTCAGTCAATAGTGTGGCTGAAAACAATAAGAACAGATACTCTACTCATCAACAAAATTCTTCAAGATACAATTCTTCAAAGAACACTAATGCTGTCAAAGGGGGATCAACCTTCAAAGAAGAGTTCCAGAATTTCAAGCATATGTGTTACAGATGTGGGAACCCACCTCATCAAAAAGGGGGAAAGTGTCCCGGTGCCAATGCCATCTGTAACTACTGTAAAAAAACAGGACACTTTGAAAAAGTTTGCTTGAAAAAGAAGAATCGGAGAAGAACTGTGGCATGTGTTTTAGAATCAGACCAAGAGTCTGACTCTGATGTAGTCTCTGTAATTGTTGATTCTCATGATTGTATATCAAATGTGCATGAATCTCACGAGTGCGTTGATCCCATTGTCGAAATTTTGGTAGGAGGTAAACCACTCAATCTTCTCGTTGATTCTGGTGCTAGGATTACCATGATTACACAGAAATTGTTCAATGAGACTTGGGGAGATAGAGCTCTCCAGCCTCCTGATCGCTCTCCTGTCTCGTATGAGGGACGTAAAATTGACCTCCTTGGGTTCATCGAGGACGAACTTATTTTCAAGGGAAGGAAAATTTGGGGAAAAATATATGTTGCGATCAAGGGGTTGAATATTGTGGGGTGGTATCATCAAGGCCTATTCAAAATGATTCTCAGGCCAGGTACATCAGAACAAGTCCTAGTAATTGCTGATGAACACGATTTAAGAGGATGGAACGAACGCTTTCCGTCTGTTTTCTCAGGGAACCTCGGAACCATCCTAGGATTCAGACACAAAATTGTCGTAAAGGATGGAGCGATTCCAATAAAACATAAGCTGAGGGCGTACCTTTCAGTGTGAGAGATGATCTCGAATCTGAACTCAAGTCCTTGTGCGATCAAGGTATCATCGAACCAACAGAGTCTTCTCTTTGGCTATCACCCTTGGTCGTCGCGCGCAAGAAATGCGGTAAGTTGCGCGTCTGTGTGGACTTGAGGTCTCTCAATAGAGAGATCTGGGTCGACTCTCACCCCTTGCCCAAAATTGATGACCTTTTTGCTTGCGTCAGGGGGTCGCGCTACTTCTCTAAACTGGATCTAGCCAGTGCATATCATCAGATAGAGCTAGATCCAGAATCACGACCTCTCACGGCATTTGTCTCACCATTGGGTACCTTCCAATACAAACGGATGCCGTTCGGGCTGGCCTCTGCGGCGTCCGTTTTCCAACGTGTCATGCAAAGCATGTTGGGAGGTATCGAAGGGTCCTGGTCTTTCAAGATGATGTGTTAATACACTCTAAAGATGTGCCTTCGCACGAAAATATTCTCAATAAGGTTCTCGAAATTTTCAAGAAGCGTGGGGTGGTTGTCAAATCAGATAAGTGTAAATTCCTCAGTGAGGAGATCGAATATCTGGGTCACCTTATTTCTGGAGAAGGGATCAGGCCTAGACAAGGATTGTTAGATGCAATCACTCATGCCCCTGCCCCTCTCGATAAAACAGGAGTTAAGTCTTTGCTTGGACTCTTGGAGTACTATTCTAAGTTTATTCCCAACTACGCCACCCTCGTACGTCCCATCAGTTCTCTCCTCAGAAGGGGAGTAAGTTTTGTGTGGGCAAATTATTGCGCATCAGCTTTGAGCAGCGTTAAGGATTGTTTAAAAAATAGTTCCGCTCTTAAGCCTTATGACCCCAGTTTACCTTCTTGCATAACGGTGGATGCGAGTCAAGTCGG
Source organism: Calotriton arnoldi (assembly GCA_963921515.1). Classification (NCBI taxonomy): domain Eukaryota; kingdom Metazoa; phylum Chordata; class Amphibia; order Caudata; family Salamandridae; genus Calotriton; species Calotriton arnoldi. The sequence goes on along the minus strand of CAWUFW010002910.1, from coordinate 663,838 downwards.
GTTAGGGGCAGTTCTGACCCAAGATGAGAACACTACTGAGTATACTGTCGCTTTTGCTTCCAGGGTTCTAAGGAATGGTGAACTGCAATACTCAGTTATAGAGAAGGAACTTTTATCCTGCTTGTGGGCCATTGAGAAGTTTCGTCCCTATGTCTGGGGAAGGCGCTTTCTTTTGAGAACCGATCATAAGCCTTTGGTCAATATACTTGGTGCGGGGACTGGGAAATGCTGTTCTCCTAGAATCCTTCGCATGGTGTCACGGCTTATGCAGTACCAATTCGATGTTGTCCATGTCTCTGGCGGCAGGAACGTTAGGGCCGACTTCTTGTCTCGCTTTCCAATAGCCGATGGTAAAAGGGACGGAGAATGGACTGACCGTGGGGAGGAGGATTCCGACGATTGTCTAGTAGCCTCAATTGATTTACTAGAGCATGGCGTTGGCACAGAAGACGAGTGGTTGAAGGCTCTTGCTGACGATGACGTTCTGCAACGAGTTTGTGAGTTTGTTAGAACTGGATGGCCCAGAGAGCGGGTCCTTCCTCAAAACCTACAGTCGTTTTGGAAAGTTGAATCAGAAATCTCCTTGGAGGGTGGAATTTTACTTCACGCCGACAAACTCATTCCCCCACTAAGTCTTAGGAGAGGTATTATCACTAGTGCTCACGAGGGACATTTAGGGTCCACACTCACTAAGAGACGTATCCGGGAATGTTTCTGGTGGCCTTCTATGGACGGTGAGATCAATGAAGTGGTAGATTTGTGCCGCATTTGCCGGTCGGCGGATAAAGGGTTGAAAGTAGTCACTCCCCGCTTATTCCCATCGAATGTCCTGCCGGACCTTGGTCCAAAGTGGGTTTGGACATCATGGGACCTCTGGATATATTATCAGGAGGGTGTCGTTTTGTGCTTGTTATGATTGACTATGCCTCAAAATGGCCAGAAATAAAACTTGTCAGGGAGACTTCCACTAGTGTCATTTTATCCTTTCTCAAGGATATCTTCATGAGGGAGGGGTTCCCGGAGACCATCGTAACAGATAACGGTACCCAATTCACTAGTCTAGAGTTTTGTAATTTTCTACAATCATGCAATGTCAAACATGTTAGGAGTTCACTTTACCATCCCCAATCCAATGGGCTTGTGGAGCGCATGAATAGGGTGGTGGGGGATTGTATTAGGTGGGCCAAAGCAGGAAATTGCGACATTCTTGATTCACTGGAAAGCATGTTGTGGTTCTATAGGACAACTCCCCACTCTACTACAAAAGTTTCTCCCTTTGAGCTCCTAAGAGGAAGAAAAGCCAATACTAACTTCAAACCTGCCTGGATGAACAGGTGGATTAAAGGGGTGCCCGATATCGATTCACTTATGGATTTGGTAAGGGAAAATGTTTCTATTTCACAACTCAAACAAAAAGCATGGTTTGACAAAAAGAAAAGTGCTAAGTTGGTTCCCATTGGTGTTGGGGATATGGTACGCATTAAATCTCCTTTCCACGTCAAGAAGGGTGAGAGCAAGTTTGGTCCACCCGCTGTTGTTACTAAGGTGGGAAGGAATGCTATTCAAGTTGAAGGGGGAAAGTGGTGGAATGTGTGTAAAGTTGTAAAAATTAAAAATGTCACTTCGTCATTTTCTCACGATACAGAGCTTAGTGGACCTTCAGGGGTTACACTTAGGAGAAGTGCTAGAACTAGGGTCATTCCCAAAAGGTACCGGAGGTGAAATGGGATGGTACTCTTTGTGTTATGCTTCACTACCAGGTTTGGGTTCCCTATCCGGCTCGGTATGATGTGTACTATTTCTTTGCATGATTTCTGTTTCCTTTTATTGTTTTTGTTTATTTGTTTTTTTTAAAGGAGAAAGGAGGGTATGTTATATCCCTCTTTAGATGTGGCAGCCTTAAGCTGTAGTTCTATGGGCTGTGTTCCATTGTTGGTGACATCCTGTGGAATGTTCAGGTGTTGCCTAGGTGCTCAAGTGTCAGTTGGGAGTAGGATCTCAAAGGAGCTTGGGAGCGGTTGGACAACTGGTGATGGTGCCTCGATGTTTGTGCTGTGTAGCTGTTTTATAATAAACCTGGATTGAACCTTCATTGCGTTTCCCAGCGTCATCTCTACACATTGATTACTATACTTGCATTTATCTTTCATTATAATATGCAAGCGGCGTTAGTTTACATGCAGTTAGCTGAATGTGAAAGACCAACTTTTTCAGACATGTCTTTCCTCAACACTCCCCCCCCCCTCCCACCCCCGCGCTCTCATATTGACTTTATTGTACTAAGGTGTGCTTGGTCGGACAGGACTGTGGGGCCCCCGCATCAGGCACGTGGCTACACAGCTGTTAGACCAGGTCAACAGCACTGAGGGGTCTGGCATGGACGAGGTTGGTGCCCCTTGTCTGCTCTGTCAGTGGCGGGCACAGCAAAGATAAACAAAGCTGTTGCCCGTGGTTCTGTGACTGCTCGAGGCCCCCAATAAACCAATCAAACTATCCTGCTGTGTGTTGAACTCTTATATCACCCATATAAAACCCTCTATTTCCAGCTGCTTTGTTGCACAGAAATGTTAAGTTTTATGTATCCAGCTCGATCACATCTACTTTATTGACCTCTGAAAGATTAAATGCTAAGTCAGCCCCGCACAGATTCAGACTGTATTTGCATGTTCCACCAAAAGACCTGCAAAACTGACCATTTGCACAAAACAAACTGAATTGCCTCTAGGCGCCTAAATATTACTTGGAACTGTGCCAATTTGTCCCTAGTTTATTTGTATGTCCATAGATAAGCTCAATTAGCTAAGTTTGATGTATTATGTTGTAAGAGAAATGTCGTCATCTAGGGCTGTGCTCAGCTCGTACTAACTAGGGGCCCCCTCCTTTGAGCAGGCTTGCACTGGGGAACAGGACATAAGCCACTATGTGTTTTAAACGTGAAAAGTGCTGCCAGGGCACAAAACGGTGCTTAAACATGACAGACAACACAGCCCCCTGAAATAGCAGTCTGTGCCCGGACACGGAAGCGTGAGCCCGTCCAACGGTGAGGAGTTCACTTGACGGGCAGCCCTTGCATGAGTCATCGCGCCAGTCAGCCAAGCAAGTTACACACATTAAACTGCACAACTATAACGAAACACCTGCACAAGTTTAGCTTAACTTGCTGCCCTAATGCGCTGCGAGTGCTGAGACACTTAGAGGCCAGCTCAGCTTGATTGAAGTGAGCCCCGATCTGAGCGGCGCCGTAAGTGTTAAACTAGCGCTGATAATGAACCACTCTCTAAAACAACAGAGACGCTACTGCTCATATCACACAGTAAGCTCTCCTCTGTATGTATTTTATTTATTTAAAAAGGCGAGTACAGACCTCGCTCATGGACAATAGTTACTTTGAAGCACCGTGTCTGCAGTGAGACAGACAAACACAGCAGCAGAGGAGACGGAGTGGCAGGCTGTAAGCGTGACTTCTTCGGACACCCGCTGTGGTGTTGGGTGCATGCGATCATGAGAGAGCAGATCACCAGGCCCCCTCAACTCATTTTAATTATAATTTCCTGATAATTGCGCACTGGGTTAAAGCTGAAAGCGCCCCTCCGCGGAGACCGGCTTGGGCGTGAATCAGAGCAGGTAGGCTCTGGGGACCGACTCCAGGACTCACAATTCCTTAAGAGCTGCCCTGCTGCAGCAGCTGGCTGGGCCGCCCCGCCTGAAACAGCTGTCCTTCGTTCAGCCCTCTAATCCCTCCCTGTTAAAATTAAAGGCAGCTCTGACGGTCGCTGCCACCCTACTGCGTGACTAATGCATTTTAATGCGGTGATGCGGATCACCACATTTAAATGCGTTAGTGTCACGTCTGATGCGTGATACTTGGCAGGGCTGTGGATGTAAGGTAGTTTTAGGTGAGTCGCTTAGTGTTGTTTTATGTTGGAAAGCAAGCAAGTGGTGGTCTGACCATGTGACTGGAGTTATAGTTTGAAAGGTAACTAGTTCAGTATCAGCAGAAATGGCATCTAGGATATGTCCAGCGATGTGTGTGGGTTTGTGGACAATCTGATTCAGGTTCAGGGCGTCTAGGCCAGTGATTATTGTTTTTGGATGAGTCATATTGGGTTTGTCAAACCAAATGTTGAGGTCACCCAGAACGTATAGGTTGGAGTGTATTGTTATCAGGTTTGAAACTGTGTCTAGAAGTGCGTCTGGGAATGTCACCTTGCTAGGTGGAGGTCTGTAAAGGAGCAGGAAGTTACAGGAGGAAGACGGTGTAGGATTGAATCTGGTGAGAAGAGCCTCACAATTCTTTATGGTGATGTCGTCAACTTTAGTGATATGTAATGTTTGCCTGAACACAACAGCTAGACCACCTCTTTTTTTGCCTATACGATTTTGGGTGATCGTTTGATAGCCTAGAGGAATGGCTTCATGCAGGACTGGAGCCATATCATCTCCCAACCATGATTCAGTTATGAATAGTATGTCTGGTTTTGCATCGGTGAGAAGGTCGTAGATGTGATGTTTGTTTTTAGAGAGGGATCGAGCATTTATTAGTAGACAGTTTAGAGACAGGGCTTTGGTGAGACTTTGTTTTGTAGAAGAGTGATCAGTATTGTGTGGGTTTGTAGCAGGTGTGTTTTTAGTGCTGGTATTAGCTGTATTAGGATAGCAATCGTGTAGCTGTTCTGTATCATGTTCCTCATCCAGCATGCTAAGAAGGCATTTTGATGGGTCTGCGTGTGTATGTGGTGGAGATGGTGTTTGAGAGTGAGTTGGTGTGCTGTGTTGTTTTTGTGGTGTAACATTGTTGTGCATTAGACACGGGGAAGCGAAGTTGTGAGGTGTGGCACGTTGCTTATATTGTTTGCGTGTGTTTAGGGCGGAAGGTGTATGAGTCAGGGCTGGAGGTGCAGCATGTGGGCCATATAGTAAGGTTCTAAATTGTCCAATGGATGAGAGACGTTTGGAAGAGAGTTGCTGTGTTGCTGTATCTGTGTTAGGTGTGGTGGAAGAGAGAAAGCTTGGCATTGGAGTTTGTTCCTTTGTGTGCTTTGAAAGGTGGGTATATGTTTGTATTTTGTGATGGTAAGTATTATGAGGTGTTGCGCTTTGAAGATCTTGTGCTGGTGTGTGTGATATGTTGTGTTTTTGAGGAGTAGTGAATTGGGGTGCTGGTGTATTTGTTTCATGCAATGGATTTGTTTGTATAGTATTGTTTGTGGGAGGAGGTTGTAAGGTAGAGGGGTTGGTGATGTGTTTATGAGTAGAGTGTATCTTGTGTGTAAGAGGGAATGAAGTAGAGGTAAGAGTGTTTGTCATAGACTGGTTTGTTGCAAGAGTTAAAGAGTGTGGTGCCGTGCAGTGTATGTGTTGTGCGTTAGTGTTATTATGGTAGAAGGAAGAGGAGGGTGTTGGTTGGACAAATGATGGAAGGCTGATTATATGTTTGTTAGTGATAAAAAGTGGGTAAATATATGGTAAAATTAATCGCCACTGTTAAGTACCTCACAGCCCCATTGGGACCATACGCTGAAGACTTCCTCCCTCCTTGGTTGCACGCATCCTCGCGTTTTCACCTCCCCACTACTACGTACAGCGTCTGCTCTTGCCTTTTCCAATGCTTGCTTTTTAAAAATCCACTTAGTTATGTGCATATACAGAGCGTACAACTGTAGATCCCCACACTCTTATTAGGCAAGAGGACTCAGGCCCTGTGCAGACTCATTGTGGTGGGTCAATTAAATCATTTTATGCTTTACTTTGTTTCAAAGTAGATAGAGGCCTTTGGACCGCACTTAATGGACCAAATCTGGCAAACGTTGTATGAATTGATGTGTACATTTACCTCCGTGAATCAGGAGCAGAGTTTCTTATCCCACGCTTGTAATGCATTGTATCATTAACCAACTTAATGGCAATCATGTAATCAAGCACAGGGGGATAAAAGGCTGAGTCTGCCTCGTCAAGATAGGACAGTTTGATCTTGAGCAGGGCAAGCACTTCCATAGGCTGACATGCCGTAGCAGCTGGGCTGGCTTTAGGGCGGTGCAACTGGTGCAGCCGCAGTGGGCGCTGACCTGGAGGGGGTGGCACTGACATCATGGGGGCGGCTGTGTTCAGCAATAACTTACGATTTAAACGCAGCTGCTGCATAGGTCCTTGTGCGTCCAGCTTGCAGGCAGCAATGAAAATGTCAAGATAACTCTTGTGATTAATGTTCCTGCTAATGAGAGAGATCGGAGTTCTGTCGAGCGGCAGTTTTGACTCCCATTAAGTAGCGCAGAGGGTTAATATGCCTCCTGTAAAGAACCGATTTGTGTTCATATAGATGAGTGAATTAGTAAATCCAGCTTTTAAAACAAATGGAATGTATGTGAGAGAGGGCCTATAGAGAGATGAGGAGCACTTTTGGTGGGTGGTAGTGAGGGAATCCAAGGAGGTGGTCATGGGGGAGTGGTGGACAAAAAAGATTGGCGCTGCAGGCGCCACCAGCGCTAAAGCCAGCCCTGCGTAATGTCTTAGGACACGGGTACTCATAGTACGGCCCGCGGGCCGCCAGCGGCCCGGCCGGCCTTCATTGGCGGCCCGCGGACCTTGTCTTGCCATATGCCAGTTCCTTCCTGGAAGTAAACAGAGAAGATGGCCGCAGCATACGTAGTGAATACGTTACCATTCCGAGCCCGCTGCCCGTCGCGCACGCGCAGTTTGTCCGCCCGCCTCCCGTGTTGTTTGACTTTCAGAAGCTCAGATTTCAAACCCTGTGGCGCTCTGGGGCGGTGCTGTCCATTGGCAGGCAGTGAGCGTGCTTTGCTGTCCCCCAGCGCGGCTGCTGTAGTTGGCTTGCACACACATCCATCAATCGATCCTCGCGCAAGAGGCATAGCTGTCTTTAGTGCTGCGTCACCGGGGCCCAGGTAGCCGGGGCCCAGATAGCGAGGGTCCTCTTTCATCCCAATATGATTGTCTTTTACTACCCAAAAGGGATTAAGGGCGGTGGGAAGAGAGGAGGCGGCGGAGGCATTTCCTTGTTTGCATCACGTTTGCTATGCCCCTGCTCCTCACATGCAACCCATGAGGGTTTTCATGTGTTGCGTAGTGTGTTGAATCTCTGGTCTCCAGAATATTCCTTAAAGCTTTTTGCTCAGGCCATTGTGTGAAGCACTTAGCGCTCACATCTGCAGGTGACCAGCAGCCACCACAGGTTTGAACCGCTGTGGCAGGACCTACTCGGCCTTTCATCACTGTGATCTTCATTCACTACGTACCGTTCACTGGGGTAATTTGCAGTATTAGGAGATGGCAGTTGCAAACCCTGTGTATGCATTTGTTGTGTCTGCAAACAACATGAGCGACCTGTGCCAGTATTTCATTGGCGGAGGAGTCTTTGCAGTAACATTTTATGTATCTTTGTTTTTACAAAAGAGGTTGCAGAACTGAAACCTTTATGTGTGGTAGACGGAGCTAAAGGTGTGAGGGTTGATGCTGGAGTGACATAAATACCCTAAACTAGAGGCAGTCTGCTTGTTCTGGTTAGGGGGGGGGGCGCAGGCCAATCGGGGATCGCTTGACTTAAAATTGTGACAATTGGAATCCTTTATCTCTGGTGTCTCAAAGCCACCTTACCATTGGATCCAAAACTGAGCTCAAAGTATAAACCCCTTTAGTCCTTGAACCTCAGGGTAGCAAAGCTGAGCAGTCCAAGGCTCACCCAGGGAGGTGGTGTGGGCAACAAAGTTGCAAATCAGTAAAGTACGGGATTACATAAAATCAAGGTTTACTTAAAAAGTACTGTCAGATGCACACCGCTAAATATTGCGCACAAAAATGAAAATACACACAATAAAAGAATATCCAGATGCCTCTGGTGCTCCTTCTAGACGCCTCAGGGGTGAACACAGTGCACCAGTCCCTGGCTACAGCACTTGACACAAACGTTTCACAAAATAACAACCCCACCTACAGAAATCAGCACATTATCAATGAGGACCTCTTTCATACTGGACCAGCCAGGCTTCCTTAGAGTGTTGCACAGGAGATGAGAGTTTGCACCAATTACCTTAAGCATCCCATGACTAGCCCATTACTAGCCAAATTTTGGACTGCCCCCAGTGCCTCCTTAGATGATGATCCAGAACAGATTCTCCAGGCACAGGTCTGTTCCCAAAGACAAAAAGAGCCAGACCAAGATTTGGTCTAAGTAGCTGAAAGGTCACACTACCACACAAGGTTAGGGGGGCATATGGGAGTCCAATGGAGGATTACAGCTGACTGCATAGCAAGGATAGCTTGGGACCTGGTGCAGGCAAGTAAATAGTCCCCTTTACCGCTGTTGGGTTAGTAAAATTCAGCATTTATCTGGGTTCAGTGGACTCCTTAGGGCTCTGGGCCCCAGAGCCCTAGCACCTGCTGCACCAATGTTGGCTACACCACTGCTGCCACTGCGTGCACACTCATATCCACAGGCTGTGGCAGTGAACCTGAAAGTGGGCATAACTATAAAACTACTGAACGCTGTTATACATTTTCAGTGCTGTGGACTTTAATGTTGTGCACCAGGGAAAATATTGCTCGCTGTTGACTTTTTCCCAGCTGGTGGGCCACCAGAGTCAGAGACACATACGGGAAGCAGAAAGGACTCACATAAGTTGGGATCGTAAAAGTCTCATATTTTTGCAACCACTGCTCATGTGTTTATGCAGTTTGTGGTGTTCTGTTCAGCAAACCTCGCCTAGCAACTCTACGGATGTGTCTTCAGGATAAAAGGGAGGACCACGTTGTAGTGAGGTCCTGTGTGGGGCAGAAGGGGACGCACTGGAGGTCAGGGACATGGAGGGGTGACACTAGTCACTTACAGGTGCCTATCCTTCCCCATGGCCACTCTCAGAGTAGATGGTGATGCTGGCTTGTAGTCTCTCCTGTACAACTTCTACTCCTAGGCTGTGTGCTCCTGCGGCCATCTTCTCTGTTTACTGCTTGCCTCTGATTAGCCTGCCTCTGTGACGTCACACACGGCACCCGGCCGAAAGCACAGGCCCTTTAAAAGTCAGCTGTAAGCTGACTTTTAAAGGACTTTTTGGGAAGCTTCCTGTGTCCATGGTGACAACGTCCTCTCCGCCCGCAGACCCGGAGAATCTTCACTGCAGCCTGTAATCACCCAGAGAATCTTCACTGCCTGAGGGCATCCTCTCCGCCGCAGCCTCTTCTCGCCCGGGAGCCTCTTCACTGCCCGAGGGCGTCCTCTCCGCCGCAGCCTCTTCTCGCCCCGGAGCCTCTTCTCTGCCTGAGGACGTCTTCTCCTCGCCGCAGCAGCCTCTTCTCGGGACGCAGCTTGCACTTCAACTTGGCCCACAGCCCCTTCTTCGCCGCTTGGATTTGGCCAGCAGCAGCTCCAGCACCACATCTGCCTCCATCTCCACGACCAGCTTGATTTCCATCGCCCTGCAACACCAGCTCCACTCGCAGGTTGATCTTCGCACCCCGAGAGGTAAGCACAGGATCCTATTTAAGTATGCAATGTGATGGTCTCTCATCTGTTTCTCCATTTGTCTCTTCCTTACTTTCCCCATGTGTGACTCTTTCACCCGGCGCCTTTTCTCAAGACTCTCATCATCTCTCTTTCTCCCCACCTGTCTCACAATGTCCCCCACCCCCTCTCTCTGGGTGTCTGCCATGTTTATCTCTCTCCATCTTTTTATTAATTGTACAGTAACTGCATGGCACAAAAAGCTGCAATGTTTAATGATTGCTATTGTCTGATAATAAAAAATTATTATAAGAATGTGCTCCTTGTAGTTACATCTGCTTTGGAAATACAGCATTGTCTAGTAATGTTTTGAAACGGTAGTGATTGTTTTCCCTCTAGCCCCGCCCCCCACTGACCCCGCCCCCACCGGTGCGGCCCTCGGCCACAAGCCCGACTGTAAATTTGGCCCCCGAGAGAAAGTTTGTGAGTACCCATGTCTTAGGACAACAGCTAGTATTGATGACGTCAAATTCCTGCAAAAGGCCCGAACATTTGTTTCCCGTTCGCTATGGAGAACTATTTGGTCTGAAAATCCTTCCGTAGTTCCTGATCCTGACCTATCACTTACAACAAGTCGATCAGGGTGCTTGCATAACCCTTTATCCATGAGCCAATGTGTGCACCCATGTGACAAAAGCCACTAATGATAAACACAGACATTAATACAGTTCATTAATGTGCTCATATATGCTGCATATGATTCGCCCGAATAAACTAATTTCCAATGTTTTAGACCATCTGGCACAAATTGTTTCAGCAGGATGAGGTGAGGAACAGATTAGACACAGCCTCGGGGAGCTCGCAATCTGAAGCCTGGTATAGAAAGCTTTTAGCTTCTGTTTTCATGCTTAATTCTATTTGAGAAATTATGGGCTTTTATGCCTAATTCACATTTCTAAACTGCACTGTTTGTGAAGCGATTTGCATTAATTGTGAAAGCTATTCACAGCAGCAATAATTAGATGTACAAGGGCATTCCTGTTTAAATTACATTCCACATTTGTCAGCATGCACAGCGAAGTACATTAGTGGATATTGCTGAAATAACTGTCATGCTTTTGTATCTAAATTGGAAGTCTTAAGTACTTTTTCTGTTACTTAGGTTTCCATCCAGCTAGTTGGTACAAATGTACTTAATTCAGTCGTATCAAACAATGCTGTATCATTTATAAAGATAAGCTAGCTATATTTCATGCTCACACCGAGCAGTGAGTGCAGATCATTCGTCTAAATGTCTAGCTACGCTGTTAAAACTACAGATTTTCTTTTGTATTAAATATGCAAGCTTAGTATTGTAAATTAGACAAGAAAAGTACAAGAGGATGACTTTCAAACTTGGCCCATTGTAGGTTTTACACAATCCCAAAACAGAAAGTTTTTTTCCCCTTTGGGTTTCTTTTCTGTCTTCTGTCCTGCACACTTAGAATAACTTAGGGTCTCCAAAATGTCATATTTGCTCAAAATTCAAATGTTTATTATTGCAGGTATGATGCAAAAACTGCTGCGGAGCTTGAGAGCATTCAATCAATCAGAGTTTTATAAAGCGCGACTGCTCACCCGTGAGGGTCTCAAGGCGCTGGCGTCCTCCAAGGAATCTAGCCAAAGAGTGTGATTTAGAGGAGGGCAGTAATGGGACATCCGCCAAAAAAGACACATTCCTCTGGGTTTTGGCACTCTGTTTGTGGGGGGGGGGGGAAACACAACGTTGCCAATGCCACGGGCTCAGACATGGGGAACAAAGTCTTGGTGGCTATCACAATTGAGAAAATGGTCAGGGATTAAGCTGCCCAATAATTATGCCAAGGTATTTCCAACGTGTATATTCAGTGCGAGACTGAAGTGGTAAGTAACCAGGGCGGTCTCACACTGATTACTGGAATCTGATAAAATGTCCCTAACATTGTGGCAGAAAACTCTCAACGTGTCAGGGACAATTTTAATGTAGGTTTTAGTTACGTATAACTATGTTGAGGGTGCATTTTCAGACCATTGAAGGAGTGGTGTGGCGGTGCAGCAAGGGCACTGTCAGGAGGGGACTGAGGAACAATGGGGGCTACAGTCACAAGATTCTAGGAGTCAGGGAGCGGAGCCAGTGGCAGTGGAATAGAAAGTGGTCAGTGGCGGAGCCACCACAGAGTTTGTTTCATGGACACCACCACACATCATGCCGGTGGGAACTGACTTGAGAGCAAAATACTGACAAATGTAGTGAAAGTGTGTAAAATTGTTATACAGGCCACTGGCGGTGTGTCAGAAATGGTGCCTCCACTGCATTGTTTGTTTGTTCGTCAATCTCCTAAACTCTAAATGGGACCCCAATCTCAAACTGTTATTCATAGTTATTCTTAATTTATCACTTTACAGATTATACAGCAGGAAATAATGTAGGTGAGCTAATCATTTCAAGGGAGATCTGAGGGGGGAAGTCCAAAAGCCTTTCTGTCGTTTTTTTTCCACAAATAAATCCAGGATGTTGAGTAAAAGTTGTTTTGCAAATGAGAAAGAAAGAGCATCAAAGAAATGATGAATATATATATATATATATATTTACTGAAAAAACCATAGGCTTCAGGGACGTTATAGTTAGAATTTTTCATTTAAAAAACCTTAGAAATTCACTGAAAAAACCACAGGTTTCAGGGACGTTATAGTTAGTTGGACATTTCACTCGTACAAAACCAGAGAAATTCGGCCATTATAGTTAGCTGAGCTAACTATAACTCGCGCCTCCGCAATGCACTGCTGATGACGTCGCATATTACATCACTCATGACGTCGCATATTACATCACTCATGACATGGTCAGTGACATCACTGATGACATCACCAAAGACATCTCAAATGACATCACTGATGACATCACTGATGACATCATCCGCTTAATATCTGATGCAACTCCTCACACCCTAATATAACCTTTCATACACCCACTCTGCAATACAGACTTCCATTCTCGAAACCATAGACACACCAATACCAGTGGGTACATACCCACTCACTGATTCATAGATCTACACACATCCACTCACTCACCGATACAGTCACTCATACACGCAGTCACTCATCAACACAGCCTCTGATATATGCACTCATACACCCATACAGACACTCACATACTGCCACTCATCCACAGAGATACTCACACACCTAGTCAGTCACCCAAAGACTCAATCGCACTGCCATTTACTCACCAATACAGTTATACACACACCACCTCACTTATTTATACAGATACTAACACATACTTACTCTTTTATGCAATCACTGACACAAGCACACACTCATCCATACAGCCACTCTCACAATCACTCACTCTCACATATAGTCAGTTATATATTCCAACACTCACATATACTGCCTTTCACATATGTAGTTACTCACACATATACCACTGAGACATCCATTCACTCACCAACACAGCCATACGCACACTCACTCACCCATAAAGCCCCTCGCAGATGCACTCATTTACCCATACACCGACTGAATCACCCACTCACACATCCATGCGGGGAGTTACACCCCCACACCCACCCACACAGACACTCAGGCACCCATACAGGTACTCAGACAACCAATCATTAACCCATATAGACACTCATGTAGCTACTCACCAACTCATGCAGCGACTGACACACCAACTGACAGACTGATACAGTCACACAGATTAGTCATTCACCCATGCATTCACTAAGACACGTTTAATCACTCACTTATACAGTCAGTCATGCACCCACTAAATCATCCATTCAGACACTCATACACCCACTCATTCTTCAATACACCTTTGCTTATCTATATATAACATTCTTAAACTTTAAAAAATCACCCAGTCTCTGGATGATGTCATCAGTGATGTCATTTGAGATGTCATCAGTGATGTCAGTGACCATGTCATGAGTGATGTAATATGTGACGTCATCAGCAGTGCATTGCGGGGGGCAAGTTATAGTTAGCTCAAGTAACTATAACGGCCGAATTTCTCTGGTTTTGTACGAGTGAAATGTCCAACTAACTATAACGTCACTGAAACTTGTGGTTTTTTTTGTGAATTTCTAAAGTTTTTTAAATGCTAATTTCTAACTATAACGTCCCTGAAACCTATGGTTTTTTCAGTGAATTTCAAAGGTTTTTTAAATGCTAATTACTAACTATAACGTCCCTGAAACCTATGGTTTTTTCAGTGAATTTCAAAGGTTTATTAAATGCTAATTTATAACAATAACGTAGTAGTCGCGTTTGCAGAGTGGTGCAGAAAGGATGCTGGGCCGCCGACCAGCGCTCAGGAATTCGACAGCGTAGGGCTTACAGGAGGTACCATGAGGGCTTCTTGGCCCCCAAAGTCCCTCAGGAGTAAAGTGGACTTCATCCCCCAACCCGTACTGTGCCAGGAGGTGCGTTTGCAGAGTATTGGAGAAAGGGGGGGCGTGTCCTCCGAAGACCTCTTAGCAATACCACTGTGTGGGACTTACTGGAGATAACAGGAGGGATAGTTGGCCCCCAAGGATGTCCTTGGGGGCCAACTACCCCTCCTATTGCCTCCAGTAAGTCCCAAACAGCAGCATTGGTAAGTTCTCATAGCAGGCCACGCCCCCTTTCCCCACCATTATGCAAACGCGCTCCCTGTCGCACTCTTGGATGGGGATTAAAGTCCCCTTCGCTGCTGGGGGTCCTTAGGGGCCAACTAGCCTACTTGACACCTCCAGTAAGCCCCAGATAGTGGGATTGCTGAGAGGTGGACACAGGCCATGCCCCCTTTCTGCACCACTCTGCAAACGCGCCTCCTGGCACTCTCTTTGATGGGGGATGAAGTCCACTTTAGTCCTGAGGTCCTCAGGACACAAGAGGACCTCATCGCCCCACCAGCAGTGCGCCAAGAGGCGCGTTTGCAGAGTAGTGTAAAAAGGGGCATGGCCTTGGACCACCTCTCAGCAATCCCACTGTGTGGGGCTTACTGGAGGTACCTGGTGGGCTAGTTGGCCCCTAAGGACCCTTAAGATTCATGGGGACTTAATCCCCCAACCCAGAACGCAACAGGAGGTGCATTTGCAGAGTGGTGCAGGGAGGGGGTGGTGCCTCCGGTGAGATCCCGGCTTTTTTTTTGTTTTGTTTGTTTGTTAGAAGGGGAGCTGTGTGGCCCCCCTTCCCTTAATATTTTTAGGGCCCTGGGGACCCCATCCCCCAGGGCCTGACCCATTAAAAAAAAAAAAATGTAAAAACAAAACGAGAAGGGGGCCCCCTCCCGAGGCCAATTTCGGCCCCGGGGACCCCATCCCCCGGGGCCTGGCCACTTCAATTTTTTTTTCTAATTAACCTATATTTTAAGGAGGGGGGCCGCGTGGCCCTCCTCCTGAAGACATTTTCAGCCCCGGGGACCCCATCCCCAGGGCTTTGCCTCTTTTTAAAAAATGATCAAATACATTTTGAGGGAGGGGGACACACGTGTATTCACTCACAGCCTCTTTTACCACGTTTACACATGATTTATTTTGGAAAATAAGCGTTTATCTCGAGCACTAGTGGTCAGCGCTCTGGAAACAGACGTGGCAGAGGCCAGTGAGCTGTAAGGTGCAACACTCCGTTTCCTCTAGTACGGTAAAGCCTGCAGCTCACGTGCACATGCACTGCTCATTAAACCGTGACATATGGGGTTGTGTGCATGACAAATAAGATGCCTTGCGGGCTATGGCTAGTAAAGGGAAATTGTTTTTATAACACCCCATAGATACAATGATTCAAGTGACAATCCGCCGGTGTTTTAGTTTTGCGTTGACAACACTCCAGATGCTTAGCAGTGAGTTTATAGGTGCTTGTAGACGGGTGGTCAGTGCCTGCTGAGCACATGCACCCTTGCTTCTACTAAAGGTGTAATAGTGCTGTTTTGGTGTCTTACATATCTGCAGACCTTGCCACGCAAGTAAATACATTGAAAAACACACGCATACACCTTCGAGTTCAGAACTAAGCCACATGGCTAGGCTTTTCGCACTTGAAGTAAACTTGAAGAAATGAAAGGTGCAGGTATCCTGGGCAGAGCCTTTAGCGCCTAGCTGGTACTCAGCTCCCGGCGCCGACTGAGGCGCACCCGCTGCTCCTCAGCCCCTGGTGGTCTTCTCACAAGCTCTCTGTGCACTTGTGCTCTGGTCCGAGGCGCTGCGGGTATCACTCCGAAGACTCTCAGTTCGGCGTGCGCTTCTGTAGGGTTGGGGTCGTACCCTAGGGTGCATTCCCTTGCCGCCGGGCCTGGGTTGGGTGGGGGTGAGGGGCATGCAGTGCTGCAAAACGAACATACCTACCCTTACCCGCTCTTCCTATGGAGGCCCGTGACTCCCTCAGAGTGCAACTCTCGCCCTTACTCCAATAACAGCCTCCTATTCTCCGACAACTCTCTCGGGGTGCGCATCCTGGTGTTCTTTGCTTGCAGCCCCTTCCATCACTCCCGCAGGGTGCTGTACTAGGCCAAGCTTCACTCATGTTCCTATTTGTCCCATCACTCCCTCGGAATGCAGCTTCATTCCGTGCACCTCTCACTGACCTTTTCGTTCAATCACTACCTCGAGATGCAACACCTTTTCCTGCGCCCCTTACAGACTCCTGAGACCCCCCACTCCTTCGGAGAGCAGCGCTCTTCCGCGCACCTCTCACAGACCCGTTCGACCCCCACTGCCTCGGGGTGCAGCAGCCTTACCTGCGCCTCTCACAGACCCCTTCGACCCCCCCACTCCCTCGGGGAGCAGCGCCCTTACCTGCGCCTCTCACAATCTCACTCGTCCCATCACCCCCTCACGCTGCAGCACCTTCCTTCCCTTCACCTCTCTCAGCCTCCTAGCCGTCCTGCACCCCGGCTCCGTCCGACAGACCGGACAGTCCGAGCGAGTGCAGCACTCCTGACCCCCTCGGAACTCCTCTGATCCGGATGCGATGCTGAGAGCAGCGCGAGGCCGCTCACTCGGCTGCCGCTGTCTTTTGGGACATCTGCTACATCCTGCAGGGGCCGCGCAGAGACACCAGCTCCTCGAGCAGCAGCCCCCGGAGCCACGGGCTCGGATCGATTTCACGACACCGGATCCGGATCTGCACTCGAAGCACCCTGGGAGGAATCACAAGCACAGAGGGCAAGGGCGGGCTACCATACACACGCGATCACTAATGTAAAGAAAGCGAGGTTTCCTGAGCAGAGCTTTGGTGCCACCAATACGCAAACTTTAAATCCCAATTACCGTGATCCTTAATAACCGAGCAGAGCGTCACGTTCAAAATTCATGTTAAAAAGTTGGGCACTAAAAACATTTTGGGCTAAAACATTAATCTTTCGCCCTGCACATGGACATTATGGAGGAATGCATGTATATATTTCTTAATATTAAAGCCTTACACTTATCATATTTATTATTATGTTGCTGTAGTTGTTACATAAGTATCGCCCCGGGGCGGTGCCGGTCCCCGGGGCTGCAGGGGCCCCACAGGGCCCCTGCAGCCCCTGCATCAACAAATCTAATGCCTCCGGGACCTGGCCCACCCGGGGGCTTCAAGAAAAGTAAGTGCGGGAGCCCGCATTTTTTTTTTTTTTAATTTTCAGCGGGATTCACAAACCCAGCGCGAATCCTGCCTAAATTGTTTTTAAAAAAATGCTTTTTTTGGCCCTGGGGGTCCCTGTTGGACCTCCTGAGCAGGCCTAGGGGGTCAGGGTTTTTCTACCCTGCCCCCTTATCTTCTTTTTTGAAGTTTTTTCTTGTGACTCGGTTCTACCGAGTCACAAGATGGCTGCCAACACTTCTTGGTTTGAAGTGTTGGCAGCCAATCAGAGACAAGCTCGTGATCGGGAGGGTTCGGGGATCCACTGCGGTCACCAGATATCGATATATATTGTTTTTTAATTTCTCAGGAACTACTGAACGGATTTATACCATTTAAAGCAAAGAGTGCACTCTGGACCAAGAGCTACCTCTCTGCCAAATTTGGTGTAATTCCGTTCAGCAGTTTGGGCTGTAGCCGTGACAAAAGTTCCTATGGAAATTAACATGGAGAAAACGCGTTTTGGGACCCCTCTTTTTTCTCGGCCTCCGCTTGACGAATCACCCCAAAAGGAGCTGACCGGAGCAGGCCATTAGTTTTTAAAAAATTAGCGAAGATTAGTCAAACGGCTCCAAAGATATTGGCAAATCAAAAAACGCTTTTCCTATGGAAACTAGGTACTAACTATAACTACCTATCTATTCACTGAAAAAATCCAAAGGTTACAGGGACGTTATAGTTAGCCTCACATTTTACTTTTACAAAACCATAGAAATTTAGCAGTTATAGTTACCTGAGCTAACTATAACTTCCGCCCCCTCAATGCACTGCTTATGACCTCACATATTACATCACTCATGACATGGTCAGTGACATCACTGATGACATCTCAAATGACATCACTAATGGCATCCTCCCATGACTGTAAGTGTTTTGTAAACATTTCTGAGACTTAAAGATATATACTAAGCTACAGCATAAGTTAAATTACTATTTTCCTGTACTAATTTGTCATAGTAAGTGGCTGTGTGACTGTATCAGTGTGTGAGTGGATGCCTGAGTGGCTGTATGGGTGTGTGAGTGGCTGTATGGATGTGTTAGCGGGTATGTGAGTAGCTGTATGGGTGGGTGAGTGGGTGTGTGAGTGGCTGTATTGGAGAGTGAGTGGATGTGTGAGTGGCTATATGGGTGAGTTAGTAGCTATGTGAGTGGCTGCATAGGTGTGTGAGTGGCAATATGGGTGACTGAGTGGCTGTGTGAGTGACTGTATGGGTGAGGGAGTGTGTGTGTGTGTGTGAATGGCTGTATGGGTGAGTGAGCAAATGTTTGAGTGTGTATAGGTAAGTGAGTGGGTGTGAGTGGCTGTGTTAGAGAGTGAATGTTTGTGTGAGTGGCTGTAAGAGTGGGTGTGTGAAGAGTTGTATGGATGTGTGAATGGGTATGTAAGTGGTTCTGTGTGAGTGGGTGAGAGTGGTTGTATGGATGACTGAGTGGCTGTGTCAGTGGCTGTATGGATAAGTCAGTGGGTGTGTGAGTAGCTGTATTGGTGAGTGAGTGGCAGTGTGAGTGGCTGTATGGGTGAGTGTGTGAGTACCTGTATGGGTGAGTGACTGGCTGCGTGACTTTCTGTATGGGTGATTGAGTGGGTGTGTGAGTGGTTGTAAGGGTGGGTGTGTAAGTGTCTGCATATCTGTATGTTTGGATCTATGAGTGGCTGCATTGTTGAGTGAGTGGGTGCATGAGTGTTGTTTGCATGGGTGAGTTAGTGGTTGTGTGAGTGTCTGTATGGGTGAGTGGATGTGTGAGTGGCTCTATGAATCAGTGAATGGTTGTGTGAGTGCTTGTATGAGTCTGTGAATGGCTATGTGAGTGGTTGTGTGGGAGTGGCTTATGAGTAGTTGTATGGGGGTGTGAGTGGGTGTATGAGTGTTTCTGTGGATGATGTCATCAGTGATGTCTCTGACCATGTCATGAGTGATGTAATATGTGAGGTCATAAGGTCGCATTGTGGGGGCATAAGTTATAGTTAGCTCAGATAACTATAACTGCTGAATGTCTCTGGTTTTGTGCGAGTGAAATGTGAGGCTAACTATGATGTCCCTGTAACCTTGTTTTTTTCAGTGAATCTATAAGGTTTTTTTTTATTCTATGTCCTAACTATAATGATCCTATAACCTTAATTTTTTCTGTGAATTTCTATGTTTTTTTTATTAGTCTATTTCCTAACTATAACATCCCTGTAAGCTTTATTTTTTTCAGTAGATTTCTTCATTAAAAAAAAATACTAAATTGTAACCTGTAAAGTTTGAGAATGGGTATGTGAGTCGCTGTATAGGCCAGTGACTGGGTATATGTGTAGCTGTATCGCTCTGTGAGTGGGTGTATGAGTGGCTTTATGGGTCTGTTCGTGGATCTGTGAGTGGTGTTATGTGTTTGTGAGTGGGTGTGTCAGTGGTTGAGTGGGCCTGTGAGTGGGTGTGTGACTGTCTGTGGGTCTGTGAGTGGGACTCTGACTGGTGCTATGGGTCTGTGTGTGGGTGTGTGTGTCTGTGAGTGATTGTGTCAGTGGCTGTGCATGTCTCTGAGTGGGTTTTTCGAGTGAGGCTATGGGTCTGTGGGTCGGTGTGTGAGTTCTGCTGTGGATCTGTGAGTGTGTCTGTTTGAGTGGTCGAATGGTTTTTGGGCATTTGCATACTTGGAGTATTTAAAATGGAGAACTATGCACTCTGATCTTCCGATGGCACATCAATAAAGAAAACAATCATCACAGTCATCCAAGTTCGGATTGTGCTCTGATAGATTAACAATGCAATCATTTCTATTACAGTTTAGAGATAATTTTTCATTGTGGAATAGTAAAGGAAAAGTATGTGCTTTGCATTCGCCAAACCCAAGAACTTAGGATGGTATCCTTTACACTCAAGTGGAGTTTCACCTGGGGCATCTGCTATGTTTATATTTGTAAGTGCTTCACATTCATGTTTAATTGATGTAAAAGAAGGAAGAGTGTTATAATGGAAAAATGTTTTGAAGAAGAGTACAGTTTTGGAAAAAGATGTCTACTGAAGTGGAGTACTTTCTACTGGTAAATTAATAAATGTCATCTCATTGTGTAAATGCCTAGTTTATATTGTACATTACATCTGTGTAATGGACCACTTGTTTACGTATTTCTCTGTGTCTCTCTTTGCCATTTGTTTCAGTGGCTTAATAACTTTTTTTTTTTTTTTGTCGTGAATTATCGCGATAAGTAAGTTCCGCTGTCGTGGAAAAGTCATGAAGATTGCATGTTTTTGATTAAGTGCAAAACACATATATACACCTTTTGTAATTATTGTTTGAGAACAGTTGTTTACTAATATAGTGTGTGAACTTGTATTTCTGTTATTAATCTCAATGTATAACACTTTTAAATTATATTTTGTGTCTTCTCGATGACGCCGGTCTTCACGATGACGTCGGTGCTCGTGAAGATTATATGACTTGGAAACAAAGAGATGTGATTTAAGGAGAGACTTTCCATTAACCTGTATAGGAAGTTCCCACCTGTTTCTTTTTTGTTGAAGATTCCAGTGGGTTTTCACTTGTTTCTTAGAGGTGTGCTGTACTATTTGTGCAGAACTTTGCTCAGGAGATTATTTTTTTGTCATACTCTAAAATCAAAATGGCAACAGGAGGAAATGAGCAAGACCAGGTGCCGCAGCAAGCAGAGGAGCAGGAGGCAGAGCTGCATCAAGAAGACTCTGGCGATGAAGGACCACCCTCTAAAAAGCAAAGCATTGCATGGCATTTCTTTAAGATTCCATCTGGGGAATCCAAGACAGTGGCAAAATTTGTCATATGGAGCTTATGTGATGAGACCCTTTCGAGGGGCACCACCAAAAACTATTCATGCCAAACAACAAGCATGTTATACCAACTAAAAAAGGTATCACAGGACGGATCTCAAAAGGGCACAGATGGAGAGATCTGGAGAGGGACCAACTGTCACGACTTGCTCCCTGCGTTCTTGTGTCCACCACCAGGGGGCTGAACTGTGGGACTCTTCAGTGGTCTAATAAGCTTCCAGACCCTCCTCTTCATGTAGATACTGACTTCCAGCCATTTAGATTCTACTTGCAAATTGCGATCCATTCCCAATCCATGCCAGGTTTTGTGGAAGCCAGCCTGCTCATTCTGGAAATTCCATTACCTAGAATTCCCTGCTCACTGCTCCGTCTCCACCCCTGCAGGCCAAGGATGGGAGGAGGAATCCATTCACCTGTGGCTGGCTGCTGCTAGCCTGCTCACACCTGATGCATATGATTACTGTGGGCTCTTTTAAGCCCCAGCTCCCTTCAGTCCAGTGTTGGTCATTGTAGCTGTAAACCGGTGAGACTGATCCTTGTTCCAGTGTTTCCTGAGCCTTTGATATCCTTGTTTCCAGTGTTTCCAGAGATTTAGTTATTCCTTGTTCCTGAACTGCAGCAGTTTACCTCCTCCTGAACTAGCACTGCATGCAGTGCTACCTTGACTCCTGAGCCTTAGCATTCCTTGTTCCTGAACTTCAGCAGTTTCCCTTCTCCTGAACTAGCACTGCCTGCAGTGCTACCTTGACTCCTGAAGCTTTAGTAATTCTCTGTTCCTGAACTAGCACTGCCTGCAGTGCTACCTTGACTCCTGGGCTTTAGTAATTCCCTGTTCCTGAACTAGCACTGCCTGCAGTGCTACCTTGACTCCTGAGCCTTAGCTCAATTCTTGTTCCTGCCCCAGCACTGCCTGCAATGCTACTTTGTTTTCTTGATTCCTGAACCTGCACTATTCTAGTATACCTTTGTAGCCTCCCCTTCTGTATATCCTTTTCCTGTCCCTGCCTTTCTTCCCATTTCCTTGGTTCCAGTTCCTTGTTTGCTGTCTTTCTATTTTGCTGTCTTGCTTCTGTTGCCTTGTATGTTTGTTTCCTGCTTTCTGCCAAGTGTGCACTGTGATTTCCTTCCTTTCCTGTTAAGCACTCCTCCTTGCTAGCTCCTTGTCTATTGTGCTTGTGTTTAGTTCTACCCCCTTACTGTTACTGCCTTGCGTGTTCCTGTTTGATCACCAGGATCCATGGGCACAGCTGACTACCTAGGTGGTGTTTCTTGTTCACTGTGAGTATTGTCTTTGAGTTGTATTTATAACATCACCATAGGTTTAAGCTCCACAGACCCTGCCTTTGCATGCATATCCAATATGTGGGTATTTGCAGTCAGTATCTGTAACAGCAATTGTGGGTGAGAAACTTACTGAGCTTCAGTCTTACCGTGTGGACCTCCTGAGTGCTTTACCCCACACTCCCCTTTATTGTTAATGTGGTTTCATATATATGTCTTGCACATTCGTCCTGGGTGTAGTTTTTCTGAATGCTAAATTACTTCATAAGTGCCTGTCCTTTCTGGGTCTTAGCCATCTTGTTCACTTGTACAGGCTTTGGATCCCTTTTCCTCCTCTGACTTCCTGTGTGATCCTGGGCAGCACTGTACTCCTCTCTGTGTACGTTTTCTACCCCGTTCCCAGACCTTGCCCAAGTCCCTGACTGTGTTCCTGACATAGTCCCGGACAGTCCCTGATAGAATGACCAACCTACATTTCCAGGGTCATTTGTGAGGTTTCTTTGCGTTCTGTTAGCTACCATTTTTTATGTTACATTTCTGTTTGAACATCTTGAAGGTGTGTCATAATGAGAGGTTTAAGAAAGAAACACACCAGTGTATCATTTAAGTTTGTGCAGGGCAGTTCACCAGTGCCCACCAATGAGAATGTTCACCCTAGTCCTAAAACAATGAATCCTCTTATGAGAAATGGACATTTACGTTCTGAATATTCTACTCATTGGCTCTCAAACACCTCTTTGCCAGATCCTGACTTAATCCTATGTTCTGATCCAGATTCAATGTCTGTGTCAGCATTGCAAAAGGAGAATGATACCTTACTCAGTTTGCTGAACAAGAATTCTGATTCTAGCATGTCTGCTGTAAGTGGTTGTAAAATACAATATTCAACCACACAACCAAAGAAAGAGCAGATTCATTTCATAACCTCTGTTCTCCATTCAAATAATGTTACCCGGTCTTGTAGTCCAGTAAAGATCACAGTCCCGGATACTAAAGGGACCTTGTTAAATACCACATTCAAAGTAAACAATAATCAGTTTAACCAAAGAGAGAAAAGACCTACTAGAACACGGGCGGCTAATAGCCAGTTTGAACAAAATCCAAGTTGTAGCTCTGTTGCTTGTTGTGAAGTTGCCAAGCCTACCACTGTCCTCGTAGAGAAAGATCTGCAGTCTTCACAGGATATAATTACATCTACGATTCTTGAATTACAACGAGAGAATACAATGTTTCAGACTCTGTTAAAAAACTATAACCCAGAGTTCAAGTTGTAATCTAGAACCCCTGTACAAGACCACTTTTCCACCTCTATGTTAGCCTCCTTAGAAATGGAGAATGAAGCCTTGCGCTTTCTTTTGCTTTTCCCTCAGAGCTGGTCCAGCGATTTTGTGAATAATACTGTGGCTGATCACTCAGATTCCACTCAGAAAAGCCATAGTACCTTGTCTCACAGTGTAGTTAATCAAAGTATGTGTTTGAAGTCTGAATTTTCTAACTCCTCTAGTGTTTTGTCTTCTAGTGCAAAATTACATCTAGGCGCTACATCTGAGGTGTGTCCCTTCACTTTTCAGGAACCCCAAATGCTAGGCAAAACCCAAAACATCTCTTTGCTTTCTTTTCCTGGTAGTGAAGTCAGTACTATCTCAGAGATAATCCAGGCCATTGACATCCTGACAAATCCTGAACCCGTGACCCACATTGTCCCTGATGTGATAATATCCTTTGATTCAGACCACACTCTTGATTCAACCTCTGCGACTGAAGCCAACCTCCTCATTCAGAAGGAACAAAATCCTGACACCTTGTTTGCTCTCTCACCTTCAAGTACACCACACATTGAGAAGTCAGGAAATATTACTGTATGCTCTGATGCATCTGTAATACCTTGTAATATAGAGGAAATTGAAAACATTTCCACAGACCAAGTAATCTCTGACCTGTTTCCTCTGACTAAGACATGTGGACTGCCAAATGGTAAAGGGAGTCTGGTCATCAGAGACTCTAAGATAAGCAGTAATCTTAGCCATCCCGAAGAAAGCGATTCAGTATGTTTTAAGGAGCCAAGGAACTGTGAAGATTTCACTATTGACAATAGGGAATCGACTGTTCACGGGCATCGCCATTCCCAGAATTTAAATTCCGTCATCCTTGTACCTCTCTGTCATCAGCTTGTCTTCTTGCAGAGTCTCCAGAATCCTCAGCCGGCCTGCTGCTCTCACAGTCTCCAGAATCCTCAGCCGGCCAGCTGCTCTCAGAGTCTCCAGAGTCCTCAGCCGGCCTGCGGCTCTCAGAGTCTCCAGAGTCCTCGGCCGGCCTGCTACCTCCTGAACTTCAACCTGCAGCTTGCCTACCATCTGAGCCCGAGCCTGCAGCTTGCCTGCCATCTGAGCCCGAGCCTGCAGCTTGCCTGCCATCTGAGCCCGAGCCTGCAGCTTGCCTGCCATCTGAGCCCGAGCCTGCAGATTACCTGCCATCTGAGCCCGAGCCTGCAGCTTGCCCGCCATCTGAGCCCGAGCCTGCAGCCTGCCCGCCATCTGAGCCCGAGCCTGCAGCCTGCCCGCCATCTGAGCCCGAGCCTGCAGCCTGCCCGCCATCTGAGCCCGAGCCTGCAGCCTGCCCGCCATCTGAGCCTGAGCTTGCAGCCTGCCTGCCATCTGAGCCTAAGCCTCCAGACTGCCTGCATTCAGAGCCCAAGCCCTCAGCTCACCTGCCTACTAAGTCAGTGTCTCCAGCCTGTCTGACTTCAGAGCCAGCACTTCCAGCTTGTCTGACTTCAGAACCAGAGCTTCCAGGCTGCCTGCCTTCAGAACCAGAGCTTCCAGGCTGCCTGCCTTCTGACCTTGAGCCTCTATCATGCCTACTTTTTGACCCTGTGCATCCAGTTTGCCAGCCTTCAGAGGTCTCAGTACGTATACATTCAGAGACTGAACCTCCAGCATCAGAGACAAAACTCTCAACATATAAGCCTCCAGGGCCTGGGTCTCCTGCATACCTGCTTCTAAAGTCTCCTGCATGTGTGTCTTCTGTATGTTTTCCTCCAGGGCCAGAACTTCAGGTCTGCTTCCTGTCACCTCTTTCGTCTTCAGCCAGTTTGCCTTTGACCTCTGTGCCTCCTGCCAATCCGTTATCTGCTTTTGACACTACAGTCAATCTTCTTTTGTTTTCAGAGTGCTACTCTAGCCTGCCATCATCAGGACTTCAAACACCTTTAATTCAGGCTTCTAAGCCCCTGTTACTGGATTTGGACTCTTCAGGTTCTGCCTTCAATACTGCTGTTAACTTACAGCCTATTATCCTACCCTCCAGAACATCACAGTTTTCCTGCAGTCCTCTGGTATTTTGCACTACATCTCTCATTGAAATGGACTTACTACTTAGGAGCAAAGGCTTTGAATCCAGTTCCAGATTCCGGGAGCCGGTCTTTGGAGGGGGTGTACTGTCACGACTTGCTCCCTGCGTTCTTGTGTCCACCACCAGGGGGCTGAACTGTGGGACTCTTCAGTGGTCTAATAAGCTTCCAGACCCTCCCCTTCATGTAGGTACTGACTTCCAGCCATTTAGATTCTACTTGCAAATTGCGATCCATTCCCAATCCATGCCAGGTTTTGTGGAAGCCAGCCTGCTCATTCTGGAAACTCCATTACCAAGAATTCCCTGCTCACTGCTCCGTCTCCACCCCTGCAGGCCAAGGATGGGAGGAGAAATCCAGTTTACCTGTGGCTGGCTGCTGCTAGCCTGCTCACACCTGATGCATATGATTACTGTGAGCTCTTTTAAGCCTCAGCTCCCTTCAGTCCAGTGTTGGTCATTGTAGCTGTATACCGGTGAGACCGATCCTTGTTCTAGTGTTTCCTGAGCCTTTGATATCCGTGTTTCCAGTGTTTCCTGAGATTTAGGTATTCCTTGTTCCTGAACTGCAGCAGTTTCCCTCCTCCTGAACTAGCACTGCCTGCAGTGCTACCTTGACTCCTGAAGCTTTAGTAATTCTCTGTTCCTGAACTAGCACTGCCTGCAGTGCTACCTTGACTCTTGGGCTGTAGTAATTCCCTGTTCCTGCCCCAGCACTGCCTTCAATGCTGCTTTGTTTTCTTGATTCCTGAACCTGCACTATTCTAGTATACCTTTGTAGCCTCCCCTTCTGTATATCCTTTTCCAGTCCCTGCCTTTCTTCCCATTTCCTTGATTCCAGTTCCTAGTTTGCTGTCTTTCTATTCTGCTGTCTTGCTTCTGTTGCCTTGTATGTTTGTTACCTGCTTTCTGCCAAGTGTGCACTGTGATTTCCTTCTTTTCCTGTTAAGCACTCCTCCTTGCTAGCTCCTTGTCTGTTGTGCTTGTGTTTAGTTCTACCCCCTTGCTGTTACTGCCTTGCGTGTTCCTGTTTGATCACCAGGATCCGTGGGCACAGCTGACTACCTAGGTGGTGTTTCTTGTTCCCTGTGAGTATTGTCTTGGAGTTGTATTTATAACATCACCATAGGTTTAAGCTCCACAGACCCTGCCTTTGCATGCATATCCTATATGTGGGTATTTGCAGTCAGTATCTGTAACAGCAATTGTGGGTGAGAAACTTACTGAGCTTCAGTCTTACCGTGTGGAGCCCCTGAGTGTTTTACCCCACACTCCCCTTTATTGTTAATGTGGTTTCATATATATGTCTTGCACATTCGTCCTGGGTGTAGTTTTTCTGAATGCTAAATTACTTCATAAGTGCCTGTCCTTTCTGGGTCTTAGCCATCTTGTTCACTTGTACAGGCTTTGGATCCCTTTTCCTCCTCTGACTTCCTGTGTGATCCTGGGCAGCACTGTACTCCTCTCTGTGTACGTTTTCTAACCCGTTCCCAGACCTTGCCCAAGTCCCTGACTGTGTTCCTGACATAGTCCCAGACAGTCCCTGATAGAATGACCAACCTACATTTCCAGGATCATTTGTGAGGTTTCTTTGCGTTCAGTTAGCTACCATTTTTTATGTTACATTTCTGTTTGAACATCTTGAAGGTGTGTCATAATGAGAGGTTTAAGAAAGAAACACACCAGTGTATCATTTAAGTTTGTGCAGGGCAGTTCACCAGTGCCCACCAATGAGAATGTTCACCCTAGTCCTAAAACAATGAATCCTCTTATGAGAAATGGACATTTACGTTCTGAATATTCTACTCATTGGCTCTCAAACACCTCTTTGCCAGATCCTGACTTAATCCTATGTTCTGATCCAGATTCAATGTCTGTGTCAGCATTGCAAAAGGAGAATGATACCTTACTCAGTTTGCTGAACAAGAATTCTGATTCTCGCATGTCTGCTGTAAGTGGTTGTAAATTACAATATTCAACCACACAACCAAAGAAAGAGCAGATTCATTTCATAACCTCTGTTCTCCATTCAAATAATGTTACCCAGTCTTGTAGTCCAGTAAAGATCACAGTCCCGGATACTAAAGGGACCTTGTTAAATACCACATTCAAAGTAAACAATAATCAGTTAAACCAAAGAGAGAAAAGACCTACTAGAACACGGGCGGCTAATAGCCAGTTTGAACAAAATCCAAGTTGTAGCTCTGTTGCTTGTTGTGAAGTTCGCCAAGTCTACCACTGTCCTCGTTGAGAAAGATCTGCAGTCTTCACAGGATATAATTACATCTACGATTCTTGAATTACAACGAGAGAATAAAATGTTTCAGACTCTGTTAAAAAACTATAACCCAGAGTTCAAGTTGTAATCTAGAACCCCTGTACAAGACCACTTTTCCACCTCTATGTTAGCCTCCTTAGAAATGGAGAAGGAAGCCTTGCGCTTTCTTTTGCGTTTCCCTCAGAGCTGGTCCAGCGATTTTGTGAATAATACTGTGGCTGATCACTCAGATTCCACTCAGAAAAGCCATAGTATCTTGTCTCACAGTGCAGTTAATCAAAGTATGTGTTTGAAGTCTGAATTTTCTAACTCCTCTAGTGTTTTGTCTTCTAGTGCAAAATTACATCTAGGCGCTACATCTGAGGTGTGTCCCTTCACTTTTCAGGAACCCCAAATGCTAGGCAAAACCCAAAACATCTCTTTGCTTTCTTTTCCTGGTAGTGAAGTCAGTACTATCTCAGAGATAATCCAGGCCATTGACATCCTGACAAAACCTGAACCCGTGACCCACATTGTCCCTGATGTGATAATATCCTTTGATTCAGACCACACTCTTGATTCAACCTCTGCGACTGAAGCCAACCTCCTCATTCAGAAGGAACAAAATCTTGACACCTTGTTTGCTCTCTCACCTTCAAGTACACCACACATTGAGAAGTCAGGAAATATTACTGTATGCTCTGATGCATCTGTAATACCTTGTAATATAGAGGAAATTGAAAACATTTCCACAGACCAAGTAATCTCTGACCTGTTTCCTCTGACTAAGACATGTGGACTGCCAAATGGTAAAGGAGTCTGGTCATCAGAGACTCTAAGATAAGCAGTAATCTTAGCCATCCCGAAGAAAGCGATTCAGTATGTTTTAAGGAGCCAAGGAACTGTGAAGATTTCACTATTGACAATAGGAAATTGACTGTTCACGGGCATCGCCATTCCCAGAATTTAAATTCCGTCATCCTTGTACCTCTCTGTCATCAGCTTGTCTTCTTGCAGAGTCTCCAGAATCCTCAGCCGGCCTGCTGCTCTCACAGTCTCCAGAATCCTCAGCCGGCCAGCTGCTCTCAGAGTCTCCAGAGTCCTCAGCCGGCCTGCGGCTCTCAGAGTCTCCAGAGTCCTCGGCCGGCCTGCTACCTCCTGATCTTCAACCTGCAGCTTGCCTACCATCTGAGCCCGAGCCTGCAGCTTGCCTGCTATCTGAGCCCGAGCCTGCAGCTTGCCTGCCATCTGAGCCCGAGCCTGCAGCTTGCCTGCCATCTGAGCCCGAGCTTGCAGATTGCCTGCCATCTGAGCCCGAGCCTGCAGTTTGCCCGCCATCTGAGCCCGAGCCTGCAGCCTGCCCGCCATCTGAGCCCGAGCCTGCAGCCTGCCCGCCATCTGAGCCCGAGCCTGCAGCCTGCCCGCCATCTGAGCCCGATCCTGCAGCCTGCCCGCCATCTGAGCCTGAGCTTGCAGCCTGCCTGCCATCTGAGCCTAAGCCTCCAGACCGCCTGCATTCAGAGCCCAAGCCCTCAGCTCACCTGCCTACTAAGTCAGTGTCTCCAGCCTGTCTGACTTCAGAGCCAGCACTTCCAGCCTGTCTGACTTCAGAGCCAGCCCTTCCAGTCTGTCTGACTTCAGAGCCAGCACTTCCAGCTTGTCTGACTTCAGAACCAGAGCTTCCAGGCTGCCTGCCTTCAGAACCAGAGCTTCCAGGCTGCCTGCCTTCTGACCTTGAGCCTCTATCTTGCCTACTTTTTGACCCTGTGCATCCAGTTTGCCAGCCTTCAGAGGTCTCAGTACGTATACATTCAGAGACTGAACCTCCAGCATCAGAGACAAAACTCTCAACATATAAGCCTCCAGGGCCTGGGTCTCCTGCATACCTGCTTCCAAAGTCTCCTGCATGTGTGTCTTCTGAATGTTTTCCTCCAGGGCCAGAACTTCAGGTCTGCTTCCTGTCACCTCTTTCGTCTTCAGCCAGTTTGCCTTTGACCTCTGTGCCTCCTGCCAATCCGTTATCTGCTTTTGACCCTACAGTCAATCTTCTTTTGTTTTCAGAGTGCTACTCTAGCCTGCCATCATCAGGACTTCAAACACCTTTAATTCAGGCTTCTAAGCCCCTGTTACTGGATTTGGACTCTTCAGGTTCTGCCTTCAATACTGCTGTTAACTTACAGCCTATTATCCTACCCTCCAGAACATCACAGTTTTCCTGCAGTCCTCTGGTATTTTGCACTACATCTCTCATGGAAATGGACTTACTACTTAGGAGCAAAGGCTTTGAATCCAGTTCCAGATTCCGGGAGCCGGTCTTTGGAGGGGGTGTACTGTCACGACTTGCTCCCTGCGTTCTTGTGTCCACCACCAGGGGGCTGAACTGTGGGACTCTTCAGTGGTCTAATAAGCTTCCAGACCATCCCCTTCATGTAGATACTGACTTCCAGCCATTTAGATTCTACTTGCAAATTGCGATCCATTCCCAATCCATGCCAGGTTTTGTGGAAGCCAGCTTGCTCATTCTGGAAACTCCATTACCAAGAATTCCCTGCTCACTGCTCCGTCTCCACCCCTGCAGGCCAAGGATGGGAGGAGAAATCCAGTTTATCTGTGGCTGGCTGCTGCTAGCCTGCTCACACCTGATGCATATGATTACTGTGAGCTCTTTTAAGCCTCAGCTCCCTTCAGTCCAGTGTTGGTCATTGTAGCTGTATACCGGTGAGACCGATCCTTGTTCCAGTGTTTCCTGAGCCTTTGATATCCGTGTTTCCAGTGTTTCCTGAGATTTAGGTATTCCTTGTTCCTGAACTGCAGCAGTTTCCCTCCTCCTGAACTAGCACTGCCTGCAGTGCTACCTTGACTCCTGAGCCTTAGCATTCCTTGTTCCTGAACTGCAGCAGTTTCCCTTCTCCTGAACTAGCACTGCCTGCAGTGCTACCTTGACTCCTGAAGCTTTAGTAATTCTCTGTTCCTGAACTAGCACTGCCTGCATTGCTACCTTGACTCCTGGGCTGTAGTAATTCCCTGTTCCTGAACTAGCACTGCCTGCAGTGCTACCTTGACTCCTGAGCCTTAGCTCAATTCTTGTTCCTGCCCCAGCACTGCCTTCAATGCTACTTTGTTTTCTTGATTCCTGAACCTGCACTATTCTAGTATACCTTTGTAGCCTACCCTTCTGTATATCCTTTTCCAGTCCCTGCCTTTCTTCCCATTTACTTGATTCAAGTTCCTAGTTTGCTGTCTTTCTATTCTGCTGTCTTGCTTCTGTTGCCTTGTATGTTTGTTACCTGCTTTCTGCCAAGTGTGCACTGTGATTTCCTTCCTTTCCTGTTAAGCACTTCTCCTTTCTAGCTCCTTGTCTATTCTGCTTAGTTCTACCCCCTTGCTGTTACTGCCTTGCGTGTTCCTGTTTGATCGCCAGGATCTGTGGGCACAGCTGACTACCTAGGTGGTGTTTCTTGTTCACTGTGAGTGTTGTCTTTGAGTTGTATTTATAACATCACCATAGGTTTAAGCTCCACAGACCCTGCCTTTGCATGCATATCCTATATGTGGGTATTTGCAGTCAGTATCTGTAACAGCAATTGTGGGTGAGTAACTTACTGAGCTTCAGTCTTACCGCGTGGAGCTCCTGAGTGCTTTACCCCACACTCCCCTTTATTGTTAATGTTGTTTCATATATATGTCTTGCACATTCGTCCTGGGTATAGTTTTTCTGAATGCTAAATTACTTCATAAGTGCCTGTCCATTCTGGGTCTTAGCCATCTTGTTCACTTGTACAGGCTTCCCCTTTGGATCCCTTTTCCTCCTCTGACTTCCTGTGTGATCCTGGGCAGCACTGTACTCCTCTCTGTGTACGTTTTCTACCCCGTTCCCAGACCTTGCCCAAGTCCCTGACTGTGTTCCTGACATAGTCCCGGACAGTCCCTGACACCATCTACCTCCAGGCCTGCGCCACCTGTGTCCGGAGAGAGCATGCCAACAGAAGTGGAGAGACGAAACCCAGAAATTTCTCCCGAATTAAGGCATGTTAGCACTGTAACGAGAGCGGTTGGATGAAGCGCGGGGTGCACCCACCTGAAGGCTGGGAGAATGTCATCACCTCCGCCTCCCCTCTTGTTTCTCAGCAGCAGGACGAATGGACCGGTCCGGACATTCAAACCTATGAAGAGGACGACGAAAAGGGACATCGTTCCTTTAAGTGGGAGGACTGATCGCTAAACCACGCCCCCAGCGATGACGAGGAGGAGGTCGGGCCTTCAAAGACGGGAGGAAGGCGGAAGTATGGATGTGTTAGCACCGGAGGAGCAGGAAGAGTCGAGGGAGTCGTGAGCCGAGTGAAGCAGACGGAATCCAGGGAAGGAGCAGAGGCGGAGCGGTCGCAAGACGAAAAGGAGCCAGGAGACCAACGATCCCGTGTATCGCCCAGCCACGTTCCAGGAGGAGCGTGGCTCTCGCAGGTACGAGACCGCTTTACGGGCTGGGTGGGTAAAAGAGAGAGCCCGAGAACCTAGCGTAAAGGTCCCCGTATCCCGGTACTCCCACCCTACGCACTGCCCTCACTTAAATAGACGTGCAACACACCGTGTGTCTCATCACCACCCCCTTCCCTTATCAAGCTTGTAAATACGTGCACTACACTTACACCCAGCTCCTTTCTCTTTCCCTTCCCATCCACGCTTCCCCTTTGTCCGGACGGACCCGTGCTGGAGCGACCACGGAGAGTGCAGACCTCGCCGAGGGACCGAGAACCCAGGGAGAAACCAGAAGAGTCACCCTTACCCTATTATAGACTGGTCTCACGACAGAAGCGTGTACTTAGACCAATAAAGCCTTCTTTGACCCCAACTTGTCTCCCGTATGTGTCTCCCAACCCGCTACAAGCACATATTGTCTAGACTGTAGTACTACTCTCACAGCTGGTGAGCAGTCTATCAAAGTTATTCTGGAGACAGCAAGGAAACACACTTGCTAATTTTTTCTGTATTTTCTCAGTTTTGGTGTTTGTGGTTAGACTTTTTTTTCTCCCCTCGTTGCCATTTTGTTTGAAGAAAAATACTAAAAAAAATAGGAAATGTTAGAAAATCAAAATACAAACCAAAGTTCCAAAAAAAGAAGAAAAAAAGGTTCTTGCCAGAACCACCTTTCATGATTAAAAAAAGATAAACTGTATGTCTGTGTCTATATAAAGAGAAGTGGTTGTATAAGTGTGTGACTGAGTGTGTTAAAGGCTTCATGACTGATTTGGTGTGTAAGTGTCTATATAGGTGAGTGACTGGCTCTATGAGTGAGTGACTGGGTGGATGAGTGCCTGTATTAGTGTGTAAGTTACTGAATGAGTGCGAGAGTGTATGAGTGGTTAGTAGTGAACAAGTGGGTGTATGACTAGCTGTATGTGTGAGATAGTAAGTGTGTAAGTGGCAGCATGAGTGTGTGAGTTAGTGTATGAGTGAGTGAGAGGCTGCGTGAGAAGATGTATCAGTGAGTGAGTGAATGAATGCATGACTGCCTCTGGGTAAGTGAGTAACTGTGTGAATGGCTATGTGTGAGTGAGTGGGTGTGTGAGGGCTTGTATGGGTGAGTGAGTGGATGTGCAAATGGCTGTATGAGTGAGTGACTGGGTGTGTAAGGGGGTGAATGGATGTGTGAGTGCATGTTTTGAGTTGGTGTTTGGTTAAATGAATTGGGGTGTGAGTGGCTGCATTGGAGGATGAGTGTCTGTGAATGGCTGTATGGGTGAGTGAGTGAGTCTGAGAGCTTGTATGGATGTGTGAATGGATATGTAAGTGGTTGTGTGAGTGGTTGAATAGTTGAGTGAGTGGCTCTGTTGCGACACTGTATGGGTGAGTGGGTATGTGAGTGGCTGTATGGGTTAATAAGTGGGTGTGTGAGTAGCTGTATGGGTGAGTGAGTGACTGTGAGTGGCTGTATAGGTGAGTGAGTGGGTGTGTGAGTGGCTGTATACGTGAGTGAATAAGTATATGAGTAGCTGTATGGGTGAGTGACTGCTAGTTTCAGTGGCTGTATGGATCAGTGAGTGGCTGTGTGAGGGGCCATATGGGTGACTGACCACTACTGTGAGTGTCTTTGTGGGTCAGTGACTGCTAGTGTAAGTGGCTGTATGGATTAGTGAGAGGGTGTGTGAGTAGTTGTATTGGTAATTAAGTGGTAGTGCTAGTGGCTGTATGTGTGAGTGAATGGGTGTGTGAGTGCCTGCATGAATATGTGTCTGAATGATTAAGTGAGTTGCAGTGTGACTAACATTAAATCTGATCTACTATACTGAAAGTTTTAATTATAAAATAGGCATAACAAACTAATAGGTAATTAACGCCAGAGCACTGTATTTTTAAAAGCACTTTCCATGGGTATGTGTATGTGTAAGCAATATGTCTGTGTTAGAAAAAGTGTTTTCAGAAAGCTAATGATGTTCAACTGCAGCTGCTATGGAAAAAGAAAAAGAACATAAAGAAATGTTAGTATTTGATCTTCAAAATTACAGAATCATGCCAACATAGATTACTGTAACATTGTATTTCAATGTAGTATAATTTTCCTTTTTTTGCTGTTCTCAGCTTTCATACTTCTTCACCATAAACAGTGGTCTGTATGAAGCATCATCTTCGAACAGCGGGGAAATACAATCAATGGATTGTAAAAAAAAAAAACATAAGTGCACAGTACATCACTACACTTAAATGATGCTATGCATTGCGCTCACTGCAATTGATTAATTAATTGTTTTTTCTGGACTTCAGTAATGTAAACAAACCTATGTTAAAAATATTTCTTAAGTTATTATATCTGGTACAATATTACAAATAAATACAAACTACTCTTCAATTTTGGAGATCCTTTTGAAAACATCAGTGGGAACTCCTGACGGCGCACATATAAGTCTTTCACTAGCAAAAAACTTACAACACAGTGGCCACTCTGCTTCACGCCATCAATCTTTTAAGTGTTCAACCTCATCTCTATTTGGGAAAACATGGATATAAAGCAGCTTTTAGATGCTAAGTGAAGCTGGCTGTGAGAGTGCAAAGAAAGGGTCTGCACGAATAGGCCTGACCCATTTTTAAAGGACTATTTGGATGGATGATGATATTGTGTTACTACTTGCCTACATATCTGAGTGTAGCAGTCCAGCTATAGCAGTGCCATAAGATGTATAAGTAAATGTGCCAGTATGTGGCTGTCTGATTTAGTACCTCAAAGGCTCTCTAAATGTGTATGTATGTGGCCTGACAAATACCTCGGTGCCTGTGTTAGGGAATAAAGGGTATGTAGGTATATGTGCAAATGCGTTTCATACTCCTGCACCGGTACGTAGATTCTGAGTATGTGAGTGAATTTAGAAGTATCTCTGTCACTCAATCACTGGGTAAGAGAGCAGCTGTATGCTTTGGAAACGTATGTCAGTTGCATTATCGATGATATCCTCTATGCAGTGCTTGCCATAAGGGTCTTCAAGTGCATGAGTAAGTTCCTAAAACTCAAAAGGACAGTTCTCTATTTTTCAAGCAAAAAACAGTGTGCTTTATGTCATACCTACAGCATATCTCAGAGGAGAGTGATGTGTACTAAAATGTGGGTATAAGACTTGGCAAAGAGCTGTTACATGCTAAGTGAAGCTGGCAGTGACGGTGCACAGACAGGGTCAGCATGAGTAGGCCTGACCTATGTTTAAAGGACTATTTGTCTGGATGGATGACAAGGTTGTGTCACTACTTATCTGAGTGAGTGTAGGACACCAGCTACAGCAGCGCCATGACATGTTTAAGTAAATGTGCCAGTTTGTGGCTGTCTGTTTTAGTACCTCACTGGCTTTCTTAATGTGTATGTAAGTGGCCTAACAAATACGTCTCTGCCTGTGTTAGAGAATACAGGGGTATGGAGGTATGTGTGCAAATGTTTTTCATACTCCTGCATAGATAAGTACACTCTGAGTATGTGAGTGAATGTAGAAGTATCTCTGTCACTCTATGACTGGGTGACAGACAGGCTGTATGCTTTAGAAATGCATGTCAGTTGCATTATCGATGATATCCTCTATGCAGTGCTTGCCATAAGGGTCTGCAAGTGCATGAGTAAATTTCTAAAACTCAAAAGGACACTTCTCAATCTTTCAAGCAAAAAACAGCGTGCTTTATGGCATAACTACAGCAATAAATGACACCACCAATTTCGTAAAACATGACACAATTAACATAATTTATTAACAATTAATTAATTATTTAATAACAACTAAATAGCAAAATAAAAACAATTAATAATAAATTAATTCACACAATTAACACTATAAAATAACATTAAATAAATATTATATTATAAATATTAAAAAATGTATTAAATTAAATTACTTACCTCCCCTATCAACCCACAACGCACTCCTAAAAAAAATGACACAATTAACATAATTACCAATTAATTAATAATGAATAAATAATTAATAATAAATTAATTACCACAATTAACAATATAAAATATTAAATACATAAATATAAATTAATTTAAAAAACAAATTAATTAATTATAATTAAATTACTTCTCACCCTACTCCCTATCAACCCACAACCGCTCCTAAAAAATGACACAATTAACATAAATACCAATTCATTATTAATAATTAACAACCAATTAATAAATAATTAATAATAAATTAATTCCCACAATTAACAATATAAAATATTAAATACATAAATATTAATTAATAAAAAATATTAATAAATTAAGTATAATTACATTACTTCCCACCCTATTCCCCTATAAACCCACAACCCGCTGCGGAACTAAAACGCAAAATTTAATTAAAATAAAAGTAATAACTTCTAAAAATTATTAATAAATTAATTATAATTAAATTACTTCCCACCCTATTCCCCTATAAACCCACAACCCGCTACGGAACTAAAACGCAACATTTTATTAAAATAAAATTAATAACTTCTAAAAATTTAACACATATATTAAAAAACAAATGCAATACTTAAACAAAAAAATAGAACACATACATTTAAAATACATACTAAAATACATAACACTAACTAAAAAAAAGATATTTTTAACAACTATGGGGCCTATTACGATGGTGGGCGGACTTTGTCCGCCCGCCACCGCAACGGAGCACGGGACCGACCGCCGAAGTAGCGGCGGTCCCGCCAGGCCCATTAGGATGCGACGCCACCCTTGCGGTCGCATCCTGCATATTTAACATTGTGGCGGGCGGTGCTGTTAGCAGCACCCGCCACAATGTCAAAAAGGCATGTTGTGCATTGGCATGCACAACGTGACAGGCACCGCGCAGTGCCTGCCACCTTGTGCATGCCAATGAAGGGGGGTACCATGGCTACCCCCCATGAGCCCCCCCCAACACCCGGGGGCCCGCAACGGGCCCCCCAAGTCAAAGACCACATGCCTTTCCATGGCGGAGTCTCCGCCATGGAAAGGCATTCTAACACACCCATCATAATATGGATGGCGGTGCCTGCAGGGCACCGCCACCATATTATGGGCCTTTTCCGCCCGGCAGGCAAGCGTGACGATTGCCTGCGGGTGGTAAAGCGGCGGACGGTCTTTCCGTACGCCGCGCTACCCCCTGCCATGCTAATGTGGCGGGGGTAAAAGGCCGTCCGGCGGTGAGTTTTGGTGGGCGGATCACCACCGCCGGTCGGGCGGTGGCGAATCGCCCGGCATGATAATAGGCCCCTATATTTTTGCAAACGATATTAATGACTTCGATATTTTTTAAAACGATATTAATGACTTCGATATTGTTAAAAACTATATTACTTACCTTAGACTCGATATTCTTGACCACGATATTCTGACAGTCGATATTTTTGTATCACGATATTCTGCACTCGATATTTGTGCAAGTCGACATAAAGAACTTGGTATTTAGACTGTTTACCGAATATAAGACTTGGCAAACAGCTTTTACTTGCTAAGTGAATCTGGCAGTGAGAGTGCACAGACAGGGTCTGCACGAGTAGGCCTGACCCATGTTTAAAGAACTATTTTTCTGGACGGATGAGGAGGTGGTGTCACTACTTGCCTACGTATCTGAGTGAGTGTAGGACTCCACCGACAGCAGCGCCATGACATGTTTAAGTAAATGTGCCAGTATGTGGCTGTCTGTTTTAGTACCTCACTCGCTCTCTAAATGTATATGTAAGTGGCCTGACAAAAATACCTCAGTGCCTGTGTTAGGGAATAGAGGACTGAGTAGGTGTCTGAGCAACTGCCTTTGATACCAGTGCATTCATAAGCAGTTTGTGAGTAAATGTATACGTCCCTCTGTTGCTCTATGACTGGGACGAGAGAGAGGTTATGCGCTTTGAAAACATGTATGTCAGTTGCATTATGGATGGTATCCTCTATGTAGTGCTTGGCATAGGGGTCTGCAAGTACATGACTAAATTACTAAAACTCGAAAGGACATCTCTCAATCTTTTAAGCACACAGCACTGTGTTTTATGGCATACCTACAGTGTATGTGGCAGGTCAATTATGTGTACTTAAACATAGATTAAACACTTGACAAGTAGCTTTTCCATGGCAAGTTAACCTGGCAGTGTGAATGCATACACACAGTCAGCACTAGTAGGCATGAGCCATGTTTAAACACTGCATTTCTAATAATGTCTAGCATTCTTATATGATATATGTAACTCAGTATTAGTATAAAGGGCATGTGTTACCATCTAGCAAAATGCAAACCTGTTTTATAATTTATCAATACCTACTCTAAAGGGTAAATAATACATAGCTGTCAAGTTTCACAGGTTCATGCATTATGTATACCTACGCTGCATGTTTCTTCCTTTCAATAGTGAGATATGTAGTCCTCTTTTCAAATGGAATAAATAGAACTACAACTCCCAGGGTTCCAAGAGAAACATTCTTTGAGAGCAAGTACATCATGTATAGATATGTCAAACTTTGTAGATCTTCAAATTCAGTGTTAAGTATAAGTTTAACATTGAGCAGCAAGTTCTGTTTGTAGAAATTACAGCATGCAGGTAAGCAATACGTGTAATATTCAATTCCTGGGCAACACATTGTGAACTAACTTCTCACTGAGCTACTCTACACCTCACACAAACTGATACATGCTCACACACTTACAAAGTGTGCTACTCACCTATTCAAAAATATATAAAAGTACTCACACTACCACTTAAACATCATCTCATAAAGATCAAACCTTTTCTACATATTTCATACTCACTTTTATCAACCTCACATAAACATATACCTTTTCAATATTTTTTTTCTCAAAGTACAATGTACTTCACATACCTGTAAATTGAGTTCGTTGGTGAAATAGTTTTTTTTGTCGCTCTTATTTTATAGTTTCAGTACTCTCAGGAAATGTGAAAGCTAAGCATAAGAATGGCATACCACTCTAATACAAAGCAACCATTAATGGCAACCTTTTCAACTTTGCTCTCTCTGATAGTGTGAAAGGCAGCAAATAAAAATATGCCTTTTATATTTTAGTTTTAAAGTCCCAGTTCTGAATGGTTACTGTGTGTTAACCTTTTCACTCACTTTTACAAAGACTCCCAGAATGGAAGACTATTTGTGCATATTCGCGACCTAATTACAATCGTCGCAACGAATTCGCAAAAATAAACAGGAGTCCAAAAACATATTTATCTTGGTACTTTTATGACTTTAGGAGTACAGTACACTTTATTAGCAAGCAGTCACTAGGAAATGTAATCCTTGTTACCCAACAGTCAGTCTAAAGATCTCTAATTTCTTAAAACAGACAACTCTCTCTTTAATACCCTTCCCCCACTACACTCTTAGCACAGTCTCCATAGCAACGCAATAGAACCAGTAGGTCACAAATTCACAGCACATCCGAGAAGGGCCATACTAGTTACAAAATGAGCTTCAGCAGGTGCGGTTTCCAGTACAGAATTAAAAGCATATCCAACTCTGCATTACACTTTTTTTTATTTTTCCTGCAGATGTAGTTACTTAAGCTTTATAGACACAAATTTTATTCACCTCCATATTCACAGCATCCAATCAAGTGTGTTTTTTTCAATCAGGAGCGCACCTTCATTTTAACTGCCTTCCATTTTGAAAACTGTCTCATTCAGCTCC
The DNA here is from genome assembly GCA_963921515.1 of Calotriton arnoldi. Classification (NCBI taxonomy): domain Eukaryota; kingdom Metazoa; phylum Chordata; class Amphibia; order Caudata; family Salamandridae; genus Calotriton; species Calotriton arnoldi. Next base: position 623,954 of record CAWUFW010002910.1, on the reverse strand, counting down.
AGCCTTCTCCTGTCTCCCACTGCTGCTTCACTTCAAAATGGTTAGGATATGGATTGTGGGCCACAGCTATGTATTTGGGCTAGAGAGTCTGCTATGCTAACATGAGTGGCATTGATAGGGACTTGGGTTTGGCTAATGTAGACATTACTTGGTTTTGCCAGAGAGGGTTGAAGTGGCAAAAATTGCTCCTTTTGTTTAAAAGCATTGTGGATTCCCAACCCCCTGGCCTCATGATTGTGCACTGTGGCAATGATCTAGGCACATTGACTGGGGTAGGACTAGAAATCCTAATGAAGGATACCTTTGTACAATTGTTGACACTTTTCACTCACACTGTCTTGGTGTACTCCAAAATATGCCAAAGGCAGAAATGGAAGTGTTCTAATCAATTCTGTCCACAGATTGACAAAACCAGGAAACATGTTAATAAAACTGGTTCTGCATCCCACAGAAACCATAACATGTGCTCTATCTACAACAACAACTTGCGTTTCGACATGCATAGAATCTATAGAAGTGATGGAGTTCTCTTTACAGACAAAGACAACAGGGTGTTCCTCAGCAACCTGAAACTCTGCATCCGGTCTGATGTGTAGCTGTCATATACACAAAATGAACACAAAGGCTCTTCTAAGACCCACCCTGGTGCCCAGAATGTTGTTCATTTTCTTTATAAATATCTTTTTTTCCAATTTTTTCAAATATTTGCGACCATGTTGTGATATTCGCGGATACGTCTTGAAATAGCAAAACAAAGAAAACATTCAATAGCCACCAGCACTTTATAACTATGTCATTGATTCTAACCATCACACTAGAAATATTACTTTCTAAATAATTCTATAAAAACATGTATGAGTCTCTGAATGTGTCTGTGACCATGTGTATGAGTGTTTGAGTGGGATCTGTGACTGGGTGTGTAACTGAGTCAGTGGGTCTGTGAGTGGATGTATGAGTGTCTGGGTGGGTGTGTGAGTGGGCATGTATGTTTCTGAGTGGGTGTGTGACTAGGTGCATGAGTCTCTGAGTGGGCCTGTGAGTAGGTGCTTCGGTGTCTGAGTAGGTTTTTGAGTGGGTGTCTGAGTCTCTGCCAGGGTCTGTGACTGGACGCATGAGTCTCTCAGTGGGTTTATGAGTGGGTGTATGAGTGTCTGAGTGGGTCTGTGAGTGACTGCAACAGAATATCAATGGGTCTGTGAGTGAGTGCATGAGTGTCTGTATGGATCTCTGAGTGAGTGCATGAGAATATGACTGGGTGTCTGAGTGAGTGTCTGAGTGGATCTGTGAGTGTATGTGAAAGTTTCACTGGGTCTATGAGAGTGTGTGTGAGCATCTGGCTGAGTCTGTGAGTGGGTGAGTGAGTCTCTAAGTACATCTGTGAGTGGCTGCATGAGTCTCTGAGTGTGTCTGTGAGTAGGTGCATGAGTCTCTGAGTACATCTGTGAATGGGTGCATGAGTATCTCAGTGGATCTCTCAGTGTGTGTATGAGTCTTTGTGAGTGTCTGTGAGTGGGCGCATAAGTGTCTGAGTGGGTGTGTGAGTCTCTTAAGAGGAAAGAGAGCAGCTTCATAAGTGTCTGAGTGGGACTGTGAATGGGCGCATGGGTATCTGAATGAGTCTCTCAGTGGGTACATGAGTCTTTGAGTGGGTCTGTGAATGGCTGCACAAGTTTTTGGCTGGGTCTGTGAGTGGGTGTGAGAGTGTCTGAGTGGGTCTGTGAGTGGGTGCATAACAGTCTCAATAACTCTGTGAGTGGGTGCGTGAGTCTCTGAATGGGCCTGTGAGTGGGGTCCTGACTGTCTGAGTGGATCCATGAGTGTGTACATCAGTACCTGTGTGGGTCTGTGAGTGGGTGCATAAGTCTGTGAGTGGTTCTGTGAGTGAGTGCTTAGGTCTCTGAGTGAGACTGTGAGTGGGTGCATGAGTCCTGAGTAGGTCTGTGAGTGTGTGCATAAGTGTATTAGTGGATCTGTGAGTGGGTGCATGAGGCTGTGACTCTGTTTGTGACTGGATGTATTACTCGCTGAGTGCCTTTGTAAGTGGATGCAACATTGTCAGAGTGGGTCTGTGATTGTTTAAAAAAATAAATGTTGCTGGTATTCGAGAATTCTCCACAACATTACACGGTTGGCCGCAATGGCGGTTGAAAGGAATCTGTGAATATCGCACCTGGGAAAAACCTGTTTAGCAACCTATTGTAGACATGTGGAATTCCTGATAGATCCTTATATGCCTTCCATGGTGTCAGGACCCCTTATACCAAGTTGTGTCATTTGATTTCAGCCCTCGGGTCTGTCCTGATACACTACGATGGTATCCGCAACTCTCTGCTCAGGTTGCAGCCAGCCAATCAAAGCATACCTATTGGCATGCGCATTCGCGATTCCTCGCAAATTAATTGAGAATTATCTGCGATCACAGATATACAAATTTGGATTTCCTTAAATTTCTCAACAACTACTGAATGGATTTACACCAAATAACAAAAACCACAATCAGTGGATCAAAAGGTATTTTTCTGTCAAATTTGGTGTAATTCCGCCCAGCGGGCAGGCTGCAGGCATGTTTAAAGAGTCAGTGGGAATTAACATGGGAAACACACTTTTTTTGACCCCCCCCCCCCTTTTTCTCAGCCCTGCTTGACAGATCGCCCTGAATCTGTCTATGTGCAACAAGAGTCACAGGCACAATTTTTTTGAAAAAGTTTGTGAAGATTCGTCAAATGGCACCGAAGTTATAGGCAAGTTATAGGCAAGTCAAAAAACACTTTTCCTATTAAAACATGGTCCTAACTATAAGTACCTACTGGCAACCGCCAGTAGGTACTTATAGTTGGGCGATTTTGACTTTCTACAGCCGATAGAGTGGTGTTTCCTGTAAGGAGTAAGGAAAAGTCTTTGCCCCCTGCCAGCATCCAGAGCTCCGGAGCAGCTGCCGTGGCGGAGGTGCAGCGCGAGTCGGAGGACGCGAGCAACATTTCACAGCCCGGCGGTAAGTCTGCTCCAGTGGATTGAGGGGCAGGTTGGAAGAGGTGTGATAGCAACGCAGGTGTTAGACCAAGTCTGCCTATACCCTGCGACGCTAGTTTTGACATTCTTTGTGATTACCGACAACCTTCAACTCTATCAGCAAAAAATGAAGGTGTCCTTTAGAATTTAGCAGAATGAGATAACCACCAGAAATCGCTTTTGCTGCACCCCACAAACCTCACAGACTTTTAATAGGAAAGGCATTTTTTGTTTATTTAGTAACACTGAGGCAGCTTTACAAATCTGCATAAAACTTTCCCCAAAAAAAGGTCCCTCAATTTGGTTCCTGCATGGAAAGATTTGTGCCAGTCTGTCAAGCGGGACAAAGAAATTTGTGGGGGGAGACCCAAAATGCAATGTTCGAGGCATATGAGCTGTAGATCATATGCTATGCATATATCGCCATCTAGTGTTGGGTCCGGATGCTTGCACTTTGTTTTTCTTCGAAGAAGTCTTTCCAGTCACAAGGTAGGTGACTCCTCCTTTCGGTGATAGTGCGCATGGGCATCGACTCCATTGTTAGATTGTTTGTTTCCGCCATTGGGTTCAGATGTATACGTTGCGCTCCGGTTCAACACCATTTCCTTCGAGTATCCCTCGGCGCGGAAGATACTCACCCTCGACGGTATTGTTTCAATCGCGTTTCCCTTTCTATCGCGTATCGTAATTCCTTAAACTAATCTTTCGAACGGAAAGTTCTTGGAAGGCCTTCGGGCCTAACCGCGTCGGGTCGACCTGCAGTCGATGGAACAAACTCCCTTTAAATTCTGCCCTCAGTGTCACGCGAAATACCTGCGCACCGACTCACACGAAGTGTGTAACCTGTGTTTGTCACCTGAACACAAAAAAGAAGACTGCGACGCGTGCCAGGCTTTCCGCTCCAAGAAAACACTTTGCGACCGTCGGGCTCGACGTCGCGACATGCAGAGCCAGCACACAAGCTCCATTCCGGACATCTTCGGTCAACAGTCGGACGAAGAGGCCGGCGTGGCCATGGGAACAGGAGGACCAAGAGCCGGTCGACATCGTAGATTTCTAATCCGACCAAGAGGACATCCCACATGGTCAACGTACCGTGAGTAAACCTCCTCCCTCATCCCAAGAGACTATTTCAGTTAAAAAGAAGGCTCCGGTCAACCTGCGCCCTCGGGGTACCGAGATCTCGCTTCTGATGCCCTGCACTCCGGCTCGGCACCGAAGCCTTCCGAAAAGCCTTCCGGCTCCGAAAGGACTCCCTCCAAACCAAGTTTGGATCCCAAGCCTTCGGGGTCGAAACACAGGTCCGGCACGGACACCGACCCCCACCATTAGACCCCGAAAAAATCATCGGACCCGAAAACATCAACGGTTTCGACTCCGGCACCGGAAATTTCGGCGCTGAAACAGACTTAAAGTGCAGAAAACCACTATGAAGCCTAGTTTCGATGCCCCAATTGAAAAACCGGATCCGAAACAAAAGCTTTTGTATATCCATCCACTGACTGGCCATATCACCACTAAAGTGACTCTAAAAAGAAGGGCTGCTGTAGAAGAAGAATATCACATCCCTTTAAAGAAGAGATCTGTTGGAACTAACCCTTCCCCTCTTCCTCTTCCTTCATCACCACCTTCCCCTCAGCTTCAACCAATTTCACCTGAACATTCACCACCACATACACCTGACAACCAGGATGATGGGGATGATGATCAGGATAGGGATGATAATCAGTTATTACAAGTCCCATGGGACGATTATAACACCAATTCGCCCACAGGCAAAGATCCCGATCTGTACCCTACCAAACCCTCTCCACCAGATGATAGTGTAGGATACATTGAGTTATTGGGTAGAGCTGCCAACTATCATGGGGTGCAGCTTCATAAGGAGTCATTAGAAGAGGATTTCCTCTTTGAAACCCGCTGTACAACACAGAAGTCATCACATATACTACCCATGCTCAAGGGGATGGTCAGGCATGTAGATGACATTTTTAATGACCCAGTCAGGGCTCGTATTCTTACCTCTAGAGTGGACAAGAAGTACAAACCAGCACCATCAGACCCAGTATATATAAGGGGCCAATTACCACTAGACTCCCTGGTGGTGTCCAATGCAAGAAAAAGAGCTAACTCACAGACAACAGAAGAGTCTCCACTTCCTGATAAGGAATCAAAACTTATTGATGCTTCGGGGAAAAGGGTAGCTTCTCAAGCAGCTAATTTCTGGCGCTTCTCCAACACCCAGGCACTGATAGCGCGATATGACCGTGCGCACTGGGATGAAATGGAACAACTGATCCAATATTTACCCCCAGAACACAAATTAAAAGCACAAGATCTGGTTCATGAAGGGCAACTTATTGCTAACAATCAAATAAGATGCTCTCTAGATGCTGCAGACACTGCTGCTAGAGCCATAAATACCTGTGTCCTCTTAAGGAGGCACGCCTGGCTCCGTGTATCTGGTTTTAAACCTGAAGTTCAAACCTCCATTTTAAATACCCCATTCGATAAGGAACTTCCATTTGGCCCAGCGGTAGATTCTTCACTTGAGAAAATGAAGAAAGATACTGAGGTAGCCAAGTCTATGGGAGCCCTTCAGTCCACACAGGGTCGTGCTTCCTTTCGACGCTCCTTCTAGCGAGGAGGTTCCAAAAATACCTCATCAGAAGCCACCTCCACCTACAAGGGCAATAACCAACCCTCTCCATCTAAGGGTTATTTCAGAGGAGGGTACAGGGGTAACAATGGTAAGGGCAGGGGACGGGGTTCAAATTCACGCAACTCCCCCGCCAACACAAAGCAGTGACTTGCCTTCACTTCCCCCCGACCACTCAACACCTGTCGGAGGAAGACTGTCAGATTTTCTACCAATCTGGCAATCAATAACAGCAGACATTTGGGTACTCCAAATTATCCGTTCTGGTTACTGCCTGGAATTTATCAACACGCCTCCAAATATTCCACCAAAACCCCACAAACTGTCACCAGACCATCTATACCTCCTCAAACAGGAGATTCAGTCTCTACTTCTAAAACGGGCCATAGAACCTGTGCCGCCTCAACATCAAGGGTCGGGCGTATACTCTTTTTATTTCCGGATTCCCAAAAAAGACGGTTCTCTCAGACCGATCTTAGATCTCAGAGAACTCAACAGGTACATTCATTCAGACCATTTCCAGATGGTGACACTTCAACAGGTACTTCCTCTCCTACAAAAAGGCGACTTTCTATCTACTCTAGATCTAAAAGACGCCTACTTTCATATACCAGTTCACCCTGCTCATCGCAAATTCCTCAGGTTTGTGGTAGCGGGTCAACACTATCAGTTCAGGGTACTCCCATTCGGGGTCACCACCGCCCCCAGAGTCTTCACAAAGTGTCTGGCGGTAGTAGCTGCTCACCTAAGGAGACAAAGCATCCACGTCTTCCCATACTTAGACGATTGGCTCATAAAAGCCACCAGGTACCAACAATGTCGGCAGCACACTTTCAAAACAATTCGGCTACTGCATCAACTAGGGTTCACAATCAATGTGCCAAAGTCACATCTCCAACCAACCAATACAAAGGACTAACTAGGAGCGACAATAGATACTCAAAAAACTCTCGCTTTTCCCAGCCCAGACAGAATTCGAAATATTCAGGCTTTAGTTCTCCGCTTTCAACCCAACAGTTGGATTCCAGCTCGTACTTACATGCAGCTACTGGGAATTATGTCATCCTGCATCATGATAGTTTCCCATGCCAGACTACACATGCGTCCACTTCAAGAATGCTTAGCCAGTCAGTGGAACCAGTCTCAAGGTCTATTAACCGATCTAGTGTTGGTAAGCGGCTGTACTCATCGCTCTCTGCAGTGGTGGAACACACAAAATTTATCAAAAGGGCGGCCGTTCATAGACCCGGTTCCACAGATAGTACAGACAGGGGACGCGTCCCTCACTGGATGGGGGGCTCATCTACAACAGCACACAGTGCAAGGCTTGTGGAGCCAACGACAGAATTGCTCCACATCAATCACCTAGAGCTGCTTGCAATATTTCTAGCACTCAAGGCGTTTTAAACTCACCTACAAAGCAAAGCTGTCCTAATTCGCATAGACAACATGACAGCCATGTATTACATACAAAAACAGGGGGGACACACTTTCTCCCATTGTCCCACTTAGCCCAAGACATCTGGAAGTGGGCCATTCAGCACAAACTTTATCTCCTAGCAGAACATCTCCCAGGAGTCAACAACCAGATTGCAGATCTCCTCAGCAGGCAGAGACAACAAATACACGAATGGGAACTCCACCCTCAGGTCCTCCTTCCATACTTTCAACGTTGGGGAGTCCCTCACATAGACCTGTTTGCTACATACCAAAAAGCAAAATGCCCAAACTTTGCGTCCAGGTATCCACACCCATTCTCCAAAGGCAATGCACTATGGATGAATTGGTCAGGGATATTTGCTTACGCTTTTCCGCCTCTCCCCCTCATTCCATTAGTGGTTCAGAAACTCAAACAAGCGTCCCTGACACTAATCCTAGTTGCACCCACAGGGGCACTGCAACCTTGGTTCACAACCCTATTGGAGCTATCAGTAGTCCCTCACCAAAAACTACGTCTTACACCCAATCTTCTCACACAGAGCCATGGAGACATAAGACATCCGGACCCCAGTCAACTCAATCTGGCGATCTGGCTCCTGAAGTCTTAGAGTTTGGCTATCTTAATCTACCGCCAGACTGCATGAATATTATCAAAGAAGCTAGACGTCCTACTACAAGAGCCTGCTATGCAGCAAAGTGGAAGCGGTTTGTAATATACTGTAATAACCACATCAATCCGCTTGATGCTTCTGTACAGAATATTATATGTTATTTGTTACATCTGCAACGGTCCAATTTAGCGTACACTTCCATACGCTTACATCTGGCTGCAATAGCTGCATACCTCCAAAATAGACAACATCTATCTCTTTTTAGAGTGCCTGTTATCAAAGCCTTTATGGAGGGACTCAAAAGAGTCATTCCCCTGAGACGTCCACCTGCTCCTGTATGGAATCTCAACATTGTTCTCACTAGACTAATGGGTCCACCCTTTGAGCCATTGCACAGATGTGAACTGCAGTTTCTCACATGGAAAACTGCTTTCCTTGTGGCTATCACATCACTCAGAAGAGTGGGTGAGCTTCAGGCGTTAACTATAGAAGAACCTTTTTTACAAATGCACCAAAATAAAGTGGTTCTTCGGACTAATCCTAAATTCCTTCCTAAAGTCATTTCTGCTTTTCATATCAATCAATCGGTTGAGTTACCCGTGTTCTTCCCTCAGCCAGATTCAGTGGCGAACGTGCCCTACACACATTAGATGTGAAGAGAGCATTGCTTTATTACATAGAAAGGACAAAACCTTTCCGTAACACAAATCAATTTTTTGTTGCTTTTGCTCCACCCCACAAAGGCAATCCCATATCAAAATCAGGTATTGCAAGGTGGATAGTCAAGTGCATTCAAATATGCTATGCTAAAGCAAAACGAACGCTAACAACCCAGAGCACACTCTCACGCAAACTGGGGGCTTCTATGGCATTCTTAGGAAATATACCCATAGATGACATATGCAAAGCTGCAACATGGTCTACTCCTCACACATTCACAAAACACTATTGTGTAGATGTGTTAGCAAGACAACAAGCTAGAGTGGGCCAGGCAGTTTTACGTACACTATTTCAAACCACTGCAATAGATACAGGTTAGCTACCGCTTTGGTTGATAACTGCTACATAGTCTATGCATAGCATATGATCTACAGCTCATATGCCTCGAAAGGAAAATGCTACTTACCCAGTATGCATCTGTTCTTGGCATATAGAGCTGTAGAGTAATATGCGCCCACCCGCATCCCCGGGTACCTATACCTGTTGCAGTAATATCTTACTTAGATACATGCATTCATGGACATCTCCTTTTGCTACTCTTACTAACTCCATTATCACCCTCTGCGGGAAAAGAATCCAACAATGGAGTCGATGCCCACGTGCACTATCACCGAAAGGAGGTGTCACCTACGTTGTGACTGGAAAGACTTCTTCGAAGAAAAACAAAGTGCAAACATCCGGACCCAACACTAGATGGTGATATATGCATAGCATATCACTCTACAGCTCTATATGCCAAGAACAGATGCATACTGGGTAAGTAGCATTTTCCTTCCCATGTTAATTCCCATAGAAAAGTTTGCCGTCCGATATTGAAAAAATGCCTCCACAGAATTAATCTAAATTTGGCAAAAAGTTAGAACTTTACTAAGAAAGCGTGCTTTTTGTTATTTGGTGTAAATCTGTTCAGCCGTTTTTTTTTTTTTTTGAAATTAGTGTTTAAAAAAGTGAGATATAATAGTGATGCCATTAATGTCATTTGACATATCATGAATGATGTAATATGTAAAATTGTAAACAGTGCATGATGGTGGTGAAAGTTATAGTTAGTTCACTGAATTATAACTGGCGAATTTCACTGTTTTGTTGGGGGTTTAAATGTTAGCGCTTATCTCATTTCAACACCTAATTAAAATGTCACTTTAAACTTTTTTCTTTTTTTCAGTATGTATATATCTATATATATATATATATACATATATATATAGATATATACATACATACATATACACACATGCGTGTGTGTGTGCAGAGGTGTCTGTTGTACCCATTCCCACATATGCTGCTTCACTAATAGTCAATGCCAGCCAAAGTTATGAATGAACTTACCAATTGGGAAGTCTTCTATACCACTACTCTCAACATGTTTCTGTCCATGTGAAACTACAGGCATTCATCAGAAACTCATGCTAAATATGCCTTGCATTTTAAGATAATCATTTATTTAAAAAGTGTTCCTGTTGAGTAACAGCTATGACATTAACTATTGTGATTGTGAGAAGTTGGCCTGGTTTATGATGTCCACTAATTAAAGGGGGCATCTTGCACCAGTCCAAACAACCCTTATGGTGATTTAAGACGTCAAAGATAACCTTAGAAAGCTATCCAAGTGGTAGCTGTGGAGAGCAGCATTCAGGCTTAGTCTTGAAGGAATGTTAAGCAGCTTGTTTTACCAGAATGCAACCTTATAGTATTGATTAAATGAAAGGAGAACCACACAGTAGTTATAAAAATATGTATTTATTATTATAACACACGTTAAATACCTCACAGTATCTGCTACATGCAGATAACATAAAGCACACAATACAGTAGCACAGAAACAATCGTAAGTAGCATTAATACTCAGTGGGCTCCAGGGGGAGACCAAACCATATACTTAAATAGTGGTATAAGAACCACGACTCGAGTCAAGACAAAGTCTAGAGGATGTAGAATCACTGGGACCCCAAGGAACCACCCAAGGTGAGTAAGTAGGGACCCGTGGAGGACTGGTGCAGTGTGACAACACGACCGCATGCTACTTACAATTCAATGGAAGAGTCGCGGTTGCAGTTTTTAAGTTTAAGGACCCTTCTCAGTGGATTACGAGGAAACCCTTTGAAATATAGAAGGTTGGAGAGCCACCCCACCCATGGATACCGAAGTACCAGAGTTACCTATCCCAGACAAGCCGGGTGCATAGGGCTGAAGTGGCGTCGGAAACCGTCGTCGTTCTCAAAGGAAGTCTTCAAAGAAATGCCACTGTTGGAAAGAAGAAAAGTGTCTGGTGTAACCCACAGGTGGGTTCTTGATGGAAGGAACCTGAAAGCAGAGGGGACAGAGTCTGGGTCACTCAGGAGTGACCAGGGGCTCGGTAGACGAATGCCCACCGATGTAGGGTGCTTCAGGTGTGAAGATGGAGACCTTGACTCTACAGCTGCAGAGACCAGGAGACGTCGAGGACGGCCAGGAGCTAGATACGAGCTGTCCCATGAAGGATGTCGAGTGCTGAAGGGTCGGTGTCCGGCGGGAGCACCAACAAGCCTTGACAGCGGCAACCCACGAAGAAGGTCAAAGAAGGTTACGGTCTGGCCCAGCAAGGACCAGGGGACTCACCACAGCAAGGGGAGTCGGGGCAGGCCTGGAGCAACCTGGAGGCCAAGAAAAGCAGTGTTGTCCCTCAAGTGGACCCGCAGGCCGAAGGCACAGGAGTTGCGAGGGGACCTCTAACAGTTTCACAAAGTCACAGCTTGCAGGGCACAAAGTGTGAGGAGGCCGAAGTCCTTTGTACGGAATGTGCGCAGAGGTTGGGGCTATCGATAGCCCAATGCACTTAGTTGAGGAACGCCAACAAGCATATGCACTTGCAAGAGTACGCGGTGCACAGGGGTTTGGGTTATGCGGTCCCCACGAGGGATACTGGCCTCAAACTTGCAGAGAGGGCAGCTCGACCTCAAGGAACATAGGAACCCACCTCCTGTGTTGCTGGAGCCTTCGGAGTCCACAGGAGCTCAGGATCAGCAGACCGGTCGGTTGCGTTACGGTGCCTGCGAATGCAGGGGAGTGACTCCTTCACTCCAAGGGAGATACTTCGGTTGTCCTTGATACTCCACTGGTCCTGCATGGAGCCTGTATGGTGCACGGGCACAGACGATGCTTTGGAAGGAGAGGGAGACTAAGTCGGGCCCAGTTGAAGTCCAGCGGAGTCCAGAGTGTCCAGACGGTCGAAGGTCAGTGGTTTCTTGTTCAGAATCTTGTCCACGTCGAATCTAGGGTCCTACAGCCAGGTAAGCCCTTTTGTACCCACGGGAGAGGGTTGGACAGATTCAGGGGACCCTCCCAGGGGAGGGTCAGGACAGTGGGGAGGTTACTCCCATGTCCTTTGTCCAGTTTTGCGCCTGAGCAGGAGCCAACGGCTCCCAGGACTGGTTTGAACTGGACTATGCACAGGGACACCAAATGTGCCCCTCATGCAGACTTTCTAGCACTTTGGAAGTGCACCCACCCAGCTCCAATACACTAAATCCTGTCTGGGAGGTGGTCACACCTCCCTGTGACAGGATGCCTATTGTGCTGCCTTCCTCTGCTCGAGCTTGACTCAGCAGCAGGAGGGCAGAAATGTGTCTCTGGTCAGCAGCAACCATTTTGTGCTGTCCGGGTCGAGAAGGCTGGTACCGGGAAGACCAGGGACTCCACGAAGCTCTTCTGAAGGGTGGAATCATACCTCCCACATCGGTTACCGGTGTGGAGGTATGATTCCAAGGTGTTTGATACAAAACACAACAGGGTTTGTTGCAGCCGTTTTCGAGATAGCATTTTACGCGAGCATATAATGCACCTCTATCTATATGTCTGGCTGCGTCACCGACAACCCGGGAGAATGGTCTCCGAAGGCTGCAGGGGTGCTCTGCTCATGCAGGGGCACCCTCTCACGTAAAACCCAGCACCCTGCCTTCAGGATTGTTAAGGCCTGCTATAGGGGTGACTTATAGGTTTTAAGTGTAGTGACCTATAGATATAGTAAACCTATATCTAAAGTAAGTGGTGCATGCTCCATCTTACAGAGGCTGCAATGGCAGGCCTGCAGTTACATTTTGCATGGCCTCTCATGGGTGGCATAATACATGCTTCAGCCCATGGGAGGCCTTTGGGGTACCTATGCCCTGGGTACAGGTGTACCATATACTAGGGACTGACAAGGGTACCCCAGTATCCAATCTGGAGTGTACCTAAGTACATGCATAACATTTTAAGGAGAAAGCAGATAGACTGGGGTCCTGATTAGCAGGATCCCAATCAGACTAGTCAAAAACAGTGTAACATCAAGCAAAAAGTGGTGGTAACCATAAGAAGCAGATCCTACTTTCCTACAGTGATCATTTAGTGGTGTTTGCATTATTATATCACCGGGCACTTTACAATTCAATGAGCATGATTTTCCATGGAAAGTCTCATCTTCCCAGGATCCACCTAGTGCAAATGGGTGCTTTTTTGTGCTATTTCCCATACATATTGCACATATCAGATTCTAGGATGAGTAAATCTGTAAGAAATTCTCATATCAAAGTGAATGCCTGAGCACAACAAATGATCTTTCAACACATTTGCAGAAAGCATAGAAAATAAAATACAGTATGGTAAAAAAACAAAAACATTTGTAACTAATTAATTACTGTTTAGCTTCATACCTCATACTTTATTCGGACTATATAGAATTGCTGACAAATGATAGGCTCATATTTCTCCTTATTCTTTTACTGCTAATCTGTTCTCCAGTGGAAGCATCTTACTTTTAGGTACCTATCCCCATGTGAATGTTTGGTTATGAATCTCAAAACCTGGTTGAATTTCCAGATGAAGGATAATGACTCCACTGCTGTTGACAAAATGTCAGGATTTCCAGTAGCATCCCGTAACTTCTTTTTAGTGCCTAAGCAACTCATTCTGATTACCTGGGTAAAACGAAACAGCAATAATGCATGGGGAATTACGAGTATCGTGGGGTTCTAATTTTCCCAGGTGCAGTATTACTGCCTTATTATGAATGCTGCAGTTCATATTAGGGAGTAATATTAATATTGCATGTTATCTACTTTCAGAGCTGCAAAACTACTCGAAATATTGTGTTTTTCTGATCGCAAACATTTTGTCGGAATTAACCATCCAGATCTTTGCAATAATTTTGTACACATTGAAATGCCGACCATTGGCGGCTGGTACAGAACGGGGGTGGTGAGGCGGGAAGGGGGGGTGAAATTAAAATTTATTTACCTCAGCACGCCGTCTCTCCCACGGTGTCTCTCCTCTTTCCTCTCCGTCCTCTTCCTGGCTTCTGTGCGAACTGGAAGCAGGAGGCACCCAGGCTCCCCTAAGCCAATCACAACGCTGCAATGCAGCATTGTGATTGGTCTGAGCGCCATTGTTCGGCGCTCATAGGGGGGACAGGGAGCCTGTGTATGTGTATTACAGCCTGGTGGGGAACTTGCAAAGTGTGCATGACTGTTTGGCCGGCCAAACCGCCATGCACACTTTAGAGTGCAGCACCACTCCTCCTCCCGACGTCACTGGAGCCCAGCCCCATCCTAATCTGGCTGGTACTAAAAATACAATGATAATAACTTCTGTTATTATCCTTTTATTTTTCCTTTTACACTACTTCGGGAGCAGTGGGGTGACGCTCCTTCGCCTTAGCGGAGGAGCCGCCACTGATGCCCACTCATGTTTCCGCTAAATTGGGATCAGCGGCTCTTTCAGAATGTGGACCTAATTGTGCTGAAGTAGATTTTCTTTCGATTTTTCTACTTAACATATGTAGTCCTAGGTCCAAAAGAATGTGCAATGAGCAGAACATATTTCTAACTGCCCATTTGTAATTATGAAGGATTTTATCATTTCACCATAATACGTACAGCACCTAGTTTTAGAATAAAGGTCCATATTTGTCATGCTCTTTATGTATTAGAAACTCAGTTGATTTTAACTGTGCCGGATGGCAGCCATTTTACCGTGCACTATCTGCAAGAAATACATATTAAAATGGGTGTCGTAAATACGGACGTCTCTAGTCTGATGAGACACGTGCGTCATGTTCAACAAGAGTACTGAAGAAACTGTAGTTATGCGAACAGTGCAATTGTCCCAATGATTTCAGTAATCAGTCGCGACCACAGAAAGAAATGATAAGATTATTATCTTTGCTGCCGTTTTTGTTCACCTGCTGACCTGCAGCCACGCACAGGCACAGCCCTCGGAACTCCTGGTGGGACGCGGGTCCCAGGAGCAGAGTCGCGCCATAAACACTGCCGTGCACACTCCGGGGGGGGACTACAGACCCCAGAGTGCACCACCGCTTTGCCCAGCTGCCGCGAGTGAGGAGGGGGAGGCGTCACCAACGCGCTTATAGCGCAGCCTCTCCCCCCCGTGGCGCGGGAACCTCTTTGCCGCCGTTTTTGTTCACCTGCTGACCTGCAGCCACGCACGGGCACAGCCCTCGGAACTCCTGGTGGGACGCGGGTCCCAGGAGCAGAGTCGCGCCATAAACACTGCCGTGCACACTCCGGGGGGGGACTACAGACCCCAGAGTGCACCACCGCTTTGCCCAGCTGCTGCGAGTGAGGAGGGGGAGGCGTCACCAACGCGCTTATAGCGCAGCCTCTCCCACCGCGGCGCGGGAACCTCTTTGCTGCAGTTTTTGTTCACCTGCTGATCTGCAGCCATGCACGGGCACAGCCCTCGGAACTCCTGGTGGGACGTGGGTCCCAGGAGCAGAGTCGCGCCATAAACACTGCTGGGCACACCACAGGGGGGGGACTACAGACCCCAGAGTGCACCACCGCTTTGCCCAGCTGCCGCGAGTGAGGAGGGGGAGGCATCACCAACGCGCTTATAGCGCAGCCTCTCCCACCGCGGCGCAGCGCGGGACGCGAGCGGGACGAAGCCCGGACCAAGGGCGGGCCCGTCTGAGCCCGTCCGAGACCGACTGAGGCTGGGCTGGGCCACCCCCCTTTTTCACCACCTCTCACTATCTTCCTGTGAGTCCCACTGCATGTACATTAGCTCATACTGAGCTTTGCTGAACAGGGCCGAGACTTTGGGGGTTCTACAGAGTAAACCTTTAGATTGTATGCTATTTTAATATCTGAGGGGTGAATGTTTCCTCCAGTGTACTGATTTACATTAGTTGGTTTTGTCCCAGGATTGAGGAGGCCTAGACAGTAAACAATTATGGGTAAAAGCACCCCCCCGCGCACAAGGCCAACAACCAGGCAGAAAGCCCCTACTCGAACCCCTACTATTCACTCTGCTGTCCAACCAACCGCTATCGATAGAATGTTGCAACAAGCAATAGGAGCTGTCTCCAGTGAAATAGAACGCACTGAGAGACGACTTTCTTTAACACCAATGCTCCCAAGTATTTCACAAACCATGGAGCCAGAAGCCCCTCACTCACCCCAACCACCAGTTGTCCCCTCTATTCTAGAACTATCACCTGTCCAAGACACCCCAGTCCCAAAAACTACCAGCAGGATCGGGACAGGTGGGGGGGCAAAAAGGAGAGGAGCCCCTCGGAAGCCAATTGACCGTAAGGGAGGTAAATCTGCGAAACGCAATTCAGGGGTAGAGCTAAACCAACTGCCAGGGGGCTATATTCCTGATGAAAGTGGTAACAAAACCTCTGAGCCCCCAGTATGGGTATCGCACCTGTCAATCAAGCTAAAAGCATACCTCAAACACCTTATAAAATCTGAACTCGAGGATGCAATGAGACGTATTGAAGTTAAATACACATATGGATTCGTGGGGAATTAAAATCGATGCTGTATTGCATACCATTCAATCTACTAAATTACCAAACAGGGTAACTACAACCCATGGAGTTCAGACAACTCGGTCGGCTTGCCCTCAGCAACCCTCCTCTGAAGGGGAAAAATCTGACGAGCAAACGAATCTGTCCGCAGAGACAATCCATCCAGCCCAATATATCCGACCCACAGTTACCTTGCACCATAGGGCGCCCCACCCTACTGACAATTCCCAAGATTGTAGGGTTGTGACAACCACTCATGACTTACCAACTGAGCACCAGGCCCAAAGAATTCGCGAAGCAGACACCAGAAATCCATCTCACTCTAAGCAAAGGGAAACAAACACCACTCTCCCCCGCATAGATCTGCCCCCAGCATCAACACCCTATGTTGTCATTTTAGCTGGAGTACCTGAGCTGGAAAATGTTCGAGGGGAATCATATTTGGAATTGAAAAATAAAACCAACTATTGGCTAAACAAATACAGGCTGCTGCCCTATACAACACATAGTGAAATCCTATTTACTCGTAGGGTTAGTTGGATGGGGCAGAGACAAAAAGACATTCCAGGGGACAGTGTTCTAATTAATTTTAGAGATAGAAGGGTGGTCCAACACATCCTCGAATGGGGGCCACGTAGGGAGACAGGAGGTATCCTTACACTTCCCCTGGGCTACTTTTACCCTCCATGCCCCCTGATAGACAGAGTGGGGAGCGTGTACAAAAAATGGGAATTGAGAGCCCAGAGAGGTAATCCGCTAAAACCAGGACAGGGATCGGAAAACAATATGACATTTAACATTCCTGTTAGTAATAGATTTAGCTCCCTAGACCTGGTCGATTGACTATCTCCCGTTGGCAAAAACTTGAACCCTATCATTATCCATCCACCGGAGCCCCAATTTCCGGAAGGACCAGAGAATGGTGACCAACTTGCCGAGAATATCTATGAAGCTAGCGCATCGGCTGGTATTTTTAGTGCACCCGCCAGGACTCTAGGCGACCCAGACTGTATTATGCAGAATGAGCTAGGGCCCAATGAACAGGCTAAAACTCTCCAACAGGTAGTACACCAGGATGGGCGTCCCCTACAGAACACTAAGATTTTATCCTGGAATATAGCCGGTCTCAGCTCAAAAATGGATCACCCAGACTGGGGAGACTTCATAGACAGCCACGAGCTATGTCTCTTTCAGGAGACCTGGTCAATGATGCATTTACATAGAGTGGGCTATGTGGCATATTGTACTCCAGCCGTCCAGGGGCCTAGAGGGAGACCCTCGGGAGGTCTTTGTACTTGGGTGGGTACACATCTGGGTTGTAACATCAAAACAATAGACACCTCCTCCCTGATATTTTGTGCATCCTCCTCTCCTTTCACAACACCCTGAAAATTGCCATTATTAATGTTTATTCCCGCCCAGTGAGGTATGGGCAAACCTCACAGACTCTAGATTGTCTGGCTACTTTTTGTACACCTTGCCTGAGTTCATTCATGTAATCATTGGTGGGGATTTTAATTGCCACTTTGAGCCACTAAATGGCATCTCCACCAGCATTATTAGTGAGGAAGATTCGGCCCGGTTAATCCCTGAATGTAACACCTATCAGGTAAGGGGCTGGACCTCCCTAGTTCTGCAGATGAACTCTCTTATTCTTAGCCATTCACTTAGGGCATGTAATGGTCGGTTGCCTTCCGACAGTCCGGGCAACTCTACTTATAACAAGATCGGGCAGACATCTATCATTGATTATATCTTAGTAGATGTCGAGTTATGGAACCGAATCATTGACTTTTCGGTTAAGCTCCGATGCGAAAGCGACCACAACCCGTTGGTGCTAGAAATAATACTCCCGCACCCCACCTGCTACCTGAACACACTCAACCAGCCTGCCCCAAACTTAATAACAACCGAAGGAGGTAGAAGAGTACGCTGGGGAACCTTTGCACAGTCAGCTGAAAAAGTGGCCATACTCTATAAACAAATTATCCCCTTTTTAGAAGTCGCATTTAGAGTAGCACTAAATAGAGAAGGTCCCGAATCCTTGTTGGAATTAAGCAAGAACAACCAGGATATGTTTTTAACACTGGCAGAGTTCTTTTATAATGATCAAACCAATAATGGTACTGACCCCAAAACTAAACATCCCTGGTATAATAGAGCGTGCAGGGAGGCCAAGCGCGCGCTATTACTGGGGGTTAAAGATAAGGACAACCTACGTATCAAAGAATCCAGGGCACAATACAAAAAAATCCTAGCTGAGGCTAAAACAATTTGGGAGATAGACAAATGAGAAGCAATAAAAAAAGCCTTAGATAACAGAGACATGAGAGGCTTTTGGAATCTAGTGAAAACTGGAAAATCTGAAGCCAACTCTGCAATTGAACCAAATCTGGGGGAGGAAGTCTGGAGATCCCATTTTAAAAATTTATATTCAAGGGCTCTGGACGGAGATGTAGTTGAGAGGGAATCAACAATGGATAAAATCCCCCTAGATAACAGTGCACCCCCTTGCTCCATAAAAGAGGTAACTGTAGCATTAGGGGAATTGCTTCCAGCAAAGGCACCGGGGTTGGATAGAATCCCTGGTGACCTATTTAAAAATGAACAACTAGTGTGGGCACCTTACCTACGGACACTATTCAACGCTATCCTGCAAGGGATGGCGTTGCCCTCGACCTGGGCAGGTGCGGAAATCATCCCTATTTACAAAAAAGGCTCCCCGCTCAATCCGGCAAATTATCGTCCTATAAGCCTTATTGATGTGACTCAAAAGATATTTGCCCGTGTTCTCCTAGCTCGACTGCAATCATGGATAGATGAAAACAACGTATTAACACCTATGCAAGCTGGCTTTAGGACCAAAATCTCAACTATTGACCAGCTTTTCAGATTGCAACTGATCCATTGGAAAACAGTAATCTTGGAGGGTGGTAGCCTTTATCTAACCTTTGTGGATCTTAAATCCACATTCGACATGGTGCAGCGTGACCAGCTATGGGGTCTCCTATATGATATGGGAGTACCAGCTTATCTATGCCATCAGCTGATGCGTTTGCACCAGGACACGTATGCGAGAGTAAGATATGGTAAGAAAGGGGAATTGACAACTCCCTTCCCTGTAGAGAAAGGGGTGAGACAGGGTTGTGTGTTGGCCCCGACCCTGTTCTCCCTCTTTTTGAATGGCCTAATTGAAACTCTACTGGCAATTAAAGATATAGACTCTCCGAGGCTAGCAAACCGCAAAATACCAGCGTTAATGTTCGCGGATGATACGTTACTACTGTCCAAGAGTCCTATGGGGATGCAGCGGGTTCTGGAGGAGTTCTGCAAATTCTGTAGGAAAAGGGATTTGGAGATAAACCTCCAAAAAACAAAATATATGGTGTTCCACGCTAATACTAGTATTTGCCCACACCCTCTAATGGAAGGCAGGCCCCTAGAAAGGGTGTCTATTTTTGATTATTTGGGTCTCACACTCAATGATAAGATGGATTGGGGGACCCAAGTAAAGAAAGCTAACCTAAAATTGACACAGTCTACCGGGGGCATCCTAAAAGTATATAAAAACTGCACCCAAAAAGTGGTAGGACCGCCTGCTGAAATTTACAAAGTCCAGGCAAGGGGCGCATCAATTTATGGAGCAGAACTCTGGGGCCACTGCCCATCTAATATGCTATCTATCACAGAGAATTCCTTCCTTAGACAGCTTTTGGCCCTTCCCAAAAGTACTCCTTTAACTCCGCTAAGGATCGATCTAGGTATTGGCCCGATTGCTGATCTGATTGCCTCCCGACCGATTTTATTTTGGTGTCGATTATGGAGTACCCCTGAGCTATTAAATTATAGGGAGGAGCTGAAGGATGTTATGTCCATCTTGGGAGCAGGGAACATTCCATGGCTTTCCTATATTAGAAGTATATGCCATGCTCTGGGGATGGCAAACATATGGCTAACTCCTGAAGAGACCTGCCCCAGCATCCCTAAAAAGTCCCTATCTCTTGCCCTCAAAGAATTTAAATTTGTACAATTATCCCAGAGCGTTAACTCATGCAGTTTGACCTCCAGGTTTCTGGACGTCAAACAGCAATACAAGCTAGAGCCAGCCCTGGATAACATCCAGCCATTTCTTGCAAAGAAATTATACTTTCAATTCAGATACGGTGTGCTCCCGCTCCGAGCATTTACAAACCAATGGAAGGGCGCCACCAAACTGTATTGCCCTGGGTGCACGTCAACTGAAGAGACAGAACTTCATGTTCTCCTCTTCTGTCCTGCGTATAGAAGGTCAAGATCTAAGTGGGTTCTCCAGTTGTGTAGAAATGTGGGGATTAGAGACCACACAGAGGCCTATAGGCTACTAAAATACGAGACACACCCATTATTTGTCTTTGCCACTTCTAAATTTTTGCTTGCGTTGTGGTGTATACGTAGAGGCATTATAAAAAAAAAGAGCTCAGGAAGTATCTAAGTGTGCTTATCCATTGACTATGCTGCTAACTTAAAACTGTACATCCTCCTATTTGAAAACTTGTCAGCTATTTTAACAGTTTTATTCTACATCTTTTAAATACAAAACGTATTTATTGTAACGTTTTTAAACGCTTTTTATTGTTTTTAAAATTGTGATGATAGTTCCCTGGACTTGAGTAAATACTGTAGGTTGTTAAACATCGAGCGATGAGTGGCCGCAGGGGTCAGAATACATTGTACAAATTTGTAGTACATTGTCACATACGGGTTTCAAGGACACTCTGCACTTTTTCCTGATTGTATAAATTCCCTTCTACCATAACTTCTTGTATATTATGAATGTTTTAATCAATTGTGCTTTTATGGCTGTATAGCCGAAATAAAGTTTTTTTGATTGATTGATTGATTAATTGTAAACCTAAAATGCAGCAAAATTTTGTATGATTCAGTGTCTTAATTTTAATGTTATAACTTCTGTGAACCAATATATATGTTTGTCTTTTTCTCTGTAGGAATTGAAGCTGTTTTCTCTGGGCACTATCATCGGAATGCTGGTGGAGTCCACAAGGGTCTTGATATGGTGGTTACATCAGCGATTGGATGTCAACTTGGTGAAGACGACCATGGGCTTCGGGTGGTAGTTGTCACCGCTGATAAAATTGTGCACAGATACTATAGCTTGAAGAAACTCGGAGACGAAGGAATACAACAAGACCTCCTGGACCTGATGAAACAAAAGTAATAGACGGCTCTTTGCGTCTTACACTTTGATGTTCGCCTTTCATAAGCAAAGATTTACATTAGAATAATCGTAATAAAGAATTCATAGAACAGAGACCAATTAAGTGATTTTAAAAAAATGAAGTTTTTTTGCAAATATTCCTGTTTATCGGTCATTAAACCTCACTGGAATTCAGTGTATGCGCATCCATTTTCGATCAGATGAGAAATAACAAAATATTAAAAACATATGTTGTTCATTTATTTTTGTTGAATAAATCGATATTTACATTTCTAAAACAACATACTGTGTAAATTGACCTCAGTATACTACAAAGTTCTCATATATACATCCAAAAATATATATATGTTTCGTGGTATTAAATTCTGATCATTGCAAGGTGGGGATCCAACCCAGGCCCACCACATCTCCAGTGACGAGGGTTCTCTTTTTATTTTTAATGCAGATTTATATAGCGCGAACTCGACCCGAAGGTCTTGGAGCGCTTTACATGAGCATCGGTTATGTTACACAAGGACACATTCATTTTTAGGTCTCGCCTACGCAGCGCGCATGCGCTGCATAGGTAAAAAGACCTTTTGTAATCGATTCGGCTTTTCAGCCAAAAAAGTGCACGCGTTCCATTGCCTTCAATGGCAACGCGTGCACGTTTGGCGATTCACTTGCGGGAGCGAGCAGCTGGCGCCATATGGTAGCAATTATCGCTCCTGGCGCCGCTCGCTCCCGCAAGGAAATCGCGCAGGTCCCCTCCTCTTCCCCCCCCTGCTGCAGTGCGAGGCGCGCGCGCTTGTTCTCTTTGCCCTTAACTCTGAGGTATGGCAGCGTTTGAGCCAGCACCTTGCCCCATTCACAAATAGATACGAGACTCAAAACATCCTCCAAAACCAGTTCCCCTCCGGGAATTCGATGAAACCTGAAATTACATCCTCCACTTCCTCGATCCAGTCATTATCATTTTGCTTTTTTTTTGCTGAAGCTGCATCTCATCGGCAAAAACACTGACAAAGAAAGCCGGTCAAGAAGGCGAGGCCTATTGGCTTTGCCAATGCTTGTTTTGGTAGGCACGGGGAGATTAAGTGATTTGCCCAGAATCACAGGATGTGGACGCGACCCTGAGGCTTGAACCTTGGTTTCCAGCACCAAAGTCGGCAATATAGCCGTCAGACCACATCCTCTCCTCTTCTCTTGTTTCCCTATATGTGAAGTCGGGGTGCTAGTCTGGCTCATCAACGTCCTCGACTAATAAATAAAGTTGCTTGTTTGGTAGCATTCCAGTGGAGAGTTCCCTAATTTTGGGCAGAGTTGTCTTCCAAATGATGTGGGGTCAAAACATTGAAAGTACAATCCCTAGCACAAACTTTGTGTACCACTCAATATAATACGGAATATGCACCCACGTTTTTCAGTCGGCAGCTTTCATAGAGGACAAGTTTCACCTGCCCCCCAAAAAGGTCGGAGTCGCCTGCACACAAACACATAGCACTGCGTGTCTGTTTGTTGTGTAATTTTCTCTGCATCCTCTGCTTAGTTAGCACATACACTGAAGACAACCATTTGACCAGTGAGGCTGTGGCCCATCATGAATGGAGCACATCTGGATTAAATACATTCATTCACAAACCGGGGCTGTGCCTGTGTGTGACTTAACCACTCAGCTTGCTAAAAGACCCTCCAGGTGTTCAACACAATTACAACCTACGGACATTCTACCCAACTTGCAAATGAGTTCTCCAGGAATATGTGGTACAGTCCTTTTATTGATATATAACACAAATAAGTTTATAAGCTTTTTATGTGACCCATGTGCAGCTGGAGAGTTTCCCTGACTTGTCTCAGATGTAACTACAGGATTCAATTGAAATTTTACAGTGACTTTTCTTTCACAATGACGTCAAAGTATTAACATTTTTAGTATTTTCTTCATTAAAATGATCATATAAATATGACTACATTTTTGCCTACTTCGTCTAACAAATGTCTAAAAGTCCAGCATTAGCCAATCGGCACCCACATCAGGTTTTTTGTGACACACACGCACGCACGCTCGCTCGCTCGCTCACTCACTCACTCACTCTCACACTCACTCTCTCTCTCTCCCCGTTTGCCTTGCTCAGAATAAACATTATCTTTATTGAACAATACTCTAACTATTGAGAGCTTTTCTGTTCCTAAAGGCTAGTGCCAATTCCGAATTACAGATGGCTGTAAGAAATAAAGTTGGTTAAGAAACTATTTGATATTTCCCTGCGGCTTGATCCCTGCAGATCAAGGCCGATGAAATCCAAGGGATTCATTTATTGTTTGGCAGGTGGCCTGCCAGGTCAGCAGAGGCCTGTCCCCTCTCTCACCTGGCAGAAGATGGCGCAGTATATTCAGAGGCCTCTAGCAGAGCTCTGTGATGAAATCGTATCCGAAGGTGCAGCAGATGTGCTTTCATTAAACTTGAATGCCAAGCAGGTCTCATGTTTTTTGGCTTGCTTCGCATTTTCTTTTTCTTTTCTGCAAAAAAACACTAAAGCGTTTTTTGGGGGGTTTATTGGCTGAAATGCAAAAGACAGAAGTACCTGATGCAAAATATGTGTTTTTTACTGCATCTCAGAGACGTTTTCATATTTTCCTTCCTGTGACTGCCGAGCTTCGCATTGAGGACCCTGGAAGGTAAACAAAGACAAAGGTTGTCTATGTGACTTTGCGGTGCAGTGGTGAAAGGACAGCCACGTCAAGGATTTTTAACAGAGTCAGCTGAGGCTCTGCTGTCAGAAGCCCTGCAGTTTCAACAACTCTGAGGCAAGAAACGGCAAGTGTGGCATGGCGGTATCCTTACTGTAAGAAACTGAGTTATTGGTTGAGGGGAGTGGCAGCCCTACTCAGGCAATAACCACAATCCTTGTCAACGTGAAACAAAAGTCAGTAAATTACCCTCCGCTGAACCCTCTGGTAGCTTGGCACAAAGCAGTCAGGCTTAACTTAGAGAGGTAAAGTATAAACTATTTATTTATGCAGCACACAGACAGTAATAAAGTGAAAACACAAAATAAGAAAAATCCCAAACCAATTAAAAAAATTAGAATAATTTGTACAAATAAAATTACATCAGAAGGAAAAAAATCTTTCAACGTTTTTGGTAAGTATAGTTCCTAAAGGCACAAAGCGTCTGTTGGAAATTGGTTTACTGGTTGAGGGGCGTGAAACGCTACTCAAGCAGCAGCCACAATTCTTGTCAGGGTGACACACAAGCAAACTGCAAATTAACCTGCTTGTGCTTAACCCTTTGGTAGCTTTGCACAAAAACAGTCAGGCTTAACTCAGAGGCACTGTGTAAAGTATTTTATGAACACTTCATACAGTAATAAAGTGAAAGCACAACACAAGATATCCCACACCAATTTAGTAAATAGAGTAAAATGTAATAAATTATTTCAGACCAAAACAACAAAACTGTAGTCAGTAGAAATAGAGATAGGAAATTTTAAACATTTAAGTGAAAATAGTGTCTAGTAGCACAAAGCACCAGCCAAAGTATCTGGTCGCGCCAGACCAGGACGAAGTCACAAGTTCAGGCTGACCGTGATGGAGCTTGGTCCCGTTACAGGGACCAAGTTAGGCCCGCTGAACAAAGTACCTTAAATTCTGGTGTGCAGAGTGTTGCAAGATTCTGTGTTGAGGATGCAGCGCACAACGGTGGCTCCAAGGAAGCTGCGATGCGAAGTCCCACGTCATTGCGGTGAGGAATCCTGCTTCGTTGAGGATGCCGTCGATGGGGGCTTGCAAAGCGAAGGCCTGCGTCGAGAATGCGTCATGCAGCACCGATTCCGAGGAAGCTGCGGGATGCGATGCGGGGTCCTGCGTTGAGAATGCAGCAGTTCTGATGCGGCTGTGAGGAGATGTGTTGCGCTGAGTTGGTTCTGCTTACAGGACCACAGCTGGGCTGGCAGAGCACCTTCAGGCCCACTTCCAAGAGTCCAGGACTTGGATGGCACCACTTGAGGGACAAGACTCACAGCTAGCAGAGTCCAGGTGCTGGGTTAATGGTGGTTGGAGCTTTTTCTGTCCTCGAGGCTGTGATCAGGAGGCCAGCCAACTAGTCCTTGGAGTCACTCTGATGGTCCTGGGTTCAAGATGCAGATCCAGGCCTTCTCACTCATGTAGCAGGGCAGCAAGGAAGCATAGTAGTCCTTCTTGCAGAGCAGCACAACAGTCCTTTTGAGTCTTCCACAGGTGTACTGAAAAGTTGGGTCTGAGGGTCCAATATTTAAACCTGGTGCCCACTCTGAAGTAGGAAAAGGTTCTGGAGATTTCTACCCCCAGAGGTGTTTGGAATTTCTTGCCACTCTTCCCTGGCCGCAGCTTGTCTGGGTTCATAAAAGACTAGGGTCAAACTCCTCGTGAGTGTGCCTATGCAGAGCCTTTGTGATGTGTAAGTGTGGTAGGTGACAGCTCCTCCCCCTCACCCTGCCAATTCCCCCTTTGTCTCACTGTCTGGGAACGATACACAAAAACCAACTGCCTGCTACACCTAGTCATATGATCCAGGATAGAGACTAGAGGCACCAAATGGTTGGGACAACAAAATGCCAACTTTCTAAAAGTGGCATTTTTAGAATTGCGACTTAAAATCTGACTTTACAATTAAAGAGGGCTTTATATTACTATTCTTTAGACACCAAACTCAACATTCCTACCTGCTTCCAGTTGAGAGTTATCACTTATTAAATGTAATAAGTTAATGCAATGTTATCCTATGGGAGAGACAGGCCTTGCAGTAGTGAAAAAACCAATTTAGAAGTTTTTCTCTTCCAGGACATGTAAAAGTTAAAAGTACATGTCAAACTTCTTAAAGACACTGCACCCTGCCCCATGGGCTGTTTAAGGCCTATCCTAGGGGTGGCTTAGATATATTAAAAAGAAAGGTTTAGGGCTCGCAAAAGGTTTATTGTGTCAGGTCAAAATGGCAGTTTAAAACTACACACACAGGCTGCAGTGCCAGGCCTGAGGCATGTTTAAAGGGCTATTTAAGTGGGTGGCACAATAAGTTCCACAGGCCCACTAGTAGCATTTAATTTGAAGGCCCTAGGTACATGAAGTACTACTTTACTAGGGACTTATAGGTACATTAAATGTGCCAATTGGGTGTAAGGCAATTTTACCATGCTTAGAGGAGACATCACCAGCACTTTAACACTGGTTAGCAGTGGTAAAGGGTAAAGAACCCTAAGGCCGACGATAACAAGATCAGAAAAAGTGGAAGAGTAAGGCAAAAGGTTTTGGGGAAGACCACCCTAAGGCTGACAGGACTAACAGCACCACTCACAGTCTTCTGGTCATTCTAGACCAGGGGAAAGTCACAAGTTCAGGCACACCCCTCAGGCCGGATACAGGGATCAGGTTAGTCCCGCTGAAAACGTTACCTTCTGAAAGACCGGAGCAAAATGTTCTGTTAACGGTAGAGGAGGCCCAAGGAGCAGGGATACTGTCGAGGATGGTTGTTGCTGTAGCACGAAGACCAGGACTGTAATCGCGGATGATCGTCGCTGTAGCACGAAGACACAGTCGGGCTTTGTGGACAGTCATTGCTGGAGCTTTGTGTTGGCAGTCACCATGGACTGCCGTTGCTGTAGCTGGCAGTGCGGATCTTGTGCTGCCGGACGTCACTGGCAGTCACTGTAGCATGAAGAGTCAGTTTCACTGGAGCTTCGCATTAGTGGTAATCGTAGGCAGCAGAGTCTCGGTGCGAACGGAACCGTTCGTGTTCGCTAAGTGCCCAAAACTTCAAGATTTCATCTTCTTTCACAGGAGGAGCTCACCTGATGCCAACTAAAGTCTCAGACCTTGAAGGCACCTTTTTGGGATAAGAATCTCACTCCAGCAGAGGCCAGCAGGGCCCGGGTAGGTCCAGTTCCAGGTCCAGGTAGGGCAAGTGCAGCAGGTCAGCCCGGCAGTTGCAGGGAGGCCTTTGGAGCTTGTTGTGTCCCTGTAGTCAGATAGGAGGTCAGCCAATTGACACTTGGAGTCACTCAGGTCAGCCGGGGATGAAGGGAACAGGTCAAGTCTACCTTCTCAGAAAGCAGGGCAGTCCTCAAGCAGCGGGGCTGTTGTCTGGTAACAGCAGGGCAGACCTCTGTCGAACAAGACAGTCCTACTGTAATTTCCACAGATCCAGGAGTGTACAGAAGTGTGGTTCTGGAGGTTCAATGTATACACAGTGCCAGACTGCAGTCAGGTTCCTTTGTGTGTGCTAGTGTCAAGCCCTTTGAAGTGTAAGTGGGGGCAAGGCACAGCTCCGCCCCCAGCCATCCTGGCAGAATGGCCCATCCTGCCTATACCTTGTCCTCCTTTGTGTGACTGAAAGGAATACACAAACCCCAGCAGCAGGGCCATTCACAGTCATGTGAGCCAGGATACTGGCAGAAGGCACAAATGGCTAGGGCAAGAAAATCAACCTATGTGGACATGAGCCATATAATGAAGCTTCATGTGTCCTATTGTTTATTTTAACCATCCCTTCACCCCCCCTCTAATAAAAATATAGCTTTATTCTGGGTAAGTGCACAGGATTTTTATTCCGTCTGGATCCCACACTCCCCGGATGATCCCTGACCATCCCCTCAGCCTACAATGAGGGCCCGCCTGCCACTAGAGAATTCTATGGTGAGCGCGGGATGGCCAGTGATGAACCATGACACCTGGGGGTTTGTGAGGCCATCCAGTTCTTTTTGTAAATATCCCTCGGATCCTATTCACAGTATCTGAGACACAGAAACCATCCTGAACTGCCAATTACCCACAACTGAGGATGACTGGCTCCTGTAGTTGAGAACTGAAAACAGGGGCATGTTTACAGTTTGTGAGTTTGATATTTAAAAGGGAGGATACAAATATGTACCCCTATAAAACAATCTCTCTCCTTTCCCCAGCCCTTCATCCGTTAAGGGCATTGTGTTTTGCATGTAGGACAAGAAAATGCCAATTAAAAAAAAAAAGTATAAATGAACAATTACCCAAGCTGAAATTCTTGAGTCTGCACTTTAGTTCAGGTTCAACTAAATCCCTATGGCAGGCAACCTTTTAAAATTTGGAAGGCCTACTCATATAGATTTATTTATAACCCCCAAGAAACATTTTAAGCAAGAGGTTCATTGTTAAAACAACATTAATAATTGCAACCTTTGCATAATGTTTACTAACAGGCTGGTTTCAAGTGAGATATTTTGTGCTTAATGTTTTATTGTATTATAAGTTTTGTATATGTTGTGTTTAAGCATAATAGTAAAATGCAATAATGTGCCTGATATTTGAATGTGGTCTGAAAGATATGTTAAAGTGCACATGAAATATTTACATAATAACCAAGAAATAATTGAAAATAAATACACGGCCCATGGCAATTCATTTACTTGACCATGAACTAAAGTGCAAGCTCAATCATTTCAGCTTGGGCAGTTGTTCATATATACATTAAGGTGGCCTAATCCAGCTGTTTTAAAAGGGCCCAACCCCTTAGTGCATACCAACTTTCTAAAAGTGGCGTTTTCAGAGTTGTGAATTAAAATCTGACTTTAGCATTAAAGAAGATTTTAAATTAGAATTCATTTAGGTGTAAACACCATATCGTCATATTTTTATCTGCTCCCTATCAAATCTTATCACTTATTAAACCCAGCATTAGTCAGTGGGAGAGATAGGCCATACAGTAGTGGAAACTGACTTTTAGTGTTTTTCACTACCATGTCCTTCTTTTTAAATACCAGGCACCTTGACCTGTGGGCTTTTAAGGCCCACCTTAAGGGCGACTTATAAGTATTAAAAAGGAAGGCTTAGGCCTGACAAAAGGTTAGTTTGCCAGGTTGATATGGCAGTTTAATCCTGGACCACAGGCTGTTGCGGCGGACCTGATAAATGTTTTAAAAGGCTACTTTAGTATGTGGCACAATGAGTGCTGCAGACCCACTAGTAGCATTTAATTTGCAGTCTTACAAGTAAATTAAATGTGCCAATTAGGAGTAGTCCAATTTTACCATGTTTGAAGGAGAGAGCACAAGGTTTTTAGCACTGGTTAGCCTTGCTAAAGTGCACAGATTCCTAAAGTCACAACAAAAAAATCAGCAAAACTGGAGGAGTGAAGGCAAAAGGTTTGGGGGGGATACTATGTCAAGTATGTCAGGTCAAACAACCACCAATTTCTGCCAGTGCTCTGTTCACTCCAAACTCTGAACAAGGCTCAAAATCTCCAGAGAAAGTGTGGGCAATTAACTTCTTTGCAGTAAAATATTTTCCTTGAGCTAATTCAGTAAGACCCAGAGCTTAATTTAAATTTAAGCAATCCATTTACGAATGGTTTCCAGCCACACACCAAAAAAAGAGGTCTTCAAATATATTATTACCAGCCATATCTTTCTTTGAATTACTGTAATTGTTTACTCTAGTACATAGATCTCCAATGAGTAGTTCAGGAGCTACTGGTAGCTCGCCAACACCCTTGAAGTAGCTCTCCAAAGGGAAGCTCAGCCCGGGACATTATTGTGAGGGTTCATGCACATTAAAGACAATAGTATTTTTCTTCCCAAGACCCTTGCAGTAGCAGCCAGCAAAGCCAATGGAAGCAGCTTATGCCAAGATATAAACACACACTCTGTTAGTCCATGATGCCTGCAACATGGCCTGAAGTATCTTCTCTCGATCTAGTAAAGTCACAAGGATATTGGACACGATGCAGGATCCACTCTTATCTGTCATACTATGGGGCCGATTACGATGTCGGTCGGAGGCTTTCCGACCGACATCATCGGTTTCAATTCCGACCGGCTGATTATAATACAGCCAGTCGGAATTGAAACCGGCCGGTCATTCCAGCTGGATTCCGACAGGCTCAAGGAGCCCGTCAGCCAGTCAGAAGCCGGGCCTTAATCCATATGGACGGCCGGATTACGATGCACGGTTTCCGACAGGCTTCTCTTTTTGCCCAGGCTTCCATTCCCCATATGAGAACCGAACCACGGAGCTCAGACCAATCACAACACTGCATTGCAGCATTTTGATTGGCTTAGGGGAGCCTGGGTGCTTACCAATCACAACACTGCATTGTAACATTGTGATTGGCTCAGGGAAGCCTATCCTGCTTCCTGTTCCAGTAGACGGCTGGAAGAAGACTTAAAAGAGGCGACCGGCCGACAGGTAAGTGATTTTTTTTCTTTTTTTCCTCCCACCAAGTCCCCTCCCGCCCTCACCTCCCCCCGCCCCACTACTGATTTGCGGGACCAACCGCAACTGTTGCTTTCTCAACCTCTCGATGTAGTTGGTGCATCGTGGGCCACGTTTTTGCCTCAGCTGGCACTGCCACACTCTCAGCACATGTATGTAGGTTGTACTCCTCGGTCAGCAACTTGCTGGATGGCTGAGGTCAGTGTTGACACCAGGAGTAGATGCACAGTTGCCATTCCACATGCAGCAAATGATCAGTTAGAGACAAAAGTAACATGATATTTTTATATCAGGGGAGAGGCTAGTAGGCCACTTCCCCAATGCAACTAACAGGTAAGAAGGCTTGCTTTTAAAGCTATGATCATCTGCTGCCCCCACTGGCAGTTCTTCTCAGCATGGTGAGAGGAGAGTAGTCACTATCAAAGAGAAGGAGTGCACTTGATGTGTTCCTCCTGATTACAAAGTGTCACTGCGGGTCTCAAATCATTTTTTCAGACATGCTTGACACGTGTGTACCGATGTGAAAAAACCCAGAAATTAACAGAAACTCTAATACTGTGGATGCAAGGCATGGGTACTAGCTCAACTTAATGTTGCAGGGCACATCCCCTTTCTAACAGAAGGAAACCACTGCAGTGAATACTGGTATTGTAAAGGTAGGCCTGTGATACATAGACAACCTGTTTAGGATGAATGGTTTTTGCTAAATTACCCTGTTATTTCAGTTAGGCCAGCACAAAATATAAAAATCTGTGTGCTATGATTTTACTAACATGACATTAAATCTTTCTTTGCATGTATATCAGCAAATAGTGGCATAAGTCGCAACAGCCAAGTCATCAGCACCATGTACTCCAATCTCACCTTATGCATTTGTATAGGCACATACCATATCTTTTGTGATTCTCTGGCTATTCCAGCAGCTTAGATCATTGCAAGGTCTCTGCTGCATGTTTCCTTCTGGAAATAATTTCAAGCATATTTCAAATATATAATATAATATAATATATTATTATATAATATAATATATGCATTATGCTACCAGGCTCAGGTTAGGTGCTATCATTCCAAGCAAATAAGCAAAGATCATTCTCAGTCTGAAACCATATGATCCCCTCAGCAAAATTTTGAAAGAGCATGCATTAGCTGGTTCTAAAGACTCATGAAAATTTCGAATTCTTTTGCCTCTCCTTCTGAGTCCTTCACTACAGAGACCCTTTATGTCACATAAAAAGCCCCTATATAAGATAAGACCGGAATGATCAAACATTAATCTTTTAGACAACTTAGGCTTTGAGATACAATCCTCCTGGAAGTTCCAAGATGCTGCCAACAGAGGGTTAGCAGTCACAGTGTCTCATCACCTATAGCTTTATCAAGCTCTTTCTGATGGATATTTCTAACCACAGATTCCTCACCAGTAGAATATTCCCCAAATGCCAGAATGCATCTAGATAGCTTTCAGCAATGCTCTTGCGCCCCACCAGGTGCTTCAATGCTGGGTCCACACCACCCTAGAAGTGCCAAAATAGAGACGCAAATGAGCACCACCCTTATGTGCTGACAGCAGTTCCTTTCTTTCAGTGCCTTCTGATGCAGATTCGGATCTCTGCTCCTACTTTCATCAGGCTTTCGACGATTTAAAACAAAAAAAGAAACCAGCGTCCTAGGGTATGATGTACCCTCTAAACTGGCTTCAAGCCATGCTGTAACCTTAAAACGTAGATGTCAGTCACAGACCTGTAGGGGGTGCGTCTCTGGTGTCTGGGTTTGGGCCACGATTTAAAGTCATGCGACAAGTATGCAATTATGCACCCTAAAGTGCTTTGGGATTCGATGCAGAGCACCAGAAGAATCGAAACCTCCATGTTGGTCCCCCTCCAGGTCATGGGCACGGGCCCAGTCCCACTCATGGGTAGATCCCCCCAGAGGTCCACCTCAAGGTCGAAGTCTTCTGATAAGTCAAAGTTTAAAGTAATAAGAAAACACAAAAAAGCAAAGTGGGATGCATCCCCATCCTACCACTATGGGGTCGATTCCGATCTCGGCCGGAAGCGCACCTAACAGTATTCGTCCGGAAAAAAACCAAGCCGAACGCGTGTTTCCCGACCGATTCGAACAGCCGTCCGAACGAACAAGTACGATGCGCATAACAGCCCAGATTCCGAGCGAGCCGTACTCACCCATTTCAGCTCCTGTTCCCCGCCCGAGCCTGATCCGTAAACGTCCAATCGAGTCGCATGGAAGCAAATACACAGCACCTTCCGGCCGGACTCGTACGATGCGCATTGCGTACGTGCCCAACCCGTTGCTCCGTCCGGCACGTCAGAGCATCCGGGAGAGCTGCACATAAGCTCCGATTCGTGCCACAAGACGATCCACGGCTACAAGACGAACAAGCCAGCGACGAGTACGAGTCGAAGCCACGAGAAACCCGAACGAGACGAACAAACCATGAATCCCATCGCGCAGGTCCTACCAATACTCTACATCTATTACCGGGACCGGTACGGACGCGTACTGCGAAGACGGTAAGTCAAACACCCACTACACAAACAAACCACACGTACCCAACATATGTCACACACACATAGGGATGCAGAAATGACGTACACCAGCAACAGCAGAACCATAAGGGCGGGATGGCTACCACCAATGCCATACACACCCATAGGGGGATGGATGCCTACCACTACCACCACCCCTACTCAGGGGGGGGCCGGATGCCTACCACTACCACCACCCCTACTCAGGAGGGCCTGGATGCCTACCACTACCACCACCCCTACTCAGGGGGGGCTGGATGCCTACCACTACCACCACCCCTACTCAGGGGGGCCTGGATGCCTACCACTACCACCACCCCTACTCAGGGGGGGCTGGATGCCTGTCACTACTACCATCCCCACTCATAGGGGGCTGGATGCCTGTCACTACTACCATCCCTACTCGGGGGCCTGGATGCCTACCACTAACACCACCCCTACTCATGGGGGGCTGGATGCCTACCACTACCACCACCCCTACTCAGGGGGGCCTGGATGCCTACCACTACCACCACCCCTACTCAGGGGGAGTTGGATGCCTGTCACTACTACCATCCCCACTCATAGGGGGCTGGATGCCTGTCACTACTACCATCCCCACTCATAGGGGGCTGGATGCCTACCACTACCACCACCCCTACTCATGGGGGGCTAGATGCCTACCACTACCACCTCCCCTACTCAGGGGGGCCTGGATGCCTACCACTACCACCACCCCTACTCGGGGGGCTGGATGCCTGACACTACTACCATCCCCACTCATAGGGGGCTGGATGCCTACCACCACCCCTACTCAGGGGGGCCTGGATGCCTACCACTACCACCACCCCTACTCAGGGGGGCCTGGATGCCTACCACTAACACCACCCCTACTCATGGGGGGCTGGATGCCTACCACTACCACCACCCCTTCTCAGGGGGCCTGGATGCCTACCACTACCACCACCCCTACTCAGGGGGGCTGGATGCCTGTCACTACTACCATCCCCATTCATAGGGGCTGGATGCCTGTCACTACTAC
This sequence comes from Calotriton arnoldi, assembly GCA_963921515.1. NCBI lineage: Eukaryota > Metazoa > Chordata > Amphibia > Caudata > Salamandridae > Calotriton > Calotriton arnoldi. The sequence continues at coordinate 589,746 of CAWUFW010002910.1, read as the reverse complement.
CATCCCCACTCATAGGGGCTGGATGCCTACCACTACCACCACCCCTACTCATGGGGGCTGGATGCCTACCTCTACCACCTCCCCTACTCGGGGGGGCCTGGATGCCTACCACTACCACCACCCCTACTCAGGGGGGGCTGGATGCCTGTCACTACTACCATCCCCACTGATAGGGGGCTGGATGCCTACCACTACTACCACCCCTACTCAGGGGGCCTGGATGCCTACCACTACCACCACCCCTACTCAGGGGGCCTGGATGCCTACCACTAACACCACCCCTACTCATGGGGGCTGGATGCCTATCAAACTACCACCACCCCTACTCAGGGGGCCTGGATGCCTACCACTACCACCACCCCTACTCAGGGGGCTGGATGCCTGTCACTACTACCATCCCCACTGATAGGGGCTGGATGCCTACCACTACCACCACCCCTACTCAGGGGGCCTGGATGCCTACCACTAACACCACCCCTACTCATGGGGGCTGGATGCCTACCACTACCACCACCCCTACTCAGGGGGCCTGGATGCCTACCACTACCACCACCCCTACTCAGGGGGGGCTGGATGCCTGTCACTACTACCATCCCCATTCATAGGGGGCTGGATGCCTGTCACTACTACCATCCCCACTCATAGGGGGCTGGATGCCTACCACTACCACCACCCCTACTCATGGGGGGCTGGATGCCTACCACTACCACCTCCCCTACTCAGGGGGGCCTGGATGCCTACCACTACCACCACCCCTACTCAGGGGGGGCTGGATGCCTGTCACTACTACCATCCCCACTGATAGGGGGCTGGATGCCTACCACTACTACCACCCCTACTCAGGGGGCCTGGATGCCTACCACTAACACCACCCCTACTCATGGGGGCTGGATGCCTATCAAACTACCACCACCCCTACTCAGGGGGCCTGGATGCCTACCACTACCACCACCCCTACTCAGGGGGGGCTGGATGCCTGTCACTACTACCATCCCCACTGATAGGGGGCTGGATGCCTACCACTACCACCACCCCTACTCAGGGGGGCCTGAATGCCTACCACTACCACCACCCCTACTCAGGGGGGCCTGGATGCCTACCACTACCACCACCCCTACTCATGGGTGGCTGGATGCCTACCACTACCACCACCCCTACTCAGGGGGGGCTGGATGCCTGTCACTACTACCATCCCCACTCATAGGGGGCTGGATGCCTGTCACTACTACCATCCCCACTCATAGGGGGCTGGATGCCTACCACTACCACCACCCCTACTCAGGGGGGCCTGGATGCCTACCACTACCACCACCCCTACTCAGGGGGGCCTGGATGCCTACCACTAACACCACCCCTACTCATGGGGGGCTGGATGCCTACCACTACCACCACCCCTACTCAGGGGGGGCTGGATGCCTGTCACTACTACCATCCCCACTCATAGGGGGCTGGATGCCTACCACTACCACCACCCCTACTCAGGGGGGGCTGGATGCCTGTCACTACCACCACCCCTACTCAGGGGGGCCTGGATGCCTACCACTAACACCACCCCTACTCATGGGGGGCTGGATGCCTACCACTACCACCACCCCTACTCAGGGGGGCCTGGATGCCTACCACTACCACCACCCCTACTCAGGGGGGGCTGGATGCCTGTCACTACTACCATCCCCACTGATAGGGGGCTGGATACCTACCACTACCACCCCTACCCCTACTCAGGGGGGCCTGAATGCCTACCACTACCACCACCCCTACTCAGGGGGGCCTGGATGCCTACCACTACCACCACCCCTAAACATAGGACGGGAAATGCATGACACAACCAGCATACTCCAACATAAGGAATGCCTGGAAATACATCCACCCAACACCATGAGAAGCGTGTGTAGTCTGTGTCAAATGCCCACAACACTGAACATGTCATTGAGCATACAATGTGACCCCCAATCACATGTGTCACACATAAATTTGTGTGGCCTCCACAATGCAAGCAGACCATGACCACTGTGGCAATGGGGTATAACACCCCATCATCACAGTGACCAAAAGGTAAGTCTGGGGTCCATAGCTGAAGCCCAATTGAACAGTGTGGCAATGGTGTCTAAACACCCATCACCACAGTGACCAAATGGGATGTGTGGGGTCCATAGCTGAAGCACATTCTGAACATTGTGGCAATGGGGTCTAAACACCCATCACCACAGTGACCAAAAGGTAAGTCTGGGGTCCATAGCTGAAGCCCAATTGAACAGTGTGGCAATGTGGTCTAAACACCCATCACCACAGTGACCAAATGGGAAGTGTGGGGTCCATAGCTGAAGCACATTCTGAACATTGTGGCAATGGGGTCTAAACACCCATCACCACAGTGACCAAAAGGTAAGTCTGGGGTCCATAGCTGAAGCCCAATTGAACAGTGTGGCAATGGGGTCTAAACACCCATCACCACAGTGACCAAATGGGAAGTCTGGGGTCCATAGCTGAAGCACATTCTGAACATTGTGGTAATGGGGTCTAAACACCCACCACCACAGTGACCAAAAGGTAAGTCTGGGGTCCATAGCTGAAGCCCAATTGAACAGTGTGGCAATGGTGTCTAAACACCCATCACCACAGTGACCAAATGGGAAGTGTGGGGTCCATAGCTGAAGCACATTCTGAACATTGTGGCAATGGGGTCTAAACACCCATCACCACAGTGACCAAAACGTAAGTGTAGTAATGGTAAAAGCTGCAAATGCCAAACTGCATGGATGATTCCTGGTCACAGAACAACAAACACATCTGTGGCATAGTAGTGCTTGTGTCCCATAGCAACACACATTGGGTGAGGCAAACAGTGCAGTGCAAATAAGATATACCTTTGGCCATGTGCAGACAAACATCACCCATGGGGGCTGACATTGTCAACATCCCTCAATAACACAATGACAGAAGTGACCATCATAATGCAGCCCCACATATCTGCACCAATGGACACACAAATGTAGATATCCTTTGGAGACTGTAGATGTCAGGTGAACAAATACCATACCATGGCAGCAATGGGACATACAAACCATGATCATTGTGCTGACTGATGACCTAGGAGTCCCAGGGACAGCAGGGGAAAGCCAACAAACAACATACAGCCAATGGCACACTAAAGACATGCCAATGCAGTGGTGCAGATGCACAAACACAAACAGGCAGCCTCACACTGCAGATCAAACACAACAGGTGATGGGGGGGGGTGCCAGTGTCCCCAGGCAACCACACAACACATGAGGAGGCCTGAATCACAATTACACAGATGTGTATACAGTGCCACACAAAAGTCACTCATGGATCGGATCCCCCTATGTGGGCAAACAGGCATTGTTAGATGAGAGGGAGCCCAAATTACACATGTCACACAAGCTTGTAGGAACAGCAAATAACACAGCAAGAGACAGACCCACCACAGCACTACCCCCAGGGCCCCACATCGTGGTGACCGTGGCCTGCATGATGATCCCACTGTGATGACAAAGCTAGATGTCGTTCACACTGTGAACCACAGTCATGTGTCCTGAGCAACAAACTACAATCACACCTACACAAGCACAAATCAATCAGCACGGCCTGTCAGCCAAGGCCAACATGGAGGCAGGGGTCTAGCCGTGCAACAACTCTCATTTGCACACACTCAACACCACACACCTTGATCTCCAACAATGTGCAGCAGTGAAGCTCACATGGACTGGTGACATTGCACATGCACCCATGACAATCCCAGGGGTGGTGTTGGGAACTAAGGTGCAGAAACCCATCACACATGGCCAGTCTACAAGACTCGTGAATGTCTGACACACTGCACAGTACGCTGTACATGGGCATGATGTGAAATCCACCACAATCAATGTGATCCCGGACACAGTCACACACCAATGAAGAAGTCAAGGTCACCCACAAAGAACACACATAGACAACTTCCAACATTGCAGCTCTGACCCAGAGGAGTGGCAGCAGTCACACACACAACGTGTCACAATCATTGAAAGCTAACACAAACTGGAAATTACATGACTTGTGTAACCAACAAGTGCCAAGGGGAATCCTGACTGTGTCTCATCTGCGTTTGCCCACAAACTCAGCCCTGACAGCAAACACACCTATGGATGACACCCTGATGACCAGTAATGTGCCATGCACCCACATCCCAGAGAACCCAGGGCGAAGATTATGGTGGAACATAGGTCAACTCAGCAAGCATCACAAACAGGAACATCACTTAGGGATCCCAGCCTGTGTTGCAAAACGGAAGTGAACACACACAGACATGCTCACACAACACACACCTTGGGCTCAGGCAATGTCACAGAATTACACACTGCCATGAGGGCACTCCACTCCTGTGTAAGGAAAGCTGTGCCATACGTTGTCTCTGCAGGGCTCTATCATATCGATACAAAAGGGGATGATGGACGGAACGTTTGAGCCAATCAAACACTCACCCCCAGTCAACTGATCTGGGTTTAATCCATCATCATTCTTTAGCTCACTCCACCACCCCAGTTCAGACATGGCCATATGCAAATCAGTCTGACCCTGTGCCTCATGGGAACAGTCCAGCCCGAACTGCCAAGCCATGTCTTCCCTGGACCGGAAACAAGCATCCTAGGACCGGTTTCTGGCATTCCAGCCGTCATCAGCCAGGCTTGCTTGAATCCAGTGGCAAAGTGAGCAAGGGACCCACGTCTGGGCATACCCCCGCCAACTTAGGGCGAACAAAGCGATACAAAAGGGGATGATGGACGGAACGTTTGAGCCAATCAAACACTCACCCCCAGTCAACTGATCTGGGTTTAATCCATCATCATTCTTTAGCTCACTCCACCACCCCAGTTCAGACATGGCCATATGCAAATCAGTCTGACCCTGTGCCTCATGGGAACAGTCCAGCCCGAACTGCCAAGCCATGTCTTCCCTGGACCGGAAACAAGCATCCTAGGACCGGTTTCTGGCATTCCAGCCGTCATCAGCCAGGCTTGGTTGAATCCAGTGGCAAAGTGAGCAAGGGACCCACGTCTGGGCATACCCCCGCCAACTTAGGGCGAACAAAGCGATACAAAAGGGGATGATGGACGGAACGTTTGAGCCAATCAAACACTCACCCCCAGTCAACTGATCTGGGTTTAATCCATCATCATTCTTTAGCTCACTCCACCACCCCAGTTCAGACATGGCCATATGCAAATCAGTCTGACCCTGTGCCTCATGGGAACAGTCCAGCCCGAACTGCCAAGCCATGTCTTCCCTGGACCGGAAACAAGCATCCTAGGACCGGTTTCTGGCATTCCAGCCGTCATCAGCCAGGCTTGCTTGAATCCAGTGGCAAAGTGAGCAAGGGACCCACGTCTGGGCATACCCCCGCCAACTTAGGGGCGAACAAAGCGATACAAAAGGGGATGATGGACGGAACGTTTGAGCCAATCAAACACTCACCCCCAGTCAACTGATCTGGGTTTAATCCATCATCATTCTTTAGCTCACTCCACCACCCCAGTTCAGACATGGCCATATGCAAATCAGTCTGACCCTGTGCCTCATGGGAACAGTCCAGCCCGAACTGCCAAGCCATGTCTTCCCTGGACCGGAAACAAGCATCCTAGGACCGGTTTCTGGCATTCCAGCCGTCATCAGCCAGGCTTGCTTGAATCCAGTGGCAAAGTGAGCAAGGGACCCACGTCTGGGCATACCCCCGCCAACTTAGGGCGAACAAAGCGATACAAAAGGGGATGATGGACGGAACGTTTGAGCCAATCAAACACTCACCCCCAGTCAACTGATCTGGGTTTAATCCATCATCATTCTTTAGCTCACTCCACCACCCCAGTTCAGACATGGCCATATGCAAATCAGTCTGACCCTGTGCCTCATGGGAACAGTCCAGCCCGAACTGCCAAGCCATGTCTTCCCTGGACCGGAAACAAGCATCCTAGGACCGGTTTCTGGCATTCCAGCCGTCATCAGCCAGGCTTGCTTGAATCCAGTGGCAAAGTGAGCAAGGGACCCACGTCTGGGCATACCCCCGCCAACTTAGGGCGAACAAAGCGATACAAAAGGGGATGATGGACGGAACATTTGAGCCAATCAAACACTCACCCCCAGTCAACTGATCTGGGTTTAATCCATCATCATTCTTTAGCTCACTCCACCACCCCAGTTCAGACATGGCCATATGCAAATCAGTCTGACCCTGTGCCTCATGGGAACAGTCCAGCCCGAACTGCCAAGCCATGTCTTCCCTGGACCGGAAACAAGCATCCTAGGACCGGTTTCTGGCATTCCAGCCGTCATCAGCCAGGCTTGCCTGAATCCAGTGGCAAAGTGAGCAAGGGACCCACGTCTGGGCATACCCCCGCCAACTTAGGGCGAACAAAGCGATACAAAAGGGGATGATGGACGGAACGTTTGAGCCAATCAAACACTCACCCCCAGTCAACTGATCTGGGTTTAATCCATCATCATTCTTTAGCTCACTCCACCACCCCAGTTCAGACATGGCCATATGCAAATCAGTCTGACCCTGTGCCTCATGGGAACAGTCCAGCCCGAACTGCCAAGCCATGTCTTCCCTGGACCGGAAACAAGCATCCTAGGACCGGTTTCTGGCATTCCAGCCGTCATCAGCCAGGCTTGCTTGAATCCAGTGGCAAAGTGAGCAAGGGACCCACGTCTGGGCATACCCCGCCAACTTAGGGCGAACAAAGCGATACAAAAGGGGATGATGGACGGAACGTTTGAGCCAATCAAACACTCACCCCCAGTCAACTGATCTGGGTTTAATCCATCATCATTCTTTAGCTCACTCCACCACCCCAGTTCAGACATGGCCATATGCAAATCAGTCTGACCCTGTGCCTCATGGGAACAGTCCAGCCCGAACTGCCAAGCCATGTCTTCCCTGGACCGGAAACAAGCATCCTAGGACCGGTTTCTGGCATTCCAGCCGTCATCAGCCAGGCTTGCTTGAATCCAGTGGCAAAGTGAGCAAGGGACCCACGTCTGGGCATACCCCCGCCAACTTAGGGCGAACAAAGCGATACAAAAGGGGATGATGGACGGAACGTTTGAGCCAATCAAACACTCACCCCCAGTCAACTGATCTGGGTTTAATCCATCATCATTCTTTAGCTCACTCCACCACCCCAGTTCAGACATGGCCATATGCAAATCAGTCTGACCCTGTGCCTCATGGGAACAGTCCAGCCCGAACTGCCAAGCCATGTCTTCCCTGGACCGGAAACAAGCATCCTAGGACCGGTTTCTGGCATTCCAGCCGTCATCAGCCAGGCTTGCTTGAATCCAGTGGCAAAGTGAGCAAGGGACCCACGTCTGGGCATACCCCCGCCAACTTAGGGCGAACAAAGCGATACAAAAGGGGATGATGGACGGAACGTTTGAGCCAATCAAACACTCACCCCCAGTCAACTGATCTGGGTTTAATCCATCATCATTCTTTAGCTCACTCCACCACCCCAGTTCAGACATGGCCATATGCAAATCAGTCTGACCCTGTGCCTCATGGGAACAGTCCAGCCCGAACTGCCAAGCCATGTCTTCCCTGGACCGGAAACAAGCATCCTAGGACCGGTTTCTGGCATTCCAGCCGTCATCAGCCAGGCTTGCTTGAATCCAGTGGCAAAGTGAGCAAGGGACCCACGTCTGGGCATACCCCCGCCAACTTAGGGCGAACAAAGCGATACAAAAGGGGATGATGGACGGAACGTTTGAGCCAATCAAACACTCACCCCCAGTCAACTGATCTGGGTTTAATCCATCATCATTCTTTAGCTCACTCCACCACCCCAGTTCAGACATGGCCATATGCAAATCAGTCTGACCCTGTGCCTCATGGGAACAGTCCAGCCCGAACTGCCAAGCCATGTCTTCCCTGGACCGGAAACAAGCATCCTAGGACCGGTTTCTGGCATTCCAGCCGTCATCAGCCAGGCTTGCTTGAATCCAGTGGCAAAGTGAGCAAGGGACCCACGTCTGGGCATACCCCCGCCAACTTAGGGCGAACAAAGCGATACAAAGGGGATGATGGACGGAACGTTTGAGCCAATCAAACACTCACCCCCAGTCAACTGATCTGGGTTTAATCCATCATCATTCTTTAGCTCACTCCACCACCCCAGTTCAGACATGGCCATATGCAAATCAGTCTGACCCTGTGCCTCATGGGAACAGTCCAGCCCGAACTGCCAAGCCATGTCTTCCCTGGACCGGAAACAAGCATCCTAGGACCGGTTTCTGGCATTCCAGCCGTCATCAGCCAGGCTTGCTTGAATCCAGTGGCAAAGTGAGCAAGGGACCCACGTCTGGGCATACCCCCGCCAACTTAGGGTGAACAAAGCGATACAAAAGGGGATGATGGACGGAACGTTTGAGCCAATCAAACACTCACCCCCAGTCAACTGATCTGGGTTTAATCCATCATCATTCTTTAGCTCACTCCACCACCCCAGTTCAGACATGGCCATATGCAAATCAGTCTGACCCTGTGCCTCATGGGAACAGTCCAGCCCGAACTGCCAAGCCATGTCTTCCCTGGACCGGAAACAAGCATCCTAGGACCGGTTTCTGGCATTCCAGCCGTCATCAGCCAGGCTTGCTTGAATCCAGTGGCAAAGTGAGCAAGGGACCCACGTCTGGGCATACCCCCGCCAACTTAGGGCGAACAAAGCGATACAAAAGGGGATGATGGACGGAACGTTTGAGCCAATCAAACACTCACCCCCAGTCAACTGATCTGGGTTTAATCCATCATCATTCTTTAGCTCACTCCACCACCCCAGTTCAGACATGGCCATATGCAAATCAGTCTGACCCTGTGCCTCATGGGAACAGTCCAGCCCGAACTGCCAAGCCATGTCTTCCCTGGACCGGAAACAAGCATCCTAGGACCGGTTTCTGGCATTCCAGCCGTCATCAGCCAGGCTTGCTTGAATCCAGTGGCAAAGTGAGCAAGGGACCCACGTCTGGGCATACCCCCGCCAACTTAGGGCGAACAAAGCGATACAAAAGGGGATGATGGACGGAACGCTTGAGCCAATCAAACACTCACCCCCAGTCAACTGATCTGGGTTTAATCCATCATCATTCTTTAGCTCACTCCACCACCCCAGTTCAGACATGGCCATATGCAAATCAGTCTGACCCTGTGCCTCATGGGAACAGTCCAGCCTGAACTGCCAAGCCATGTCTTCCCTGGACCGGAAACAAGCATCCTAGGACCGGTTTCTGGCATTCCAGCCGTCATCAGCCAGGCTTGCTTGAATCCAGTGGCAAAGTGAGCAAGGGACCCACGTCTGGGCATACCCCGCCAACTTAGGGCGAACAAAGCGATACAAAAGGGGATGATGGACGGAACGTTTGAGCCAATCAAACACTCACCCCAGTCAACTGATCTGGGTTTAATCCATCATCATTCTTTAGCTCACTCCACCACCCCAGTTCAGACATGGCCATATGCAAATCAGTCTGACCCTGTGCCTCATGGGAACAGTCCAGCCCGAACTGCCAAGCCATGTCTTCCCTGGACCGGAAACAAGCATCCTAGGACCGGTTTCTGGCATTCCAGCCGTCATCAGCCAGGCTTGCTTGAATCCAGTGGCAAAGTGAGCAAGGGACCCACGTCTGGGCATACCCCCGCCAACTTAGGGCAAACAAAGCGATACAAAAGGGGATGATGGACGGAACGTTTGAGCCAATCAAACACTCACCCCCAGTCAACTGATCTGGGTTTAATCCATCATCATTCTTTAGCTCACTCCACCACCCCAGTTCAGACATGGCCATATGCAAATCAGTCTGACCCTGTGCCTCATGGGAACAGTCCAGCCCGAACTGCCAAGCCATGTCTTCCCTGGACCGGAAACAAGCATCCTAGGACCGGTTTCTGGCATTCCAGCCGTCATCAGCCAGGCTTGCTTGAATCCAGTGGCAAAGTGAGCAAGGGACCCACGTCTGGGCATACCCCCGCCAACTTAGGGCGAACAAAGCGATACAAAAGGGGATGATGGACGGAACGTTTGAGCCAATCAAACACTCACCCCCAGTCAACTGATCTGGGTTTAATCCATCATCATTCTTTAGCTCACTCCACCACCCCAGTTCAGACATGGCCATATGCAAATCAGTCTGACCCTGTGCCTCATGGGAACAGTCCAGCCCGAACTGCCAAGCCATGTCTTCCCTGGACCGGAAACAAGCATCCTAGGACCGGTTTCTGGCATTCCAGCCGTCATCAGCCAGGCTTGCTTGAATCCAGTGGCAAAGTGAGCAAGGGACCCACGTCTGGGCATACCCCCGCCAACTTAGGGCGAACAAAGCGATACAAAAGGGGATGATGGACGGAACGTTTGAGCCAATCAAACACTCACCCCCAGTCAACTGATCTGGGTTTAATCCATCATCATTCTTTAGCTCACTCCACCACCCCAGTTCAGACATGGCCATATGCAAATCAGTCTGACCCTGTGCCTCATGGGAACAGTCCAGCCCGAACTGCCAAGCCATGTCTTCCCTGGACCGGAAACAAGCATCCTAGGACCGGTTTCTGGCATTCCAGCCGTCATCAGCCAGGCTTGCTTGAATCCAGTGGCAAAGTGAGCAAGGGACCCACGTCTGGGCATACCCCCGCCAACTTAGGGCGAACAAAGCGATACAAAAGGGGATGATGGACGGAACGTTTGAGCCAATCAAACACTCACCCCCAGTCAACTGATCTGGGTTTAATCCATCATCATTCTTTAGCTCACTCCACCACCCCAGTTCAGACATGGCCATATGCAAATCAGTCTGACCCTGTGCCTCATGGGAACAGTCCAGCCCGAACTGCCAAGCCATGTCTTCCCTGGACCGGAAACAAGCATCCTAGGACCGGTTTCTGGCATTCCAGCCGTCATCAGCCAGGCTTGCTTGAATCCAGTGGCAAAGTGAGCAAGGGACCCACGTCTGGGCATACCCCCGCCAACTTAGGGCGAACAAAGCGATACAAAAGGGGATGATGGACGGAACGTTTGAGCCAATCAAACACTCACCCCCAGTCAACTGATCTGGGTTTAATCCATCATCATTCTTTAGCTCACTCCACCACCCCAGTTCAGACATGGCCATATGCAAATCAGTCTGACCCTGTGCCTCATGGGAACAGTCCAGCCCGAACTGCCAAGCCATGTCTTCCCTGGACCGGAAACAAGCATCCTAGGACCGGTTTCTGGCATTCCAGCCGTCATCAGCCAGGCTTGCTTGAATCCAGTGGCAAAGTGAGCAAGGGACCCACGTCTGGGCATACCCCCGCCAACTTAGGGCGAACAAAGCGATACAAAAGGGGATGATGGACGGAACGTTTGAGCCAATCAAACACTCACCCCCAGTCAACTGATCTGGGTTTAATCCATCATCATTCTTTAGCTCACTCCACCACCCCAGTTCAGACATGGCCATATGCAAATCAGTCTGACCCTGTGCCTCATGGGAACAGTCCAGCCCGAACTGCCAAGCCATGTCTTCCCTGGACCGGAAACAAGCATCCTAGGACCGGTTTCTGGCATTCCAGCCGTCATCAGCCAGGCTTGCTTGAATCCAGTGGCAAAGTGAGCAAGGGACCCACGTCTGGGCATACCCCCGCCAACTTAGGGCGAACAAAGCGATACAAAGGGGATGATGGACGGAACGCTTGAGCCAATCAAACACTCACCCCCAGTCAACTGATCTGGGTTTAATCCATCATCATTCTTTAGCTCACTCCACCACCCCAGTTCAGACATGGCCATATGCAAATCAGTCTGACCCTGTGCCTCATGGGAACAGTCCAGCCCGAACTGCCAAGCCATGTCTTCCCTGGACCGGAAACAAGCATCCTAGGACCGGTTTCTGGCATTCCAGCCGTCATCAGCCAGGCTTGCTTGAATCCAGTGGCAAAGTGAGCAAGGGACCCACGTCTGGGCATACCCCCGCCAACTTAGGGCGAACAAAGCGATACAAAAGGGGATGATGGACGGAACGTTTGAGCCAATCAAACACTCACCCCCAGTCAACTGATCTGGGTTTAATCCATCATCATTCTTTAGCTCACTCCACCACCCCAGTTCAGACATGGCCATATGCAAATCAGTCTGACCCTGTGCCTCATGGGAACAGTCCAGCCCGAACTGCCAAGCCATGTCTTCCTGGACCGGAAACAAGCATCCTAGGACCGGTTTCTGGCATTCCAGCCGTCATCAGCCAGGCTTGCTTGAATCCAGTGGCAAAGTGAGCAAGGGACCCACGTCTGGGCATACCCCGCCAACTTAGGGCGAACAAAGCGATACAAAAGGGGATGATGGACGGAACGTTTGAGCCAATCAAACACTCACCCCCAGTCAACTGATCTGGGTTTAATCCATCATCATTCTTTAGCTCACTCCACCACCCCAGTTCAGACATGGCCATATGCAAATCAGTCTGACCCTGTGCCTCATGGGAACAGTCCAGCCCGAACTGCCAAGCCATGCCTTCCCTGGACCGGAAACAAGCATCCTAGGACCGGTTTCTGGCATTCCAGCCGTCATCAGCCAGGCTTGCTTGAATCCAGTGGCAAAGTATCGCTTTGTTCGCCCTAAGTTGGCGGGGGTATGCCCAGACGTGGGTCCCTTGCTCACTTTGCCACTGGATTCAAGCAAGCCTGGCTGATGACGGCTGGAATGCCAGAAACCGGTCCTAGGATGCTTGTTTCCGGTCCAGGGAAGACATGGCTTGGCAGTTCGTGCTGGACTGTTCCCATGAGGCACAGGGTCAGACTGATTTGCATATGGCCATGTCTGAACTGGGGTGGTGGAGTGAGCTAAAGAATGATGATGGATTAAACCCAGATCATTTGACTGGGGGTGAGTGTTTGATTGGCTCAAACGTTCCGTCCATCATCCCCTTTTGTATCGCTTTGTTCGCCCTAAGTTGGCGGGGGTATGCCCAGACGTGGGTCCCTTGCTCACTTTGCCACTGGATTCAAGCAAGCCTGGCTGATGACGGCTGGAATGCCAGAAACCGGTCCTAGGATGCTTGTTTCCGGTCCAGGGAAGACATGGCTTGGCAGTTCGGGCTGGACTGTTCCCATGAGGCACAGGGTCAGACTGATTTGCATATGGCCATGTCTGAACTGGGGTGGTGGAGTGAGCTAAAGAATGATGATGGGTTAAACCCAGATCATTTGACTGGGGGTGAGTGTTTGATTGGCTCAAACGTTCCGTCCATCATCCCCTTTTGTAGGGCTCTATCATATCAGCAGTACACTTGGTCACTCAGTCGTCAATTAGCACAAAATGAAGGCCCTCGTCACATCAGCCTGGTCATGGCAGTGTCACCGACACCATCTGCACAGATCCAACACACATGTATAGCAAGTTGCACTGATCACACAGATGAGTCCTTCCCCATTGATGCCCAAACTTGCATGTCCAGTGGAGATGGTCACACGGTCAGGGAAATAGACAAATTGAACAATGGCAAGCACAACAGATGTGCAGGGGTGTAAGCCACAGATGTGATATTGCAAATAAATGTAGGAAATCCCATTGCCAAATATTGAAAACATGACACCCTCTTATTGCTGCAAAGGATGACATGGAAACACACCAGGATAGGACACATTCCCCCTGGACCACATGGGGTCCTGCACAGTAACACTTCATTTCCCTGATATCAAAAATCACCATCAGTGCAGCAAGGGCACGGTTAGCATCATCAACATCATGTACATCAGAAGCAAACCCACTAGAGAACAGAAAGTAGCTTTATTCAGCATTTTTGTGTATAGAAGTGAAAGTCCAGAAATATGACAAAGGCCAATGGCCAGTCCATAACAATAGTCCAAACAGGGTGACAGTGCCAGATGTCACCCTTTGCATGCCTGCACTGATATGGAGCAGGGACATTCCCCTCGGAGGGGCATACAGGGGGCAGGCCAGGCACCACAGGGACAGGATCAGGGCTCACCAGAAGGAGGCAGGGAAGGGGTGGTGGGTGCTGGAGAGTCACTGACAACTGCAGTGGAGGCGTCTGACATGGTGTGTGCCGGCACAACTGGGGGCATGAGTCAGATGGTGTGGGTGCCGGCACGACTGCAGTGGGCCGTGCAGATGGAGTGGACAGGTTCCCCACTGCAGTGCCCAAGTCAGACAGGGTGGTAGTGGACTCCACTGCATTGCCTATCCCCAGGGGAGTAGAATGGGGTTCAGGTAAGGTGGGCAGGACAGAGGGGAGGACACGTTCTCCACACCAGTGGCACAAACAAGCGCAGCGGGGGTGTGGTGCTGGAAGAGCAAGTGGTAGGGGAGAAGGCCGGATCTTTCTGGGGATGGTGCATCTGTGGGTGGGGGAACCTGGGGCAGGGTGTGGTGGGGGAACCTGTGGAGTGGGGGCCTGAGGGATGGAGGAAGGAGACTTGGTGGTGGAGCTGCAGGGTGGTGGCAGGGTCTTGCTCTTCCGGGTCCGGGGGGACTTGCGGATGGGGGCCTCAGTCTGTCTGCACCTGGGGGAGGGTGTCCGGAGGTGAGGGGCACTCTCCTCTGTGTGGGTGGACTTCCTCTTCCCCATGTATGCTGGATCAGCTGGATTGGAGGGGAAGAGGCCGAGGTCACAGAGGAAGAGCTGCTGTGTAGGTGGGGTTGCAGGTGAGGCAAGGGAAGGGGCCTTGGAGGGAGAGGTATCGGAGGACTGCGGAGTGACTGTGGATGCCTGTGTGTGTATGTACCCCTTCTCCTGTGGGTGTGGTATCAGTCCCCTGAGGATGCCTGCGTGCACGTCTTGTTTTTGTAGTGTGTGTGTCTGTGCTGCTCGTGTTTGGGTGAATGTGCAGGTGTGCATGTGCTTGGGACAGGTAGGGTGCCAGGAAGTGTGGATGGGGCAGAGGTAGGAGGGGTGAGGGACTGTTGGAGGAGGGACACTGCTGCCGTCAGGGAGGAGTCCATGGACCTATTGCTCCTCTGTAGGGCAGACATGCCCGATGAGATGCCCTCCATGAACAACACCAGCTGAGTCAACAGAGTGGTGTGGGCATGGAGGACACTCAGCATTGCTGTCTGCCCTACATGGAACTGGCGAAGTAGGTACACAGACTCCTCACTCAGGGCAGCAGGGGACACAGGGGCAGGGGCTGCGGTGCCTGGCACGAAGGAGACATGCTCCCGAACACGGGAGCCTCCACGGACCTCTGGAATGGGAGCCGATGGGAGGGCGGTGGTGGTGGTGGTGGCGGGGACAGCAATAGTAGCTGGGGTGTGGTGGCTGCTGACACCCGCCTCCACAAGGGAGTCATCCTCCGAGCTGCTGTGGTCCTCAGCTGAGGTGGATGGTGCTGAGGACTCCTCGGTGTGGCTCCCCTCGCCCTCCGTGCCACTGGGTCCCTCCGACCACTCCTTGGCTGTTGACCCAGTCTGGCTCTGCGGCTCCTCCTGGTCCGTGGAGCTGTCCCCTCCTGTGGCCGTGGATGTATCTGCAAACAATTAGGGAAACAGACAGACATCAGTCACCTGCACTAACCGCACAAAACCACAGTAAGTACAGCACATTACAGAGCAAGCCCTGGCATCCTTAGTTGAACATTGCCAAAAGTGCCCAAACAGAGTAGGAGAAGCCAATTGTCAGTCTGATGGTCAACCATGGCACTCACATCCCTCCTGGCCTTGCACCCATGGGTCTGGTGTCTGTCGGATGGCAATACCCCAGTGTGGACACATGCACCACCTACACAGTAGTTGGACAGTGCAGAGAACACGGTGAAGTATGTGAACATGCACACATCACAACTCTTGCCACTGAGTCAGTACAGGTGTCCGGATAAAGGGATGGCCAGAGTCTATATTTGAAATGCATGTGATGCATACCAGCACCAGACACCATGATGCACCCATATCCTGATAGTCAATGCCACAATGGGGTGCATGTAGCACATGTCACTCCCCTGCAGGATCACTCTTAGGAAGTTTAATGCCATGGCACAGGCATGCCTGCAAAGTCATACATCACTGTCTCCAGTCACATGGGCAGGGCTGCCAGACAACAACAGTCTGCACTGTGTCACAATTCTAGGTCATGGGGAATGCAAGTCCTGTTGCCGACAAGTGCACATGTCCATCCCCCACAAACCACATCATCTGAACTCTCATTTGTCCACGTCATACCAATTGGACATATGGGAGACATGAAACACAACCCTCGGAACCTGAGCACCTCACAATCTGCTGTGAATGGGAAACAGCTGCCTGAACTACACAGTCACACACCCCAGTATGCACGGTCAAGTGGTCAAACACCTATATGTCACACAAGTATCGTCTCCTATGGTCACATCGTGGGTGGCATGCTGAGCCCTAACCGATAAACACCCCAGTAGTCCAGACAATGAAGCCACAGCACAATGACACAGAGGCAGACACCTGAGGGAACATTTCACTGAGCACAACGTGTCAGCTGATACACGGGAGTGGGAGTACAGAGTGTATTGCATGGCCTGGAGTAGGCATGACTGTCCTGCTCCACGTGAAAGAGGGATGAGCCCAGGACAGTAGGCAGGTGGCTAAGCATGTGTGACACACTTGATATACATACTCCTGAGGCCCAAACATTGTTCCCACCCGCAGCATGGGTGTGTGCCAAATACCCCAGGCACATGTGGTGAATCAGATCAGCAATTGGACCACATATCAAAGTAACACGCAGATTACATGTCAGAACTCAGGCATTGTGTAAGCAATGGACCCACCCATGAAGCCCACCACAGAGTTACGTGAACAAATGCTGTCCCCCACCTTGAGCTAAGCAAAATGCAAGGACACAGTACCCAAGTGACACAATTTCCTGACTGTAAGGGCCACACCTGGGTATCAGATGAGGAGTGGGCAGTGCACAATTGAGGGACATGGGTCCTGGACCACATAACTGATGTACTGTTGGAGTTTAAATAGGCCAGAGGAGGGCACATAGCATGTCAGACAAAGCTCACAGTGCAGTCATGGACTCACCCCCTCCTTGCTGCTGTCTGCCCTTCAGCTGCCCATCCAGATCAGGGAAGACCACCGCCAGGATCCTGAGCATGTGGGGGGTCAGGGTCCGGTGTCCGCCCCTCCTGCGAGGAGGCGACAGCTTCAGCTGGACCCTTGCGATCCCCCGGGTCCAGCCCCGAAGGTCCTGCCACCTCTTCTGGCAGTTGCGGATCCAGCGCTTGTAGAACCCCACAGACCTTACTGCCCGGGCGATGTCCAGCCATATTTCCTGCTTCTGGTGGGCATCAACCTGTGAGGATGACAAAGTGTAAAGGCCATTACTACACATGCAACAAATCCGTGCATCACACATTTGGCTATACATGTCTCAATCACAGGGGCACATGATGTACACGGGCAGTGCAAGGATGGCTATGAACAGTTTGCCAGCAGTTACTACATGGTATCATTGCCTGGGAAGTCAAATGTTTAAATGCACTGTTACTGCACTATACCTGTTCAGTGCATGTAACTACACACTTTGGGGGGTGACAACTACTCAGTGAGCCTGCTAGCCAGTGGTGTGCAGACTAAGTCTGGCTAGTCAGACAACATGCACATTTGTAAGGCAGTGGACAGCACACTCACCTGCTCCCCTGCTTTCCCATACAGCTTGCTGTACTGTGGAAGGAGGCTGTCCAGCAGGGCCTGGTTCTCCTCAGTGCTGAAGGCTGGGGCTCTCTCCACAGTACGTGCCATTGCAGGTTCCAGAGGGTGCAGAGGTAGCAGCAGTGGTGGTGGCAGATGTCGTCCTGGAGCATGTAGTGCAGGCAAGTGAGCTCTCAGGGGAACAGCCAGCATTATATGTGTGCTGCTGAGGCAGATACTGTCCCATGTGTCCAAAGTGATAGGTCCAAGTCGTTTGCATCTTCTGAATCTGGCCAATCCATGGAATTGCACCACTTACGCACGCCCACAGCATCCTTCAAAAGTTCAACTTCATGACACCCATGAATTTGCAACATTGTTGTGGGTGGCCAACTGAATTCACAGCATCAGACTCGTTAAACTTTTGAAAACGCGTCCGTTGCCATGCCAGGCCATAGCCAATGCGTGCGCACCGATCGGTCCATTGCTGTACAACGCGTTTTTCGAAAAACAACGCGTACCTGGTCACATCGTATGCAATGGCCAGTGCGTACACACCGATCGGTCCATTGCTGTACAACGCGTACCCGCACATGACAGATTCAATGGCCAGTGCGTGCACACCGATCGGTCCATTGCTGTACAACGCGTATTCCGGGTACAATGCGTACCCGCACATGACAGATTCAATGGCCAGTGCGTGCACACCGATCAGTCCATTGCTGTACAACGCGTACCCGCACATGACAGATTCAATGGCCAGTGCGTGCACACCGATCGGTCCATTGCTGTACAGCGCGTATTCCGGGTACAACGCGTACCCGCACATGACAGATTCAATGGCTAGTGCGTGCACACCGATCGGTCCATTGCTGTACAACGCGTATTCCGGGTACAACGCGTACCCGCACATGACAGATTCAATGGCCAGTGCGTTTACACCGATCGGTCCATTGCTGTACAACGCGTATTCCGGGTACAACGCGTACCCGCACATGACAGATTCAATGGCCAGTGCGTGCACACCGATCGGTCCATTGCTGTACGACGCTTCCCTGTACAGGTCTCTCGCATATGTCACCATGCTTGTCACTGGTGAACGTATGCCAGTAACATATACTTGGCAGGGACACAGGGGCACACCTACAACACCACAGCCTATCCACACTGTATCCTAAGGCATGTAAGGCTGCATTACATTTTCTGTGTATGGGGGTCAACATGTGGTTTTTGGGGTGGCACTTGGGGGCAGCCACTCCCAGGCTGTGCACGTGTTCATGGGGACAGGTTCCTTTGTGTGTTGTGCACATGACCACTGTGATGTGCAACTGTTCATTTCAGAGCATGTGGCATGGTCACATTTCACGGTTGTGTATGTGTATGTCATGTCACATACCCCCTGAGTCCCATGTGGGACGGTATGTACGTCCCAGGGTGACCCATTGCCACAATTGTGATGGCCCTCCACAGTCTGTGTGCATGTTGTGTATACAATGTCTCTGATTCCATGTGCACAATGAGAGACAGTCTCCACATCCACGTTGTTTGTGCATGGCCTTTGATGTTGTGCGTGTGTGTGTCACAGACGTCCATGTCTGTCCTGCCGAGGCAACAGGGAGCACTACCTGTGGGGGTCATCGTTGTTTTGCTGTGGTGTATTCATGATGCACCATGTCATGCCAGTGTCCATGTGGCAATACAGGGTCCCTGGGAATTTACCTGTCAATGAGCTGTGATGCCTGGGGCACATCTGTCCTCACATGTAACTGTGGTGTGTGTTTGGAACGTGACAGCAGTACATGGGTACTGTGACACAGCCTAATGATATCCCATAGCACAACCTGGGACTTGTTGAGGACACATGTTGAACTGTGATGTTAGATGTTGTACATTTCGGTGCCATACATGTCCTTACGGAACGGCACTCACATCATGTACTTGTGTCTCGTAATGTTGTATCATGTGATATTGAGTCTGGTCTATGCCACATATGTGGGGTGACTGACAATCTTTCTTTCCTCACCTATGCACTGAAGGGCACCAGCTGTCCATAGACCATTCCCTGACCTTGCAACGATGGTGGAACGTGACTGCATCCAAAGGTACCGTTTCACCAGGCAGCTGATTGAGGATTTGGCACTGCGCTTGGCACCACATTTGCAACCTGGCCGGCCGTACCCTACAGCGCTGACCCCCAAGGTCAAGGTGATGGCAGCCCTACACTTCTTTGCCACCGGTACCTTTCAACACACTGTGGCGACTGCTGGTGGGATGTCACAGACTATGTTCAGCCGTGTGCTACGCGATATTTTGGAGGCAATGTTGAGATGTCTGAACCAGTACATCTATTTCCCTAAACGTCACCAACTCACTGACGTCTAGAGTGACTTCTATGCCCTGGGGAGGATGCCACATGTCATTGGCTCCATTGATGGGACACATGTGGCTTTGGTACCACCACAGGCACATGAGCAGGCATACAGGTACCGTAAACATTATCACTCGATCAATGCTCTGGTGGTATGTCTTGCAGATATGAGCATCTCACATGTGTGTGCACGTTTCCCTGGTTCGGCACACGATGCCTTCGTGATGAGGAGTAGTCGCATCCCGAGGATGATGTCACAGATGCGGAACCATCGTGCCTGGCTTGTCGGTGTGTACTGACTTTGTACCATTGTGTGTGTTCTGCTATGTTGTGTTCCGCACTCTTTTCCAACTCAGCTAATGTGCAATTGTCTGTCTGTAGGTGACTCCGGATACCCCAACATGCCGTGGTTGCTGACACCCCTCAGGAACCCTGTGACACCAGCCCAGATACGCTACAATGAGGCACATGGTCGGACCAGGAGAGTGATCGAGCGGACATTTGGTCTCCTGAAGAGCCGCTTCCGCTGCCTGGACAAGACAGGAGGGGCCCTCCCATATGCCCCAGCAAAGGTGTGCAAGATTGTCATCGTCTGCTGCATGCTACACAACCTGCCAGTGCGGAAGGAATTGCCTCTCATCCTGGATGACGATGACCAACATCCGCCACCTGTGGAGGATCCTGGCCTGGGCCACGATGCCAGTGATGATGATGATGGTGATGTCCGCACACAGCTCATCACCAGCTTCTTCAGCTGAATGTGAGTATCCAGAGATGTCATGTCAATGATTTGAGTTTGCATGATATGTGTTGGTGGTGCTCTGTTGCTGTTTGAGTGTGGCCATGTGCTACTTGACTGAATGCGTGCAGCGATGTGTCCTTACAGGTAGTCTGTACTCCCCAACAGTGTTGACATGCTAACTTGTTTTTGTGTAGGTATCTTGTGACATGTATTGTGCATGAGTATTGCAGTTCTGTCCTGTTATTCAGTGCTTTTGACTGTGTGTCATGTCTGTCCTTCACAGGGTGCTCTCAGAGTTGTTTGGTCAACTGTGATCCCCCGACACCATGATTCAACTTCCAGGGTGGAAGCAGTCATTTCCCTACAGGTGATGTGCCCCACACCCCTGGACTTTCTTTCTTCTACACTTGTTGGCTGTGTGGCCACTGCCACGTGGGATTACCTTGCATCTGTAGTGGAAACAACATGTTGCAATGTGTAATAAACCTGTGCTTCACTTTGGGATGTGCGTTGTCTGTGGTCACACTTCTGACTGACATTTGCTTACTGCACCTGTGGGCTAGTTAACACAGACTCTGAATAGGTGTGGTGTCTGTGCATTCCACAATATTTCCTGGCAACATCAGTGTAGGCGATGAGTCCGATGGCCCTGGTGTCTATGTGTTGTGTAGCCCTAGTGGTGTGTCTCCCTCATATGTGTCACGTCGCCATGAGTCACATGACGGTGTTGAACTTGCTGTGGCAGTTAGCATGCACGGTGTCATTTAGCAGATCATAATCTCCGTGACGATAGCAACGTTGGAATCACAACAGAGGCAAGTATGGTGTATTGGTGAGTTTATTACATACATGTGTGAGGTTAGTGCACAGGATGGTGGGTGCTGTACATTGGGATTGTGATCCAAAGTTCCCAGGTGAGTTGGAAGTCTTGGTAGCAGAAATGTCCAGGGTAAAGTCCACAGTGATCTGATACATTGGTCCAACTTGAACTCCCCATGTCATGTGGGTGAGTTGTGTTGCATTCGACAGGGTGAACAGTTTGCACACAAAGGAGAATTTCCAGAACAGGTGTTGGCTTCCTGGGGGATGTACATGGCCATCGACCTCTCAGTTTTCCTTCCTCGGACGACCCCTCTTCTTTGGGGGGGGACCCTCACGTGCAGGCTGCTGCGGTGCAGGGGACTCTCCGCCAGAGTCCTCCTCCCTCTCTGTGGCAGTTGCAGGTGTTGCAGCACCAGATGTTGTGGGCACACAGCAGGGAGGTGTGGCCATGTTGGTGCTAATCTGGCGGAGGCATGTCAATATGTCCCTATGCACCGCTGTCAGTTCTTGCACTGTGTCCCACTTGGACTCCATGCCAGACATGTGTGTCTCCACACGGGCCATGTGTGTCTCCACACGGGCCATGTGTGAGTCCAAGCGGGCATGATGGGCAGCCTGCTGCTGTTGAATGTCCTTGAGGATCCCCACTACCTGGGTGACCTCTCCGGTGCTATTCTGGTACGCATCAGCAATGCGTACCAGTTGTGGGTCATCATGCAGTCCAGACCCCTCTGCAAACAGCGACCTATGTCTACCACCCCTGGCGACACGTGCGGGACCTGCGGTGGCACGCACAGGTGTCCCTGGGCCCCCTTGCGGGTTGTTACTGGGGTCGTTGTCCGTAGCTCGACGTTGGGCCAGGGTCCCTGTGCTGCTGTCATTGGTGGTCCTTGGTCTGTCCGTGTCGGCGGGGGTGGTCTGTGTGTTGGCAGTTGTTGGAGGAGTGGGTGCAGGGGGTGCAGATGTTGGTCCTGCTGGTGCTGCATGACGACTCACACCTGAGGTGCCAGGTAGGTCTTCGCCATCCGAGGAGGGCAGAGGCTGTTCCACACCAGTGAGCTCAGTGTCCCCCGGAGCCTGGGACTGGGACTCCTCATCGTCTGCTGCTGTGTCCCCATCATCACCTGTTTTTGGAAGAGACACACAATGTATGTTATGTTTCTACAGGCATCAATGGTTCACACACCTGACAGTTGTGACTGTACCTCTGGATGCGGCCCTGTACATTGCATTGACCTAAGTTGTCACAGTAAGAGGTTGATATTGGTGTAGCACATTGTCCTGCAAACCTGATGCATTTAAATGTGAATGTTGAGTTGTGTGCATGGCCAGCATTGGTTGTATTTGGTGGACATCCGGCCCTCCTTCTCCACCCAGCCAAGTTATCCCACCATGAAGCATGCCACCCTTGCAGTGGGTTCAGGTTGACTCTCAGGATGTCAGTTAGTGGTGTCCTGCTGTTGGTTGGTGCCCAGGTCCCAGCAGGGCCTGGTACTCCCCACAACAGAGCACCATTGTCAGCCATCTTGTCAGTTGTTTTCCACTCCCTGTGATGTGAGCATTGTTCAGAGTGGTGTTGATGGGCCAATTGTGAGGGTGAGCAATACCTGTGACTACAACTCCCATCATGCTATTGCCTACACCCCCCTTCCCAGCATGCCCATTCTTCCTTCCTTTTGAGTGGACGTCACTGTGTGTGTGTGTGACAGCAATGGCAAGATGGCTGACAGTGTGGTCCTGTTGTTTGTTGGTGCACAGTTCCTAGCATGGCCTTGGGCTCCCCACAGCTGAGGCTAGTGTCAGACTTCTTTGAAGTGGCTTTTCACTCCCTGTGAGGTGTGCATGCTTCAGTGCTAGCTTGCTGGGCCATGTGGGTGGGGGATGTTGAGCTGTGACTACCACTCCCATCATGCTATTGCCTACACCCCCCTTCCCAGCATGCCCATACTTCCTTCCTTTTGACTCTGCTTCCCTGTGGGGTAGTGTGCCTGTGCTGCCAGGATGGCTGACAGTGTTGAACTGGCATTTGTTTGGCTACAAGTCCCAAAAGTGTCCCTGTGCTTCACACAGCATAACCCAGTGTGGTGGTTCTTTGTGGGATGTTAAATTACAGTGAGGCATTGCATTCTCCCAGGTGAGTTGTGTGGAGTTTGTGTTAAGGGGGTATGTGGGATGAGCTGCTTGTAACTATGGTCAGAGCTGTCAGTCATCCTTCCCACCCAGCCAGATATCCCACCATGGAACGTGCTTCCATTGCAGGGGTGCAATTTGGCTTTCAGGATGTCAGTCAGTGGTGTCCTGCTGTTGGTTGGTGCACAGTTCCCAGCAGGGCCTTGTGCTCCCCACAGCAGTCCCCAGTGTCCGCCATCTTGTCATTCCTTTCCCACTCCCTGTGATGTGAGCATGGTTGAGAGTGGTGTTGATGGGCCAATTGTGAGGCTGACCAATATCTGTGACTACAACTCCCATCATGCTATTGCCTACACCCCCTTCCCAGCATGCCCATACTTCCTTCCTTTTGAGTGGACTTCACTGTGTGTGAGTGTGACAGCAATGGCAAGATGGCTGACAGTGTGTTCCTGTTGTTTGTTGGTGGCCAGTTCCCAGCAGGGCCTTGTGCTCCCCACAGCAGTACCCAGTGTCAGCCATCTTGTCAGTCCTTTTCTACTCCCTGTGATGTGTGCATGGTTGAGAGTGGTGTTGATGGGCCAATTGTGAGGCTGACCAATATCTGTGACTACAACTCCCATCATGCTATTGCCTACACTGACTTCACCAGCATACCCAGAATTCCTTCCTTTCAGTGAGCTTCCCTGTTAGGTGGTGTTCTGGTGGTGGCAACATATGTGACTGTTTGTTTGTTATATTTGTGCCACTGGCTTGCTCTATTTATTGTTAGGTTTGTACCTGTCATGACACTGTTACATATCACTATGAGATGGCAGGTATTGTTTTTCTCTGACTAACATAGTCATCTTGGCATGATTATCTTCTGGTTGCTGTGGATTTGCTAAGGGTGCATGGTTTGACTATCCCCTTGACAGTGATGTGTGTGTATTGCCACACAATATTGTGTATATTAGTTGTGTACTCACCAGGCTCTGGGATGTTTGTTAGTCCATATACGCTTACTGGTGGTAGGATGGCCCGCAACTTCTCCTCCCAGGGCCTGAGGTATAGTGGTTTGGCAGGAGGGCCACTGCCGGTGCGCTGGCTCACGATGTAATCCTTCTTTAGTAGGTCCCTGACCCTCCTGCGCACATCATACCACCTGTTCTGGATGTCTTCCTTTGTGCGCAAACATGGTGATTGTGCGTTGACCCTGTCGACGATCCTCTCCCACATCTTGGTTTTCTGCGACATGGGGGTCTGTTGGGCCAATGTGCCAAACAAGTGTGGCTCTACCCTGAGGATCTCATCTACCAGGACTTCCAATTCACTGTCTAGGAACTTATGATTCTTCTTTGGGGGCATGGTGATGGGTGGTGGTGGTGGTGATTGATGTGTGTGTGTATGCAAGTGAGTGTGTGTGTGTGTAGGTTTTGCTGGGTGTATGTGAGGGTGCTATTTGTTGAGGTGCTAATGGTGTGTGGCTTGTGTGATGGATGAGCTGTGAGTGTGTCTGTGGTTGTTGTGTGTTGGTGTTCTGTGCTGGCAGGTC
The DNA here is from genome assembly GCA_963921515.1 of Calotriton arnoldi. NCBI lineage: Eukaryota > Metazoa > Chordata > Amphibia > Caudata > Salamandridae > Calotriton > Calotriton arnoldi. The sequence goes on along the minus strand of CAWUFW010002910.1, from coordinate 564,508 downwards.
AGTTGAATTTGCAAATTTTTTCCCCCTGTATTTATTGACTTTGTAATTGCTTGTTTGGCCCTTTTTTTTGTATTTTTCCATTTGTATTTTTTGTGCTTGTAGGAGACGCTCTTCTGACCGAGTAGGACGCTGCAGTTGTCTCGTGCCAGCTTCTCCGAGTCGTTCACGCTGTGTTTCTGCTAGGTTTATTGTGCGGCGTACGCGTCGGTCGCGGTGTATTGGGTTGCTTCGGCTGGGTTTTGTATGCGTGTCGGTCGTGCGGCTTGGTCTCCGTGCGACTCGGTCTGGTTTCCCACGCATTGCATCGTACTATGCGGCTCGGAGTTCGCGTGTACGTTTCGTTCGGGTTCCTTCCTGGTGCGTGTCGGTCGGTTCGATTCGTGTGGTTTTCCGGCCGGATGGCTTGTTTCCGTCCTGTTCGGTCGTTCGGCTTGTGTTCCGTACGAGTCGGTCGTGTTTCACATGCATTTCATCGTACTACCCAGGTCGTGCAGCGCAGGTACGTGTCGGTCGGACTTTATTCCCGGACCGAGTCGGTCGGTACGTTTTCCGGCCCGAATCGGAATCGGCCCCTATGTGTCCAAAGAGAGGGGGCAAGGGCTTTACAATTCTAGCCGGTCTCCTCTGGGGTCCCCAACTACAGGGCCAAACCTCCAGCTGATCCCGATATGCCCCTATTTTCCCAAGTCATTAGCGACCCCGCAGCAAGTGGAGGCCTTCAAGGAGGCCATGCAACAGATCTTTAGTGCAAGCATGTGATTTGTGCTGGCCTGCAAACTGCTGACTGCTTGAGAAGGGAGCCTGGCACTAGCGTTGTGCTACAGTTCCATACAGGGATGTGGTAGGTTTTGCTCATGGATATGCACAAATCCTATTTGGTGAGAAAGCTGTTCCGCTCTTGAGTGATTCAAAGATAGCTATAGCACGTTGTCTCGACTGTTGACCCCTGCTAAGCAGTTCCCTCCTCAGCTTCAAAAGTGTAGAGGCTTTTCAAGAAGACTGGCATACAGACAACATCAATCATCCAAACCACTCCAGCAATCACCTCAATCCTTCCAAGGCCATGGACTGGGGTCTGGCAGACACCGCACAGGTCAGAATTGACACCAGTACTGCCAATCCCCTTCATCCGTAGAGTCTGCCTCTAAGCCACTTTAGTTTGCTCTTAGGTGCACATACTCATCCTGATTAAATATTTTCTCCTAGGATGGAAATTACATCCAACAAATGGCTCATTCAAATTGTTCACTAAGCCCGACCTTTTCTGTCCAGTCTACCACATGCCCCCCCGTCCACTTCAAAGGAGCATCTCTCCATTCTGCTGCAAGAGGTGCAAGTAATGCTCTCCAAGGGAGCCAGGGAGCCATCAAGAGGGTCCCGGACTCGGAAGGAGAAGGTTGCTACCATCTATTTCCAAATGCTGAAAAAGGGCAGAGGCTTCTGGCATATATTCAACCATTGACCTCTGAATGCCTTCGTGAGGAAAGACAAATTAAAGATTCTCATACTGGCCCAGACTCAAACCGCACTGGACCCAGGAGACTGGAAGGTGTCCTTGGATATGCAGGACACATATTTTCATATTCCAGTCCTGCGGTCCCACATGTATTATCTAATGTTCAGATTTGATCAGGAGCATTTTCAGTTTCAAGTGCTCACTTGGGTGTTCATGAAAATGATGGTTGCAGCACCTGATTCCTTCACAAAGGTTGCTGCTGATTGGGGGCATCCTATATGCAGAACAATTCGAGACTTTCCCTTACACTGCAATGGGTCCAGGACACTCAGACTATGATCCTGATGTTTCAGACTCGGTCCTGGATCTGGGTGAGAGCAGCTCTGAGACTTTCTTTTTATTTAATATTTCTTTATTGATATGAAAGAAGGAATAACAATAGCAACAATGAACAGTACTACAGTGAAATAGGTTTGCAGAACAGTATAAATGTATAAACATTTGTGTCGAAACAGAAGGGAGAGTTCAACTCTGATATCAATACATATCTAAGCACAGAGACTGCCTATTGGCATGAACAGTTGCATTTTTAGCATTGTGCATTCTGTTTGTAAAGAACATTAGAATATACGAAACAAAACCTTCTAACTAACTGAAGTATGTGATTATCCCCTTGCAGCTGTGAGAGTGAGGGGGGAGAAGGGAGAGGGGAGGAAAAGGATGCACATCTCATTAGCTAGCCTGAGGGCAGCATCAATATGAGCTCAGAGGGTGGGAAGGAATTCTGGCACTGCAGCACATAATACGGTTAGACGTTCTCATGTAGGGGGTGGGAGAACTTGTCTACGCCATTGTCAGAACCGAAGGAGGCAGAATTTGTGTTCATGGCGTTCTATCGTCAGATTTGGCCTCCACCTTCTCCAAATACTTTTGCCAATCCGGAGGCGTGGATGTCATCGAGTGCACCCCACCGCCACTGTGTAGTGCTTGTTGTTCGGCCAGTATACCCAAGTGCAAGTCCGCCAACCACAGTTTGACTGGAGGGGCTAGAGCCTATTTCCAGCTCATGGCTATTCTACGTTTGGCAAGTACTAAAGCCAACTCAATGACCTTATTGATGGACTTAAGTGCCACAGAACGGGAGTTAATTCTTAGTAAACAATGTAACCTGTAATCAGGCAGAACCTGATGCCTCTGCAATAAATCCTAAGACCTCGTCCCAGTATGAAGTAAGGCTAGTGCAGGTCCACACCATATTTATGAAATTCGCTGCAGTGGTTTGACAATGTGCGCAGGTGTCTATGGCCCCAGGCTACATACGTGCGATGCGTGCTGGAGGGTCGGCATGGTGGAGGAAATTAAATTGCATGTACTTGAGCCTTGCATTTATGGAAATAAGCTGGGGTGCCGCTATACACTGTATCCATTGCTTATCTGTGAGCTTGGTGTTAAGGGAGGTATCCCAATAGGCCCAGAGGGTGTGGAGGGGCACACTCCTGTCAGCACGTAAGGAACTATATAGGTGTGTAGCAGTCCGACGACCACCCCCCATGTGCCAGTAACACCTGGTAGAATGATAAGATCGCCAATTCATCGTGTGTTCTCCTCCAAGCCTTGAGCAGATGTCGGGTTAGTGTGGCATACTGTCAGGTATGTCAGATGTGAAACCCCACTGACCTGCTGAGTCGTCCAGGAGGGATGATGGAAAGCTGCAAGTTCTTCAATTCCCCTAAACGCTGCCACACAAAGAGTGTTGCGCGATCACTGCCTTGCGTGGGAGCGCACCGGGGAATAGGGGAATGGGAGAAAACAACAAAGGCTGCGAGGGAGGAGCAGCGCGGGTCCGGAAACCCTCTGGGACAACTCAGATCACGAGGGTGCCTTGGGGAACATCGGTTACAATGGAAAAGCCCTGTGTGCAAGAGAGGAGACTAAAGATGAGAAACACATACATGCACAGGCCCTATCTTATAACTCACACCCTTCTATTCAACTGTACTCACGTTCCTTTGCAAGTATTACACCGTAAATGGGCTAACCGGCAAACCACAGAGCCCAAGAGGACGTCGTCCCCCCAGAACGTGTGTTACAGCACTCTACAGGAGTTACCCACAAAGGTCCAATAACCACCACTCTCCTCCAGGAGAGTCCACTGCGACAGAACAGTTTAACAAGTCCACACAAGTCATAAATAAAGGAAAATTAGGAGCACTTAGCTGAACGCAAGTGTCAATAACTCCCTGTTCCTTCACAGGAGCTCACCGATGCTGGTTGATATGAGGGGATTGCCCTCGGTACAAGAACACGTTGTCCCCGTACTGCTCCTGTCACCCTTGTAGGCAGGGCAAGAGGAGCTGGCTGAGGAGCGGGAGCCGGCTAAATAGAACAGCCCCCACAAGGACTGAAAGATGCGGCGCTCAACGCCAGAGCGAGAAAGGAGGAAACGAGGCTCAGCCAGCCGCGGCAGGAGAGACGCGCTATGGAAAACAGCGCAGAACACACGCTCCAGGTGTGCGCGCGAAGGTCAAGGAATCCAGGCAGAGACAAGACGTCTAATGGAAGTCCTTCATACACGGCAGGTGAATCCAAAAGTCCGATTGTCAAGCACCGGGTCGGAGGTAAGGACAGTGTTGCCAGATTTTGAGACCCGTCCCAAGCCCAAAGACCCTCAAGTATAAGCCCAAATTCAGCCCAACGCAGACCAGTTTCAGCCCAAAAACCAGTCCAAAGTCGAAACTCTCAAATTTTGCTAGAGTAGTCTTCAGAAAACATTTTAAGGATGAATCTAAATTCTATTCAATATACAGATAGTGGGGGAGGTTAACTGGGCACCTGTGTTAATAACTACCCATTTTCAAGACCAGTCACCACTTTGACTTTTCATCTTGTAGTTCTGTCACCACAGAACCAAACCTGAACCTGGCATTCATGAATTACCTCTAGCTAGATACACATACATTTATACATCCACGCATGAAACATAAAAAACTCACAAAACTTACCTTAGCTACAGCTCTCCGAGAGGGAAGCCTCAGAGGTCCCACCAGGGTTGGGACTGCTGCCTTCCCTCATTGGCTGATTGGAAGGCAGTAGTCCCAACCTTATCACAGAGTGGGATGGGGTCAGTGAGACTTCTGATCTCACCCCACTCTGTGACTAGGCGCCACTGTGACACTCTGCCCTTTGTACTTCAGGGCTTAAAACTGAAGCGCCCAGGTCCGAGTCAATCAGTGGCACTCCCCTTCATCACAAGGGGGAGGGCCTCGAGGCACTTTTGCCAGACTGAGGTCACGCACACAGGGCTGTGAAAATTCTCAGCCTGGCAAAGCTCAGGCAGCCAGGAGTCTGCACATTTAGCCCATGTCTAGCTCCTGCCTGTCTGACCTGAACTAGAGGAGGGTCAGTAAGGCTGGCCTTTGTTCCCCCCAACACCCCTTGATTTTGACGCTGCCCCCTATTTACAAGGGTGACGTAAATAGGAGGCAGTGCCAAAATTAGGACCAGGAAAACCTGGACTTTACATGGCGAAACAAGGAGAAATGCTTAATTTCTCCTTGTTTTTGTTGTTTCTATGTGTGCTGCACTGTGCAGCACACATAAAAACAGCAAATTGCCATGAATGATTGTTCATGTGCAGGAAGGTGTCCCTTCCATAAACAATCATTTAAAAACAGATGATTTGCAACTTCTATGTGTGCTGCACAATGCAGGACACATAGAAGTTACATTTCGCCATTCTGGATTGTTTATGTGCAGGAAGAGAAACCTTCCTGCACATAAACAATCATTCCCTCCACGCTAGCACCCTTGTACTCTGGTGCAAGGGTGCCTGCATTGGCGCGAGGCAGCTGAGTTTAGCGCCAGTGCTAGGGAAAACGCAGGGATGTGCCGTACCATTGTAAATACGGCGCATCCCTGCATTTTCAGAGAGCGGAGCGTGGCATTAGCAATGTTTGCTTAATGCCACGCTTCGCCATTCCCTTGTTAATATGCCCTTAGTTTGGTGTGCGTGCAAATCCTGCATTGCCGATTCCTGGTGAGTTGCACTACTCCTGCTGAAACAAGGCCAATAGAGGTATCAATGGGTGAGGCGGACTGGCCTCAAGGGTCCTGTGACCTTAGTGACTGAGTCACTGTTGCTCTAGGGTGTGCTGCTTTGTAGGCCTGCCTGCAAGAAGACTGGAGGTGAACTTCAGTATCGATTGTGGTGGACAGGCCTTCAAGGTGCTAAGACACCAGGGCTTCTAAGGTCTAGCTGGGGCTTCTAAGGTCTACCATGGGAATGTGCTCCATCAGGAGAGAGGTCTGGTGGACTGTTCATGAAGGCTGAACCTGGTTCCCCAGTACTAAATTCGGCAGCTCTGGCGTAGTGCCACATCCTTTCCCCCAATGAACACCATACTGTCCCACTGAGAGACACCCGCACTGCCTTCAGCTACAACCCAATTGTGCCCTGCTATATATACCTGGATGCGACTCAATTCAAATTATACACAAGAGTAATATGCTACCTGAAAAAAAAAGTAACTTCCTGGAAAAAGCAAACCCTCCTATTGATGCAAGATTAAGTAAAGCATGTGAAATGTAAGTAGAACAACATGGTTACCTTAACACTTTTACACTCATTATTCAGAAATCAAGAGTGTTTTTGCCTGAAACTTTTAGCACCACTACAGATCCCTGGAGGGACCAGTTTCACTGCCCATTGCTTATATCCTTATGAACCGTGAGCAGTATGGTTTAAAAAGACTACATTCCTGAACACCGAGCCGTGGTACACATTTTATAAACTAAAATAAGGAAAAAAGCGGATAAGGATACATTAATCGGTTTCTACTCCACCCATCAACCAGGTATTGCAGTACCTCCAGGAATGGTGCACTTCACCACCCAGGGAAAACAATGCTGTTCAAAGAAAGAGGAGAAAACAAAAGTAGTGCTTCGCTGGCAAACTCTGTAAAGTGGCACTACTGTGTTTGGGTGTTAATAAAACTAATCTGGCCACTTTGTGAATGCTCTGTAATGCTTTAGTTATTTATTTTTCGTATTTTGAACCCAGAGAGTGCAAATAAGATGATCAGAAGGACAGAGTTCGAAACATATGTGTAAAGATGGGTGGATGTCAGGCTGTGGAATACATTTATAGTCTTTTTCTTAGCTACTTCATCTGTTCCACATAAGCTAGTAAGAGGTTTGAGGTAGAAGAGCTTACTCAGTTTAGTATGCATAAATCCGGGATTAGAATTGAGGTGTTCTGATGTTTATTTCTACCAGCTGATGACTCTCGTTTTGAATCTCCTCCACAGGCACCTGGCACCAGTTTCTTTCTACACGCTTTAATGGATATCCAAAGTGCTCTGCTCAGAACTTTCAAAATGTATATTTTGCAGTATTTTTGGAAAGATGTCTCCCCGCAGACATTTCAGTATTTAAACCACATTGATCCTGTCTCAAGCAGATGTTGCTTTTTGTCTGCCTGTGGTGCAAAGTTGTGCAAGAAATGTGGCCTCACGCAAACTAAGGCCATCAAGGAGCAAGAGGCCCGAGGCTGCACTTTGGAACAGAAAAATGTCAAACACTTCCAACAAAAGTGTTTCTTTCTTTTTTGGATCCATTTCACAAGGGAACGAATGAAGGAAAGTAGAAGAAACAGACGGTGAGAGACGTTTATTGAATCACGGTTTCAGCGAGAGAGAGACAGAAAGAGAGGTGGCAGCTGACAGCGGCAGAGCAGGAAAAGTGGACATTTCGACCACTAAATTAATCCTACCTTAATACGCTGGCACCTAAAGACCCACCGCAACAGCAACAGAAGCAGGCTGCATGATCGGCCACCAACCAGTCCTTGCCGCTCCTGACTCCTCCTCCGAGTACGGTGCGCGCCAAAAAAAGAAGCAAATGAAAAGGTTTTAAAAAAATGATGACAGGCCTGCCCCCTCGCAAGATCATTGGTCCATTCTCTCTGGGGGCAGGCCATCAACAAGATGCAGGGCCGTCATACGTAGCGCATTCGCGCTATGAATGATTGACGGCCCGATTACAGCCTATTGCAGATTCTCTGTGGGCGCCGCAGGAACCACTAATTTTGCGCACACTAGGGCAAATGTCGCCCAACTTCCCGCAACCCGCCAGGGTAGTTTTTTCCCACACAAATGGGAAAAATTTCACCCATTTGTGTGGGAAAACGCCCAATCTGGCAACACTGGGTAAGGAGGGACTTATATCCTGCCCTCCATTAGCAGCTAATCACGGGAGCCTCTTCCTGTAGCAGCCCCTGAGACTGCTGGGAGATGTAGTTCAGCATGCACACACGTCTTCCAGTCATTCTGCAGTAGCGTAAGGAAGGAAGAGCTAGATTATGTGTTCCCCTTACGTGCATGACCTTCCCACCTGACACCACCATGACACATACATAAGGAACGAGCCTGGAGGTATACCAAATCGTTCACCAAGCTCTCAGGAGTGCTAGGAATCTTTTCATTAAAGAGGTCACCCCAGGTGGTGAGGCCAGCCTCCGACCAAGAAGTTGCTTCTGGATGTAGTCTTAACCCTGTTGAGCTCAGTGCCGCAAAAAGGGATAGCTCCAGGGTGTAGGGGGGAATGTTGTTGTATAAGCCATATACTTATCCCAACATACTTTAGCCACTCACATAAGTGCATTTCCTCCCCCTCTGGGGATCCCCTCATCGGAACCCAACAGTAACGCAACACCGAAGAGGACGTGCCTCTCTTAAACCAATACCCCAGTTCTGAAACGTTTTGCCCTGCCAACCAGCGGGTGGGCCACTGTAGTTGGGCAGCCGTGTAATAATATTCATAGTTCGGGGCACCAAGACGCTCCTCATCCAAAGGAGCATATAGTTTGGAGAGCGCCACTCGTCTCCTGCTCTTGCCCCCTATCAACGTAGTCAAAAGGGAGCGAAGTTCAGTAAATTTCCTGTTAGACAACAGAACAGGAATAGCAGAAATTAATACAGTAGTCCAGCTCTGAGGCTTTTTGGCCTCTTAGCTTCCTGCATTTTCCTCGTCGACTACGCCAGGTGGCGCAACGGGGTTCTAGGTCCTGTGTCAGGAGGCATTGTGCCTTTGGAGCTGACTGGATTGTCAGGGCATTTTCCTAGTCATGAACCACGTGGCTACCATCCCGGTGTCGGCGGCAGGGTAGGTCTTAACGCAAGGAGCGTTAATTCGCCGGACCCAATTGGTGTCCTCTTGTACCGCTGATTAACCGTTGCAAGTACACTTGACTTACAGACCAGGTCAACTACCTGTGTCTTGGGTATGTAGAAATTCACTTACCTTTGAAGTGTAGATAGCGTTTTATTCGATCCTGAGGAAGTGCCTTGATCTATAGGACTACAATGGCACGAAACATGTCGATCACCTGAGAGCAGGGCATTCATCACTAGATACACCAGTACTAGTCCTGTACCCCTCTCATTCTTTTATACTAGGCAGTTTACCTTCCCAATAAAGGTTTCTAGGATTAACTGACCTATTTTACTTTCACCACACATCACATCTACACACTAGGGCCCTTACCCCCACTGCACCTACCGGCAGGAACAAAGATCCCCGACAAAGAGCCCCGATACGGGTGCCCGTCAGGTATTGCAGCGCCGACCTGACGAGGGGCAGGCTCATATGATGAAGCATGACACCTAGCTTGCTGGGTGTGTGAGAGCCCTAGTTCCTAAAAGGAATCTTTCCCCCCTTTTTTCTCTTTTCCATACACTTAGTGGTCCTCCTTGTTTCTCCACACTAGTCCCCTACCCGTTGTTCTAATTATCTAGAGGAACCTCGTACTCTTCTTTGCTCATTAGTCCTTGCGGGGCATGTACGTTGGACCTCGTTAAATATGCCCTTAGTCCCTCTCTTTGTTGAATAGGATCTTTGTATGCCAGAGCAGATGAGTTCAGGCAGTGACGTCTTGTATATCACGAACGCCATCCATCTCCCGAGGTGGCAAAGGGGATCTTTCGACCGTTGGGAGAACCCTGCCTAAATCTTTTTACCACCAGCGAGAATGCTCACTTCTGTGCTTTAGAGTTTCCACAAAGACTCTTGCTAGGAGACACATTCCTGCTGGAATGGAACCCTGGACTCCTGTACACCTTCTCACCCCTACCTCTTGTTCTATGCATTCTGAAGTGGCTCCAGGTTGGGCCAGGAGAGCGTAGTACCTGGACCTTCTGGACATGAGCATCTGCCCTTTATTAGGCTTTCATTTCGAGAACATTTCCTGTCCCAGCAGCAGGGCAGGGTTCTTCACCAGAACTTTTGCAAACTACACCTCCATGTGTGGAGATTGAATGGCAGCAAAAGTCGGGCGCAGGAAATCATTTTTGGCCTTGTGTTAAGTTTGCAGGATAGACCCCTTACAAGTCAAACTGTCGGATGTCCTGTTATTTGTTTTTTCTTTGGCCGAATAGTCTTGCAGTGAGCACAATAAAAGGTTATTTGTCAGCCCTTTCACCTTTTTACATTTATCGGACCAACCATTCTTGTTTAAATCACCAGCTGTGATGCTGTTTATTAAAGGTTGGACACACGTGTTCTTGCTCAAATCACTTGTAATGCCACAGTAGGACCTTATCTTGGTCTTGACATTTCTCATGTGTACGCCCTTTGAGCCCATGCACAGCTGCTCAGTGCATCTTCTGACCTTGAAGATGATTGTCTTCCTCATTTTGATAATTACACCTCATCGCTTGAGTGTGCTTCAGGCACTATTGGTGCAACTACTCTACACAGCCTTCTTTCTGGACAAACTGGTGCTGAGGACACAGGCGGGCTTTTTGCCAAATGTTATGACTCCTTTCCACATTGGACAATCCATTGCTCTCTCAGCGTTCTTTGCCCCGCCTTACCCCTCGAAAGAGGAGAGACTATTTGTTGGACCCCAAAGGAGCCATGAGCTTCTACATAGATTGCACGAAAGACCACTGGGTGGGTGATCAGCTCTTTGTGTGGTTGTCTGGGGCAAAGAAAGGTAAAGCTTTACAGAAAAGGACTCTGTGGGAGTGGATAGTCTTCAGCAATAACATCTTCTACTCACTGGCTAAAAAACAGCCTCTGGAAGGACTAAGAGCCCATTCCACCAAGGCTAAGGCTGCTACTGCCACATTGGAATGCAAAGTGCTTGTCCTTGAAATCTGTTGGGCTGCGTCATGGATGTCGGTGCACATGTTTGCGAAGTACTACTACCTTGATAGCTAGGTCCAAACTTCTTCTGTTCGATCCTGTAGGACGTTTTGATCTGAGTTCAATCCACAGACCCTCCACCTTTGGGAAATACTGGTTTGGTAGCTATTCTAAAGGTGAGGAATCTGTAGTTAATGGCATCCTTTAGAAGGATTAGTTGTCTACCCTCGGTAATGCTCCATATGGTGAGTACTCCATCTAATTGCAGATTCCTCACCCTCCTCCTGCCTCCCCATTCTGTGGAGTGGCCTCCTCTCTAACATCTAAAAGAGTCTCATTAGATGTTGTTTTGGTCATCAAAATGTAACTTTCTAATTGAACAAATTCTCTTCAGATTATTTTGGGGTGTGTCAAGGAACATGCATTGTCTTAAGCAAGTAATGGCCACATGACTGAAATTCAGAAAGGGCTTTTGTCACATAGCCATGACTTGCTAAAGACATTGAATGGCCTTCCAAATTGACACAGTCCTAGAATAAGTGCTAGCAACATTTTAGATTAACTAAGAAGATGGAAGATGACTGCATGGGGTCAGAGAAGGCAAGTGTGGGGCACGGCTCAAGTCTCACAAAACAAATGCCAAACTGACCAACACTGTTAAAGATTGTAACAAAAAATACACCTGAGACGACCAAGGCGGCATCCTTGACAAATTATGAAATTTCTCTTCTGACATTTTTTTTAACTAATAACAGCCCTATGGGTTCTTCGGAAAAAGCAAAAGGTGCTGCCTCTTTGATGGAAATAAATTTCTCATGCACTATGCATGCCTCCGGATTGGAGCTTTTTCTACCCTCAAACAAAAAGTTATTTCACCTTCAGTTTATACATTTGAACATCTGGTAATGAAAGAGCTTACGGAGCCAGTAGATGTTCATGCTTAACAGCACCTCCACAATAGAAAAACAGACACTACTAACCCTCAAGAGAAATAACAGCACAATAAAAGTGCAGACAAAGTAGAGGAATCGTTATTCTCTGCAAACCTCAAACTGGCTAAAATCAAGGACTTTTCTCATATTTCTATGAAGAAAAGTTCAGAAATCTGCGGAGATCCACACAATCCCTACCTCTGTGCATTGCCACACATCTACTGATAAAAATGGTACACCTCCAACTGATATGTCCCACAACTGAACGTGGCGGTATCAAGTTTTCATCGTCAAAATGCAGTCAATGTGGTCTTCGCACGGTCTCTGGTTTGGTCAGTTCAAGTAGTGTGAGGAAAACGCAATCTTGTAGCCACAATTTGAGGTTTGCAGGGCATTTTGGGTAAGAGAACATAGCAGGAGTCATACAAGCAACCCCACCCTAGATGCGTCTGGGTGTCGCAGTTCTGAAAGGTTCAAAGGGTTTTATGGTTTCCTGCTGACCCAGAGCCTAAAGAGTGGGGCATGGGGAGTGAGAACAAATTGGCATTTTCCGCCTCTCTGCTAGCTCATATGTCAAAACTACACCAAAAAGAATCCAAATTTTCCTCTCACTTGCCATGGGGATATTGTAGGTCAGATCCATTTTATAGACGAGTGCAATAATCACAGTTTCAAATTACTTGTTCTTCAAGACGCGATAATACCATTACTTAATACAAAACGTCAGCTGATCTTAAGCGTTTAATTGGGGCTCAAGGAAGAGCTACTAACTGGCGGGAACATTCTTTTTTCAACACGATTAACACCTAATTCAAACTGCGTCACAATATCTCAGCGCGCCAGGGTCATTTATATACTTGTGAGCACACCTGTTTTTACTGTAGCAACGTGTCTCCATCGGTTCTTACTGAGGCAACCCTGGAACAAACCAGGATGGTTTTTTTTTTTTACGTTTTTAATATTGCAAAAACAAAGACACGGTGTACAGATCGTCAAAAATCTATTTACACATAAAATTAGCGTGTTTCTTCCATAAGACTGAGAATGTAACCAGCATATAAATATTTCAGAGACAATGAACGTGGGGAAATGTGCTAGCAGCGCCTTGTTATTCATGCATATTTATGTGTATCTGAGAGAAGCTTGTACTCCCAGCAGCTACGTTTCAGCTTCAACTTGACTTCTTTCTTCCTAATAAAGACGTTTTATTCTACAATGCCACAATGATTTGCAGATAATAAGTAAGAGTGCATTCTTTTTGCTACTTTCTCCTTTATTTGGAGTTTACCCAGTGATTTTAGTGACAATGTACTTCCTTCATGTTATTAGTATTTTTAAGCCATGGAGTTGTGCCTCTTGGCGCTACTTTAACATTATTTGAACGCACTCAGGCCCTTATTCAGAGTGGTCTGGTATATTTAGAATTCATTGAAACCAGGTTGCTGTGTTAAATTTAACATTATGAACTGTGCAGAATTTCCGACCTCCTAAGAGTTTTTTCCAGTGCAAATTTCACCAGGAAATGTCTGGCAATAGTTGTGCGGGGAAAAGAGCAAACCCCTGCGGTAACTAGGTGAGGAGACTCTAGTACGACATATTATCCCTCCTTTAAACCTCACTAACTCAGAATGGGCAATACATTTCCCCTTGCGAAATAATCTACCGTACAGTATCACTATTTCTCCACGACAAAATTACATTCGGTAAAATTAGCCAGCGTAGAATGGTACATTTTTCTTAATAGGGTTTAGAGAAGAGTCTTCTATATGGTGTGGATGTTGTGTGAATTAATGTGCGTATTTAGTATATCGTATTACATAATTAGTGCACCATGGCTTTAAGTAGGGGGAAAAAGTGGTGGGGTCAATAAAAGGGGTGTGGCCTGAAAAGCATATGTTGGAATCCTTTCCATAAGGCGTGGCCTATGTAAATTTGAAGTGTGCCCTTAAAGCCTGGGGCAGCCTATTTATTTACATTTCATGCAACGGGGGGTACAGGCAAAGTTGCGGCGTTGGGTTGCATTGCGTGAAAGAGAGACAGTAGAAATGCACCATATCAACTAAGATATGACACATTTCTGCTGTCTCCTAGCGCTGGTGTGCTGTGTGCTGCCTAGCGCCAAAGCAGACACACTTGCACCATGGTGCAAGGGTGCCTGTGTTGCAAGCAGGATTCTTTTTTCAGGAAAGGACACCTTCCTACACAAAAAACAATCCAAAGAGGCATATTCCTCTTTCTGTGTGTGCTGCATTGTGCAGCATGCATAGAAAGAGAAAGTAACGTGGAAATAAAGATATTTTTCCTTGTTACTCCTGCTCTAGGGAGGCATAGCTTTTTGACACACTCCCAGGTTTACAAGTCTTTTTAAATCCGGGAATATGCCAAAATTCATGGGTGGAGGCATAGGACCACCCATGTTCCACCCATGTAACGCTTCCCTGACATAAAGTAACACAAGGCAGCACTTTGCGCTGCATTGCCTTACTTTGTATTTACTAAACCACGCAAAGCTACGCAAAGTGGCTTTACATGGCTCAGTAAATGCCAAAAATTATTTTGCGTTGGTGCTGCGCCTCAAAAGTGACGCATCTCCAATGTAAAAATCATAGTAAATGTGCCCCATAAAATAAAGATCTTTGCTTTCTCTAGCATGTCATCCAACCGGTATTTGCTTGGCTCTCCATGATCTGTTAATGCATTGAGATATCACATTGTAACAGACATGTACCTAGAATGTGCCAGGCCTATTTGTATTACCAATGCTTGGCATCAGTATCTGGCAAATTAATTATAATGTGAATAATTAGACTTAAAAATGTTTCAATTCTTAAAATATGAGACTGTGAATGAAATGGTACTGAGATCTTTGAAAAGGATAGTGGTCTTCAGATTGTCACAATGCCTCCAATTGCAATACTGCATAAAAGAAAGCTACAAAAAAGCAACATCCTAAAAAATCAAATACTCTTGGAAAGTACATTAATTTAAACATGCGAAATGTAAATTGGGTCTACCTAACGGTGTGTACAGCCATTGTGCAGTTATCCATTAATGTTTAATGTTAAAAAGTTAAGGCCATAATATCGGGCCTGTAAGAAATTGGACTGAGGGGGGTGAAACGCTACTCAAGCAGCAACCACAATCCTTGTCAGGTGCAGTCACAAGCAAACCCCAAAGTAACCTGTGCTCAAACCTCAGGCTTAACTTTCAGGCGAAGTATTTATGCAATGCTTCTAACAGTAATAAAGTGAAAACACAACACAAGAAAAATCCCACACCAATGTAGAAACATATAGTAAATTTAAATAAATAAAACAAGACCAAAACGGCAAAAATCCAATGAGTAGAACCGGAGATATGCATGTTTAAAGATTTCAGTGAATTAGCCTCAAAAAGCCCCAAGCACCAACTGTGGTAATCTGGTGTCTCTAGACCGGGACATAGTCACAAGTTCAGGCCAACCACGTTGGAGCTCGGCCAGCTACGGGAACCCTCTTAGGTCTGCTGAAAACAGTACCTTTTTCCTGGTTGCGAAGATATACAGAGTTCTGCGTAGGATGTGTCGCACAGCAGTGGCGATGAGAGGTCCAGGCATGGAGATGCATTGTGCAGCAGCAGTTCCGAAGGGCTGTGTTGGGGGATGCAAAGTCCTTGCATTGGGGAAGTCTGCGCAGCATAGTCAATGCGTCGGTTTTGAGGGCGATCTGTCAAGCAGCAGAGGCGATGCAATGGTTTTGCAGTAGATGCACCACACCACGATGAAGGTGCATCGGTTCTGCTGAATCCACAGATGGGCTGGCAGAGCATCTTCAGGCCCACTTCCAAGGGTCCAGGACTGGGCTCGCACCACTTGGGAGGGCCATACTCACAAGTGGCAGAGTCCAAGTGCTGGGTTCAAGGTGTTTGGAAGCCTATTCTGTCCCTGAGGCTTCTGATCAAGAGGCCAGCCAACTAGCACTTGGAGTCACTCTGGGCTCCTGGGTTTAGAGATACGGGTCCAGTCCATCTTATCCCGGCAATAGAGCAGCAGGACAGCAGGTCAGCACAGCATGGCAGCAGTCCTTCAGAGCAGCAGTCCAGCAGATTGGCAGTCCTTTCAGCACCACAGCAGCCCTTCTTCCTGGCAGAGTCCACAGGTCCAAAGTGTACTGAACAGTTGGGATTAAGGGTCCAATATTTATATCTGGTTCCCACTTTGAAATGGAGGAAGCTTCTAGAGGTTTCCACCTCCCTGAGGTGTAAGTAAGTAAAAACTTTTATTGTTATATTAATTAAAATCTTACAATATCCTGCCAACTGTTAACATTTAGTCAGATACATAAAATTAGTTTAAAACTACTGGATATAAAATCACCATTAAAGTTTCCATTCATACTTTTCTATTAAGTGCATTGTCTATGATTAAAAGTAGCAAATAATACTGGAACAGCAAAAGCAGCAATACATAATTCTAAAACACCTTGTAACCATTCAAAATCCATCACAGTAATAGTGTCCTTAATATTGAATGGGACAATTTTTAACTACAGAGTTAGTTCCTAGCGACAGATTTCAGTCGAGATCCTCTCTTGCAGTTCCAGTTTTTTTTGCCGTCAGTTTTAAGAATTTTGTATAACTGCAGTTCAAAGAAGTATCCGATGACTTAAAACATGCAAATATTGCTTGCCAGCAGGTACACACTCCCCGCTGATTAAAGTGTGTTTTTAACAGCATCTTTCTTTCTTTCAGTAGTGCTGGGCAGATACAAGTCAGAAGAATAATGTTTTCTTCCCCTGTTTTACACAATCTACAGCGAGTACTTTTTATGTCCTGGGTGCAAGGCAGTGCGTGGGAGAGATCAGGAAGGACAACAAACCGCAACCTGATGAGATCATTTTTTAGATGTCTGGCCCATCCTGTCTCTAAATAGGGCAGCAGTTTGAGAATTTTGTATTCATTTAGTATCACCCAAACATGAGATCTCTGTGCAAGGATCTCTTTATCTTTTAGCAGTGGGACTTTTTTCGTCCATCTGTTGATAGCTTTTTATGAAGACTCCAGAGGCAAGGACATTACCCCATAATGGGTGAACGACCAGATCGTCAATCGCCGCTTCTAAGTACTGCAGTGATGGGGTGTTTCCGTTTATTTGTAAATCTTGCCAGAGAGCTTGACATAATTGATTAGACCCGTATGATTTTATTCTGTTCCATACTTTAATATTTGCCCCTTTCCTCGCAATTGTTTGATTTACTAGGCGAGATATGGCGGGGGACATTGCGGGGGGGGAGACAAAAGAGCGATCTGAATGTCTTGGAAAGAATTGTGTTTAAACTTGATGCATCCCTGCCACGCAGCGCCCCGTTTCCATAGGTGATGCTTGGTAATAGTTTTGCAGATTTCACCTTTAGCAATGGTAAATAACTTGGCCCATCTAATGACCTCCGTATGAAATGTGAGGAATAATGTGTTTCCCTTCCTCTGAAGGTCATTTTTATACTGCTGGAAGGAGCCCCTTTCATCAAATAGTACTCCCAGGTATCTGTATGTTTTGACCTGTTCCAATTGTTGCCTTGTAGGTACCATTTGTGCTTTTTCTGTAATCTGTTGCTCACTTCCATGATCTTAGTTTTCTTTTCGTTAATCGACATATCATTGATTATTGAGTAATGTGATATTTTTTTAATAAGGCGTTGTAAGCCAATTTTAGTTTGACTTAAAAGAATCACATCATCTGCATAAAGAAGGTTCAATAAATGCTTACCACCCAGCTTAGGGGAATGCGCGTTTACTTTGTCCAGTGTTTGCTTCCGATTGGCCAGTAATAGCTTAAACAAAAACGGTGCTAGGATGCATCCCTGTTTCAAACCCATGAGGATTCAATTTTCCTGGAAAGGAAAAAGACGGCTCCTATTTCCACCCTTAACCAAGTATCTGAATACAGTAACTGAATTGCTTTTAAAAGGCGGGGTGATACCGAGGCATGGCAATTTTTGTCAGAGTATATGTTGTTGCACGCAGTTGAATGCCTACTTAAAGTCCACAAAGCACAGCTAAATTGGTTATTTGTTTAATTTGTATTTATCAGTAAGTACCGAGAGCAGAGTAATTTTTTTTAAACATACTTTTATTGGCATTTATCATATACAATGGTTGAATAAGTACATCTGTAACAGTCTGTATATCACCTTCCCAGTAGTTCCATAATCGACAAATAAGAGACCTCCTGTATTGATATAAATTCAACAATAGACGACTATACAGAGTTATCCAGCAATGCAAAGAAGCTCATCACATTTATTATCCTTCTAGCCCAATTTGGTATAATTATAGTGAGGGACATATACAGATACGGTACATCAACTGATTGCACTATCAACCTCAACAGTAAAGTATATCTGAGGGGTAGCCTATAGCCTACTTCTCAACTGTGTAAACCTAATAAAACCAGTGCAGGGAGCCCAATGTAATAATGATCCAGAAATGTGTGGATTGGGTCAAGTCCGGGGAGGGGCTAGAAGTCCCTAAAGTCTCTTTGTCTTTTAAATACCTAAAGCTCTTATCCCTGCATCACTGGAGGGGCATGCAAGCTCAGGGGGTAGTCCGCCCCCCACCGCCCTGTGTTTCTTCCAAAACAGTGCTGTGTTTGTAAGGGGTCCATTTCCAAGTTCGGAGAACGAAATCAAGATACATTGACCTCCTGGTGTCGCCCTTGGGACCTCGTGTCCCCCTCCTGATTCTCCCCCATCCTCCAGGCTACCCACCAGCTCCCTCTCCGGGTGCTTCCAAACATCAAGGACCTCCTTCCATAATCCTGCAATGGGACGTCTTCTCAGCTCATGAGACTCCTTTCTTAGCAGGGCCCTCCCATCGCTCCAGCCCAACGCGTCACCTTTTTCACCCAGGTCCCTATCAAGGGTCCGGCATTGGAAGTCAAGCTGTTGCTATCTGTCTCTTAGCTAGTGCCAGGTCAATAAATTTGGTTCCAACTTTTAATTTAGGCAGGCGTGGGTAAAGCCCCAACAGCCATATCTCCACTGTCATGTCAAAGGTGCATCCCAATGTATTCCCCAGGGTGGTCATGACCCAGTCCCAGTAGGGTCATAACACCGGGCATTTCCCACGTCATATGTATAAAATCAGCATCCAGGTGGTGGCACCTAGGGCAGCTGTGCGGGTCTCCGCCGGAAGTTTTATGCAATCTATGGGGTGTCATGTATGTAATGTGCAAATAATTAAATTGTGTATGCTTCAATCTCGTATTTCTTGAGACCTTCTTTGGATACACCAGGATTTTATTCCAGTCAGAGTCTGAGATGTCCCTACCCAAAATCCCTACCCAATTCTGATGCAGTTTTGTCAATGGCTTCTGGGTCATCTCTAACAGCGATCCGTAAAATCACTTCACCATATGTCTTGCCATGTCAAGGGAGAGCATCATGTTTAATACTGTATGTGTTGTGGGTTCTTCTCTGCTTCCCTCAACGACCCTGGAAGGTACAGATCATAGCTTCATAGGTAAGGAACTGACCCTCCGATAGACTGGTGCTGGATACCAGGTCTTCAAAGGGAATTAAGGCGTTTTGTAAGTAACAATCCCCAACAATTACTAATCCTGCCTCTGTCTAGGCTGTCA
Organism: Calotriton arnoldi; assembly: GCA_963921515.1. Lineage (NCBI taxonomy): Eukaryota > Metazoa > Chordata > Amphibia > Caudata > Salamandridae > Calotriton > Calotriton arnoldi. The sequence continues at coordinate 545,361 of CAWUFW010002910.1, read as the reverse complement.
GATGTCCAGCCGTAAAAATTGTCCAGGGGTCATCATGTGGGAGGCCTACCAGTGGCAGCTCTGGAGCATACATGGGGATTCCCACCATCTTAGCTACACACTTAGCAGTATAATGCTGTTGTTAGCAGTAACGTCGGGTGTGGAATTTCAGCAGCCGGATTAAGCAGTCTGGCCAGTAACACACCCATGTGTGTAGATTATCCCACCAGGCCCAGCTCCTCCTGTCTCAACCCGTCCAGCCACTGCGTAATCCACTGCAGCTGAGAGGCCAGGAAATATAGCTCGAAGTTCGGTGCTCCCAATCCACCCTCAGCCACCAGGCGCTGCAATGTTTCTAGGGACACCCTCTGCCTACCCCTATCAGCTCCCGCACCAACAAATCAAGCTGGCAGAACCAACTGGTCGGTACTGTCACTGGCAAATTAACAAAGAAGTAAAGCAGACATGGCAGCATGACCAAGGAGCACCAGAAGGGAACACTGGAGCAGAGGGATTGGAGTGCCTTCCCCAGGTTACCATCCCATAATTCATCCAGGGAGTGAAATATCTGTATTCCCAGATTCCGAAATGTGACTGGGGCCCAGTTTAGGTCTGCAGAGAGCTCCTGTGGTTGAGAAGTCCCCGGGGACACCGAAAACAAATACGTTTTGTTCCTATTGACTTTCAGTCCCGAATGGCATTCAAATTCTGACAGGAGGTTGAATGCCCTGGATGATCCTGCTGTGGCATCCGCCAGATAAAGCAGCAGGTCATCGGCATACAGGGAGATGATATGTTCTTGGCCTCCAATAGTCAATCCCACTCACGCCTGTCAAAGCAGCTCTGCTAAGGGTTCAATTGTCAGCGCAAACAGAAGTGGGGACAGGAGGCACCCTTGCTGAGTGCCACAAAAGATTCCGTATCGTGAAGACACTATCCTGCCAGTCCAAACCCGCACCATGGGCATCTCATACAAGAGCCTCACCCACCTGAGCTAGCCCTTTCCGAACCCCATTCTCTGCATGACTTCAAACAGGAAGTCCCATTGAACTGTGTCGAAGGCCTTTTCCTCGTCCGCCTACAATATGGCCGCTTTTGAGAAAGATTGTATGTCCGGATGATGTAGCACAGAATACAGTCATTGGAGATTGAGGGATGTATTCCGAGCCAGAATGAACCCATTTTGGTCATCCTGTATAAAGAATGACATATGCGGAGTCAGACCTAAGAGCCAAGATTTTGCTAAGGAGTTTGAAATCCATGTTAAGCATGGAGAGGGGGAGGAAATCTTTGATGTGGGCACCTTGCGTGTGTAGCTTGGGAAGGGGAATCACCACCGCGTCTCTTGTAGACTCCGGCAGCCTCCCCAATCAAAAGGACTCAGCGTAGAGGAGTTCCAAACGAGGGGCCAGTTTTGGGCCATACATCAAGTAAAATGCTACAGGAAGGCCATCTGAACCTATATTTTTTCCTGTGGCCATGATGTGTATCTATTGGATTGTCACTGCACTTCCCAGTGCTTCCCTAGCTTGTCTATCCAGTTCCTGCAGCCGCAGTGTTCTTAAAAAGGTTGTTTGTGTTTTGGCAGAGACAGGTGATGGCGGAGAGTATTAGCCCCTGTAATAATCTCTGAATAAGTCACTAATATGCCCTGGCACGTATATGGATTCCCCTGCATTCTTTCTGATGTGGGTTATCAGGGCCCCTCGAGTCTCCGGCCTGATAAGCCATGCCAACAACCTACTGGGGCGTCCCTCTTCCTCCTACACTCTAGTGAGGTAGCCCTTATAGTCATGGCATCAGAGCTTTTCTAGTGCCACATTATAACTCTTGTGTACCTCCCTGCTGGTTTCTGGGTCTGCCGACGTCGTCTCCTGGACATTATCGAGATCATGCAACCTGCTCTCCAGGTCTCCTATCTCCCGGTGTACCTCCCGCTGTATTCCTATCGACTGCCCCAGACAGTGTCCCTGCAACACCACCTTGAACGCCTCCTATTCCACCAAGATTGAGGATGCTGAACAAGCATTTATTTCAAAATAACAATCTATAGTGTTTCCCAGGGTTTCCCTAAAACACATGTCCTCCAAGGTGGTTGAATCGAGTTTCCTCAAAGGGATCAGCGGCCTCTCCCCCACTAGGCTAAAATCCAGCAATACCGGACTGTGATCCGATAAAAGTGTGTGCCAAATATTCAGTATGGGTAATGGAGTCACTGAGTCTGGGCGAGCACATGAAAGCATCTATGCATGTATGTAAGTGATGCATTAGGGAATAGAAGGAATAATCCCTAAAGCCTGTGTGTTGTGTTCTCCAAAACAACTGTTAGGTCTCAGTGTCCCAACCATTCACGTAGACCCACCGCAATGCGATGGGCGGGAGCCCCGGGCAACAGGCAATGGGAGCTGTCCAGGGCGACATCGGCCACACAGTTAAAGCCACCCCCAAGGATGATGTACCCAGCTGCCAAGGAAGCCATCGTGGCTTAAAGCGTGTGTAGAAAAGCGGTTTGATCTTGGTTCGGGCATAGACACTACCCAGTGTGATCTCGCTGCCCAGCAGCCTGCCTGCCACCAATACATAGTGACTCTTTATCCATGGAGGCATGGAGGAGCTCAAACAGGACTCCAGCTCTAATCCATATCAATGCACCTCTGGCATATGCTAAGTAGGCGGTGGCAAAAACTGGCCCCCCCACCTACGACACAGCTTGTCAACCTCCCCTTTTATCAGATATGTCTCTTGTAGCATAGCTACCTGCACCCCGCCTCCTCAGATATCTGTGCATAGTATGGTGTTTAGCAGCCAAGCCCATTCCCCTGATGTTCCAAGACAGAAACTTCAGTGTACAACATGTAGTTGCTAAGTATGAACAGCTCCTGTGTGACTCCCCCTGCCCCCATCCCCTCCCCCAGTCCTGCATACCCCATTCAAAGGTCGTGGAAACATCCCTGCAAACAAAACTAAAACCAACAACCAAAAGGTCCCATAAACATAAACTCCCCTTCCCAAGAGCAGCCCAGCAACTGCCAGCTGCCTAAACTGTTTACGCATCACCATCTTTTATCGGAAAGTCCCTACCAGTCCAAGGTTGAGACTATCCGGGAGGGGTGTACGCCACAATCCAAGGACAGCAACTCTCCTCCCCATCCGCGCCAGCCTAGGTTAGGTGCGGTGCACAGGGGCGGCACATCACCTCGTACAGTTACACATACCCCTCCAGTTCGTCTCTACATCCCCATCAGGAGACAGTTAAGAGGAGGTCATCCGCCATCATTGGTGTTATATCCGGCAGGGGTAGACTGTCTGCTTGAGAGGAGTCCGAATCAATTCCACCTGACCCCCTAGCAGATGGGGTGCTGGTTCCCGAAGAGTTCCTCTGTTTTCTCACATTCTCGGCCACCACCTGGAGGGCTGTGTCTCTCTCCTGCTCAGTTTGAGAGGGGTTAGGTTTCTTTGGAGTTCCCCTATATGGCCTCCACCAGATATGCTTCTGCACCGCCCATTCCCGTTCCTTGGGAGTGGTGCCAGATAGCAGGAGCATACACCAGCTCTGTGTGCCTCCAGCCATTCCCAACCATCCTTGGGGTCATCGCAAAAATGTGTCTTTCCTTCTAGGATAATTCGGAGACATGCAGGGAGTACTGTATACCTTCTGCTCATAGAGCCTGCTTGACTTCCATAAAGGAAGCCCGCCTCTGCTGTACTTCCATTGTGTAATCCGGAAATATTGGAGACTCCATTGTTATCAACAATGAATGGGCCATTGGAGCGCGCCCTGTGGAGTATCCTGTCTCTATCTTTATAGTGGAGAAGACTAGCCACCACCGGGCGGGTAGGGCCAGGCTCTGGGGGGCGCGTTTGGCACCCAGTGCACTCATTCCAGCGTGTAGAAGTTGGATATACCTTCCAGTGCAACCACCGTCCGGAGCCATTGTTCGAGGTACTCTATCATGTTCTTGCCCTCAACTCCTTTGAGCAGCCCCACCACTCAAATGTTATTCCTTCTATTGCGGCCTTCAGCATCCTCAACCCTATTTTCAAGTATGCAGACCCTGTCAGACAAGGCTTGAACTTGGTGCAACAAATTGTGCTGCGCAGGCTTCAGTTCAGCAACCGAGTTTTCTGTCACTTTGACTCTTTCAGCCAGTTTATGATGCTCCACTCGAAGCAGCCTCAGCCCCACAGACACTGTGCTAATATCCTGATGCAGCGTGGCTTTGGTATCTGTGATAGCTTCAAGTATTTTATGTAGCTGCAGTTGAATAGCGTCCTCTGTGGGCCCAGGCTCCTGTTTCTCCATTGCATGCTTGGGGGCATCTCCCACTTTAGGTGGGACCCCAGTTGTCCTGTTCCAGGTTTTACCCATGTCAGCGGAGTTGAGGGGCCTCCAAAGCAGGGGCAGCGGTTCTTTAAAACCACCAGGCGTGATGCCTCTAGTGTCTCGATATCTTGAGCTCTCCCAGGGCTACATCGCTACTTAGGTCCTCCACCCACTGCTGGTTCCACAGTGTATTGCGCCTGTGGCAGTGCTCTGTCCTCTGATGACGCCAATGGTTAACAGTTGGTGTGTCCTCAGAGTTCAATATCAGCTAGGTGAGCAGTAACTGAAGCTGCCAGTGTGGGGTAACAACCAGTTGGGGCCCGTGACCCCACCTCTCTTCAGTGTCTCCCCCAGAGCTGACAGCCCTCCAAGCTCTCTTTCTTCCTTCCCCCCCTGACCCAGCTCACCGCGTCCACCGCAGAGGCCTTCTCCATACTTTCATGGTCTCACAGGGTGCCGGGCCGCAATCCTCTTCACTGTCCTACCTCAATAGGTCCTTGAGCCGCCCCCGGACATCCAGCAGCAGAAGCCAGGTGGTTCTCTCCAACGGCGGCCACCGCCACCCAAGCTCACCCACGTCCCCAGTCCCCACACTACACAGAGGCAGTCCACTGCACCGCTGCGTTCTCGCTGGTCCCGTCCTCAATCCTCCTCCATCAGCCAGTTCAGGCCGCTCTGCGACGGGCTCCATCCCCCTTCCTCTAGCTCCGTCTCAGCGAGTAAGGTGTGAGATATCCCACCCACCTCTTCCCGCAGCTACGATCATGCACTGCCCCCAGGGTCTCCGGTCCTCTCTAGGTGGCGAGAGCTGATGACTCCTCGCCCAGGGCACCTCACCAAGTCGCGGGCACATCTTGGGCTGCAGTCATCAGGCCTGTACAGCTTCTCTGTGCCGGCCCGAGGTACACCACGGGGCTCCAGAGTCTCCCACTGGACATCTAGGATTCCCTGTTAACTGGGGTGTCCTCTGTGACCCTTATAGGGTGCTGATAGCTCAGATATTGCAGGATACAAGGTGGTCCAGCACGGAACAGCAGGCTCACGTGTCCGCCATCTTCGGTATCCAAACCACGCCCCCCCAGTGCCAGTATGTTTGTTGCCATCTCGGGTCCTCAGACGAATCCTGTTTGGTTTGGGGGATAATGTGTTTTTATTTCACCCAACCTGAAAGTTCCCATAGTAGAAGACCTGCAAAGAGTTTTGCCTCAGTGTCTTGTAACATAATTAGGCAGTAGTTTTCTGATCGATGCTAATCTCCATCTTTAAAAATAGGTGTTATTGTGGAACCCTGCCATGACTCTGGGATGGCTTGTAGTTGGAGTGCGCTGTTGAATACTACTGATAAGCATTCTGCCTGTAAAGCCAGGTTTACCTTATACAAGGCTTGCGGAATTCCATTCGGCCCTGGTACACCATCTTTTCTGCTTAAATTAATAGATTTACAAATTTGCTCCACGGAAAAATTAAGCTCTTGATCATCAAGGTTTGTTTCCTCAGTTAGGGATTTACTACCCCTTTTTTGCTCAGTTGATGGCATGGCTACCCGGGGTTGGTTGAAATGTTTTGATAAATAAGGAGCCTAGCAAGTTTCTGTTAAAGTTAAGGTCATGATCACTGTTGGGGCCCTGTTCAGATTATTAACCATTCTCCAAAGATTTGTTGAGTTTTTCTGTTTACTGAGAAATAGTGTTTTGCCCAGAATTCTTTTTTTATTGTTCTTTCTTCCCAGACCAGTCTCCTGAAGGTTTTATTTATAGATTTCAATTTGGCTTGAAGCTCTGGATTTTCTCGCTGCCTCTGAGCTAGTCTCAGGAGGATTCTATTTCAGTTTCTCTTTATGATGCGACATGATGTGGACATTTTAATCTTGTTTAGGCTTTGTAACTGGAATCGTGATTGATGCTTCTTGGTGTTGCCTTCCAATGGGCAGTGGTCAGTACCTTTTCTGTGAAAATTGTCCTCTGTGCTTTTGGGTTGTGGGAGCCAATTGAGAAACAATCTTTTACAAGGCTGCCAGCAGTGGTCTCAATGGAATCTATTGTATTTGCAGTCCAGGGCAACTTCCTGAAGTTTCTTGTCACTATCTGCCGGCAGGGAGTTAGCCTTTTAATGAAGGTCGCATTTGGTGTAAATCTCCAGAATTTGTTGCCTGTGGTAACTTTTGTTTGTTCTTTTGATCCTAAATGATGATATTTGGCGAAGTATAGGTAGACTTACTACTGTAAAATCGATTCTTGAGTGTGAGCCAGCTTCTTGATATTCCATGCTGGGGGAAAGACTTGCTGCTGCCTACCGTTGACAACTCTTAGGCCCAAGGCTTCTAAGTCTTTTACTAACGCTGATGCCCTTGCATCTTTTGGGCCATTGCCATCGGGGCCAATGTGCTAATTAGGAATTGCCCATAGGCAATCCTGCTGTAGTAGGTTTTCCTCTCTTGGGAATGGCCAGAACAAATTCATATTAAAATCACCAGATACTAAAATATCCAATGGCATTGTGTCTGTTGCGGTCTGAACGTTGTGTGCCTGACGTGTTGTGTTTCTTTTTGGTTTGGGACTCGCGGGCGGGAATCACAGGCGGGATTTGCGGGCGGGAATCACGGGCGGGATTTGCGGGCGGGATCTCGGGGCGGGTTCATGAGGGTGGGACTTCGGTTCACGGAGCGGGATGGCGGGCGGGACTTCCTCCTTTCCGTGTGCTGTGATTTGTCTTCTTTAGTGCAGCCGCGGGTGGGGGTGGGGCTTTGGGAGGTATTTAAAGGCCGTCTGCCCCTCTTTCCTTGCTTGGGTTCTCTTCCGGTTTCCGGCCCCGGAAGCACTTTGGCTTTGGTGTCCTGGCGTCCAGTTGCTTTGTTTTTCTGCCTGCCCTGCTGAACTTCTGACCATCTGGATTCTGCTGTCTTTACCTTGAGGCAGTGCACTTCCTGGAAGGATTTCTTTTTGTCTCCGGCTGGAGCAGACTTCATCGTGTTTTCATCCTGCAGTGCGTGCTACTTTTCCAGGGACATCAGAGGATGAGCAGTGGATCTATTGTGGATTCCAGGAGTTAGGTGGTCCATTCAGGATTGTGTTTTTTCTTCACTTCAGTACACTGGGAACTCTTTTTGAATGATTTTATGGTACCATTCAGTTTCTAGTTTTCCCTTTACCTAGTTCCCTATTTTTACCTAGACAAGCGGGTTTTTGTCACACGCTAAGCTGTGTTCTTTTTTCCCTCATATACCGGAGGACTTTTGTGTTACGGGATATTCCAGGAAGCCTGCAGCAGGATAAACCCTACGTTGTTTAGTTCTGTTTTGGAGATATTCTGGACTACTCAATAAGCTGCTGGGAGGCACTACATGTTTTCTGGGTATGTTTAAAGGATTGGAGGGGTCTCTTTTGGTATAGCTATATCTATAGCGTTATTTTCTGTGGGTCTATCCTGTGCTTATTGTCTTTTGTTGTCTTTTCTATTTTACTGCAGCATGTTCCTGTTATGGAGTATTGGTATGTCTGCAGCCCAGAGGGTGGCCGTATGAATGTCCGTACACCTTTCCATCTGTTACCTCTTCTGGTTTTCCCCCTGGTGCGTTGCCTGCTCGTGTGATCTTTGTTGTCCTCACTCGAGGGGCCAAGGCATTGGGAAAGGGGTGGATCGGGCTATCTTCGCTCCTGTAGTACCTGTGGTTCAGGTGAGTGGGGCTGGAACAGTGTCCTGTGATATCTCTAGCAGCGTATTTGTCAGAGTGATGGACATTGATTTTCTTGGTCCTGAATCTGGATGGATGTAGATATTTATTATCAGAAGAGAACTGAAGGTGCCCTTGTGCCAATTCCTCAGTTTTACAGCAATAATTTCATTGAAGTCTTCTAAGGCCACCAGCTCACTTTCCATTTTTAGACCTGCAGCTATGAAAGTTTACAAGCCCCCCCATGGGCGCCCATTGTTCTTAATTTTAACAGCTGGACTGAAGTAGCCCGCAAATCCATAAAATACAAATGGCTGTGTTTCCCATGTTTCCTGTAAAAGAACGATATTGAAGTCTTTAGTGAGGGTTTCCAAATAGTTGCAAGTTTTGGTGTGCACACCATTTATGTTTCATGAGCACAATTTCAAATTATCCTTTTGATGATTGGAATCAGGTGATTGTAAAGGCCACATATGAGATTGTCACGTGCGTCCACCCCTAAGGAATGCTGTAGCCAGCCTGGATTAAGTTGTATTGCATTGTCTGTTCCACACTGATAATGTGGATTTTTAAGTATTGAATGTATTTGGTTTTTTTCATTTATGCTTTGTAGTGGGGAGAGCTCTTCCTGAAGCACAAGTGGAGCTCGGTAAAGTGCTGGGCAGGGTATATTAATTTTAATTCCCCAATTATGGAAGCACTCTTTTTCCTTGAGAACTTTCCTGGCTAATCCAATAGAAGCCCAGATCACTAGGGTGGACTCTTGTGCTTTATCATCCGTTACGGGCAGAAATTCAATGTAGTCAATATCATCTGAGGTGCCCTTTCCCAAAGCTGGGATTGCTTGCAAAAGCCATAAAATATTGCTGCGATTAAGTATTTTGTGCCTTCCCTTTCAGTGATATTCTGGGGTAAGAATTATTTGACTACCCTCATCTGGAGGATCTAATGGGATGGTCATGCTGCCTAAAATAGGTTTACCACGGCCTTTACCGGATGATTCAAGTGCCGTGGATGTGTCCGATGGTCTTGTCAAGTAGCCAGATGCAGCGGGCGGGAGGGATTCTTGATGTTCTATCCTGTTGGCCAAAGGTTCTTGATGAAGTCCCCTATCCTCCCTCTGGTGCTCATTTGAGATATTTTGTCGCGCAGGAGATCTGGGGATCATACAGGTTGATGGTCATGTTTCAGTTGGATATTCATACTCTTCCAGTGAGGAATCAATTTTGGGATTTTTCCGTGCTTTGTTGTCAAAAAGGGGATACAGCTTCTTCCTTTTTGTAGATCCCTTGTAAACTTGTTTTTGATCCTGCATAGACTCTTCGTTGTTCCTATTTGCGGTATCAACATTATTGTTTATATAAGGAATGTCTACTGCTGTCTTTTTCGGCTTATTCCTAGCCTTACGTTGTTTTCTCTTCTGTTTTTTTGTCTTTGGTTTCACTGGGGTTTGCATCACGGATGCCTGTAAGTTATTGGGTGGACTCCCCCATGATTTGCGTTCCTGTTCAGCAATCTCGTCTTCCTTCACTGTTAACTCTGTTGGTTGACTGTCAACCCCTGCTTCCAAGACCGTGGTCGTATTGTTACAGATTTTGCTAGTTTCTTGGGCTACTTTTGCTGGTGGGTAGAAAGCCTTTGTTCGGTCTAAGATATCTAGGTCTGCTTTTAGGTCTCCTATTAAGGTGGTCACAGCGTCCAGAATTGTTGCACGTTTGTTAATCAATAGAGCACAAGTGCAGTCAGTGTAGTATACCGCTGCTTGTTTTTGCAGTCAAATTATTAGATTGTTTAGATGGGCCAGCTTCTGATCAATACTGGCAACTGATTTTGCCATCATGTTGAGCAGGTCCACTTGGACATCCATTTTATTTGATTGATAGGACAAAGCATCTAATGTCTATTGCGATGTTCTAAACAGGAAGTCCCATATAGCTCCTGCCTCTTTTAAGGATGCGTTTGGTGAACCTTGCTCTTGTGAGGAGTCCAATCTATTTTTAGTGGAGTTATAACTTCCTAGTTTGAATTCTGCTTGATCTCACGTGTAGATTTACAAACATTTTGCTCTGCACAAAAAGTGTTTTTCCTATTTTACTTTCCAGGCCAAAACTTGCGCTAGAAAATACCTTAAAAGTAACGCAAAGCAGCGCGAAGCACTGCTTTGCATTACTTAGCACCAAGGGGGCGTTACATGGGGGTGCATAGGCATTCCCAATCAACCACCCATGCCTTTTGACACAAAACCCTGTCGACAAACAATAGTAGACATGGTTTAGCACCAAAAGTTAACGGCATTTCAAAGGAGGCGTTAAAAGGAGAAATGTTTTATTTCTCCTTTCTTTTCCGACTTTGCATGCGTGCTGTACTGTGCAGCACACATATAAAGTATGAAAAGTGTTTAAACTTGTCTAGCATTGTATTTTGTACAGTAATGGTACCCTTCCTGTACAAAACCTATGGTAAACTCAGGCACGCACCCTAGCACTATGGCGCTAAGGTGTGTGCCTGGCACACGGCAGCTAAAATCAGCACCGGTGCTAGGGAAAGGGGAGGAGAGAGCCATATCTCTGTAGATATGGCACTCTCCTGCTCCCTCCCTGTCACGCAGCACAGCATTTTTGCCTGCTGCACTGCGTTGGGTGTCAGTTTTGAAAATCTGCCGCTCAGTATCCACTTTGGTTTGTACAACTTAAGTACTATTTTGATTGATAGTTAAGCACAGGTGTTAGAAATGGGGGTCTCTAGTTGGCAGAGGTAGGTACCTTTGTCCAAGTAGGGACCCTTCCTTTTAGTCAGGATAAGGGAGTTACACTTCTAAAATAACCCCTGCTCACCCCCTTGGTAGCTTGGCACGAGCATTCAGGCTTATCTTAGAGGCAGTGTGTAAAGCATTTGCACATAACCAACAGTAATACAGTGTAAGCACTACAAAAGGACACCACACCAGTTTAGAAAAATATCCAATATTTTGATATACTCAAGACAAGACCAAAAATGATAAAAATCCACAATACAGTACTTAGAAATCTTCAGTTATCAAAATAACCTTGAAATACAGTTCCTTGAAGTCGATAGCTCCCTCTGGGGCTACCACGGCGTCGTGAACAAACAAATCCAAACAGTTCTGGCTGACCGGGGCATCGCGGTCCAGCTACAGTGTCGGGAAGACCCGCAAAACAGTACCTTTAGAATGGCAGGGCGCTGGCGACCTCTCGTTGAGCTTCCGAAAGCACGGCGACCGCAGGCTTCAGTTTCAGAGGTTGGTGCAGGAGTCTTCGGGCCATCGAAGTCACACGCGTTGCAGATCGAACTCCTCACGGTTCAAGTCAGGAGCGCTGGTTGTCGGCAGGCGTCGGGTGCTGCGGTGCGAAGTGCAGAGGTGCGGCGTGCGATGCCCTCAGGTCGTGGTGCGAGCAGCGGCTAGGTGGCGGTGTCAGATGGCATCGTCGGTGAGACCAGGGTCGCGGTGCACAGTGATGCGGTGCTGGCAGGTCACAGTGCAAGCAGCGGCGTCGTCGTTACTGAAGCGCTGTCGTCGGCTGATGAACTGGAGTCGATGGCGTCGGTAGGTTAAGGCTGCGGTGGGGTATGAGGGCGGTGCATCGTGTTACCTTACCAGCAGTGCCCTCGAACCGCGGTGAAGCAGCGGCGTCGATTTCGGCATGGAATGTTGTCATCGGGGATACCAAGGCAGCGTCGTGAAGCGAGGCGATGCGGAGTGCGGTGCCCACAGGTCACGGTACGAGCAGTGGCTCAGTGGCGGCGTCAGCAGGCGTCGTCGTGAGACCAGGGTCGCGGTGCGGCGTTGCGGTGCCCTCTGCGGTGCCTTCAGGACACGGAGTCGGCAGCGGCGTTGTAGACGGCGTTGGGTTGCTTTTTCTTCTGTTGCAGCACAAAACACACAGTCCCCGGTGCTGAGGGCAGAAGAACTTGAAGTCTTTGCTGGTTCTGAGACTTCTTGAACAGGGGGCAAGCTCTACCTCAAGCCCTTGGAGAAACTCATAAAAATAGATTGCAGAAAGTTCAGTCCAGCCCTTTCACTGCCCAAGACAGAAGCAGCCACTGCAGGCCAACACAGCAAAGCACTCAGCAAAGTGGTAGTTCCTCCTCACAGCTTCTCCAACTCTTCTTCTTGGCAGTCTTCTTCGTCCAAAAGAGTTCTAAAGTTCAGGGGTTTGGGCCCCACTTTTTATAGCCAAAATCCTTTGTCCTCTCAGGCAGAGAGTGTCTGTGCCCAGCCAGAACCAGTTCTGCCCTCTCTGGTTTGGCTTCCTTGCAGGAGGTGGAGACAGCATTGTCAGAGGCAGACCAGGCCCACTCAGGTGAAAGGAAATCTCCTCCCCCTACTCTAAATGCAGCCCAGGTCTATTCAGCCATTTCCTGACCCACCTAGACTATCTGGAGCCACTGCTTTTCCCCATTCCCTGTCATCCAAAACCCAAACAGTCAATCCACAACCCCAGCAGAGGCCTACTGGATGGCTGAGCAAGAAAATACCTACTTTCTAAAAGTGATATTTTCAAACACAGAATGTAAAAATCACCTTCACTAAAAGATGCATCTTTAGATTCTGAGTTCAGGCATACTAAACTTTATTTTTCTACCTAGTTCCTAGGGCCAGTTATGTTTATAAGATGTTATAAACAAACTCTGTCCTATGGGAACCGGTAGCCTTGCAATAGTGAAAAACGAAATTGGCAGTAACTCACTATCAGGACATGCCACACACACCAGGGCATGTCCTACCTTTCACATACACTGCACCCTGCCCACAGGGGTACCTTGGGTCTACCTTAGGGGTGACTGATATGTAAGAAAAGGAAAGGTTAGGGCCTGGCAAGTGAGTACACTTGCCAAGTAGGCATGGCAGTCCCAGAATGCACACATGCTCTGCAATGGCAGGCCAGAGTTACATTTGCAGGCTGTTTGTGTGGGTGGCACAATCCAGTGCTGCAGCCCACTAACAGCATTTGATTTACAGGCCCTGGCACACTCAGTGCACTTTACTAGGGACTGACAAGTAAATCAAATATGCCAATCATGGAAACACCAATCCATAACACAGTTTACAACAGGAGCACTTGCACTTTAACACTGATCAGCAGTGAGAAAGTGCGCAGAGACACTAAGCCAGCAAAAACAGAGTCAAAACCGGGAGGTCAGAAAGCAAAAACTAAGGGGAAACACGCCAAAAGATGCCAAGTCTAAAAACCGGATACTCCAAAGATGCGTATTCTTTTCTTCAAGTAAATGCCCATCACTTGGCCACTGATTTGTTTTTACAGGGGTATTTCAGCGTGAAACGTTGGTTCTTTTACCAGCTTGGGTTTTGGGAATAGGTGGAGGTGATCTCATGGTTTCCCTACTATTTGACTGTTATTGTTCCATTTGTTCTTCATCTAAATCGTTTTCAAGAATTTTATGTTTTTGGTTGATTTAGACACTAACCTCGATTGGTTGTTGGGCAATGGACCTCAGTATTGATATTGATGAATTTTGAAGCGATTGTGAGCTAGAGGAGTTTTGTGGTGATAGTGATTTCAACTAAAGTAGCTCCAGCTCAGTTATCAGCCTCCAATGTGGATTTTATGTCAGCTCTATATTTGCTGCTTGGGCTGCTGCGTTCTCGGTCTCCTTACAGGGTCCAGTATTATGACTTGAGTCATCCGAGATGTAGTTGATAATTATTGTAGGTGAAATTGGTTCTGGGAGGGCCCCTGTGTCCTTTGCTATAGTGAGCATGGCCCCATCGGGATGCTTTAAGAAGTCCAACCTGTGCTGAATTTTTGTTGACTTTTTAAACATTCAATATACTGGAGATATTAGCGTCTGGGGTCCTCCAGCGCATTTTACATTAGAGTTTTTACTGCCAGTGGGGCTTGTAGTTTTTTCTTTCTCCTTATAGGAGGGAATGGCACCCTGTCACGACCAGATCTCATATATTCCCACTTTCCCTAGCACTTGTCAGGTAGTTCTCTAGTACTCCGGGTGTTTCACTTTCAGTCACACCAGTATTTGACTCTGATCTTTATAATTCACCCTGTTCTCACTAAAAAGTGGTAGCAGGTTTTAAAGAGGAGTGTAGAGAGAGAGCACCAATGTGTGCACAAGCCACGCCGGCCTAATGCCGACCACTTAATGCATCCCACGGAGCTTGCAACCTAGTGTTTCTTGGGATCAGTAGGACTGTAAGTAATTTTCAGCGTGCAGTGATGGTTAGGCTGCAGTGCCGTTTTCTCCTGTAAGGGCTCCTCAGGAGGCCACAAGCACATCTGCCTCCACGCGTCCTCCGGTCTCCTGTCTCCAGTCACAAATACTGTGTTCTATCCTACAGAACTTTTGCCCACTGTAGTATTAGGGCGAGAGGGCAGAAAGAGGAAGCTGCCCTTTTAGGGCAGTGAAGGGCTGACTGACTGACTGACTTAAGGATCGAAGGTCTGCCTTAGGCCCTCAGCAGTGGGATTGTGTAATAGAGGTTAAAGTGCAGCAATGCCGCCTTCTCCTACAAGAACTTCTTAGGAGGGCATGAGCACACCTGCTGTTCCATTGTGTCCTCCGGCCCCCCACTGCTAAACCAGTATACTGTCCATTTGTGTCCTGCCATGTCCAAACTCTGCTTTTTAACTAGGTGGGCGTGAGGTGGAGGGGGGCTACCCCCACCGCCCCGGTCCCCCGGAAGCCATCTCTGATCTTCTTTTTCTTCTTCTTCTTATCCCTTGTGGTGGTAGGGGGGGGGGTACTCCCAGTGCCGCAAACTGCACCCGCTCCTAAGTCAGGCTGCTTCCGTAGCTCTGGAGGTTCGCCTGGGCTGCGACACTAACCACAGCTCACCCCCTCAACCCCCCACACACTTGCTGCTCACCTCTTGGCTTGCACTGCACACTGCTCAAGGTGACTCTCGGTGCAGGGTGTTGGGTGTAGGGTCCACAATGGCTGTTCCAGGCTTCTACGAGACAATCAGCACTGCGCCACGCCAACGACGTCATTTTTTCCCTCCGGCAGTGCAGTGCTCTTCTCAGTACCTGGATCCTGGCCTGAGGTGTCAGGCATACCCTTCCTCCCTGTACTCATCCCAGCTTGTCTGGGTCACAAAAGACCAGTGCCAAACCCTTTTGAAGAGTTCTCAGGCAAAGCCTTTGTGATATGCAAGCGTGGTGGGTGACCCCTCCTTCCCGTCATCAACTCCGAGTACCTCATCCTGCCAACACCTAGCTTCCCTTTGCTCCACTGCCTAAGAGCCATACACAAAGACCAACTGCCAGCTACACCTAGTCTTGTGACACAGGAATAGGCGGCAGGCACCAAATGGCTAGGACAAGAAGATTCCAGCTTTCTAAAAGTGGAGTTTTCCGAATTGCGATTAAAAATATGGCTTTGCCTTTAAAGAGGGCCTTTATATTGCAATTCTTTAGACATCAAACTCAATCTGTCTAGCTGCTCCCAATTGAAAGTTATCACTTATGAAATGTAATACAGATAGCCAATGTTATCCAATGAGCGAGGTAGGCCTTATAGTAGTGAAAAACAAATTTAGGCTTTTCACTGCCAAGACATGTCCAGCTTTTTAAATACACTACACCCAGTTATCTGGACTGTTTAGGGCCTACCCTAGGGGTGACTTATATGTATTAAAAAGGAAGGTTTGGGCCTGGCAAGAACTTTATCTTGGCAGGTCAAAATGGCAGTTTAAAACTGCACACACAGGCACACACACAGGCACACACAGGCTGCAATGGCAGGCCTGAGACATGTTTAAAGTACTACTTAAGTGGGTGGCACAATCAGTGCTACAGGCCCACTAGTAGCATTTCATTTACAGGCCCTAGGTACATGTAGTACCACTTTACTAGGGTCTTACAAGTAAATTAAATAGGCCAGTTTGGTGCAAGCCAATTCTACCATGATTAAATGAGAGAGCACACGCACTTTAGCACTGGTTAGCAGTGGTAACGTGCGCGCAGAGTCCGAAAGGACTACAAAAATGGGTTCAGAAAACAGGAGGATGAAGGCAACAAATTTGGCGGATGACCCTGCAGAAAGGCCCAAGTCCAACATGGCCCCATTGGGACCCATTTTAATGTCACATTTCAACTACTGACAAGTCTCGGACCAAGAGGGACCCATCCTACTTAAAGCCTTGAAGTGCACAAATATGAATAGAAAGAACAAAATAGGAGTCCACGTTCGCTAGAAAAGAAAAGAGGTGTTCCAGATTTTTGATTTTTTAAGATGATATTTATTCTTCTTTCGTCCATTTTCTGGTACAGTTCTTGATGTTACATTTCCCAACTGGTCAAGGCAGTCAAAGTGTGTCCTGCTGTCAACGTCTTTTACAAGACTTTTAACATAAATTTATAATACTTTAGCTCATTTTTGTATGCATTGATATATATACATTTGGTACCACATTTGAGTCACAGTGAACAACATGAAAAGCATTGCAATTTGGAGCACAAGAAGGATTTGAGAGGGGCCCTCCCACCCACTACTTGTCAGCCATTTTAGAATGACCCGTTTGGGAAACAGTACTGTCTTCAGTGTCTTCCAAATGTAAGATTTTCATTGATAACTCTGAGGTTGCTCCAGCATATATTTGTATTAAAAAACTCTTAATCAATGCGATTAAATCTAGACATTAAAAATAGTGCTGAAAGGGTGGCGCCCTGTAAGAGAGGCCTTGAAGTTGTAGCCAGAACTGGAATCTACTGAGAGGAAGTGCTAAAGCAAAATGCGTATCTTCCAAAAAAAGGATTCATACCTTTAAAGTAAATTTTCCTGAATTCCCAGGTTTGTCAGTCAGTCTGCCAGAATTGCCCTGTCCACAGCCTCGAAGGTCCGCTTTCCCCTGGTTGCAACTAGTTTTATTTGTCATGGATACCCTCACGGGTGATTAGCAGCGCTTACAAATTCATATAACATAACATAACATTAGGATGTCACACAATGCCAAATCACTTTTAAGTTGACTGGCTTTGGGCTGTTTTTGCTGACCCCTATACGTGAAGCCCACTTTGCTTTTGTTAGCCAAGGGGGGGTGGGGCTGGTCGTGCACAATGCAATGCATTTTTGGGACTACGCCACATCATTTTTTAGTGCAAAATAGCTATATCATTTCCACCTGCCAACTACTGCAATAATTACATTTGCACCAACAGACCACTCTCAAAAATCATATTTTTGTTCCTCGATAATACATTGTCTGTTTCGCTCGTCGGTTGGTGCCAAATGACAAAGTGCAAATTTTGCCCAATGTTACTTTTAAATGAAATTTTCACCAAACAGCAAGTGTTACCACTTCAATTGATGCAGAAAATATTTTTTGCACTGATACGTCAGTTCAAATTCCAGAAACTTCACGTGATATTTTTATATGCCTTCATTTATTAGTAATGGTTGTTAAAAGCCACTTGTTTCGTGTAAATCCACCAATACATCATGAAGGGCTTTTACATACCACTGCAATGTAAATCTCTTAACAAACACTAGATTTAGTATTTTGTTAACTTGTCAAAAACTCGACAACGTCTCAGAGTTATGAAAAAGTCTCATAATATGCATTTGTAGAAGTTTTGAGAAATTGTAAAGCTATAATGATGGGTTTCTTCTTTTTTGCCTGCTGGGGACACTTTTGAGAACAAGATAGTCCTGCAGTGAATACAAATTATATTTGAATTGCCTTCTACACCATCCTCTCATACACCCACACAGGTACATTTCTGGCTACATCAACATCAGCCGCCAGTCCACTGAAAGATATCATCTGCAAAGTATCATATGGAACCAGCAAGGATGAATTGTGAGAAATATTTTACATAACTATTTAGCAGACCTGTAAAAATATGTTCTCTGGTACTCAGCACATTCAACGAGTTGCGATTCAACTGCGACTCCGTTTACAGAGTGTTACTTGAAAGGTGATATGTCATAGGTTATTGCTAGTATAAAACCCCTCCCAGGGGCGAGTCTTCCTCCCCCCCCTGCCCATTTAACTGCGTCCCTTTTACCTTTAAATTACACCACTGACAACGTGATTTGGTGCCTTAAAAGGTCGCAGCTTATTCAAACATAACATGGTTGTACATTTTGCAATTTTATTGGTCATTCATAAACATCCATGTTATTGTATACTTTCATTGTCCTTGTACCTTCCTTGTCGTTATGTGCTCCTAGACAGTATAGTTTTGCGGGGGGCCCCTTTGGCCGGGCCTCTGTGTCTGCGGTTCCAGGCTTCAACTTGCTACCGAATTTGGTGGGAGTCCGTCAGGACCTGTCCGGGCTGCAAGTGCCGTTCCGCTTGCCCTGGACCCTTTGTTGGCCCTTTGCCTGCTCCTCAGGGCCCCTTCCGTGTGGCATCCCAAGGACCCTGTGTGAGCATCTCATCTACTTTGCCTGTGGCTGTGTCCTGTCATTTAGCTCCCTCAGTACCCCTGCCGTGAGGCATCCCAAGGGCCCTGTGGGAGCATCACATCTACTCTGCCTGTGGCTGTGGCTGTGTGCCGTCATTAGCTCCCTCAGTGCCCCTGCCATGAGGCATCCCAAGGACACTGTGTGAGCCTTCCATCTACCTCCAGTAATTTTTCTCTCTTTTGTATATCTTTCCTGGGTTTCTTCCGCCTCACCTCTACCTTGCGGCTGCGACGCCCGCGTCCTTTGGTTTGGGTGGGTGGGATTCCTTCTTCTCCTGGCAGAGGGGGGGTTGTGTGTTAACTCAGGGCCTTGCGCCCTTATTTAACACCCCCGCCACTAGCCAACTCGAGCCCTGATTGGGGGGGCCGTAGGCTACCTTGGCGCGAACAATCCTGGTCGCCCCCTCTTTTCGCGGGCTTCCGCGACGGGGGGGGCTTCCCGCCTCTGGGCGGCGTTTGCCCCAGGCCCCCATCGGGTCCGGCTGTGCCTTCCTCAGCCCGGGTTTCAACCCCTCCCAGGGGCGAGTCTTCCTCCCCCCCCTGCCCATTTAACTGCGTCCCTTTTACCTTTAAATTACACCACTGACAACGTGATTTGGTGCCTTAAAAGGTCGCAGTTTATTCAAACATAACATGGTTGTACATTTTGCAATTTTATTGGCCATTCATTAACATCCATGTTATTGTATACTTTCATTTTTCTTGTACCTTCCTTGTCGTTATGTGCTCCTAGACAGTATAGTTTTGCGGAGGGCCCCTTTGGCCGGGCCTCTGTGTCTGTGGTTCCAGGCTTCAACTTGCTACCGAATTTGGTGGGTGTCCGTCAGGACTTGCCTGGGCTGCAAGTGCCGTTCCGCTTGCCCTTGACCCTTTGTTGGCCCTTTGCCTGCTCCTCAGGGCCCCTGCCATGTGGCATCCCAAGGCCCTCTGTGAGCATCTCATCTACTTTGCCTGTGGCTGTGTCCTGTCATTTAGCTCCCTCAGTACCCCTGCCGTGAGGCATCCCAAGGGCCCTGTGGGAGCATCACATCTACTCTGCCTGCGGCTGTGTGCCGTCAATAGCTCCCTCAGTGCCCCTGTCGTGAGGCATCCCAATGACACTGTGTGAGCCTTCCATCTACCTCTAGTAATTTTTCTCTCTTTTGTATATCTTTCCTGGGTTTCTTCCCCCATGCTACCTACGGTTTACGATCGGAGGGAGCTCCCCCTGCTCTCCCTTCTCTTCCTTCCTCCCGAGAAACCCATCTGCTCTAGCACCCCTACGATGTTTAGCAAGAACATGTCCAACCCCACCCCTGTCAGGTGTACACCGTCGTCCAGCTGATAACCCGGGGAGCTCACGTTGATGAAACCATGTCTCACAAATCCCCAGCCGTTGGCCCTGCATATTTTTGCCATGGTGATATTTTGCTTACGTCTGGACTTCTCCACCGCCCCCAGATGCATGGCCCCTCTCCATGCTTTGCGCACTATTATCTCTGAAAAATTCACTTCGGCCGGGCGGACTAGTCTTGCTTCAGCTGTGAGGCCTGTGAACATGTGCTCCAATAGGCCCCCTCCTCCCTACCGACGCCAGGTAATTTCCCTCCTTACCATGTACACGTGATCCTGCGCGTGGTCGCTGTTCGCGGATGGCCCCCAGTTTATCTCCATTTATCAGTATTGTGTGTAGCCTAGCTCACCTTCAGCATCAGCAGCCCTGTAACTCGTGTTTAGCTTATGCTGCTCCCCGTCAAGCTTTTGTTATTTCGCTATGTTGCCGGGATGACTGGACGCCGGTTTTCAGCCATCCTACTCTCCCATAGGCAGCGTCACTTCTAGTCAGCTTTGCGCAAGTTCTGGAATGAACCAAAATTTCCCCCACATACTTTCCTCAACCAAAAGACCATCGCTCAGTAATACTAATAAACTGTCATTTTCTGCTTCCAGCTATCCTCTTGTACTTCCCATCATATATTTAGGCACGGGTGCACATCTACGTACCTATCCAATACCTTCCCATTCTGTCCGCCTGTCTTTCTGGCAGCTCATAGCCCACTGGTCTATATTAGGTTGTAACTTATGAACTGCAAGTACTAACAGAAAAAAAAAACAGGGGTTACCGCGCTGCTAACTGTGTAAACCATGTTGTGCTCTGCCTGATGCCCGATCCTCCCCAGCGGGTACCCTGACCCTCTATGTTATTGTATCGGAGGCAGCCCCATCCATACTCCACCTCTCTCCAGTAAGAACGTTTGCTCACCAGTGTTATCTGACGCATCTATTTGTGCCCGGGACTGCTGATCCAAACAAAGAACTCTGCAGCAGGGTATTTCTAAAAACCCTTCAGCCCTAACGTTGGACTTAGCTGCTGCCCTGTCGGCATCCGTATGCAGCCCGCACTCTAGCCTCCTGGCCCTGATGGATGCTGCCCAGGACTGCAGCCCGACACACCTTGCACTTTGTGCGCCTTCTTGCCTGGGAAACGAGGCGCTGATTGTAGGCACTGGGCGATTAGGTTGTTTGCCCAGAATCACAGAGTGTTGCCGCTGGCCCTCGAACTTGTGGCCAATGTCCCCGAAGTCTGCAGCTCCGGCTGTTACCCAACTTGACACCAATGAACTTCCTGTCCCTAGCTTCTATTTTTGGAACGTGCAACCATGCAGGTACGAAATTCCTCTATTAAATATGTCCAGTTTGAAATCAGATGCAGTGCTGAGACGTGTAAGTTCTGCCTCAACCAGGCGTCCCGAAGTGCATTCGGCGATCCCTGTGGCCCCCAGGCGGGCCTTGATCCACCCTAATAATTAAGAATATGATGATGACGCCAATAAAGGGAAGACAGCTAACTTGTCTACTCCTGTAGGGTGGTGATAAGGACGTAATTTAGTCAGTGAACAGTCCTTAATTAGTTTCATGATTCCAGTCACACTTGTCTGAATCCTGCGTGTGATTGCCTTCCTGCTACCGTCCCTATATTTAAAATCGACTCGACATTAACGACAAATAATACAGGTCCCAGAAGGTTCCTATGCTTGCTACCTGATTGATTGTGAGGTCGACTGAACAAGAAACCACATGATTTTAAATAATTAAAACCGCTAGACAATACGTCTGCCGAACACCTACATACAACGTGTATAATTCTTTGAATCACCATAGATTCCACTAAAGCAGTTAGAAACCATTGCAGCATTTACATCAGTCTAGCCAGAGACGCTGCCGCCAGCCCGGGGGAGCTAGGAAACCCTTCAACGGGCAAATCCACCCTGAGCCCTCTTGAATGACTGCCCTTCGGTCGGTCCATTTAACTACACTAACCCCACTGGTTGACTCAGATCTGTTCAGGGCAAGGTTTTTTCACACTTTTTAGGCTCCCTGCATTATTCAGGGGCAATATGCTCTGATAGGACCGCTGTTGTTTAACGTAGCGGATAGGCAATGTTACATAAGACCGAGGACTGCAGGGTGCCGTAGTCCCAGCCATCCATACTGCTAGGCTGGATAGTTTCAGGATGCTTGACCTGAGGAGGCACTACTTCATACTTTACCGTAACACTATGGTTGGGGTTCTCTTCATCATAATCATAATTGGTTTCAACCAACATGAACCCCGTGTAGTGCCAAGCTACAGTGACTGCGTGGCTGGATTCATAACCTGCTGTGATGCTGGCCCCTGTGAAACCATTTGTTTCACCCCTCTAAGCTTAATTCCATTGCTCTTGCATACCTATCGTTCTCCCCCCTCAGTGCTGGACCTCTATTCTGTGAAGGCTGCAAATTAAGGAGGCAATAAAGGTACATAAAATTGTCGAAATATTTCAATCTTTCATTTTAACCACCTCTAATCGCTCCAATGCCGGACGTTTATGGAATGAAGACAAATGGAGCAGATGTCTGAGATACAGCTCATTCTCTCTCTGATGTTTTGACAAACAACCAGTGCTTTACATCGTCCGGTGCCGATTTTGGGCACTTCTTTATTTTGCGAGCCCGTACCTGCACCTCTCAAACGTGACATAATACTTCTCATTGGCGAGTACCGGCCTTTCTCAGAAACAAGCAGGCACTCCAGTAAAGGGTCCTGCACTTGCACTTTTTCCCTTTCACACACTGCACCCAACACTAATTCAGGGTGGGCACTTTGTCTTTCGCTTACTCTTCGTCTTTCGTTTTCCAAACCTCCGCCCGCATCCCCAATGCCTTCAGCCGGTTTATCCGCAGAGGGGGCGCTGCGGGGTGATGGGTGAGAACCAGATAATGATTGTGTAGGTATGTATACATGCCTGCATCAAACCGATTGCTACGCCTGTTTAACTTGTGAAATGCCGATGCCCTATTCTAAAGGGATACCAAAGGGGATGATTGGCGGAGCGCTTGAGTCAACTGATCTGGGTTTAATCCATCATCATTCTTTAGCTCACTCCACCACCCCAGTTCAGACATGGCCATATGCAAATCAGTCTGACCCTGTGCCTCATAGGAACAGTCCAGCCCGAACTGCCAAGCCATGTCTTCCCTGGACCGGAAACAAGCATCCTGGGACCGGTTTCGGGTTCATAACCCTCATCAGCCAGGCTATCTTGAATCCAGTGGCAAAGTGAGCAAGGGACTTTGGTGTCGCTTTGCATTGAACTTGGGAGAAACACATGTTCTGGCGAGCTCATTAGAGTTCATGTTTTTAATCGTGTGCCCTATTCTTTTACTACACTTGCATAGGATTTGAGCATATCTTAAATGCTCATTCAAGCCTGCCTCATCCAGTTTGAACTGCCCAAACAATGCCATGATAGCTTTGCTGGGGGGGGGAGGGCGCGAAGCCCTGGAGTCTCCCGCCTAAACCTTGTGCTCTACCAGATCCCACTGGCGTCAGGCTAACCGTGCTCGGCATGCCGAGGTAACCCGCGGCCACACAGCAACGCCCTTTCAAATTTGTGCCCACCTCAACCACGTGATGACACGCAAGGCAGGAGCTCCCTATCGGATCAGCCTGACATCAATTTCTGCTGCAAATTCAGCCGCTCTAGCCGCCCTGCAGCCAGCGATGCAGTGCCAAATGCAAGCACTTCCTCCGGGGCTGGCCGCCTAACTCTGTCTGCCGACTCCGCATGCGCCAACGGCAGCCCACCACCGAACACAAGAACAATATGCTGCTATGGCGAGTAATTCCAAACAGAGCAAGTCTCTCTACACTTCCCCAACCCTACCCCGTGCTCACCTCCATCGCCCGATGACTCGTCTTCGGGGGCACCGCCGCCCGCTCCGACCCCCTCCGCGGCCAGCGACCTAAGAGGCCGGCCATTCCAACACGAGGCAGGATCCCTGCCCAGACCATCCTGCACCTTGGCCCTGCTTCCCCACAAGTGCCCGCCAGCGCTCTTCCTCGTCTGCAGGCCGCCGAGCGTGGCCAGCACAGTGGCGACCTCAATTCTCCTCCAAGGCGATGAGGCGATATTCCTTCTTCTCCTGGCAGGGGGGGGGGTTGTGTGTTAACTCAGGGCCTTGCACCCTTATTTAACACCCCCGCCATTAGTCAACTCGCCCCCTTATTGGGGGGGGCCGTAGGCTACCTTGGGGCGACCAATCCTGGTCGCCCCCTCTTTTCACGGGCTTCCGCGATGGAGGGGGGGGGCTTCCCGCCTCCGGGCGGCGTTTGCCCCGGGCCCCCATTGGGTTCGGCTGCGCCTTCCCCGCCCCAGGTTTCTAATTTAAGTTTTCTGCTTTTACATGTACTATTTTGTTTGCGTAAATTTCTGATAACTAATGCATCACATTATATTATGGTCCCCCACTTCAGCTCTCATTATTCGTCTGGGCGAGCGGTAATCACAGGGGTATACTAAGCACTCGATTTCAAGTTTAACTTTGGTGCAGGGGGTTTCTGTGGATTTTTTTGATCTACTGACAGCAGGTGGAATAAGCCCTGGAATGGGTAACTGCATGCATAAAAGAACACAGTAATTCCAGGCCTGCCATATTATTCCCCATTCTGGGTCAGAAATCTCTTAATTACCGGGAACCAGCTGGTCATTCAAACCAGAACTGGTAATGTCGGTCCTGCTATCTCCACCTCTGGGTCCGGACTTCTCGTGATGAACCTGTTACAGTCCATCTTATATAACTGTTTGTAAGCATAGGTTAAATATAGGTACACAAACAATGTCATCATGTGCGTAGAGGCATAACAGATTGTGATTTACAGAATCCGGATGTGCCGAGTTTTTTTTATAAACAATTTTATTGGGTTTCAAATACAAAGAACACTTCTCACCAAGACACCCGAGGACATCACCTCTTTTTCAGTAAAGGGTAATTTAATCAAACATCAAGTAACAGAGACCCCAGTCCGTAATTATCCCACCGTTTCCCTCAAATCTGTTCATGTTTGTGGGGACAGACTCTCGCTTTGTCAATGGATTCTTCCAGTTTCATACACCAGTCAATGCCTGATCGTCATTCAGCCATCGTGGGCGGGCCAGTAGTTTTCCATTTCCAAGCTATGTCTCCTTTGGCTATCATTGTGGCCGTACCAATGAAGCAGCGGCGGCCCCTCCCATTAGGATAGAGCAGCGCCGCCCCCCCTGCCACCACTCTCATATAAAATTATAATAAAATGGGTTTTAAACCTATTTTACTATTGTTTTATTTTAATCCCCTGGACCCGGCCCCAGGACTCTGACAAGTCTTGGGGGCGGGTCCAGGGGATGACATTGCTGGTAGGGGAGTGGTAGTGCACTTCGGCTGTCTCAGGCCGGCCAAACCCTCATGTGCAGTGAAGCTCTCTCCAGCCCCAGCTGCGTTGTTGGGGCTGGAGAGAGCAGGCACAGGCTCCCAGTTTGCCTGGGAGTGAAAGTTGCCAGCCTTCAGGCCACCCCCGACGCTGCTTTCATGCAGGGTCAGGATTGGCCGTGCAGTCTGGGAGCCTGTGCCCAGAAGCAGGAAAAGCAATGAGGCGGGAGACGGCGGCAGCATTCAGGTAAGCATTTTTTTAATTTTTATCCCCGAACACCACCCCCTCTCCTCCCCACCTGCCTCCCTCCTCCGGCCCGCCCGCTACTTTGGCAGGGGACGGGCCACTACTGCAATGAAGTAACCCCCTTGCCTTTCCTGGTGGTAGTCCAGTACTCCCAGAAGAGGGGTTTGGGCATCAGATTGAGGGGGAGTCAGGGTGTAAGCTATCTGTCTCCAATAATTCACAAACAAGGGGCATTGCCAAGTCATGTGGAAAAATCTGGCGTCTATGGTAGAACAATGGAAGCAGGTTGAGCTGGGTAGTTTTGCCACGTGCCATAGTTTCAGGGGAGAAAGGTAGGTGTTGTGTAAGTAATTCAGTTGAATTAGACTTAGATGGAAAGATATGGCAATTTCATGCAGGGCCATGCGAGCAAGCCACCAGTCAAGGTCATCCAGGGGCCAACCCAGCCCTCCCACTTCCACCTCAAGGGTTGAATACATCAGGGGTATTGTCAATCAGGGTACAGTATAGGCATGAGTCGCCGCCCCGGCCCAGTTTACCCACTAGCTTGACTTCCAGAGGGTTGTATTCAGGGTGCTCTTCAAGACTATCTTCATACATGCCAAGGGCATGTCTGAGTGGCAGGTATTTATGGAACTGGGTCTTAAAGAGGGCATATTGGGTCTGAAGGTCCCTGCCAGATGTCTCCCAGGGCTGTGGTGCTTATTTTGTCCCATGCCTTGACGCCTTGCATGGCAGAGGTATGATGGAGCTGGCCTCCTCTCCATAATGAGATCTGTTGAGTGAGTATGTTGTGTCCCCCCATGGAGCACAATGCAGCCTTCCACATCAGGAAAATTACCAGGATGACTTCAGAGAACCACAGAGGGAAGGGGTCTCCATACTATAGCCCCATTACCGTGTCAAGTTCAAGGAGGGAGAGAATTGCCTGGTATGTAGGGTCGTCCCACTCTTCCTCCGCGAGCCAGTCATTATCCATCAGAAGTTGAGTAGCCCTGTAATGCAACTAACGGTTCCCCATTCCCATACCCCTGTCATATACCGACAGTCGATGTTTAGCCAAAGCTATATGGGGTGGAGGATTTGCAGCGTTTTTACATTGCAGATGAAACATTAACATGTGGAACATAAACCAGAGATGGATGAATCTAAGTAAGTCTTAGTCTTCATTGTGTTTATTTATTATTGTCTTAAAAAATAACTGGAATCTTGGTTACTTCACACATAATTTATGCCCTGTAAAAACCGACAAATGCAACATTAAGGATTCGTAGTTGGGCATCTCACTTTCCGTTGTAACTGTGTTCACAGGAATAGTAAGATCCCAGTCATAAATTATGACAAGCTTAGATTACTCCCAGCCATGCGGTTAATATATGACTTTTCGTAAGCTTTCTGGTATATCCATGCATTGAATATGTATGTTATAGTCCTCATGCATTATTGTGTTGGATTCATCAACATTAGCATTTTATGCCTGTTTTATTGATGTGTTTAATTGTATCTATTCACACTTCGTTAACCCAACTATATTATGTTCCCATACCTAACATCCCTCACTACACATTACCTGCAAACCCAGCATAGATTGCTTTGACTTTACTGCACTATCTGCAGCCTTTATGCCTGCTTTGATCTGCCATGTAATGTTGAAATAAATTATACGACTGGCAGGGTGCATGGAAGGGGCTTAAGGGGCAGTGGAAAGGTAGAGGAATGTCTATGTTAGGGGTACTAAGTTAGCGAAAACACAATATTTTGTCAACTAACTTCATTTTTGAAGACTTTCAAAACAGAGCGAGAGAGTGAGTGTGTGCATTTTTTGTCTCTCTGTATGGAAAAATGTCTTGTGAAATCCAACAGACACCTTCCCATAACCCGGCTGAAAGCACCTGGACCCAACTATTTGCCAGAAAATGCACCCCCGAAGCTACGCCCCTGAGCTCCATGAAACAGATGTAATACTTACAGGCTGCAAAAGAGTGGTCACAAATATTGACCAGTATTTTTGGGACTTGTAAAGAATTTTAAGAACCAGCCTATGCACTAATAGGTTGGTTCATAAAATTCTGAATCATAGTGGGTCAGAATCTGACTTCTCATGAATATTAATAAAGTAGCTTTGAAATTAAGACTCACTAAGATTGGAGGCTATCACAAGAATGGTGGCCTGCTGGGGTCAGCAGACCACCATGTCTGGTCTGTGACTGCTTTTTAATAAAGCAAGCTTTTTATAGATGCAGCCCTTTTTCCTTAAAGTTAACAGGATTGTGTTTAAAAATAAAAGTTGACAGTTTTTTTTTTTTTAAAGAGTTGACAGTGGCAGCTGGCAGTTAACTAGCTGCTCATTGCCCCAGCTTGATTGATACCTAAAACTCGGTGTCCTGGTGCTATAAAAAAGCCTGGGACACAGAATCTCAGAATAGCAGAGAAAACTCAGGAGAATAGTCAAGATTTTAGACCTTTCCGAAAAATAAGGATAGGAGGTTTCGAATGCTGATATACGTGCAGAGCATTCCAGTGTTCAGGAGCAAGAGATGAAAATGCCTTTACTATCTCAACCTAAATGGGCCTGTCTAATGTGAAGAACATAGATGCTTTAGTGCTACGCAGGCCATGTAAAGAGAATTACCATAATCAAAGTGAGATAAAATATTAGTTTGGGCCACAAATTTACACCAGTCTAGAGGAAGTAGCAGTACAATTTGGTGCAGCATTTACAAACAAAAAAACACAATGATGCCACGGAATTAATTTGCTTCCCAAAAGTGAGGGAGACATCAAAAGAGATGCCCAGAGGGGTGGGAGCCCAGATGGCGACCTTAGCGGGCGCATCTCCCTCTTCACCAGCTGCCCATGTTTGCAGCTTTTACAGCGCCCCAACAGGCTGTTCCCAGTTTCCAGCGGGGGACTGGACCCGAGAAGGTCCTGGGAGGACTTGGCTTGAATCTTGAGGCCAGCAAAACATTTTAATACTAGGAATTGAACATGCACCCTACCACTACCCTGAACAGCAAGGCAGCAGTGAGGGACAAAGAGATCAAAATGGCAGGCTCATCCTACATCGGACTCCTACCACCCGCTGCTACCCCTGACTTCAGATATGATCAATGTAGATGAGACGAGCACAGTGGCGGAGGGGCTCCATGAGGGTTCAATGTGATCACATGAGCCGGACTCCCATCCAGGACCCAAGATCCTCCTAATCAAAATGAGCAATAAGGAGAGGTGACACTATTGAGCACAACGGGGTAGGCTAAAGACACAGCATCCGCTCACCCTCAAATGTGATGCCGAGATTTGTTGCAGAAGGGATGGGTTCATATTACAATCATAGGGACACCATGTAGAGGAGGAACCCCTGGAAATAAACAACTCTGTTTTGCCACCATTCAGCTTTAGTGCATTAGCCTTCATCCAGACAGCCATAACTGTGAGACAAGCATGAAGACGTGAGAAACGCTGGAAGCCTAGTCAATGTAAGAGGCACTGATCTATGGGTTGTCTCCTTCTGACATCAGTTGAAAAGCCAGATTTGTGGATTAGATCAGCCAGAGAGGTGAGGTAGATTTTATAGAGTGTACAACTTAGAGAAAATCCTTGGGAAACACTTCAAACAAGAGATTTGGGAGAAGAACGTAAAGGGGGAGACTGAGTATGATGCTACAGAAAGGAAGAAAGTCAAGCAAAAACCATATCACACATACCACTCGTGTGTGGGGGATGGAGAGGGGCAAAGGGCTGATTACGAGTTTGGCAGTGCGGTGCCAGGTCCGCCCCGCTGCTGCACCACCAAACCAGTGGTCGGGCCGCCCACCAGATTAAAAGTATTTCTCGTGTCTGGCGGGCTTGTTTTTATGTTCCCACGGCAGTGCCCTGAAAATAGGCACCTCAATAGGAATGCCAAAAACAGTTACTGCATGGCATGGACTGTAAAGGCCATGCCGTGCAGGAACTGTGGTGCATGCACACAGGGGGGCACCCCATGCATGCCTCCCAGGGCAGAGAGGCACAAGGGGGCCCTGTAGGGCCCTCTTTGTTTCCTCTCCGCCATGGTTTTCATGGAGGAGAAACTGCCATGAAAACCGTGGTGGAGAAGAAACTCGTAGTATGCTTGGTGGCGCTGCTGCAGCTCTGCCAAGCATATTGCGGCCTCATGACTGCCGCAACACCGCCAGTGAATGGCGGTTCCCTGGTGGCTGCGGCGGGGCAATGGCAGTCCGACCTCCCTAATTGTAATAGGGCGGTCGGAAGACCACCGCACCCCCATGAGTCTGGCGGTCCATGGACCGCCAGACTAGTAATAGAGCCCAAAGTTGGAGATGGTGTCAAAAGTTGCACTCAACTGTGTCAGAACTCTCGCCGATCTTCTCCCTCTGTCTAGCAATATGCTGATGCCATTGGAAGAAGTGATGCCTCTGCACCACGTAAAGGACACATTTTTATGAAAGCAGGTAGCTACTTATTACTTTCCCTTTTAAGCTCTTGGAAGGGAAGGGGAGAAGGTATGTGAGCAGAAAAACTGCTGAAGATCTTTGAGGTGGCATAAGGTTTCTTTAGGGGATGTCACAACAGCTTCCTTCCTTCCTTTGACAACAGCCCTGGCTACAGCTAAGGAGGTTTTGCATAACAATAAAAGCACAGGACCAATAGTATCAATAGTTTAAAACCACTTATAAGCAGGGCAGAGGGGTCATTGGGAGACCCCAACTTGATTGAATGAAGATGATAAAAACCAGTTAAAAGAGTTACAAAACTGGAAAGAACAGGTCGAGAGCATAGAGGAGCCTCTGATGAACCATTCATCTCTTTCAAATTAAGAGTAGTTGGATCAAAAAGCTAATAAATGTTCAGGATTTTATTTCTTCAAAATACCAAGACAGAGAGTCACACAGATCTTCAGAGGGTAGGACTGTGGTGGAGGCAGAGGTAGGATAAATTATTAACAATTAAAAAAAAATCTCTAACATAATATTCTGTGAAAGTTGTAGGTGAGGCACAGCAATGACATCTACTCTTCCTAGGTAGCCTTTTACAGCTCCTAAACTCAGCTTAATAAGTAAGCGTCACCATAGAATTATAGTTCTGCCTCCAAATCCTTTTCACGACTTTGCCCTGTTGTTTGGCCCCAGCACTTTCAGTTGTGCGCGAAGGAGCTGTGGGGACAGTTCTATATGCCTCCTTATGCCTGAAAGTGGAAATAAGGACCAAGCAGGATGTAAAACAGTCATTGAAATTTTGTACAAAAATACAAAATCCAGGGGCTCCAATGACAAGGGTACCAGGGGCCTGAAAAGAAGAGAGAGTTTCGATTATGAATAATGGCTTTGGACCAGCAGTGCATAGGTTTACTAGGGATAGATTTAGAGTAAGAGCGAGAGACAGAGTCATTGAATAGAGAACAGGCTACCAAAAGGACCACTCCAGGCTAAAGAAAAAAGAACTGAGAATATAATGCATGTATCAATTGTAAAGACAGGGTAAGCAATTTGTTCTAGAGAGGAAACCAACTGAGGAAATCCAAGAATGCTCATAGAACCTAAAAGTGTAATCGCATCAGACTTACAGTACGCTTGTAACCAGATATTACAATTCCCTAGCACAAAAAATATAATATTTAAGAATGAATGGAGCAAGAGCAGCTCCAAAGTTATTAGCATAGCTAGGGTGACAATAAAGAAAGAGCTCCATAACAGATCATGCGCAAGTGACGTCAGTATGGAAAAAGTGTTTCTGCAAGAGCAAATGGCTGATAGACCAAAATAGTCACAGTCAAAAAGGAGTGAAATATGGTTTCATTGTCTCCGCCAATTCGGTTACCATGACCCTGCTGGCTAATTTTATGTCCTTGCAGGACCACTAAAGCTGGATCGGGCTGGAGGAGTCATTTAGCCATGAAGATGCACAGCACAGTGCTCTGACCCTTTAAAAGGTATATGTCTAATGAGTCTATCCACAATTGGCATAAGTTAACTTACTTCCCTAGTATATGGTACCAGTGGTACCTAGGGCCTATCCGTTAAGTGTCCCTTGTGGAATGCAGCATTTATTGTGCTACCATGAGTGTGACAAAGCAAAGCATGGCTCCCAGCTCAATATTGCAGGCTTGCAGAGTTATATGTAAACTGCTATACCAGCTTTTTAATTTAAACCCATGGCAAAGCCAAAACCTTCCTTTTAGATGCTCATAAGCAGTGCTTAATTTGAGCCAGTGGTTTTTGGTGCTCGGCACCGGCCCTTTATTGTCAACACTGGCTCTTATACACAGCTTGCCACATGGTGGCACTGTTTGTCTAAGTTTATGGTGAGCATAACAGCAGTTGTTTATTAATTCAATATACATTAAAATGACTAATACTTGCCACCCAAAACAATAAGAATAGGTTGGGTGGCCGATATTAGTCATTTTAATGTATATTAAAAGGCTGAATTGTCACACTGTAGGAGTGTGATGTTTAGCTGTGTTGGCACTGTCATTGGTAGAACTGGCAGGGACTAACGATGGTGCGAGTTGCAGTGGCCTCCTGACAAAGGCCCCGGCACTTATTTTTTTACCAATTAAGTACTGCTTATAACTCCCCGCTAATGCAGGCCTGCTGAGCCCTAAAGGCATGGTGCATTGCATTAAAAAGTATGTGTTTTGTTAACTTTACATATCCTGACAGTAAATACCTCACTTCTTTTTTTTTAACTGTAGCAAGGCTAGCAGCCAACTCGGCAAGCATAGAGTTACATTCTGATAACTCAGCAGTGCTAACTTCCTAAAGGGACTACTAAATGTGGTACTTCAAGGTATCAAAGCATTGTTGCATTAAGCTCAAGTCGAATTTAATGTAACTATTTTATAAATGGCAACTTTAGAAAGTTGCCACTTTGTTGCCCAAAGGTTTCTAGTAGCGTTTATACAGTTGCACACAGCTGCTGTCTTCGAGACAGTCATTCTCACCTCCCCCCAGGAGGGCAGAAGGCTATCAGGAAAAGGAACAAAGGAACTGCAGAGGGAAGTGGTGTGACCTCCTCCTGGCAGGATGGCCAGAGTGGGTGAGAGCCAAAAAGAGAACTTCAAAGGGGAAGTCCCCTTTGAAGGGCAAATGGTAGTAACACATGGAAGGGGCTGTCTTTTGTTATAGCAGACAAGATGCCATTTCGAACAGCGAGGGAGAAGCCATTGTCAAACTGGAATTTTGAGGAGAGTGCAGCCCTCAGGTAGCCACACCTCTATGTTAGGCTTGGTCGTTCCACACACTGAGAGAAGGGTTAGGCCATGTTGTGAGTGGGCCGAATAGTGCATTCTGGGCTAGCTAAATACCACAGTTTGAAGAAGATGTCGGTTAGGCAGAAGGGCGCCTGGTAGGCCATTGACTAGTTATTCACTACAATCCCCTAAGCTCGCAGCAGGCATGAAAGTGGCACCCCTGGCACTCAGACCTCAACTCACATATGTACTGGAGAAAGGACAGAAGATGGACTGTCATGCTGTTCCCTGAACCCAGCAAGAAGAGGCTGCCCTAAAGACTGGACCGTACCTGTTACTCCTTGAAATAGCAAAGAAAGGACTGTGCCTGTAGTACCCTGCTCGTGGAAAAGTTGCCCACAAGCCCCAGTCAGAGAAGGTGACTCCAAGAGTCAGTAGGCTGACTCCCTGTTACAGCCACAAGGCCATAAAAGCCGAGAAGCCTGTACCCTTGAGAGCCCAGTGCCAAGAAGCCTCACCCCCTCCGGACACTGAGGTGCAGCTTTGGAGACAGAGTCTTGAACCTCAAAAGTTGTACCAAGACTGCTGTACCTGGGAGAGTGATCAGAATGCAGATTGGTTGCCCAACACAGAACAAAATGCAAGTTAAAGGGAGCCGCTGGTTTTGCTGTAACCAGAGACCAGTAGACCAGTGGCAACTGGTTTTGTATTGGATTTCACCTGGACATAGTGGGACATCAACACCTGAGCCCACAGTCACCCGCCCCCATGTTTGAGGACCAAGGACTGGCCACAGGAAGACCGCTGACACCAGCTCAGCATCCCAAACATCCTTGAGCCTCCTCAGAATCATGCATCCTTTGCATCAGGATCACTACATTGACATCTACGGCGGTTCACCCATAGGTCTGGAACTGGACTGGAGACTGCATAAGTGAACTGGTAACTGTTCAACTGGATCTTGGCGGTCCCTTTGACTGTATTGGAGTTGGTCCTCACAAGAGTGCCTATATAGCCGTTTTTAAGTTACTTGTTTTGGCTAACCCTAAACCACAAGTCACATTAGATTACAAAGATTTATTGCATTCAGTAAAAAACAGTGATTTATTGGGTTTTTTAAAATTCGTATCTCCGTAACCATCAGATGGATTTTTATCATTGATGTATCTATTTAAAGATAAAAAACAACCCTTTTTTAGGTCTTGCCTAGGCAGCGCATGCACTGTCTGTTCAAGACATGCTGTATCCATTCTGTGGCCTTAAAGCCCGCCCATAGTTTTTAATTGGTTGCTTTGCGTGTCCCTTGCAAAGGCTTGCTTCTCTGTGGTCACTGTGTGTTGTATGTCCCTCCTTTTTTTCTGTCAACCCCTTCCATGGAGCATGCCCTATTTCTTGTAGTCTTGCCTTTTTGTGCATGTAGACTTGTGTAAGAGCAATATTTTTTAATTTGGTTTCTGCCCGTGTTTTTGGAATGTTAGCTTTTTTTTGTCACCCTGCACGTTCACACATTCCGTTCTGCTGATACACTTATTTGTTTCGGCATTCTGTATTTGTCCTCTGTTTTGCCTTTGTTTTATTTTGTTAACACATAATCATGTATTTATTTTTATTTTTTTAACTAGGCACCGGGACTCGAACCCGGTTTCCCAGTTCCAAAGTTGGCAGCTCTGGATGTTACGCCATGTCCTCTCTCCAAATATTGCTGGGTATAGGTCAGTGTGTTTGGGTGGAAGTGGCCGAGTTTTGGGTTGTTTTTATTTCAATTGAAGCGATCTGCCATGGCAGAGCCTGCTACCTTGGGGCTGTGTGCAGAAACATGTGAGGCACAGCACTGGTTTTCCTCTCCAACGAAACCTATATTTTGATAAAAATGTATCCAACATCTCGACAGAAATATAGTGTTACCAAGGATCATTCAGATGGTGGGATCAGCTGACCAATTACAGAGAGAATCATCCCCATTGCCCCTATGACCAATCACAGATTAGCTTTTATAATGACAATAATATTTCTATACTTTACATTTATTGGGCAAACTATTTTTCCTTGTATAATTAAAAAAAAAATTCTCTTATTCCATTTCGATGAAACTTGTAATGTGGCTCGATTTTGACTATTTCTTTTTGAAGTTCCTGTAGTCGCAATCATTCCAAGATGGCGGCCAATTAATTGTCAGTGGGAGCTGCATCAGTTGCTTGTAACTTGCAGCTCTCTGCTTTTGAGGTATATGGCGGTGCCCAGCTTTCCATGTGAGTCCAGGCAGGCACAGAAACTCCACAGTAGAGGAGCACCCGCTGTCTGCAGGTGAGGGATTATCAGTCCTTGCTAACTGTTAAAGGAATGCCCTGAGTCACCGGCTTTCGGTAAAATGTCCACAGTGTGATTACTATTGGTTTGGCAGGGCATGGTCAGGGCAAGATCAGCAATTGAGCCTAAGACTGAGGGGCAGAGAGTGATGGTAAGGAGTGTGCGGGCCCCACAGGTCCCTTGTGGGCTAAACGTGTTAACGAAATGGGTGAGTGGTGTAGTTTACAGCCCCATGCGAATAAATATGGATAGTCTTGTATTTTACAGCCCCTTTTTATGAAAGTGCTGGATACAAAGCAATGGGGTTTCCAGGCGGTTTTGAAAAGGAACCTATGAAATAATTAAATACTTAAGCATCCAAGGAACCATAGCGGCCCATTTCTGTGACATCCAGAAAACAACGGCATCTTGCTGAAACGCTGGATATGTGCAGCATTTGCTGTGTTTCACCGGTTGAATAGCAGCAGTCTTGTCACTGAACAATATTTGTTTCTGGATGCTTAAAGCCAGAAAGAACTCCTTAAAACTTGAACTTTTTATGACTGAGTATGGCACTTCGAAAGTGTGCAACTATCCCGCAGCATGACAGTTCAAAGCACTTAGCGACACTGTTCTGCCACTTCTGTTAGGCCTTCTAAACAGCAAGTGAGCAAATGCTTAAAGTTTTTTTTATTAACCACCAAATATATTGTTGAAGACCCTTAAGTGTTTCCCCTAGCACCCTAGAGTAAAGGTGCTCCTATTTGATTTTCAACACTTTTTATTTTCAATAGGATAAATATATCTAAATGCGGAGGCTGTATAACTGATAATGTGTTAAACCAGAGCCTCCAACCTTGAGACCACATAGATGGTCGGGGAAAAGGTTTCCAACTTGCTTAGTCCTCATTTGCCATAAAGTCTCCTACTTGTGTACATGTGTGCGTATCTGAGATTCTGTGCGATGCACCTCTTGTTCAGACTTTCTCGTGGCAATGTCATAAGCAACGACTAAAATCAGCAGGCTGCTGTAGAGTGCTGGCCAAAAAGCCGGGAGTGGCTCAAGGTGTCACACATGACAAGGTGACACTTGGCAGAAATTACAATGTCTCCCTACAGGTAATCTACAATAACCAAGGCCACTGGCGTTATGTGATTCTGAGGCTGCTGCATTTTCTCCATAAATATGGATTAGTGCCATTTTCCACATAATCCACAATCTGCTCCATAAATTGCAGCTTTCACAAAAAAGTTTATTTTACCTCTAACAGAGCAAAGGTTGCTAAACATAAAGGACCACATGTGGTTCCGTGAAGTGGCACAGTCGTTGCAAGGGTTAACTGGTCACCTTTCAGTTGCTGATTGCTACATTCAGGTGTTAAACTGGTAATGTCATTTATGAAACTGTGTCTTTTAATAACTGCATGGTCAGGGAAATGCTAATTCTTTTGCATGTATATATAAAAAAAACAGGATAAGGGTACCAATGTCAGAAACGGAGGGTTAGGACTGTTTTTAGCTCCAAAAATGCACCATTTTCCTACCAAGACAGTCAGCTGTTTAAATATGAAAACTCATGCATAGCTAATTAGTTAGCATAATACCGACTATGTGGAACCTGGAACACTTGCATTGCTCTCCAACAAATTGACAGCCTGTTTATTATATTTTTATTATGCAGGGCAGGTATGAACTTGATGGAGCAAAATTGTAAGTTTTCTAGTTATGCATGCTAAAGTATGCCACTTGTGCATGTTGAGCTGCTTTTTAGGTCTCGCCTAAGCAGAGCGAGCATGTGCTGTCTCTTCGAGACATGCTTTATCTAGTCTGTCGGCTTTCATCGCTTCCTTCGCTTTTCATCGGTTCTTTTGTGTGCCTTTCTAAATTCCTTACTTTTGAGTGGTAATTCATGCCCATTTGTCCCTCTTTTTAGTGGTGCCGTTCCCTCCCATGGTAGCTGGCCCTGTTTCATGTCTCATTTTACTTCTGTTCATTTCAGTTAATTTTGCACACTCTTTTTTTGATTGCCTCGGCTTGTGCTCTCAGAATATTGTTTGTTGGCTTTCCGAAACAAACGCGTGCAGCTGATGTTTGCAGCCAGTGTTACTGCTTTCCCCTCCCACCATTCCCTACCCCTACCCCGTCCTTGTTATTGAATAATTGTTGTCTTTTTTTGTTTTCGTGGTTGGGCTTCTTTTAGTAGGATATTACTTTTTGGGCTTCTTTTGAAGGAAGGTATGCTTGTGAGGTGGTCGGGGTAAAGCTTGACAGCGGTACAGTGCCTGGGCCTGAGACAGCTGCAATGCCTTTGTGATGCAAAGACATGAAATCGGTGCTGGTTACAAGATTCTTCCACAACTTTAGTGTAATAGGACTCCAACTCATCACTGGCATGTGTGCGGCTATCTATCGCTGAGAGCCACATGGCCTTTAAGAGCATCACTTGCGTGTCACCTCCTGCGTACTCCTCAGTCACTGCCGTCCGAGCACCCTTGCTCCAGGCTAGGTCCCGCCCACCACCGTCACTGCAGAGTGCCACTTCTGTGTCCAGGCGGACTGTTCTTCTACTTCAACAACCCACCTCGGGCCAGCCATACCACATAGGCCACCATGAAGGCTGTAAGTGGTAGTTCTGGATTTCCATTTGTTTCCTTTTTGCTGTGATAGCCTATGCTGTCCCAGCCACTGCACCTACCTCTTTATGGGCAGACTTGCTCCTCATCTCTTTCCTTACCCCGTGTTGACAACAGCTCAGGCTTGAGTATTCATGAGTTACTGAGCAGGGAATAGACGCAGTCAGAATCTTGTAAAGTCCTTTGAAGTGCATCCTACATGTGGGAACCTTTACACCTTGATTTTGGAAACTACCTGTTTTTATTTGTTAAAGTGCTCTAGTGCTTTGTCCCACCCGCATATTAGCCTTGGAAAAGTAATTTCACTGCTTAGTTTTTATTAATATTTTATGCATTTACCACAGATGTAATCTTCTGCAGGTGTTTGTCCTTTAGAACTAAACTGATTGTGCTGGAATTCTCTAGGTTCTTTGTAGCCATAATGTTTTTTCCACAGGCCCTTCTGAACACCAATGCGTGTTTCATGTTCCCTCCTGGTTTCTGAGATGTCACATTGTGCAGTCTTTTTGGAAGGAATATCAACAAGTGTTTAACTTTGGCTAATCCACCCCAAGGGATGTGATTGAAAGAGTGGACGATATATGGCAATGTCATTTTTAGTAAACCGCCTAGGTGAGGCTTCGTGTAAAGTGTGTCTGCCCTCGCATCAAATTGTTTTTGTAGGGCCAGGGGCTAATGGGGCTGGTAGTTTTCATGGGTAGTTTGGTAGGCGAGAGGCATCATCCTTTTATCAGATGCTTCTGTGTAAGCTGAAGCAGATTTTTTCTTAAAAAATCGGGATTCTCACAACCAGCTTTAGGAGTGTTAGTATGTATGCACCTTCCTAACGCGCCTTTCTCCATATTTCAAGTACTATCTCGCCTTCTGCTCTATCACTCGTACTCATCTCGATCAAATACTCTTAATGCCCCCCCGGCCTCATTCATCTCTTGTACACTGACAGATATCTCTTCCCATGTACTCTGTTGGTTCCGTATTCCCCAGAACTCATGTCAAAATCTTCCTGAGGGACGTCTTCTCTCTTCTTCGTCCCCTTATATTATCTTTTAATCACCCCTTCAGTCTCTTCAAGTATCATGTTTTTACAGTCAACCCCATACTCTTTAGATCACCCTAAAGTACCTGTCTCACTTTCCCTTACTTGCATCTCACCTCACCAGTTCCTTTTGACAATTGGCTGACTGTGAGTAAATGACTCGAAGCGTAATTTGTTGTAGCAATGGATTCATTGCAGTTCAATCACAATTGACGCTTTCAGAAAAGCGCTTTTGTTTTAGAGCTGCTGAGTTTTTGGTAAGATTTTGCTGCACATACA
This sequence comes from Calotriton arnoldi, assembly GCA_963921515.1. Taxonomy (NCBI): domain Eukaryota; kingdom Metazoa; phylum Chordata; class Amphibia; order Caudata; family Salamandridae; genus Calotriton; species Calotriton arnoldi. Next base: position 506,598 of record CAWUFW010002910.1, on the reverse strand, counting down.
TTTTCTATTCCCTAATGCATTGCAGTTGACTGTCTGAGCTTTGTGTGGAAATCAGTTCTTTGCAGTTCCACAGTGATATTACCATTTTACCTGGTCTGTGATGTTTTCACATAGCAACAATTCACATACATACACTCCACAACATGCCACATAATTCCAATCAGCATAATTTCACTCAACGCCACACAATTCAACTCCACACATCTCCGTTTCACACCACATAATTAAGCAACAAACCACATAATTCAACTCAACAACAAAATTACACAACACACCACATACATCCAATCTACACCACAAAATTAGGCCTGGGCTGTGAACTCTGCTCTGTTTGCGGAGTTTTCTACACTCCACGCCCGCGGAGCTTGCGGAGTGCAGAAAACTCTGCTTCACGTTTCTGCCGCTCGGGTAGAATTTCTAACCCAGCGGCAGGAAGACCAGCGTGAACAGAAGTTCGCACTGCACTCCGCCACTTGCAGAACTTCACTGAGTTTTTTTGTCATTTTGCGGAGTTTGGCATAGCGAACTATGCCAATTCAACAACACACCACATAATTCAACTTCACTATATACCACTCCGCAACACAAAATACCATTCCACATAATTATACTCCATGATACACAATCCCACTCCACATAATTCCAGTACACTCAATACCACATAATTACTATATTCATAATTCAACTGCACACCATGCCACATAATACGACTACATAAATCCACTCCACACAACAAAGTTCCACGCTACATAATTCCACACCACATATATCCACTCCACTCCATTACACATGAGTAAAAGACATTGTCATTTACAATACAAATAGCTCTAACTTTTGCAAAGCGAGACCCATTGGCTTTGTCAATGCTTGTTATAAATTGGTGTTGGATTGCTATTGTGTTGCATTTACTTCTTATCCAACTGTTTTGGTACTTCTTAATGCTTTAAACTTGTTCCTATGATTAAACCTGACTGCTCTGAGTCACAGCTACCCAGGACTGAGTAAGGTTTTACAAACAAACCTGCCTGGGCCTGATATGGAATTGTGCCTTTGTTACACGGTGAGGCCGCACAACCACACCATATATTAAACCACTTTCCTTACACTTAGTAAAAGAGATTGTTTGTCTCGATATCAAATCACTATATTGACCATAGAGTCTTATTTCCGTCCTTCCATAAATCTAAATTGAATGTTGTTAAATCCGTCAGCCTTAGAGTGGACTTCCCCCAAACCTTTTGCCTTACTCCTCCTGTTTTTGCTGTATTTATTTTATTGGCTTTAGGACTTTGCACAGTTTACCACTGCTAACCAGTGCTAAAGTGCCTGTGCTCTTTCCTTCAAACATAGTGAAATTGGCTTACAACCAAGTGGCAAATTTAATTTTAAGTCCCTGGTAAAGCGGTACTACAGGTACCCAGGCCTGTAAATTAAATGCTACTAGTGAGTGGAGAAGTGAAATCCTGATTCCATCTGAGATACCGTAAGAGTGCATCATAATCATGAGTAGTCAGCACTCTAATATATTCTGTGTGATTAATGTTACTAAGGAGAGTGGAGTATGGTAAATTTAGAGTACTCCACATGGAGAATTTGTGTATAGAACATGGTTAATAAAGATCTATGTAACATTTATATATTAATGTGACGGGAGAAGTTAACATGTTATGTTATGTTATTGAAGACTTGATATTGCGCACAACTCATCCCCGAAGAGACATCTCGGCGCTGAATCAGCTGGTACGTGTGAAAGAGTCAGCATTTAAAACAACCAGGTTTTGAGGACTTTTTTCAATTCTGCAAGACTGGGCATACGTGAATGAACAGAGGAAGTTGGTTCCAGTGAAGCAGAGCCAGATAGGAAAAGCCTCGGCCTCCATATTTGGCTGTGCAAATCTGTCGTGGGCATGGAAGAGATTGGTTGCTTGATCACAGGTTCCTAAGCATAAGGGATGAGCCTGTTCTGAAGGCAGCCTTTGAAAGTGAGTATATCATTGGAGAAACTAATCCTTAACATACCAACATTAGGACATGGCAGCAGTTTATTGACAACATATTGATTTTGTGGCATGGAGATGTGGAGATATGTGAAAGATTCTGCACCTGGATCAACACACTTAACCCATACCTACACTTCACCAGCACCATATCTGACCAAGCCGTACCCTTCCTGGACCTACTAATCACCAGGGCTGAAGGTAGGCTATCCACTACCAAAAACAACAGACTGAAACACCCTCCTTCTTTACGGCAGCCACCATCCGAAGGCACTAAGGGACAACTTACCCTCTGGCCAATTTCTGCGTCTCTGTTGAAATTGTGCCACCCTACATGAATATGATATCCAAGCCAAGGAACTTTGCACCAATCTGGTCACCTGTGACTACCCCCGGAGAATAGTCATATGGGCATGTAAAAGGGCCAGAAACAACCATCAAGATGCTTTTCTGGAAACACAACAGAAGGAGTCTGATGACCTACTTACCTGTGTGACCACCTTCACACCATCGTCCAACCGGATCCAGAGGATCATCAGGAGACACTGGTCCATTTTGAGAACAGGGACCCTAAATATTCCTAATCCGAGGTTTGCATTCAATTGAACACAGAATTTGAGAGATCTTCTTATTCACACTCGACCAGAGACAACCCCGAAAACTAGACATCCTAACCTATGGGGGTTACTACCATTAAAGGGCCATTACCCATGTGGAAGGTGCACAGTATGCAATCTCACAAAAGCAAGTAAGGAAATCAATCTAGGAGAAAACCGACCATGGATACAAAATGAACACACCAACTGCAATATGAAAAATTGCATATACCTGATTACGTGCCCATGCAACTTACGGTACATCGGGATGACTACAAGACCCATAAAAACCAGGATTACGGAACACCGCAGCAATGTCCGCTGCAAGCGCATTACCACCAAAATGTCAACACACTTTGTAAATAGTAATCATACACGGAAGATATAAAATGAACTATTTTGGAAGGCAATGACCGCTGGGACAAGGTCCCTATTTACAAGAGAACAACGCTGGGTTTTCTGCCTAAAAAGCCATATACACGGACTGAATGATGAAATTCCTTGGCATGAGTGTACCAGGTGATCATTGATCAACACCCTAAACCCACACACTGCTAAAGTTCAACACCATGAAATATAGATTACGCATAGGAATGAACTAGTAGACAGACGTAATCTATCACATCCCTCAATAGACGGTACCTATGTGGGGTGGCTGCAGGTGAAGGAAACACGAAGAAATTACCATACTGAACAGACCGGGTGGATGTCCGAACAAATTGATTCCCCATGGCACATCCAGTATATAATACGGGTGTCTTAGGGAGGGAAATGTATATAACACAAATTCCATTGCAGCAATTATCAGTCGGGAAAATGATACGGTAGGTCGCATAGTCACAATACCAACCCATCAAGCACTACTATAATAATGATCCCCATATGATATATAATCACCCCAGGTAGCTTAAAAAATGTATTACAAAACCCGAATTAAGTTTGTTACTTTATCCTGGGTTGTATTAAGACCATCTCTGTATCTCATATTAATTAGTATCATAACTAAAAAAGGCACAATAATGGTTATTTGTCCGCTCCAATATGGCCACCAAATAGTAAACCCATTAACGTAGCAATGCGCACACCTGTGCCGACCTTAAACATGTGAGTTGGTGCACTGCACCTGCAACGATGGGTCGCTTAAAATCCCCTCTTGCACCATGCATAACCTGTCTTGCAGGAAGGCAGGGAGAGGGGTAGGACCAGCTCGACACTCCTCGTACGAGACTGTGAGTATGACACGAACACAGAGGACCCGAGAAGTATGTGAGTACTCTGACTGCACCACTACAAGCTCAGCGCCATTGTTTTACATTCTCTCTTCCAGACAGAAACTGCAGTATCCACGCGGTCCTTTGCCTTGACCTAAGGCACACGTTGGCCTGTTGATAGGAGTAAGACATACCACTACCCTTATCTAGATAATACCGATGTGAGCACGAATGCCTGAAATTGCGAGAAATAACAATGCATGTGTTTCGTCTTTTTTTTATGTGTTCTACAACATTTCTCTTTTATATAAACACAGTGATGTCACAAAGATACATTGGTACAGGTGGCACTCGCCGATAGCAGAGCAGTACGTGATGCTCCGAGAACACAGCATGACACTGCACGATGTGACGACATGTTGCAACCAGATTCTCCTGGTCCCGCCAACCGCATTAATCTGCTTTAACAGAATAAATTGATCTGTGTTTCTTTTTCCTTTCTTCTTTTTTCTCTATCTACTCCTCACCCTTTAGGTTGGGTTATGGAAACATGATGGAAACATGATAGGGTGAGCAATAACCAGGTACTTTTTTGACCTCATGCTTCACCACTACGGAATGTTACATTAAACTGTACTCTGACACCCGCCCTGATTAAGGGTAGGGTGTTTATTTACTCCTGGTCCTGAAGAAACACCATGGATCCCTCCTGGACCAGCAGGGAATGAAACATGTTGACCTGACCTACAAAAACCTAAACAGTTTCAGCACAACACATATCAGATAGTCGCGCTCCATAACTTTGCGCCGACTGTCCATATTTTTATTGTTTTTAACCCTACCAAAGGGACTCCTGAATACATTTTTGTTGTATACCCTTAAGGTAGTTTTAGACCACTTGCACAATATCACTGCTGATATATATAAAAAGATCTCCGCTAAAGAGCCCTCTTGCAGGGCTCATGGGGCATTGCAGCGCTGGCCCCACGAGGAGCAAAAAGCCTGACGTTGAAGAATGACACCCGGGTGTGTGAGGGCATCACTTCCTAATAAGGACGAAACCCTCAGAGCTATCTATTCCAACCTCTCTTCATCCCTTTATCATATAGGAACATGTACCCCATTCTCGTTATATATAAACATTAATTTATACATGCACATTTAAGTACATTTTATGCACATTTAAGAACATAAATTGTGCCCCATTGTGAGATTAATAAATTTAATTGTGCGTGTATAAACTAATGTTTAAATATGGATATGTGTAACAAGATTTTTTTTCATGCAGGTGCATTCACAATGACATCTTCGTAATTCTTTACAATTTATACATGTCTTAAGGAGCTGCATTTATTGTGTGTGTAGAAATGTGCACATATTCTGTAATCCTATGCAGTGTCAAAGTTGACTAAAGTGGACCTCGAGAAAACCAGTTTAATTCATGCTCAGGTTTAAAATCTAACATGTAATTCGTATTTAACCTTCAATGCAAAATGCATTTGCTTGTATTTTGTTTCCACTGCAGGTATGGACAAAGCCTCATTAGTTAGCATAGAAGGGTTTTGTTTTCATTAGATAGCAAGGTATGAGAAGACAAAGTTGGCAAGGAGAACCATGGTAATGAGCAAGGAGGAAAGTTCTCATGGAGAAGGAGAGGAATGACCAAGCATGAACGAAGTTGCAACTTATTGATGTGGGAAAAGTGGCAAGTAACCAGTTGTGCCGGAGCCATGGAAATTCACTAGCAGGGATCACGTGGGATTATCTACCATGAATACAATTGATATTTCATACTAAATGTAGTGAGGGACAGAGAAGTCATTTTAGTATTTCACAGAGAGCAGATCTTTGTTTCTGCTTGTGTGACATTATGCTACCTGACCCATGGTTGGAGCCCCTTCTACTGAAGACTCCGACAGCTGACACCTTTCTGATTTCACCTTTACCAAATGCTTCTTAGCTTAGGGTTGCCCTTTTAAGGTAGTGTAGGGCGAAATTCTCATGCTTACTTTGGAGAATCATCTGATGCAATTTAATCATTTCTTTTTCCTGATCATCTGTATGGTCATCATAAAGTTAGTAGTCCGCTTTGTATTATATAGGGTAAATCTCTTCAGGAGATTTGGACTTATCTTGGTCTTTCTGTATTTCTATATGATCATGTTGAGATTGGTCTACATTGATTTGTTTCTAAATTTATAATTAAACCCTACTATACTCAGATTAAGTTGTCGAGTGGTTTATTGTGTGACTGCATTGGTTACAATGTATTAAGATGTTGACAAGTGATAGTTTTCTCCCTTTACCTCTCATGCAGCTAGAACGATCATCGATCTAGAGATAAATGTTTGAGTGGGCCGGAGCTCCAGCATGGGCCTGCAGCACTCATTGTCCTGGTAGTAAAAAAGTTAAATTACTGCAAGGCCTACTTCTCCTATAGGATAACATGGGTTAACTTATTACATTTAATATGTGATAGCTTTCAATGGGCAGCAGGTAGGAAAGTCAAGTTTGGTGCCTAAAGGCTTGTAATTTAAAACACTCTTTAATGGTAAAGTCGGATTTTAAGTCACAATTCTAAAAAGCCTCTTGTAGGAAGTTGGCAATTTCTTGTCCCAACCATTTGGTGCTTGGTGCATGTATCCTGGGTCACATGACTATGTTTAGCTGGCAGTTGGGGGTTTGTGTATTGTTCCTAGACAGTGAGACGAAGGGGAAATGGGTGCTAAGCACTTGATAGGGGGAAGGAGCTGTCACCTACCACACTTGCACATCACAAAGGCTCTGCCTCAGCACACTCACAAAAGGTTTCATACTAGTCTTTTGTGCCCAGACACAACCTGGTGCCAGGGAGGCAGGAAATTCCAAATACCTTTGAGGGTGGCACACTACAGAACCTTCTCCTACTTCAAAGCTGGACCCAAGTATAAACATTGGGCCCTCAGACCCAACTTTCGGGTACATCTCTGGACCTGTGGAAGACTCAGAAGGACTGCTGTGCTGCCCTGCTGCAAGAAGGACTGCTACTCTGCTGCCCTGATTCCCTGCTACCCTGCTGCTTGAGTGAAAAGCACTGGACCTGGATCTTGAACCTAGGACCACCAGACTGACACCAAGGGCTAATTGGCTGGCCTCCTGATCAGAGCCTCAGGGACAGAAAAGGCTTCAACCACCTTGTAACCTGCACCTGAAATCTCGCTGCTGTGAGTCCTGCCCCACACCCAAGTGGTGCCACTCCCAGTCCTGGCCCTTTGGAAGGTGGTCTGAAGGTACCAGTCCAGCTATGGACTTGAGCAGCACCGATGAAGCGCGATGCATCTCTACGCAGCTTCGCACCGGAAACAGCGATGTGCGGCTCGTCCCCAATGCAGGGCCTCACAGCACCTCAGAACCGCTGCTGTGCTATGCATCCTTGATGCAGCACTCCCCATCACACCCACAGCTCCTTGAAACTGCTGCTGCATGATACATCCTCAATGTGGGATCTTGCAATGCTCGGAACCAGGATTTGAGGTACTCTGCTCAGCAGGCCTAACTTGGTCCCTTTATCCGGCCCGCACTCCATCGCAGTTGCCCTGAACTTGTGACTTTGCCCTGGTCTAGCGTGACCAGATAACCACAGTTGGTGCTTATTGGTTCTAAGCACTGTTTTTACCTACAAATTTAAAACTGCACATGTGCAGTTCTACTGATTGTTTTTTTGTCGTTTTGGCCTCAAATAATTTATTATAATTTGCTCTATTTTTCAAAAGTGGTGGTGTATTTTTTGGGAGTTTTGTTTTCGCTTTATCACTGCTTGAGGTGCTGCATAAATACTTTACACATTGCCTCTGAGTTAAGTGTGACTGCTTGGTGCCAAGCTACCAGAGGGTTGATCACAGGTTAATTTGGGGTTGCTTGTGTTTCACCGTGACAAGAATTCTGGTTGTTGATAGAGTACGATTTAACCCCCCTCAACCAGTAACCCAATTTCCTACAAATGTCATTCAACACAAAGCTCAAAAGTGTGGTACCCAAGGCGAATATGGAAATAGGTCTGGGTCACTTCCTGTACCCTAAATACCTATTATGAGTATATCACAGTAGATCTCTGCTCTTTTTTGTACCACATATTAAGAGCCAAGAAATATTTGTTACCCCTTTTCAAGTAAATATGTATTAATTGAGGGATATGCAGCATTTTGTTCTACTGTCTGGGAAGGAAGTGGATGCATGTGATAATGGTGTAAGATCTGTTAATAAGTGCACAAAGTTGGAAGGAGGGGTCTATTGGGAGAATAATAAGTTTAGATTATTTACTGCAAAGTAGGATCCTGGAACAAGCCTGCATGTTTTAACTTGCACATGAAGCACGGCTTAATTTGTGCCTGTGGTTTCAGGTGCTCAACATCGGCATTTATTTTACAGGGCCGGTATTATAGCTTTCTTTCATTCGGGCAGTGCCAATGCAGATCATTTTTCAAAGATGAATGCATCATTCCAAAATCTTCCGAGCTGCTGTCACTTTCACCCATTTTGGCACAACGCCTGCACCCTACCTGAGCCTCTCATTGATTGAATAATTATAGGTAGGGCCTGGCTTATGGCTTAGCTGGGGCACGCAAGCTTGGACACAGCAGGCCCAAAACATTCTTAGCAGTGAAGGAACATGACGAGCACACAAAAATGCGCCATTATGCTTGCCTTTGTGCCTGGTCGCCTAGTGACGAAATATTTTTAGACAGAGGCCTACCACTGTGCACTAGTGCCGGGCCCACAGTTCTCATCCCTCAGATACTGCCTGTGTCATGAATGCTGCCGAAAGGTAAGTAGTCGGTGAGGGAAGATGGATGGATGAATGTCACTGTGCCTTCTTTTTTCAAATAGAAATAATGCCTGAATCTTGGACCTCTTGTTGCCCACACCCGTGGTGTGCAGAGGTGACTGCGATTGCATGCATCTCACTGCCTGGGACAGCCTCTTGGTTTATATCTTGCTGGGTGCTGAGCAGGATGGGACTGTTGGATGGACTTCAGTGTGAATATGCCAGTGAGTGCCTCTCTTTCTGCCTCCTCCAATACTGAGTCTCGTTGAACATGCGGGAATTCCAGTATGAAATCTGGGGGCTGCTTTTAACTTGGAAAAGGGTGGGACACGATGTAATATAGCCATGTGTGTCTTGGGCTACAAAAAGTCTTTGTTTTAGCTTTTAAAGGACTACAATAGTACTTAAAAATATAGCCACCTTCCCATCCCTCCAACCCCCCCACCCCCACCCCCATAAACAGGATGAGCTACGGGCGCGCACACACAGCACGCAGGCACAGACATAAAAACATAGACACACAAGCACATGCACACACATATTTTTGTTTCACATCCCAATTAAATATAGCTGTTAAAAGTGACTCTCATTTCTAACTTTTCTGTCCTTTCCTCCTTACATATACTTCTCTATCAAAATCTAACCAGCAAGAGGGTAACCGCATAAACAGCACTGTACTAATGTTCTAAGCCAGTTGTGGCTAACCCTGCAGAAGTATTTGTGATTGTATACAGTATATAAAAATAAATTTAAAAAAAAAAAAAAAAAAAAAAGTGACCATCTGTTCAACCACATAATAATACATCTAAAACCCCCAGCTGACTTCATCAAAGCATTTTTCTCCAATGCTTATTGTTGGTGACCATTAGATAAGCAGGGCTGGTAAAGAGAACAATTGTTTTTCTCTACACAAGAGGGCCCCTTGGAAAATGTTCTGCACATTAAAATGGTGGTGTGTGTTTCTCAGCCAGAGCAGACTTTTGAATATTCAATTTTTTGGTGTAGTTAGATACGCTTCTATTCACACAAACGTTGTTTGGGTAAATGGGTTTGTTTATTATTGTAACAGAGAATCTGTAAGAACGAAACTAACATCTCGAATTGATGCCAGGGAGTGTCTGGAGATAGATGAATAAAATGTCAACCCCGCATTTGGTAGCGCTGGTTGCAAGATTCTGAGATAAAACTTGAACCCAGGCACTTATGTTTTTTACAAATTTAGTACTAACATGAAGAACCATTCTAAATTCTTTTTGCGGGGATATTTTAATGGTTTAACTGTTTTAAAAATGATTATTTTCATTTAGCTTTCTAATTGTAAAATTGAATTGATATACAAAGTTAGAAAATGTAATCCTTTATCTTTATGCTACTACTGGTACTTTTTTCCTATAAAATGTCTGTCTCGGAGGCCCACACGGGAGATGTTACATTGTATATGGTAATGTTTTAGATAGATTCTAATATGGCCTTTTACATTTTACATGCCATTTGTTTTAAAGCTTTTTAATTATACTAACACAAAAAAGATCTTCTTCTGTCTATACACAGCAGTAACCCTTAAAATTCGGCTAACAAAGTTTGCTGTCAAAAAAGTTGTTTTTAATCCTTGGCAAGGTATGTCATAATGTTTTGTGCAATTAGAAAAACTCTAGGAATAAGAACACATCTGACGGTAGGTAGAATCATCTACAGCACAACTGGAGTACAAGGACCCCTATCCACTCTTCACCTGAGAGTTGGAATACTTACTGTGTTATTACCGGCCTTCATATCCGCGTCTATGAATTCCACCAACACCCTTGAATAGAACACAATGTGCACTGCACTGTTGAATCTCTGCTTTAATTTCAAATGAAAAAACTCTGAACATGGTGTACAGGCAGGGGTGTAGCTATCAGTGATACAGTAGGTCTGTGGGAGGCCTGGCCATAATGCTAGGTGTAAAATATGAAATTGAAGGGAGCACCTTATTTCAGGAATTTACACATTTTCTGACAATCTCAATTTTGGCTTGTCATCGGAAAAGCGGGGGGAAAAAGGGACAAAAGGCTGTCTGGATTTAATATTCATTAACTCCTGTTTCCCACCGAATAAAAGGTTGGCTAATCAGTTAAAGGAGCTGGCAGTTCTGATAGATATGGTGAGCTCAACCTTCCCAAAGATATCAATCCTGTTGATGGATGATTTTAATGCTAAGATTCCCTATAATCCAGCGTAGGATGAGATTCAAAGGGAGAAAGAAAATGCTCTGGGTATCTCATTTCAGCTTCTGGAGCACCATCGGGGGATGTGAGAGGGAGTCAACAGGGTATGTTGCTTGATAGTCTGAATCTGACTATTGTTAATGGTAGATGCCTAGGGGATCAGCCTGCTCAACATACCTTTGATCTTTGACCTAATGATCTCTACAGATAGTTTTGGCTTAGTTATGGATTTCGTACTAGGCGATCTAGTAGGCAGTGATCACAACCCTCTAATTCTTACACTTTATTGGGATGCACATTTAAGAGATCTTTGTCAAAATAGTGCACCGATTCACTGCTTGAATGAGCATAGACTGGCATGGCTGGTAAATTTAAACTCTATAATCAAAATAGTATGAAGGAACTACTGAAATAACAGTCTATTTTACCGCCTCAGCTCATTGTGCAGGCGATCAGCGTTTAATTGCCTCCATAAGTAATATGGCGTCAGCTGGCTTGAAGTGTGGTCAGGGCAGGAAGGCCTCATCTGGCTTTGCTAAAACACTGCCAAGGCGGCACTAAATAAGAACATAAGGGAGGTCTATAAAAGAGGCGGGGCTAATAAGGAATCTCTAATCAAATGTCATAGGAAAAGATGTAGGAAAGAGCTTAGAAGAATAGCTTGGGAAGATAGGGAGAATATATGTACTAAAGCAATTGTTTCCCTGCGATTGGGAAGTACTAAGGGATTTTGGAATATAGTAAATAAAGTGCTTTGGGCAACCAAAAATATTGTAGCAGTGCCGGAGGAAACATGGGTGAGTTATATATCAGAGCTGTACAAATTTAAAGAGGTAAATGACGGAGGAGTGGGGAGCATGCATGTTGGAGCCTCAGAGACGGGTGCTGGGGTGAGCCACTTAGCTCTGTCAGTAGGGAGTATTGCATCCATCATAAAAGGCCTAAAAACTCTATGGCCCAGGGTCCTGAGGGCCTTTCCTCTGACATAATTAAACTCAATCCAGGTGTGTGGGCTCAAGCTCTGGCACCAATATTTGAAGCAATAATCAGTGGTCAGGAGATACAGAGAACCTGGAAAAGTAGTATTACGGTCCCGCTGTACAAAAAGGGGAAGCGGGACCTGCCGTCGAATTAGCGTATAATTACACTGCTGGATATCCCCAGTAAGGTATATGCAAAATATCTCCTGGGTTGTTAGAAGATTGGGAAAGCGACGCTAATATCCTACCTAAGGTCCAAATGGCCTTTCGTAAAGGCTATTCAACAACGGACAGCTGTCTAATATTAAATCTTTTGGCTGAAAAATATGCCTTTAAAAAGAAACAACCACTGTATGTGTCATGCATTGATTTGTCAACAGCGCTTGACACTATAAATAGGCCTTTACTTTGGGAAAGATAAGGAAATGGGGGTGCCCTCCAGGTTTATTAAAGCTGATTATCCAACTACACTAAGGCTTATGGACCAGGGTTGAACTAGGGGGTAATGGAGCACTGTCTAGAAAAATTGCCACCACTAATGGATTGAGGCAGGGGTGTATGATGGCCCCACTCCATTTCTCTATATATATTGCGGGCGCTATGGTAGGACTAAACCGGGCTCGATCCTTTCCTCCAAAATTAGGCAACAAGGCCATCTCAGTAATCTTTTATGCCGGTGATATGGTTTTGTTGGGTCTTATGCCGGCTGGCCTTCAGAGGCAATTAAATACATTTGCGGAATACTGTAAGTCCAACGACCTGAAAATAAATAAGGCTAAAACCAAAGTAATGGACTTCTCGAAAGGGAGGGTCCAGAATAAAAGGTTTGAGTAGTGGCTAAGTGGTGTCTCAGTAGAGGTGGTAAAGGAATGTCGCTATCTTGGTCTTCTTTTGAGACATAACCTTAACTTTATGCCTCATATTGACCTCCAGGAAACGCAAGCTAAGGCTACTGCAGGGGCTTTATATAGGATGGACTTTGGGCCATAAGTGCATTGAAGTGCTAAGAGAGACTTATAATGCCAAATTGTTAGTCTGCTGTTGTATGGATGTGAGGTAGTGCTGGTAAATTATTTCAAGAGGATGCCGACCATAGAAATGAATGTATGGAAAAAATGACTTGGCCTGCCGAGAGGTTCCGTAAAAAGTGCCCTGAGGATAGAATTGGGCCTTACTAGCGTACTATTAAAAAATACAACTAGCAGCTCCTTAATTATTGGTTTAGTCACCTTAGAGCTGAAGGGGGCTCCTTAAGGCAAATAGTAAAATCCCTGCTGCAGGAGATGTATGGCGTTCAATGGGCTGCTAATTTCCTTGATATTAAGGTATCCATGGCTGCTCCAGTAGGGGTAGAACTCCAAAGAATGCCCTTAGTGCAGCAGAAACAAACACTAAAGCTCTTTGCAAAAGAGAGCTCCAGGAGGAGTGATATAGAAAATGTGTGTAAAAGAGATAATTTGTATCATCTAAAGGAGTCAAGTTACGGAACCATATTAAGCCTTACCTGCGGGATCTAAAAAGCATTGATATAAGGAGGTGGGCCTTGAATGTTAGGCTGGGGCAGGTCCTAGCCTTTATAAAATGGAAGATGACTAGGCAGGCAGGGGCTGAAAGAGTTAATTGTCCCTTTTGCCAAAATGCATCATTAACCTTTCTGCACTTACTTATAGTTTGTACATGCTTGACAATAGTAGACGAGAAATGCTGTTACTGGCTTTCAGAATGCTCAGGGTATGCTGCACAAGTGATCTAATGACAGTAATTTTAAGGTGCGATAATATATCATTGTGCTATGCGGTAGGGAAATTCCTGTCTGTTGTTTATGAACGGTCAACAGAGCAGAGGGGCCCACTAAATTTGAGATATGGCATGGGAACATTGAGGCATGTTTATACATTGAAATTGGGCCTATGCTGTAACGCAAAGTGATCTTTTGGGTCCCTTCTAGCTATAACCGCATATTTGCACAAATATAAGTGTATGCTGTACTGCCAAGATTTTATTCATTATAAAAAGGATGGTATTTTGCACAATGTCCATGTTTATCTTGTCCAATTACACTCCGCAAAAATATAATTGTATTTCCCACTACTGTCGCTCTATTTTGCACAAAAGGAATTGTTTTTTGCGCACTGATAATAGTTGCCCTGTCTAAACATATGACAAATCACATACGTTTGTGAAAATGGGTTTACGGAAGAGCGTCTCAGTTTGAATTGGCAGCTGGTCAGATTTGCGTGGATTTTTTTTATTGGCTTACTGTCGTGGCTTGTTTTTATTTCAAAGGAATTGCACTTTGCTTGAATGATAATTGAAGTTTGTTGAAATATGTACTCTATTTAAAAAAAAGTGCAAATATTTAGTGTAAAAAGGTATATGTTTTTAGGATGATTGGAGCTCCCTTTTAAAGCAGTATGTTGCATTTTAATCTTATGATTTGTATGTTTAAGAAATGTGTGTATTGCCTTATTGGTATGACATCAAACTGTTCATAAAATCAAATCAATCATACAGTAGGTGCAGTGTCCATGGGATGTGAGATCACTACACCCCAATTATCACTGTCTTCCACTACTTAAGGGGCAAGGAGTGTCATTCTTACTTGCTTGAATTAGCTCTATTGCACCCATTCCATTGTACTGGGGCACTCGTTACATACTCCTGCTCTGGCGTTAGAGTCCCTTTAATCAACTTTGTGGGACAGCAAATCTGGATTCTCAAAATGGCATCCAGGGCCGGACTGGCCATAGCGGGCACCGGGCGTTTCCCCGGTGGGCCGCTAGGGTGGGGGCCGGTTTTAGGCCCCTGCGGGGCCGTTTTTGTTACCGGGGTCGACAATATCGGCCCCCTGTAACAAAATCGGCTGAAACCGGTCCTCGCAAACTGCTCGGCTGCACCCCCCCTCACCCCAGGGGGGGCTGGCCGAGCAGTTTGCCAGGGCCGGTTTCGGTTCCCAGTCCGGCCCTGATGGCATCTGTAAGGTGTGGTATTTTCCTGCTCCGGTATCTCTCCCAGAGCACAGCTCATTTATAACGGCTCTCACTAAGCAGAATTTTGAGGGCCTGATTCACACCCGCAGTCGTGGGGGAGTTTCCGTACTCCGGACAGAATCTCCGCAGTGAGAATTCTCATTGTGGAGATTCCACCCCGAGTGTGGAGACTCCCGCACAAATGCGGAGCCTCCTCCACGAGTGCGGAGGTCCTTTGTGAATCAGGCCCTAAGTATCTGCTTGAGGGGGGAAGGGATGAGATAAGGGGTGGTGCTACTCTAAGGTATAGTAACATGTTCTCGCATTTGGTACCACCACAAGGTGTTGGCAAATAAGAAGGAAAAGCCAGAAAACAACCATTTTTGTCAAAAGTTGGTATTCCAGTGACAAAATACTATTTTGCCTGAAGATATTCTTGTACAGGTTCTGACTGGGGTATCAGAGCAAGGAAATACTAAAATATTACAGACGGTGCAGCTGGTGAGCAACATAAAATGTTTAAGCTTGCGAGTGACAAATGAGGGCTAGCGATTAGAATAATTAATTGATTACGTGCTCAGCAATGCTATATTGGCTATGTACTTTATCTTTAAGGCCTAGCCAGGTTTAGACATTGTCATAATTAAAGGTAGTCAGATATTTCCGGTACTATTGACAAGTCGTGCAGCTAACACCAGTAGGAACGCAACCTATTTTCAATCTGTCAGTGCTCGACGGTGTTATATTCTAGCGGACCAGTTGTTATTTCATACAGTGAGAACACGATTTAGGGACATTTAAACAAGAATTTGTTTTGTTCTTTCTTGCCATATTCATTGTGATTCATAGAGTTTCAGTTTTTTCTCCCCTTTACCTAGAAATCCCCCGTTGCTGCTCATTTTTATCCACTTGACTATCGAATGCGACAGGCAGGTTGTGAATCCAGAAGGAACAATTCGGTGTCACATTCCTCTTCGC
This sequence comes from Calotriton arnoldi, assembly GCA_963921515.1. Lineage (NCBI taxonomy): Eukaryota > Metazoa > Chordata > Amphibia > Caudata > Salamandridae > Calotriton > Calotriton arnoldi. The sequence goes on along the minus strand of CAWUFW010002910.1, from coordinate 490,856 downwards.
CTTGCTTCTTTCTGAACAACAATAGAAAAAGGCTGCACGCATTCCTTATAAATGGCTTCCGAGATCAGAGAGGAGTAATTATTTAGGCGGGATGTGCTCTCCTCACTGAAAGAGTGTCAATATTTGACAACAGAAATGGAAGCAGGACGACACAGCTTGTGGTCTTGGGAGAATGTTCTCAACGAGGCGCATGATCTGCTGTCATTAATCCATGCTGTGCCTACCCCGGCTGGACATCTTCTCTTTCCATTGCGGAAGCATGACCTCTCAAAGGTTGCCATACTGGGAGTAATTCTGAGGTCATTCTGCTGGGGCGAGTATGTCTATGGGAAGAACCAGGGCAAAATGAGTTTGTACGTTGAAGAAAAAGGAAGTTAGATGCACCTATTTCATCATGCATTGATGTTTTTCTACACATTTTTCTCCGATAACTTTCTTCCACAGGTTTAATTGGCCTGCAGGAATTAGTCAGGCGTAGATTGCGAAGTTGTGGTGGGTCAGAGTTTTCTTGCAAGTTTAACTCATTTAAATTTAGGCAGGATGGCCTGCCAAAATTTGCCTGGGAAAAAGTGTGGGGCAAAATTTACCTGGGGAAAAAACACAAATCACATTGGATTTTGCTTTGGGGTATGGCAGGGCCTGTCAGTAGCTGCAAATCGCAAGACACTAGAGACTTTTATATCTAATCGCCTCCAAGCAAGTCGACAAATGCCATAGAAAATTTCCAGCAACAGCTTCCCGGTAAACCTACTGACAAATTGTGGAAACGTTTCGACCAAAATCTCCCTGCCACAGTCACTTTGGATATGTTTAGCAAAAAAATTTTTTAAATGTATTTATTGCCATTTATAAAAAAAAGACATCAACAAGGTAATCAATAAAGAGAGAAGGTAGGGAACAGGGAAACTAGGAGATATTCATTACATGACAGTTGATGCAATTGCTAAGTACTCAGTTCAAACAGTCATGCACTCCATAGATGTCACAGAGTCTGACTGCCTCATCACTGACCGCATGGATGCCAAGCAACCGGGCATGGGAGACACCAAATCAGGTTGGGGATCCGTCTCACCATCTGGCCGAGTCTCCTCGGCATCCGATTCAGCATCATATTCCCTGAGTCTTAGATATGACATTAGCAGTTCCCAAATATCTTTCGACCATAAGCACGGGGGCATAAGGTCCCAATAATGTGAGTGGCTCCCAGTTGTATGCAGCATCATGCAGCCAGTCCGCAACCTTTGGCGCGGGCCGCCTATCCCAATGTATGGCCACCCTCCTCTTAGCCAGGAGCAACAGAATTGCAGTTAGGCATTGTGCTGTAGGGGGGAGTGTCCTTGACATAGCCTCAGTCCCACCAGCTGGATTTGAAGCGGCGAGTAGCCCATGATCTGGGCGAGTGTCCCATAGATGTCTCTCCAATAGCCGTCCACCTGCGGGCACTCACAGGCAGCGTGTCTCCTCGAGTAGGCCAACGTGATGCAACCATACTGGGCTGCAGTATAGTCTTTGCAGAAATTTGAAGTGGATGAGCCAGAGCCTGTAATTGAGTGATAGCGCCACAGTCTGACCGCAGGAGTAGAGCCGCTGTGCGTCTGTGGCGAGGGGACTGAGGTCTAGATATCATGCCATGCAGAGTCTTGTCCTGCATTATGGAATATAACCGGGTGGCCAACTTCTGGGGAGACGTGCTTGTTATTAGGTGCTCTAAAGCAAGCAGTGCGGGGGTCGCAGGAAATGTGTCTAGCGCATGACAAGCAGCACGAAGTTGATGATAGATTAGGGCATCTAGCGCAGAAGTTCGGAGCCTCATTCGCCTCAAAGGGGGGGGGGCAGGAATTGGTCATCGGCGTATAGGTTTCTGAATTTAAAGAGGCTGCGCTGCTGGGCCCACACCTGGCTCTCTCGTCCTGCAGCGGCGGGAGCATGGGTTTGTGCTCAAGCGGCATACATAGAGCATATAAAGAGGGCAGCCAGGCACATCTACTTAGACCGTCCCATGTCCAGCGAATTAATGCTACTGTGTCAATCTCCGCACGTCTGGGCTTGTAGGAGTGATACGGCGCAGTAGTGAGGCGGCAGGGAGCCACCTGGTCCATCTCTACAGCTGTGGGTGGCTGGAACCTAATGGAGTAAAGTCAAAAATGTATGTATTGGGTTGGTGCACAGTACACATATAAACAAATTTCAGGCACTTTCAGGCCTCCCTGTTAGAAGGGCAGAGTTAGTGTTCCCCACACAATCCGCGGCTGTTTGCCTGCCGAAGCCAACGAGACCAGTTTGGAGTGCAGTTGTTTTAGAAATTGAGTAGTGATCGTGAGATTGATGAATAAATGTAGGAATTTGGGCAGGGCAACCATTTTTAGCAATGGCTTTTCTCCCTGCCATGGAGAGGGGTAGCATAATCCAAACTGGGATTCACTCCTCAAGCCAGGCCATGGCATTGCCATCATTTGCTCGTCAGTGTTCATCTAGATCCTGGCTGAGCCTGATGCCCAAGTAACGGACTGGGCCATCTACCCACTGCAGAGGATAGCCAATCTCAAACAGTGGTGTGCCAGCCATGAGGGAGACTAGAGTGGACTTAGCCCAGTTCATAGTAGTACCAGAGTACCCGCCTAATCTCACCACCTCACATATGATTGGAAACAGGTTTGTTTGGGGTTCCCGGACATAGAGCATGATGTCTGTGTACATGGACACTAGTACCCTCCTAGCCATAAAGTTAAGACTCCTGTGAGCATGGTGTTGTCGCAGCCTGGCCGCCAATGGTCCATCGCTATACCAAATAAAAGAGGGGGCAGCCCTGCCTAGTTCAATGGCTGAATGGGTCAGAGGTTGTGCCTTTGAGGTGGAGGCGTGCTGTTGCGGTTGTGTAGAGGAGGCGGATCAGACGCAGAAACTGGGAGCTAATCCCAAGTCGCTGGAGGAGATAGAATAAATATGGCCATTCCAGGGAGTTGAAGGCCTTAGTGGCATCAAGCAAGGCAGCGACTGCTGCCAGCCTAGGGTCTATGGCGTGCATGAGGACAAACATCGTGCGAAGGTTGTGGGCAGTAGAGCGGCCCGGCACAAAAACCTGACTGGTCTGGGCTTCCGGCACAAACATTTAATGCATATTAAATCCACCTAGGTCATCTCGATGACAGGGGACATCTATCACAATATGTTTAATAAAGTGTTCTATATTTGTAAGCCTGTGACCTACGTAGAGGGACGATAACCATTGGGCTATTGGAGGGCATCATTGAGATGTGGTGAAAGCAGCCTATTGCCCCTTGAATGTCACTCGATTCAAGTCAAAATATTGATCAACCAAAATATTGCAGCCACAAAATCGACTTTTCCACTAAATCACAAGTTAAGCATATATTTACTATTCTTAACTCCACATCTCCGAACCTAACGTTAGCTTTCAACACCGCGGTAAGGTCAGTATTGGGGAGGCCATATTTTTGAAGGCTGATATTTTGACTGTAATATGGTGGTAAAAGATCTTATTGTCCTCGTATTCTGCTCTGCATTAATAAATGGTGTTCTCTTGATTTTGTTCTTGCTGGAGAATCGTCCACCTTACAAAGGCAGAATGATAAGGCACTTGATATATCGGAGGGCTTCATGGCCTCATCAATGGTATGAAGCGCTAGACAAATGCTGCAATACCATACGATCAAATGCAAATTGCGCTTAGACCTGCAATTGTTTCCCACAAACATTTTAGGATGTAGTACCTGGAGAAAACCGCGGGCAAAGCAGATCCCAATTCAGAGTTTTGCAGGCCAGAAGGAGAAAAAAACATTTGGCTTTACTGTGCAGTAAAATAGAAACTACATGTTATTTCTGATTCCATTTTCCCCCCAGTAAAACGGCCGTAGGAAAAAGGCTTTTCCCTGGGGAGATTGTTATCTCACAATAATTCTGAGCTACCCCAATAAGGGTCTTAATGGGCAATTTGTGACAGATTTTGCGCAGAGCCCAAAGTCATGTGCTGAAATTGTACCTTGAATATCTGTCAGTATAGAAAGCACAGCTCGAAAAGCTAGAAAAAGTAATCATTCTGTGAAGGCACTGAATGCTAAGCTATATGTTTCGACACTGGGGTCATTCCTACAGATGAATGTCTTTATTTTAGAATATCATATAGTTTTTTCATGATCATTGTAAAGCCCTGTGAAATTGTTCCTTGACGTGCTGGATGACTTTTTTGTCTTTTGTATGCGATTTTCTACTCTAAATTTTCTTGCAGTACTCTGAGCGTTATTAGTCAATAGTTTTTTAAAGATATTTCACTACTTTCTTAGAGTATACACCAGTCGCGGCTCGCAATACTCGCGGGTGGGGGTTGGGTGGGGTCGCACAGGGTTACCGCGGGGGGGAGGGGGAGGGGTTAAAATAAAAATAAAAAGAAGAAAACCTCCCTGACCTGGTCCGGCGCCGCCTCTGCTCCTGGGCCGGGTCCCGCGTTCCGCATTTTCCTGAACAGGAACAGGAACAGGCATGCTCCCTCCCCTCCTGTAAGCCAATCACAATGCTGCAATGGCAGCGTTGTGATTTGTGCAGAGTCCCGGACAGCGCCCAGCCGGGCACCTATAGGGAAGCCATTTTCTCTATGTAGGCTGCATGCAGCCTACATAGAGAAAATGTAGAGTGTGCATGATTGCTTTGGTCGGCCCCAGGGCCGACCAAACATTCAGGGTACTCAGAGTGGTGCAAGCCACTCCTCCCCGACCCGCCCACCCGCCTGCCCCCAACCAAGCACACCCTCCCGCCCGCCCCCAACCAGGCATACCCCTGTCTTCTGCTTTCTCGCAGCGCGAGAAGCAGAAACATAAATTGGTATTAAAAATACCATTTTATGTTTCTGCTTCTCGCACTGCGAGAAAGCAGTGGGGCGGCGCTCCTCCGCCCTAATGGAGGAGCCACCCCTGGTATACACTACATTCTCTGAAGTTTGGCATCTGATTACTCCAAGGAGGAAACTTGAAGTGACAGGTACACAAATATGTAGGTGTTTAGCTCTAATGGCAAGTGTTGTGCATACTTTCTATATTTATCTTTATTTATTTACATTTGTATTTAAATCTAGCCTGGTGACAGCAGTGTCTGTCTGTCGAAAACCTCCAATACTACATACATGCAGTATACACAAACAGTAAAGAGAGAATATGCTTTTGTTCAGCTTTCTTCAGACAATGAACCTGTTGGTTGTGTCGTCTGTCCTGAAAAGACAAGAGACTTCGTTAAAGGTTACATGGTTCTGGCATTATTTTTACATTTGCTTCTGTAACATTGCCTTGCTTGTTAAATTGTGTCACAGTCCTCAACAGAGCCTGTAGCATTATCCAGCCACTTTTGCATGAAAAAAACAGCAACCTAATTTGGCCGCCGAGCATGAATGCATAGCAGCATCTTGTAACGGTTTTTATGCTTTATGAAAAACCATTACAAGAGGGCTGCTCGTCATATGCATGTATGGACAGCAGCCATCTTGTAATGGTTTTCAATAAAACACAGGCAAAACCATTACAAGATGACTATAATGCATGCACACGCTTGCTGGGAGAAAAACCTTGTCTAATAGTTTGGTGTCTAGTATCAAAGGTGAGACCTATTGGTCGAATGCTTTGCCAATGATTGTTATATAGGGGCTTATTTACAAGCCCCTTGCACCACCGGTGCGTCACTTTTTGTGACGCACAGGCGGGGCATTTCTCTGCCCAATATTTGCAAGTCAGGAAAAGCCACCCTGCGTGGCTTTTCCTGTCCTTGTAAATGCAGCCCCTTTACAAGCAGCACTTTGTGTGAAAGGAGCATTCCATGGGTGTTGCTGGGGATGTTCCCACGCAACACCCATGGAACCTGACACATTTCTAGATTTACGAGAAATCGTAAACCTGGAAATGCGTCTGAATGCTATGCCTCCCCAGGGGAGGTGTAGGGAGGCGCAACGAGGAGAAATGTATTAATTTCTCCTCGTTTTTTTCCCTCTTTCTATGTGTGCTGCATATTGCAGCACACATAGAACGAGGAAATCACCTCTTATGATTGTGTATGTGCAGGAAGGTGTCCCTTCCTGCAAATAAACAATCATTAAAAAAATGAAATTTTACAAGTTCTAAGTGGGCTAATGCAGCACACATAGAAGTAGAAAAACGCTATTTCAGATTGTTTATGTGCAGGAAGGGACACCTTCCTGCGCATAAGCAATCATCCCTGTGAGAGCAGGCATCCTTGCACCATGGTGCAAGGGTGCCTGCGTCGGCGCATGGCAGCTAATTGTGCGCCAGCGCAGGGGAGAGCAAAGGGATCCGTCATATCCTTGTAGATATGATGCATCCCTGTGCTTTGAAAGTGCCTCAGCATGGCGCAGCCAAAGGGCTAGCACTGCCGTGCTGCGGCACTTTCTTGTAAATGAGGCCCATAGTGTGGAGCAAGTCTCATAGGTGTTGGAGCATTGTACACCGACTGACATTTAAAATTGGTGTTCCACTGACAGCCCTTTGCTGCACAGAGCATGAGAGCAACATCACAGTGTTCCTTGACATCTAAATAGATCAAATAGCTCAAAACATGTGCTTCTGCCATTATCCATCATTAATATAATATTATGTGAAAATGCATGATGCAGCTAGATCCTTTTAAACACAGCAGGTATGAGTGTGTAGGGGATTGAGGAAGAAAAAATGGAAATCTGACATATGCATACAGGAACATCATACACATATGCACAATAGCTGACTATTTAATATCTAGCCCTCTTTTCATTATCATATATAAACTCCACGAGAACCCAGCTAAATTGCTTATATTCAGTGAAGTAATTTTAGGATGGGAAATCATTGTTCAAATAAAAAGACATGCTTAGGAATAGAAAATCACTGTATAAGGAATATATCTGAATTTAGACAAATAGTCCCTTATTTGGGTTCCTCCCACACCCTAAGGCCAAAGGCGGACCCAGAAGGACTTCAGTCTTGGAATTGAGTCTGCCAAAAAGCACACTATGCTTATCACAAGGTACTCTCACTTTGACACACAGGGACATCGGACTGGTAGCAGGATTCTGAGATTATTATTGAAAAGTAAATGGTAAAGAACTCCCTAAAGAGGGAAGTGTAAAGAGGCGGCAAGTAGTAATGTGACATCTGTACTTTTCCCAGGTCCACCCCATTAACAGTCTAATAAAATGTGTTTTCTGGAAAGTCATGGTAATCCCATGTTCTTTGGTACTGCTACATATCTCTTCCATTGATATGCATCATTTTGCTTTTTCTGAGCACTTTAAACAAGGCAGACTAGCTATAAAGGTGGAAGCTGTTTTCTTCCCAACAAAGCTTTAAGACAGAGATACAAAATGGTTCACTATGACACAATCATCGGCCCTATGTTATGCAAGCCTACCTAAATAATTCTTGCGTCCTTACTCCCTTCTGATCCAAGGCATGGCGAAATTAGTCAAAAGTAGGGCTCACCCCTGGGGAAGCGTCCCCTAGTTGCACTGCTTAATTTCCACTTGGGAAGTGGATTATTCAATTTTCAAATTTTTGTGATCCCAATCCAAAATAATGTGGCTCCACTTGCACTTGGTTATATTTTCAATTGATTTCCTTTATTTTGTTTCCACATTCGTGAAATTACAGCATTTCATGTCGATTCGTTAGTGAGCCGATCGATTCACAAATTGAGTCCTCGAGTTTAACAGAACCAATGCATTTCGGGGCTGGATAGCCCTTCTTTAGGGGATGTTCAATTCTGAAAAGTAATGTGATGGAAATGAAGTGAAAAATGAACTGTTGAAATTGAAAGGAATGCACCCGTCACCAGGTGGTATGTGTGATGGCAATCATATCTGGTACGTGCTTTGTCTGATGCCCATCCAGCGTTAGGGAGTGTCAGATAGTTACAGGCTGGTGGCTGAGCATGGGAATATCCCTTATCAGTGAGCATTGCAGACATCTAAACAAGCGTGCAGGATTAGTTTGTGTTCTTCCCGAAAGTGGGTCAGAATCAGGTGTCTGTTTCCGTGACGTGCAGAAAATCATAGGAGTTAGTATGCTGAGTGGACTTGCACGCAAACATGCAGAAAAATAAGTATAAAGTGTAACGCCGAGTACACGAGCTAATGGTGTGACCAGTAGAAAATAGGCTGGTGGCTGTGCATGTTTACTATTGTGGATGTCGTGCTATTCATGAACTTGCCATGAAGTCGTGACGCGTTCTGCAAGACATTCAAAGTTATAAAAAGCGGAAGTACGCAATGGTTAGACATGACGATGCACCGCTTGGTGCAGTCAGCATATAGTATAGACAAACAGTTTCGAAGGTACAAAGAACATAGAGGAAACAAGGTATAAACGGTGAAGTTGTAGGCCTTACTGTGATAATCTGAATCTTCTAGTCATGAACCCGCAGTGTCGCGTCTCGGGTTGCCGCCATAGTGGTTAATGAAACGCGGATGTGAAGTTTTCAACAAGAAGTGTTAAATTTAAAAGAACCATCTTAAAGCACTGGCCCATGTTCCAAACGGAACCTGATTTTAAGGGAATTTTTCCCAACCTCCCCATTTCGCCTATGAATGGGGCAAAAACATCAAGAAGCTTTTAGAAGCCAGAGACAACCCTGTTGAGTGATCCGAACACAAAGGAACCATCCCCTGACTGAATTGTAATAATTGCAACAGTATAATCAGAGAGAATTACATCACTCACCCACTAAAAGGCACAAAAATCCAAGTATACACCACAGCCAGCTGCGATGCCAAGAACATTGTATACTTAATGAAATGTCCATGCAGTCTGGTTTCAGCAACCCCCGCGCAGGTAAGAGCAGTGGGGCCGGGTTGGGGGGGATTCGACAGACGACCACGAGGGAAAATTAAATAAATAATTCATCTTCCCTCGTCGTCATCTTTCGAAATACCCCCTCCCCCCCCGACCCGGCCCCACCGCTTTTACCTGCACAGGCCGCTGCTGTCTGGTTTACATCGGAAAAACCAAATGCAAGATCAGGATCAATGAACATAAAAGCAACATCCGTACAAAAAATTTGAATTCTGCCATAGCATCCCATTTTATGACACTTAGCCACAACAGCTGTCAACTATGATTCATGGTATTGGAAACTGTAACTATACTGGAAGGAAGGCAAAATCACAAGTTTCTTCTCCAAAGTGAGATATACTGGATAAAAAGACTTGACATTTTGATCCCTAATGGACTGAATGATCCCATTGAATACTGTTGTATCATCATGTCTAACCTTTGCGTACTTTCCCAACTAAGACTGCACTTGAATCAAGGGGTGTACTTCCACTTTTTATAACTTTGAATGTCTTGCTGAACACCGTCACGACTTTGTGGCGAGTTCTTGGATAGAATGACATTCACCATAAAAAACATGCACAGCCACCACCCTAATTTCTACTGGTCACACCTTTAGCTCGTGTACTCTGCGTTCCACGTTATACTTATTTTTATGCATGTTCGCGTCCTAGTCCACTCAGCATACTAACTCCTACGATTTTCTGCACGTCACAGAACCAGATACCCACTTTCGGGAAGAACAAGACCTAATTCTGCATGCTTGTTTAGATGTCCGCTATGCTCACTGATATAGGGTTTTCCCATGCACAGTCACCAGCCTGTAAATATCTGACACTCCCTAACACCAGAAGGGCAGCAGACAAAGCATGTACCAGATATGATCGCCATCACACATACCACCTGGTGATGGGTGCATTCCTTTCAATTTAAACAGTTAATTTTTCACTTCATTTCCATCACATTACTTTTCAGAATTGAACATCCCCTGAAGAAGAGCCATCCAGCCTGAAATGCATTGGGACTGTTAAACCTAAGGACTCAATTTGTGAATTGATCTACTCACTAACGAATCTACATGAAATGCTGTAATTTCATGAATGTGGAAACAGATTAAAGGAAATCAATTGAAAATATAACCAAGTGGAGCCACATTAATTTGGATTGGGATCACAAAAATTGGAAAGATTTGATTAATCCACTTTCCAAGTGGAAATCAAGCAGTTAGACTCGGGGACTCTTACCCGGGGGAGCACTACTTTTGAATAAATTCATAAATGCCAAACCTTCATCTCTGTATTTTATGAGATGTATTCAAAGGTTAACCCAATTCATTCCTCGTTACCAAATAATATACGCAGGGATGCTTAAGCAACTTCACCTGGTATGAACTGGGGGCGCTGATTACCACTTCTTAAAATCGCAGCTTGATTTCATACTTTTACTGGAAACTAAGTGGTAGAATCACCAATATTTAATACTGTTAATTGTAAACTAAGGGATAGTCTTTTGTTTTTGGAAACTATGGGTAGATTTACTAATATCTCACACAATGCAGCATAGGAACCATAGGTACTATGCTGTAATGCATGAGAGAGCAGGACAATGATATATTTACTAATAGCGTTCCTGATCTCTTACCTAGTGCTGTGGCACAATCAGGATGTGTAATGCCACACACAAACTTTTTCACCATAGTGCAAAGTTATTTGTTTGATATCTAGCATCGATGTTGTACTGGGAGGATTCCTTTCCAGTACAAAATACTATGGGCCAGATTACGATCTTGGTGGATGGCATACTCTGTCACAAGCATGATGGATATCCCATCTGCCATATTACAAGTTCCATCGAATATAATGGAATTGTAATAAAGTAACCCTGTCTGCCAAGATCATAATCAGGCCCTATGTCTAGACAAACTTTAAAACTTTTCCCACTTTGGATGCGTGCTGTACAGAGCAGCACCGATACAAAGTCGGAAAAGGTTGGAGAAATTAAAAAATATCTCAGTTTTAATGTCTGCCTCAAAGAGGCATTACTTTATGGTCCAAAGTCCTGCCAGCTATTGTTACTAGGTAGGACTTTGCATCAAAAACCATGGGTGGTTGCATGAGAATGCCCATGTACTACCCTTGGAATGCCCCCTTGACACAAAGTAAGGCACAGAAGCGCAGAGCCCTGCTTTGCATAACTTTCAAAAACATTTCCAGTGAGTAAATACCAACTAAACATTTTGCACCCATTTGAGCCACTTTTGTGACACAAACCTGGTGAAAAATGTTAGAAAATCTGCCTCTAAATCTGTGGTATTTCCATTTCCAAATGAAGTCTCATATATAAGCCAATACAGCAGAAGGGAAAATGCATGTGTGTGAGGTGTTTCTCCACCCATTTCCCGTTCTCTCTTTGCTATGGTAGGCTGTCAGGCTGTTCCTCAGATCACTGCAATTCTAGAGAGAGCACAACTTTATTGAAGGTGAATTTGCAGGTGTTGTTTACTAAGCAGACTGCTGGGTACTTGGTCTGTATTAGAAAGTTGGTGTCATAAGCCTCATTGATCCTCTCAGGATGTTTGGTCGGTCAGTCAAGGCTAACTCAACAGGGATGGAGTGAAGCTTGGGAATAGTTCAGTTCAGGTGATTCCGATAAAACATCCTTAAAAACACTCATTTGCAGAAAACATTTAAATTCATTACATACAAACTACGTCAAATTTAAAATCAAAGAAGGGTTATAAAACCAACAATTCATCTTATCTCAGTCAATACAATAATTCACTCCAGAATATTACATGTAGAAAAAGTTCTATGATAAATACTAACAATTCATTGGGTGTCATCAAGATTATGCTGTATTATGGGATAGGAGTTTCTTTCATATGATCCATGCAGAGGATAAAAAATTTGCAACGCTGTTGGTGATTACATTATCTGTTCTAGTTCTTAAGATTCTCAGCACTTTTTTGCATTGTCTGACCCTTAGAAGACAACAAACTGGCTTAATCCGTCTCTTGCGAGGGGCTTCATAGGCGTTGCAGAAAAAAAGCAAGCTATGTACAGTTTCAGTCTCAGTAGAGCAATATTTCTCTCCCCATTAAATACAAAAACTATTGATCAGCAGAATCTCATGTTTAAATTTGGTATATAGCTGCTTCGCTAAAGGGCAAGTAATTTCATTGAGAAATAGTTCAAACAGTGGGGTAGACTTTTGGTCTAGAAATCTGTCAGACGTCCCACTTTACATTTTCGCAGCTCCTCTCCCCATAAGAAACCCTTTAGTGTTTTTTTAATGACAGACGTAGACACTAGATGGGCGTCAACAGGGGACTCCCAGAGAGCATCTAATTCTAAGATGTAGAGCATGTTTTTAACATACGCTAACCATGGAGTTCTCGTGCAACCCTTTATGTGCAGTATTTCCGCAAGGGGTGACCTATATGGGTATAGCTCCTCTGTAGACCACAGTCTTCACCAATACAATAGAGGTCCTAGCTTGACTGTATTAGCGATCGGATACACACTCAAATCAATTAATTGAGGTAGATGAGGAGCGCTCTGTGGAAGATTTAATAGAGACCGCATACATTTATTTTAGACTACTGATAGCCTTGTATCCTTTACATGTCCCCAAAACTCAGATCCATCCAGGGCCACCCCCATACTTGACATTGTATATTTCTAGGGCTGCAGAAAGAAGCCTTGTCTTTGTATTCTTTTACAATTTGGAAATGGCCGTAGTTTCCTGCTGTAATTTTCATGCTCTCTTATTAAACTGCTGCAACCAGGAAATACTACTAGTCAGCCTTACTCCTAAATAATCAGAGTCTGAAACTTGCTCAAGTACTTCATTGTGTGCTTTAATATGCACCTTCCTAGATTTATTAGGGTTGAAGGACATAGATTTAGGGGCATATTAGCAAGACCGGCGATAAAATTATCGCCGTTTTAGCGGCAGGAAACTGCCGCTAAAGCGGCGATAATGGGCTTGCTAATATGCGTTATAGAATTCCAATAGAAGCCTAGGTTAGATGTCCTGCACATCTAACCTGGGCTTCTATTGGAATTCCATAACGCATATTAGCAAGCCCATTATCGCCGTTTTAGCGGCAGTTTCCTGCCGCTAAAACGGCGATAATTTTATCGCCGGTCTTGCTAATATGCCCCTCAGTTTTTTGTGTTTAACTCCAACCCCATTTTCAAACAGAAAATTAAAAAACTGCAAATCAGAGCCTGCAACCCAGCAGAGGTTTTAGAAATAAGAATCATGGGGCATATTAGCAAGACTGGCAATAAAATTATCGCCGTTTTAGCGGCAGGAAACTGCCGCTAAAACGGCGATATTAACTTGCTAATAAGCGTTATAGAATTCCAATAGAAGCCCAGGTTAGATGTGCAGGACATTTAACCTGGGCTTCTATTGGAATACTATAACGCTTATTAGCAAGCCAATTATCGCCGTTTTAGCGGCAGTTTCCTGCCGCTAAAACGGCGATAATTTTATCGCCAGTCTTGCTAATATGCCCCCATATCTTCTACAAACTATAACGCCGGTACTCTTAGGGCTCCTATTTTTGGGGCGTCATTGCCAAGAAAATCTAAGTATTTCACGGAATCATTAATAAATAGAGAAAAAAGAGTTGGGGCCAAAACACGGCCTTGCTGTACTACCTTATCAATTCTGATGTGGCTAGTCAGCTCACCATTACTGTCAACCTTACTCGGGCATAATTTATCTCATGTAGTCTTATTAATGTAGATGAAATGTTACCAGGAACTCTCATGGCACCAGGACTCCCCTAAGGTTGCGGCGAGGGATCAGATCATAAGCTGACTTAAGGTCAACAAATGCCATGTACAAGTGGCCCTTCTCTAGTGTCACAGTTTTCCAGTGAATTATTATTATCAAAATATCTGATCGATTGTGCTGATTTCTGGGCAAATGTCTGCTTGAAAATCTGATCGGATCTTGTTGTCATTGACCTACTCAGTGAGTTTCCCCAGTATTTGAAAATCTTCTGTAACCCATCAAACTAATGGGCCTATAATTAAAGGAATTTTCACGACTGCCCCTCTTGTGAATAGAGACAATCTCTGCATTGTACCAGGATTTTGGTAACTCACCACCTTCTAAAATACAACTCATCAGCATACTGAGGTATATGCCCCATATAAGATGTTCTGAAGCTACAGATCTCCGGGAATGCAATCAGGCCCCGGCGGCCTTTCCCGGATTTATTGAATTAAGCATATCAAATAACACCTTGTTGGAAATGGCCCCTTCTAGGGTGCTTTCCCTTGACTTTTTGCTTTTCTCCATCCCACTGTTCAGTGCCAAAGCACTGTGCTCACATATAATTACTGGTGATTGGTGTATATATGATTGGCTGATTCGAGTTAGCTGTAAGTCCCTTGTCAAGAGGTAAGACCTATAGCCGGAGCATGTATCTCGAATACGCCTCCCTGGGCCTGCCGCACTGATTGTGCCATCCACGGAGGCAGCTCATTGATTGTGCCTCAGGTTTGCCCTGGTCGGGCCTGTGTGCACGGGTTACTGTTACTCAGCTTGGCATTTAAAACACTTGGTGCCAAGGTTCTGCATGTCTCTTGCTATATAGGAGTTCTCCACGGTGACAGGGTGCGGTGTTGGAAGGAGGTAGAGCATGTGCATGTGTGTGATACATGCAAGGGTCGTGAATGGCACAGGGTGGTGTGTTCGGTACAATGGGACCTGCTTCTCGCTTTGGATTAGCATGGGAGATGTAGGGAAAGGTTAGTGAGCAGTATTTTCTATGGGCAGCATAGTAACAGTATTGTGTTTGGTGTCAATGAGTTTGTAATGGCGAATCTTCTCTGGTAGTATGAGTGGATTCAACATTACATGTGTGGAAATGTCACTTTTGAGAAAGTGGGGATTTCGATGCAAATGGCTCTGTGTGCCCATAGGCCTGTCTCCTAATTCAAAACCGGGTGCTAGGGGGACAGCCGCATATGTGCATTCCTGCTAGAAGGCCATAAACTAGGGGCTCAAGGGAAACTACAGACCTCTGGCTCTGAGGGGCCTTTCTGGGAAGGTTATGTGGAGGTAGAATGGGCACCTGCATTCCAAGGGGCAGGGTCTTGGCCCCAGTAAAGATAGTGATCTAACCTCCCAGGGTAGGATGTCAGACAGGACAGAATTTAGAGAGGGCCTTTGCATTTCAAAGGTGGCCTCTTGAACTGATTGCATCTTCAAATGCCATATAACTAGTGGGACTCTGACTTCAGCAGCCAGAGACACTTTTGGATTTGGAACCATGCTACGCTGGTTCGATGCTGGGACATCAACACGAGGAATCATTAGAGCAGGAGGGAATGCAACTGGACTATCTGCAGACTTGTGGTGGCCTGGAGCTTGTCTTGCTCCAGGAAGGTGTCGGACTCTACTCACGTTTCCGCAGGAACGTCATGCAAGGATGAGAGTTCCCGACTTCCCTAGGTCACTGCTATACCCAACCAAGTCAAAGCAACAACAGTAAACCAGGGGAAAAAGGGAAAGTAGGGATGGAAAGAAAATATGTCCCACGTCGTCCCCCACTCATGGACAAGACCAGGCAACCAGGAAAAAAGCCCTACCTGAGAAAAGATAGAAAGTGTAAGTATAAAGAAATATGTAACAAGTGAATACAAATGGTTGTATGAAAAATGTGCAATCGTTAAGTACCTAGATGTTCCCTTCTTCCGCGAAAAGATAACAGAGTGGTTCGCAGAGCGTTATAGTCTTTGTCTAGAACAAAAAGGAAGGGAAGAATCACAATAAGGTACCCCTACTAGTAGAGAATAGCAATCAAGAAGAGCAGCAATCTAACACCCACCTAAGACTACTAACTACACTTAAAACAGGAATCTTGAATTGAGATTGTATTCCTGCCTAAATAACTGGATAAACATAAGGGATGCACAAGCTCTCTATTCTGGAGCAATTCTTAAATCCTCTTGGTAATCAGGCAGTAATAACATGGTATTCCTTTTACTTGCAGGAATACTCTGGTGCAAAAGAAAATACTAAAACAGAAAAAACGGATCTCCGGGGACCTGGTTCCCAACAGATATATGTAAATTGAAACAGAAACAACTCATATGCAGCTCAAAAGCGCTGTTCTTGCTGCAGGGGGATGGGAAAACCACATCGCGAGAGACGTTGAGGAGGAAGCCTGAATCTGCTGTGGGACTCGAGAATGCCTGAAGAATACAGGGAAGACGCGACGCGACGAGAGTAGGAACTCCGACAACCGGTGAACCGGAAGAGCAGCAGAAGGTGAGTGACCCGGAAGTTAGGCAAGCACGATCCTGAGCACTAGAACGCAAAGCGTCCTAGTGCGGGATCGGAACAGTTTTATACTCCTCTGCCGGCACCCGCGATTCCTCGTAGCGGGACCGGCATGCATGACAGAAGGGGACTATCACTAGGTGGCTGGACGTTGCTGGCCTGCAGCTAAGTCCCAAATATCATGGCCTGGGTCCTGAAGTACTCTCCAAGGGCCAGTGAGCTGGCCTCCTGTCCACGAGATTCCAGGGACACAAAGGATCTCACTGACTCCACAAGATCATAAGGACCGCACTGGGTGTGGCGGAGAAAGGTGGAAGTGATTGTGGTTGTAACAAGGACAGTCCTGGCATAAACCATCATCACGCTGTACAGAGGAGTGTGCATGTAAAGATCAGCAGCCACCTGAGGTGCTGGGATATGAGGAGTTCGAGGAGTGCAGGGGAAGCTTGGAAAGTCCGAGGGACCCATGCATGCAACCAGGGGACCTGTGCTAGCTTGCACTCCAGAGTGTGTGGTGTTGGGGGAGCTGAGACTGTCTTCGGCCTCCAGATCGGGAGGACGACCGTGCCTGACAACATGGCCTCTATCATCAGCTGTTGGCTTCCTCTCCCTGGAACCATGTCACTAGGTGCTTTGTTGTGGAAAACACCATGCCGAGGCCAGAGGAGGTTTGGGTGCCTTGTGGGCCCCTACAGCTAACTGTCAGGGGCTACGGCAGGTCACACCTCTGCTTGAGGGGAAAACATTTCTCCAGACTTGGAAGCACACCAGCTTCCTGGGTCACAACCTTTAATCTACGGGCGGATTGCGATCCTGAACTCGTGCAGGTGCCGCAGGGCGCATGGAGGTCTAATTCGGATGGACGAAACTAAGTAAATGTTTCTTTCTGTGTTAGGTGGTTCTGACTGTCTAGTCAATGGGGCGCCAGCTGGGGCAACGTCTATCATTGGCTGGTGAAGTTGAAGGACTGAGGGGCTGGGCCACGAGGCATAGTCAAAGACCTGTGACAGTTTGACCTTTCTGCTAATGGGAAAGTCCGACAATTGCATATAACACTAAACTGTATATAAAATGTGTTTATTGTTTTGATTTCAATAGAGAAATTTACAATTGCGTATAACTGTAGGAACAGGGGTGGGAGCACACCGCTTACCTCCCAGCAAGGTTAGCCCCTGGCATTATGGTAAATGCAGTCTCATGTTTTTTTGCTTTGCTGAAATATTTACGAGTGTTTCACCAGAGTTGGCGCATAACTGTAGAGTGTATATACAATGTGTATCTTGTTTTAATTTCAGTGTGTGTGTGTGTGTGTGTGTAATACAAAGACTAGTGTTTTATACATATGGTGTGGAGTTTTTTGTGGTGAATGCAGTGTGTTGCAAGGGTGGTGTTGTGTCAATACTTTACACTCGAGCCCTGAGGATAAGCCTGACTGCTCGGTGCCAAGCTGCCAGAGGGTGAGCACAGATTATCGGACAAGTTTATCGTGCTCATGCTATTTAGAACGGTGGATTCTGACTGGACTCGATGAGTGTCAGCCAGCCCAAAACCGCTGGGTCTAACACACCTTAAGTGTAATAACTAGAGGAGTTGACCTTTCATTTGTCTTGCATAGATCTAAGTCTAATATTGGCTGGGTACCTTATCGGCTTCCAAATATAAGCCCTCAAAGTGCTCAACTCAGACTTGGGGCTGAAGGTGGAAGTCAACTTTGTTTATTGAATGATAATTGCCACGAGCTATTATGTTCCGAAATGTTTTGTTGTCTCCTGTTCTGGCTGCGGTCATCAGGTCATGCCAGATGTCAAACCTCCAATTGGATCTGGCTTTGCTCAGCACATGCTTATGATTTCTCCTAGCTAATTTTATTGCCTCATGATCTTTAGCTTTAATAGATTTGATTAAGGGCATTGTGGCTAAACTGCATTGTTTGTTGTACCATAGATATTGTTATCTTTGATTAGAGGTTCTAGATGTGTGCAGAGAAGCAAGATGGCGGCTGGCAGAGGCAACGCTGAGGCACCGCTAACGATGCTAGCACCCTGATCCATTGCGAATCCCCTCCCTGCAGGCTGAAATGCATCCACAACCAACAGAATGCTAAAGACGATTTTGGATAGCTTGCTGGGCTTGCTGCAAGAAAATACCTGCCACTGTACTCCTCCCTGCTTCGCGGTACTGAGGCAGCAGGAACAGGAGCTGAGACGTACCTGTCAGAGGATATACGGGACGCGGCAACCTGAGTTCTGCGCGAGCTGCTGGTCCATTGCTGAGGTATACGGAGGTGCGCTCGCTGGTATGAAGCCGAAGGGTCCCGCGGCGGCGGCGGTCTTGACCCGCGGTAAGGCGGCGGTTGGCGTGCAGAGTCCAGCTGCGGAGACATTGACGGAGGTTTACGGAACGACGGGAGGAGCTCCGCGGCAACAGGGACGCCGCGGGCAGACTGTAATCCGGAAAGAGCCCGCTGAGAAAAAAGGAAAAGGCGAAACGAACTACCAGCATAAACCTGGCCCGACGATCGCGGAACTGTTCTCTGGAATGAAGAAACCTGATGTGGCAGACAAGGGTCTGCAAGGCGATGAAACGCCGGATCAAGGACTGACTGGAGACGTGTCCCCCCGAGTATCAACTCCACAGGTAAATACACAAGAACTGGCTCAGGTAGCTTTGGGACAGTTAGAGAAAGATCTGATAGCTGATCTACCCCCGACCCGGAGTGAACAGATGCCGGGGAGTGACAGCCCTGTACTTGTACTGCCTAATAACCTGGAAATTGTAGTGCCCACAGAGGTTGTTGAAGCCGTGGATGATGCTGACCAAGGCGGGGAATTGGGTCGGCTGGAGAATGCTCATACGACTCAGGATAACACTATTGCTGTTGATGTTGATGTTGCGGTGAGACTGGAGTTACAGCCAACTAAAGAAACAATATCACTGCATGTGGTATGTCCTGTGAATGCTGTAAGGAAGCAGGAACAAAGAAAGGGGGCGATTCCCATTATGGCGGCTACTAAAAAAAAAAAACTAAGAGTAGGGTCCAGCCTAAAAATTGGAATAAGAAACTACAAGAAAATATCAAGTGGCAGGGGTCTAAGGCTAATAACCCCACCAAAGCAAGTAAACAACGACTGGTTGCTGATAGACGGCAGATGACTGATATAGAGAGGGAAATGTCAGAACCCTTCTATTCTTTATCCGATGATACAACGTCAGTGGAAGACTCCTCTATGATGCTGAGCTTAAGTGGAGAAGAGAGTGAGTCAGAGAGCAAATCGGATACTACTGGTCTAGACTCTGCCACAATCAGAAGGAAGGGTAGACAGACACCCATTCTCCCTGATCTCGAAGGAGGACATGAAACACAAGAATTAAATTGGGACTACACGCCCACTAATCAACTTATTGGAGAAATGGGAGAACGACTACCTGGGCTGGAAAATAGCTTAAATGTAACATTGGACACCATATTGCAATCGGTGTTAGCTCATCGCGAGGAATGTAAACAAGAGAATAGGCGGACACAAACAGCTATACGAAAGATCCAGGGGTCAGTCCGAAAAATTGCTAAGGTATGTGGGGAGATCTCGGGTCGGCTTTTGATGCTGGAGACAAGAACAGAAAATCTGGAGACGGACGTTGCGACAGTTCAAGCACAATCCGAATCACATGAGGCAAGATTAGCCGACATTCAGTGGAAGATGGAAGACCAAGAAAATCGCCAGCGAAGGAACAATTTAAGATTTTTGGGCATTCCAGAAGACAAGGGGGGGACAGACATGCGCCTCTTTATGGTTGATATATTGGCAAAGGCCTTCCCTGAGGTTACGGGCTGGAACTGGGCGCAAGAAATTCAGAGAGCCCACCGAATTCCATTAATAGCCAAGCAACAAAGTGGAACTGATGACAGGCCTAGAGCTGTACTAGTATACTTCGGTAATTATCTTCTTAGGCAGGCTATATTTGAAAAAGACAGACCAGATAAGAAATGTCAAATAGATGGTTTGGAATTTTTTACACGCCCTGATTTTTGCCATGTCACTGTAGAGAGGCGCTGGCGCCTACGACAGATGATAAATCAGTTTCAAGAGAAAGGCATGCAGGCTTATCTTATGAACCCAGCTAAATTGAAAGTTGTGGTAGGAGATAAATCTCGCTTTTTTACTTTGGAAGTTAAAGCTAAAGAATTCCTAGACGAATTAAATAAGTAATAAGGGAAATTTATGAATTGGCAAATAATACACTGTCTAAGCTCAACACTAGCTTGCTGAGGGCTATGAGGGTGGGTGTAGGATGTGCGTTGTGTTTAACTGTGGATTGATATAATGATTATAATACATGTTATTGTTGCTGATGTAACGGAAATAAGAGAGGGGGGTAATGGATTGGGGATGAGGCTTCGTTTTCATCTTATGCCAGACATAGGTCTGGAAGCTTCTAAGGGGGGGGCAGGGGAGGGGGGAGAGCTTGGGGGCAGGGAGGGTGGGAAAGAGGGTTGGGTTTGGGAAGGGATAAAAGGGGGGAAAAATCAAGCAAGGTAGATGAAAATAAAGGGGGAAAAAAAAAAGAACAAAGAATTTTGAAAATGGTCAATTTAGATGGTGGACTTTAATAAACTGGTATGGATAAAATAAGGGTTTGCTCGGTAGATGTTGGAGGGCTGATCAATAGGAAAAAAAGAGATAGGGTATATGAGATTCTACGGTTCTGGAACCCAGAAATTATATGTTTACAGGAGACCCACATTTCATGGGCCAATAAAAAATATCTGCAGATAAGGGGCTACGAAATGATAATATGTTCATCACAAACGACAACGATAAGAGGAGTCGCAATATTTATGCGGCATAATGTAGGAAGTGTGAAACGTACACTGGCGGATAAATGGGGCAGATGGGCCATTGCTACATTAGAAACAGGGGTCACAATAGTTACTGTTTATGGCTCTAACCAAGACGATCCTAAAATTTGGTGGGACCTTGAGGTTGAATTGGCAGCTTGGCCAACTCCATTAATAGTATGTGGAGACTTCAATATACATTATGGGGTTCTACGACAGGATTCCTTCCAGTATAAAGGCAGAAAACCACAGGTCCACCGGGCCCTAAAAGCGTGTCAAGAAACGCATGGGTTGTCAGATGCCTGGGTACATAAAAACACTAACGATCCCGGATACACATATTTTTCACATCCACACCAAAAATATGTACGCTTAGATTACTTTATGGTTTCCACCTTGATGTTGGAAAGAATGGAAATAAGTAAACTACCCCAAATTTTTCAGACCACAATCCATTGCTATTGGAAATAGACTGGCAAGATTTAAAAAGATCAAAAACGCGACAATGGTCATTTGATCGCAAATTATTAGTAGAAGAAGCATTTAAGTGTCATATTAAAAGATGGGCTAAAGAATATTTTAATATGAATAGATATAGTGCCCCAAGGATTATTGTATGGGATGCTTTTAAAGCAGGATTACGTGGAGAAGTAATAAATTATGTAGGATATCAGAGGAAACAGCGACGAAATATGGTTAACATATTAATGACAAACTTGGCCCAATTAGAGATAATGCACACTGAACAGATTGCACAAGCGGGGCAGAAGGCACTAAGAGAACTGCGGATTAAAATAGCAATTACCAAAGCAGAAATAAATAAACTATTTCAGGTACAGGCTGCTCAGACATACCAGGCACATCAGAAGGAAATGTACGAATATGGGGAAAAGGCAGGCAAACAACTGGCCCTCCGTACTAGGCAGAGAGTGATTAGAAACAATATAAAAAAAATACAGAATACTGAGGGTCAGCTTGAGACGACTATGGATAAAATTATAGGGGTTTTTGAGCAGTTTTATCAAAAACTATATCAAGATGATCAGATGGACTTATCCCAATCACTAAGTGAGGTATGGGATATAGGAATGAGTAAGATCGAGGAAAAAATGAAACTAGAATTGGAAGAGGAATTTACATTGGAAGAAATAATAACTGCAATAGCTTCCCTATCTTCTGGAAAAGCCTCGGGCCCGGATAAAATCCCGATTGAAATTTATAAGATGTTGCAGCCAGAACTGGCTCCATTACTACACGATTTATTCCTGGATGTACAGTATCGGGGTATCCCACCTATTTCCTGGCAGGAAACTGATATAATAATTTTCCCAAAAAAGGGGAAACCAGCAGAGCTACCTGATTCGTATCGTCCCATCGCATTAATAAATTCGGATGCAAAGATTTATTCAAAAGTTTTAGCAAATAGGCTGCAGAAAGTTATAGCCAAATTAGTATCGCCATGGCAACATGGCTTTATTCCAGGCCGAGGAACTACGGATCACATTAGACGGGTGATATCGTTACTGGATATTGCAGAGGCCAAAGGGGAAAAAATGGCTGTAATCTTTTTAGATGCCGAAAAGGCTTTTGACCGCGTGGCCTGGCAATTTTTATGGGATGCGCTACTGAAACGAGGGTTTCGCCCGCGAATTATTACAGCTATTCGTACGATGTACTATAGACCTATAGCCAAATTACAAATTATGGGAAACGCATCAGGAGCCATAAAAGTAGCTAGGGGGACAAGGCAAGGCTGCCCATGTTCCCCAATTCTTTTTGCCATCTATTTAGACCCATTTATTAAACAGTTACTTTTGAATCCTAAAATTAAACCAATAATAACTAATGGCTATGAAACTAAAATACTGGCCTACGCGGATGACATTGCCATCACTACGTCTGAGCCAGGGGTAGCAATCAAAGAAATTGAAAGGATGGCGGGAGAATTTGGACATAGATCAGGATATCTACTAAATAAAGGCAAGACACAGATAATCTGCTCAAAGCAATGCAATATTCAAGACCAACGTAAAGTTGAATCAGCAGTATATTTGGGGGTTAAGATAGGAGCTGATTTGGATAAGATATGGCCAAATAATCTTGAGCAAATGCTGGATGAAATAGGTATGGATCTAAGACGGATAGATAAAATTCAGTTAACTATAGTCGGGAGGATTAATGTACTGAAAATGAAAATTTTTCCAAAAATACTATACCTATTCCGCTCTATCCCCTTGGAACTGCCGGCTATAGCTAGTCGGAAAATGGAGGCAATGTTCTCAAATTTTGTATGGCAGTATCAAAAAATTAGACGATCTTTAAAGTTTCTAACATTTCCACAAGACAGAGGTGGTTGGGCGGCTCCAAATCTGTTATTTTATTACTGGGCAGCGATCTTGCAACAGATGGGACCTCTCCTAATGGATAGGTCTAGGAGAGAAAATGATTTACCTTCAATCTATCATCTAGCTATAGGCAATGAAGCCTCGGGTCTGTTTTTGAGGAAAATAGAACCTAGCTATTATAAAAAAAACCCGATTCAAATGCATAAAAGCTGCCTGGAGGGTGTGGATGAAAGTAAAAAAAGTAGTGAAAATCCCAAGGTATAATAGATATACCCCACTATGGGGGTCATCACTGTTTCCAGTAGGATTGGATGATGGTATGGCGAGAGGGTGGGAAAGGGCAGGTGTTGATAAAATTGGTCATTTATATAATGGAAAATCAGAGATTATAACATTTTCGGATTTGGTTAAACAAAAGGGGATAGCTGAACGATCCCAATTTAAATATATTCAAATTTGGAGCTGTTTGAAGACACTGCCACGAGGGACTTTTAATCATGATACTATACCAGTATTAGAAATGGCTTATCGGGGGAAGGCACGGATTGGGGATTACTATAATATTTTGCTGGGAAATCTTCCTGATGATATAGAAAAAATCGAGACTAAATGAGTAGAAAAACTTAAAGATGCAGAAATAGATTTGGATAGATCATTGGAACTGGCAAAAAAAAAATTTCTTTCAGCAAATCTTAAATCCCAACATTATAAAACTATATTTAATTTGTACTATACGCCCGCGAAGCTATTTAATTGGGGGAAGCGTGAAAACGATAAATGCCCTAGGTGTCAGGCTAGCCCAGCAGATATAATACATATGTTTTCCACATGTAGCAAACTGATACCCCTAAAAACTGGTATAGAGGACTTTTGGTTACAGACAATCAATAGAAAAATAAATTTAACCTCACCACTAATGCTATTTGGATATGATAATCGACTTGGTCTATCTTCATCGCAAATAGATTTTTTTATTTATAACAGTGGCAGTAGCTAGATTACTGATTGCTACAGCTTGGAAGGATATTGAAGCACCTAGGTATCTAGCATGGTTCTATCGACTTCTGAATATATATAGTCTGGAGATGACATTATATGAGATTAAGGGGAGACGCGCCAAGGAGAAAGGGTGTAAGATCTGGGCTCCTATGATTAGATGGCTTGAAGATAGGAGGCAAAGAGGTGTTATAGAGGGCTCCGATAAATAACAATGCAGAATAATGTAAATATTGTAAATAGAATTTGTGTAGTGAATATGGAATGATGGACTTGCTCTATGATTGATCTGCTTTTTCTCTGTTCCGGGACCACTAAGATATGTATATGATATGTATGAAATAAGCATGAAATGCCAAAGGGTTGGTATGTGAGATGTATTCTTTTGTTTACCTTGCTTAATAAAAAATAAAAAAATTATAAAAAAGATATTGTTATCTTTTTTTGGTTCAACTCTTTTTTTAATAAGAAAGCAATAGGAGGCATATCATATACACAGCAAGCCGCCTACAACCCCATGAGGGGCCAGCCGCGTCATTTAGCAATCGTTCAGGAAGCATAAGAGAATCATTATAGGATATTGCTTCAGTGGTGTGATACACAGCAAGTCGCCTACAACCCAAATAGGGCCGGCCGCGTCCTTAAACAATCTTATATGTTAGGCGTCACATGGAAGCTCCTTTAGGGAATGGGGTCAACTGAGAACAGATCAACTTCAAGTGTAAGAGGTATACAGAAAAGAAAAGGAAGGAAAAGAGGGGGGGGTCGAGAGTCCCCTAGGAAAGAAGCAGGGAGAGGAGATGAGCAAGTGAGAGCGGCCTTGAACAGGGGGAGAGAGTGGATGTGTCACGATGAGGTCCAACGTGCTGGGTAGCCACTTGAGTCATCATCACAGAAAGCAGCGGGGCACCGCCCATGGACTCAGCATACCGCTTACGCCTCCTTGGCAGGCCGGCCATATGCCAGTAGCCAACTATTGAAGAGCAACCTTGACACGCCCCACCAGGCGACACGGCAACGAGGACATACTGCTAGTCACCTCCAGCCCCTAGCGAGCCGGCAGCGGAGGACATCAAGCACGTATTCAAACCCCACTTGTGGGGAAGGCAAGTAGCGGGTCAAGTGAGGGTAGCAACAGACAGGGATAAAGAGAAAGAGAGAAAGAGAGAAAGGTGGTGGGCGAGGAGAAAAGGGAGCAAGTGTGCATATGCAGCGGACCAATGGACATGACTGCAGGCAGGGGAGGTGACGGGAAAGCGCAATAGGGGTGCAGCAGTGCGCTTGCCCGGTGGAATGGCTACTCAAAACCCCGGGCCGAATCAGGTGAGAGGTGCAAGGGATCTATTCTGGGTCAGGAGGATAGACTGCGTCATCATATAGGCGCAGGGCTCGGAGTTTCAGAGGTTGTAAATGGGTATGTTCCAATTTACAGAGGTGAGCAACAAGTGGTTGCCACACTTTAGTGAAGTGAGAGTCACGAAATTGCAGGCGTGCAGCAAGCAATTCCATGGTGATAGTGTGCCATAGACGCGTGAACCAAACACTGATCGGGGGAGCTTCCGCCTTCTTCCAGTATAGGGCAATGAGCTGTTTGGCTGCGCCTAGCATGTGGAGTGAGATGTGCCAGTCGTTGCGTGTGAGCGCGTGCAGGTTGGCAGGCTTGAGACCCAAGATAACTGTGGCTGGAGTCGCAGGCAGGGGGAAACCAATCACCACCTTAATATGGCTGAGGATCTCTTTCCAGTATGAGGTCAGGAGTGAGCAGGACCACCAAATATGAAGAAAGACGCCCGGGGAACTCGAACACCGCCAGCAAAGGGGAGAGGTCGCAGGGAACATTTTGTGGAGTCTGAGAGGCGTATAGTACCATTGGGTCATGATCTTGTATGCGGTTTCCCGCTGGGAAATACATCGGTATACTTTCGGAATATCTCGCCACAAGCGATCCCATTGTGCAGGGGCAATGTCCAAAGAGGTGTCCTCCTGCCAACGACGTTGGTATTTGTGGGGAGGGGAAAGTGGGGGATGCTGTAGGACATGATAAGTGCGGGAGATGAGTCCTTTGGAATTATCGAAAGCGCGCACTAGTCGCTCAAAAGGCGTGAGTGCCTGAGTGGCCGCCTGTGCCAGGGAGGACGTGTGTATCCAATGTCGAAGTTGAATATATTGTAGTCTGGCCCCCTCTGAGAGCTGGAAATCTGCCTTGCACTGAGAAAGGTTTTGAACTCATCCCCCGAAAAGAGATCTCTAATCGTCCGGCACCCACCCTCAAGCCAATCTATAAATACCTGAGGGCGCACAGCTGGCGGAAAATGTAGATTCCCAGCAATAGGAGTATGGGGGGAGGGAAAGGTAGTGAGGCCCTTGGAAACGGCCACCCTATCCCAAATGTCAAGCACCGTCCTAGTAGGGAGGGCCATATACGCACTGCGCAATCTTGAGGCTCGGGGTAGCCAAGGGAGGTCCCATATAGATCGTCCAGTCACTGCCCTATCCATATGGAACCATATCTTTTCACTCTCCCACGCCATCCACTCCGATATAAAGCGAAGGTGAGAGGCCCAGTAATACTCCAACAAGTTGGGGCAAGCCAGACCACCTCTATCTCGAGGCGACATGAGGACTTTATTGGAGAAGCGCGGCCGTCGACCCCCCCAGACGAACTTGGTGAGTTCACGTTGAAGACTTCTGATCTGATGATGTGGAATGGGGGTCGGAAGAGACTGAAAGAGGTACAAGATTTTAGGGAGTACCGACATCTTTATTGCATGCAGGCGGCCCAGCCAAGAGAGAATGAGAGGTTTCCAAGCCCGCAGGTCCTCCAAAACCGCCTTACGACATTCCTGCCAATTGACCTGGGACCAAGAGGTAAGATTAGGCGTTAACCAAAGCCCGAGGTAGCGGACAGAGTGAGAAGCCCACTGATAAGGAACGAGCGACTGCAGTAAGGGGATTTCATCCCGAGGGATCGTGATGTTAAGAGCCCAAGATTTCTCGTGGTTAATTTTAAGACCAGAGGCCGACTCAAAGGACTGGAGGAGAGTCAGAAGGGCCGGGAGAGAGGTGCGCGGCTGTGATAACGTGAGGAGGAGATCGTCTGCAAAGAGAGCTACCTTGTGGGATTGGCCTCCAAGGGGAATGCCATGAATCTCAGGGGCTTAGCGGATCAGGATGGCGAGGGGCTCCACCACGAGGGCAAAGAGTAAGGGTGAAAGAGGACACCCCTGCCGAGTGCCTCTGTGAATTGAGAAGGGGGCAGAAAGTTGGCCATTGACCCGCACCTGGGCCATCGGGGAGAGGTAAGGGGCCATGATCCGAGCTATCATCACAGGGCCGAGCCCGATTTTATGCAATACTGCCCTGAGGAAGGTCCAGTCCACCCGGTCAAACGCCTTTTCCGCATCGAGCGAGAGAAGACACGCAGGGATATTCCAGTGGCGGGCTTTGCCCACCAAGTGCGCGATGCGGCGCACGTTGTCTGCGCCTTGACGGTGGCGTATGAAACCGACCTGGTCCGGTTCAATAAGGCCAGGCAGGTGGGGCTCGAGCCGTTTAGCCAGTATTTTGGTGTAGAGTTTAAGGTCCGTATTCAGAAGAGCTATGGGTCGGTAGGACGAGAAAAGGGCAGGGTCCTTACCTGACTTAGGGATCAAGGCAATCTCGGCCAGCCCCATGGACGGGGACGGCCCCTCGTTGGCGGCGAAGGAGTTAAAAAGGTGAAGAAGGTGTGCCCTGAGCTGCGGCATAAACATGCGATAAAAGGAGAGAGGGAGGCCATCCGGCCCCGGGGTCTTTCCGAGGGGAAGGTCCTTTAGAGCCCCTGCGAACTCCTCTCGCGTAATCGGCTCGTCCATTTGACTAGCATGATATTGGCTGAGCGGGGTCCAAGGGCAAGTGTCCAGCAGAGCTTGCATCTGGGCAGGGGAGGACTGTGCTGGAGCATAGAGAGTAGAATAGTACGCTTGGAAAGCCTCGCACTTGGACGCTTCCGTGACTGCACTTGTGCCATCGTTGGTGCGAATATGGGCTATGTGGGCCTTAGCTGCGTGCGCCCGCAGGCGCCTAGCTAGGACCGTGCCCACCTTGTTCCCCCCTCATAATAGCGCTGCTTCAACGTCAGCAGGGTCTGTTCGGCTTTGTTGGTTCTATGGGCTTTCAGCTGGCCGCGAAGAAGGGCCAGACACCTTTTGTGGGCTAGGGAAGGGCGTTCCTGATCGAGTTTTTCAAGGGCCTTGAACTCCCTAGTAAGATTGTCCTCAAAGAGGCGCGCCTCCCATGCCGTGCAATCGCTATGGATGTGACGCGTCCGCGAATAGTAGCCTTAAAGGCGTCCCACACAACATGAAAGGGGGTCTCCGGAAGATCATTGAGCGCAAAGTAATCGTCAATGGCCGTTCTGATTTCGGCCACATCTGCCTGGTCACGAAGCACTTGAGGAGGAAAGCGCCAGCGTGGTGGGCGAGGAGCACGCGTAGAACAGTGGCGGAGAAGAAGCTCGACATGAGCGTGGTCGGAGATCGAGATGTCAGACATTGAGGCAGAGACTGTCTCGCCTATCAAGGCATGTGAGATAAAAACGTGGTCAATCCGCAAGTACGAGCGATTTACATGCGAGTAGTATGAGTAGCCCGCGCATCTGGAGAGTGGTATCGCCAAGAATCCAACAGAGTGAGATCTGTCAACTGTTTCTTCAAGGCAGAGGACATGGCCCCCGCCCCATGGAAAGACCCGCCGCTGCGATCAAGGTCAGCATCCCACACCAGGTTGAAGTCGCCTCCAATGATAAGAGAGGGGTTCGGCTGCGGCACGTGTTCCCACAGCAGGGCGCGGAGATAGGGGTCTTGCGCCTGGTTGGGCGCATATATATTGCAAAGGGTGAGGGATCGGTGCCCTATCCGGACCTCC
Source organism: Calotriton arnoldi (assembly GCA_963921515.1). Taxonomy (NCBI): domain Eukaryota; kingdom Metazoa; phylum Chordata; class Amphibia; order Caudata; family Salamandridae; genus Calotriton; species Calotriton arnoldi. Next base: position 461,646 of record CAWUFW010002910.1, on the reverse strand, counting down.
ACTTTGAGAAAGCGGCCATCATGGCTATGGATAACTTTAGAGTCCCCCTGCCTTACACCAGAGCCACAGAGTATGGCTACGCCAGCCGTTTTAGATGGGGCGGACGCCCAAAATTGGAGGGGGTAGCGGGGATGGGCCATTCGGGAAACATCAGCTTTCAGTAGGTGTGTCTCCTGAAGGAGGATAATATCAGGTTGCTGCTGCAGAAGGTAGCGCCATATCTGTTGCCGTTTATTTGGTGAGTTAAGCCCTTTAACATTGAGGGAGAGAAGTTTCAGGGTGGGGCTAGCAGTCATGTCCAGGGGGAGGTGGATGCAAGCAGTAGCACCGGCGACGACGCCTCAGGAGGGGGCGGGGCATGGCAGGAGCAGGAGGAAAGCAGGCCAGAGAACCACGGACCCCCCCAGAAGCATAAGGGGGACCACAAGAGGCCGCCCTGCCCACCACCAAGAAGAAGAGAAGACAGAGGGGAGAGGTAGAAAGGAAGAAGCAGAAAACAGGGACATGGAGATGAGAGAAGTGTAATGTTCAGTATAAAATACAACATTGGCCAACGGGGCCACAATGTCCTGTTCCAGTCCAAGGATAATCGCGGCCCTAGGGCGTAGATCATCCTGGAGAAGTCACTCTCCTAGGAGCAGAGGGGGGTATCTTCCAAGCTCCAGGCATGAGGGCAAAGGAGGTAGACCCGTGCCGCCCGCCATCAAGGTGGGAAGCCGGGAGACCGTCCGGCGTGAGGCGGAAACATGAGTCAGCGCCCTCCGGCCGCAGGAGCGGACAGAGCATCATGAAAAGGCACCCTGGAAGGCATTGCCACACAGTCATGGCGTGGCGGGGCGAGAGCCAGCGGAAGAGCGAGACTCCTCCATGGAGCGGATGTGCTGGATGATTTCCTGCTTAGCCTGGGAAGCCGACTGCTCCCCTGCATGTGGCGCTTTCCCGTGGCGGCGCACCTGAGACCAAGAGGGCTTGGCAGGCTCCTGGGCGCGAGAAGGATTGCGAGCTGGGCTGGACGATGTGGATATAGAGATGTGCAAGAGTTGTGCCGCTTCCTGGAGGGATCGCACCATCCGACGTTTGGAGTCCCACTGGAAGAAAAGCGCGAAGGGATGGCGCCATTGATACTGAATGTTCAGGCTCCGCAGCTTATCTGTTATCGGCTTGAAGTCTCTACGTCGACCAAGTGTTGTAGGGGCAAGATCCTGGAAGAGCTGTATTGGAGTACCTTTGTAGGCGAGGTCTGGTTTGGAGCGTGCCGCCTTGAGAATCGCTTCTTTCTCCGTAAAAAAGTGGACCCGGGTCAGGATGTCCGGGACAAGGCCCGCTCGAGCAGAGGGACCCGAGACTCGATGTGCTCGGTCGAGGGCCGGCGGGAAGGCATCGTCGTCGCCCCAGATGTCATGCAGAAGTTGTGCCACGAAGGTCATAATATCTGATCCCTCCGCTCCCACCGGGATCCCCCGGATGCGGAGATTGTTGCCGCGGCTCCGGTTCTCTAAATCCTCCTGCTTCAATTGTAGGTCAATGTGCTGCTCCTCCAAGGTAGCCAGGCGCTGCCAGAGCTGCTCCTGGTCCTCCGTCCGAGCATCTACTGTCCGCTCAAGGCCATCCACTCTCTCTCCGAGGTCAGTAACCTCTTTCCTGAGCTCCCGCACACAAGAGTGGACCTCCGATCGCAGAGAGCCTATCTCGAATTTGAGCTCCGCCATAAAGTTTGCCATGAAGGTTTGCGTGACTGGCGCTGAATCATCTCCAACCGGCGCTGCCATAACACCGGAGGTGCCAGAGCCCGGCTTGTTCCAAAGGGCGGCGACCGGGTTGTCCTTCTGGGGCACCGCCAGCTCCTTCCCTGACTTAGTGCGTGTCATCTCCCTCGGGGGTTAGGCACCCGGCAAGTTCCACTGAGGCGGCCAAGGCAAGCAGAAGCAGTCCCTGCAGGTCGACCAAGGTGAGGCGAGAACCCCAGATGGCGAGTTGCAGTCCGCCTCTAACGCCTCCTCACCCCGCAGTCCGCTGGCGATGGGGGGGGAGAGACAGGTAGTCAGCAGCGTCCGAGACAGTGGCTGCACTGGGATCCCGCCACCAGGGTCACCCCCCGAGGTGTAATCGGGGCGCAGGAGCCGGGGCCACCGGAGCCCGCGCCACCAGCCAGCCAAAGGACAGACAGCTACAGGCCCAAGCCGTATCGCAGTGTTCAAGGCGGCGGGCTATCCGCGACGTCAAAGTCACTCTCCGTGGGGGGAAAGCGATGGGGGGTGGTGCAGCAGCAGCCAATCAACAAAGGCCCCTGAGAGGAGGGGGGACCGCGTGGAGGGTCTTCTGCGGTCGCCCCCCTGGTCCAGCGTCCCCCGCATGGGTCAGGGGCCACCCCCGGGCACCTCGACGACAGATGGGCACAACCCAGGCCAAGGGGGCCCACTCCCAGAAGCACGGTGCCCGTAGGAGGTCAATCCACGGCAAGAGCGACAGGGGGAAGAGGCCCACTCCTCCAAGCACCCCCAAGTGTTCCAATCCACAATGGGCACCCCCCAGAGGGTCCAAGGCAACGCCAGGCCAGTGTCCAGGCAGCGCAGGGCTGTGGGCCAATATGTACAGGAGGCGAGGGGTAGGGCCCCAGGGGTGGCGCGCAGGACCCAGCTCCCACAGACACCTCCAGCCAGGTCACAGCACACGGGGCCCCCCGCCCCCACACCTCACCTGCGGAAGGACTCCGTTGCCCTGAGGTCCGGTATAAGGGCGGCGTGAATGAAGAAGGGCGGCGCGTAACTGCTCTTCACGTGTGGATCAGGCTAGAAGGCCGCTCCGCACCAGATCCGTCCCCGCAGGGCCGTGTTCAGCCTCGCTAGGGGCCCGCAGTGAGCAGGGCATCCGCCAAGGTGTCACCAGTCCCCCGGGCCCCCGGGATCATCAGACCTACCCTTGGCGGTGTGTTCCAATCCCCAGCAGGATGTGAGAATCGCTCCAGAAGGGGCCCGGCGCTCAAGATGGCGGCCGCCGATGGCAGAGGTGCCGGCCGGCGCGGCCCCCAGAGCAACCGCCGCTGCACCTCAGGTCAAGCGCCCCCTCTCAGGGTCCAACACTGGGCCCCGGCCGCACTCACAAGGCCGGGGGGGGGGCCACAGCGACAGGCAGGGCCTCCGCAGGCCGGCGGCTGCAGAGAGACAAAATGGCAGCTACCGCCGCCGAGCGGATCGCGAGGGGTTCAATGTCTGCTCTTCTGGCCCGGAACAGTCCCGGACCACGTCCGCCCGCCAAGGTGTGCCCCCACTGCTCCGCCGCTCTCCGCGCCCCGATTAATGGCGCCGGTCGCCTCCCGGTCCCGCTTCACAGGCGACTAAAGGCGGCAGCGATCGGGAGCTCCCTCGGAACACGTCTCACGCCATGCGCGTCGAGACCACGCCCCCTGTTATCTTTTTTTAAATGGTTCATTGCACTCTCTGGTGGGAGATTCACGTAGATAATCAAATATGTCTTTGTGGAACTTTAGTGGGTGTTTAACTCCCTTGCCAATTACTACTCTGTTTCCAATTTGCTTTAATGGACCTGCCATTCTGCTATAAATTTGAGACATTAAGCTTGGTTGGCCTTTTCTGTAGGACTACTTTAGTGCCTGCTTGCTATTCAAAAGACTGTTCACCAAGGTGTGTGAAATTATGGACATTGGAACTGGTTGACAAATACCCTTTCACCGTGAGGTGTAGGACATTGTGATCACTGTCATTTCTCTTGAGGACCTTCATGTCCACCATATGTGGCCATAGTTGGAGGGCTAGCATAATGTAGTCTATTCGGCTTCATTGATTTAAGTTCTTAAAAGTGTGAGCGTCTATTACTTCAGAGGGAGAACGTCCATTACAGGCTCTAAGGCCTAGATTCATTGTCATCCATAATAATTCGGTAGAATGGGCCGAACATCTTTTCAGTGGTGCAAGGTCTAGTTGTGCTATTCCCTATATGGCTTCTTCCTCTTCTGTGATGTTACTTTTTGCAACTAGTAAGTGTATTTGACTCGGTGTTCCGTCCATTATTCCTATTATAAACATTAGAAATGCAAAAAGAATTCTTGAACTCAAGTGAGCTAATCAATAGGCCAAGTATACCAAAGGCATGTATAGAAAGCCTCTTGATTCTACAGTTTAATTCAGTTTTTACCCAAATCACTAGCCCACTGACCACTCTCCCTCTTCCCTGTGAGACAGCGTCAATAAAAAAAGTTTGTGAAGCAGATCTGTAAACTGGGTCCACACAAAAAGTCTCCTGAAATAAACAAATGTCAAAGGAATCAATAAAGGCCCTCCAACTCAGATCTGACAATTTGGATTTGAGGCTGGCTGTGTTCCAAGAAAGCATATTCTACTTGTCATAGATTTTAGTCAGAGGGAGGGGGAAAGCCACTGGGATTCCGGCATACTAAGGGAATCCACTCTTTCCACTTCTGAACAAAGTTCTTCTGGGAGATTTTGGGGGTTGAAATTATTGACTTGTTGACCCCTTACCAGGGATGGATTACACTTCAAACAAATGTTCAAAGGTACAGGGGGTAAAGACCGGGCCTCCATTGCTATCAGCCTGTCAGCCAGATCTTGTGATTGCACTAACATTTGAACATAGTTGTATTTGTCTCCAGGTACTAAACAGCGATTGACCCTCACAATGTCTGAAAGAATTACTGATGTAGATTTGCAAACATCTTAGATCCAATGGATCACTTTTTTTTAATCATTTAAAAAAATCTTTTAATTTTGTTTTAGCGTCAACATTTCCAAAAAAACAGTATTACAATCTTTGGTCACATGCCGATCTCGCCCTGTTCGATAGCAACCCTTCATTTCCCAGTATTGTATGTTAAATTTATATAGTATCCTTGGTCGTTTCAAACTCACAACCCCCCCTGCAGGGACCTGAAACAAGAGAGGACCTAGAGTCTTTGTCACTGGGGCCGCTCCTCATTGTGTGTCCTAAGTGCCCCCTGAGAATTGTGAGGCGTGTCTTGTTGTGTGTCATCCCCTAGATGAAACCCAAAATATCGTCTCCACAGCCCCCAAATTTTATAAATTTTTGGGGGGCAACCCCTGCTGTGGTATGTGGTGCGTTCGGCTGCCATGTAAAGGTCCATTCCATTTGTCCACACCTGGACCGCCGGGTTCTCTGTCACTCCCCACTTTCTAGCCACATCTCTCTTAGCCACCATTAGTCTTAGTGAGGCAAAGATCAATTGTTTCCCCGTTATGTCCACCTCACTCGGAATTCCTAATATGGCAAATTTGGGTTCGACTGGCAGCGTGGTTCCCAGTATTTCCACCAAGGTCCCTATTATAGTCTCCCAGTAAGTCTGTATTTCAGGGCATGCCCATAGTGTGTGGAAGAAATCCCCTTTGACTGTTTTACAGGTGATGCAATATGGTGATTCGGACCTCCCCATCTTGTGCAATTTGTCCTTATCATAATAAATTCTGTGTAGCACCTTGTATTGTATGAGGCGTAGTCTCGCCTTGATGGTGACTTCTCTGGGGTGCATTAAGGCTGCTTCCCAAACAATGTCTTCTAAGGGTCCTATCTCTTTTTCCCACATTGTCCGCAACCCCCTCAATCTGTCCGGCATGTTGTTATTGATTGTTTTGTGTGTGAGAGAGTCCGCCTTTTCCACTAATTCTTCCTGTAGTAGTAGCCCCTCTAGTGGGGCATATTCTGGGAGGTGCGCTTCCTGGATGCCCTCTGCATGCCAGGCATGGCGAAATTGTGCATACTTCATGAACTGAGATATATTTAGATCATATTCCTGACTAAGTTGTGCCCACGTTTTGAGTTCTCCTTTGCACATTATGTCTCCTAATGTAGAAATGCCCAGGAGATCCCAGGTCTCAAACTCTTTAAGTTTGTATATTTCTTTGAATCTACCCCCTTCCCATAGTGGTGTGGTCAATGTGATCCGTCCTGTCCATCCTATAGTCTCCCAGTAAGTCTGTATTTCAGGGCATGCCCATAGTGTGTGGAAGAAATCCCCTTTGACTGTTTTACAGGTGATGCAATATGGTGATTCGGACCTCCCCATCTTGTGCAATTTGTCCGTATCATAATAAATTCTGTGTAGCACCTTGTATTGTATGAGGCGTAGTCTCGCCTTGATGGCGACTTCTCTGGGGTGCATTAAGGCTGCTTCCCAATCAATGTCTTCTAAGGGTCCTATCTCTTTTTCCCACTTTGTCCGCAACCCCCTCAATCTGTCCGGCATGTTGTTATTGATTGTTTTGTATGTGAGGGAGACCGCCTTTTCCACTAATTCTTCCTGTAGTAGTCGCCCCTCTAGTGGGGCATATTCTGGGAGGTGCACTTCCTGGATGCCCTCTGCATGCCATGCATGGTGAAACTGTGCATACTTCATGAACTGGGATATATTTAGATCATATTCCTGACTAAGTTGTGCCCACGTTTTGAGTTCTCCTTTGCACATTATGTCTCCTAATGTAGAAATGCCCAGGAGATCCCATGTCTCAAACCCTTTAAGTTTGTATATTTCTTTGAATCTACCCCCTTCCCATAGTGGTGTGGTCAATGTGATCATTCCTGTCCATCCTATAGTCCTTGGTGTTCTCGTCCATGCTTCTAGGGTGACTTGCGTTGCAGGCAGTAGCAGGGATCGCCCCTTCCCCCCATAGAAATAATGTAGGTGAGTGAGGGGAGTCATGGTTTCTCGTTCCAGGTGATATGTCGGGTGATCTCTGGCTCTGTGTATCCATTCGTTTATGGGGACAAGGTGGGAGGCCCAATAATAAGCTTCCACGTCCGGTAGGGCGATCCCCCTGTTATATGGGTTCCGCTGAAGCTTTTAAGGTGCTATTCTGGAGTGTCCTCCATGCTATAGTAATAATCTAATCCCACTCTCCAATTCTGTAAAAACTTCCCTTGGGAGCGGATGATATGTGTTTTGTAGGGCATATAACAGTTGGGGCAGCGTGATCATTTTAAAAATAGCTGCTCTTCCGAACAGGGTGAGAGGAAGGTCCCTCCACCGCTCCACGTCTGTCTTAAAATTCCAGAGGACCTTTCCTAGGTTGTGGGCTCTACATTTCTCTCGATGTGGGGTTATAAAGATTCCTAAATATTGAAACCCCTCTTGTGCAATTCTCAGTTCTCCGGGGATCGGCCAACTTATCTGTGAGGTGTTGGGACAATACAGTGTAGGTTTATTCCAGTTTATTTTGTACCCGGAGTAAGTGCCATACTCTCTTATAGTATCAAATAATAATGGAATTGTGATGGCAGGGCTCGAGACGTAAAGGAGGATGCCGTCGGCATAAAGGGAAATCTTTTCTTCCTCTTTATCGGTGTCGCTAATTTGGAAACCTCTGATTCCAGGGTGCTCTCGGATTTTGCAAGCAAGGGATTCCAGGGTTAGCGTGAAAAGCAATGGAGAAAGGGGGCATCCCTGTCTTGTCACTCTCTCAATAGGGAATGGTGTTGAGCTTGTCCCGTTCACCCGTACTGTAGCCATGGGTTGGTTGTAGAGTAGTGTTACCCAGCTCTGAAATTTCTGGCCTATCCCGGATTTAGTTAGCGTGCAGTCTAGAAAAGGCCAATGAACCGCATAGAATGCCTTTTCCGCAGCCAGCGACAGAAATATGTGAGGCTTGTCTCGCTCTTTTACCCTCATCAGCCAGTTGTGTGTCTGTCTGAGGTTTAGATGAGTGGCTCGGCTCGGCATGAACGCCGACTGGTCGTCATGTATTAGGGATGTGATGTACTTGAGCAGTCGGATTGCCAGGATTTTGGCCAGGATTTTCACTTCTGTGTTTTACAGTGAAATAGGTCTGTACAAACTACATTGGTCTTTGGGTTTTCCCTCTTTATCTATTACCACTATGTTTGCCATTCTGAGGTCTGGGGGGAGTATACCTTCCTCATGAGCGTCCACAAAGAGCCAGACTAGATGGGGAGACAAGAGATCCGTGCATCGCTTATATAATTCAGCCGGGAGTCCATTGGAGCCGGGGGTCTTTCCTGGATGCAGCTTTGCCACTCCCTCCTGGATTTCAGTCAAGGACAGGTCAGCCTCTAGTTCCTGCGACTCCTCCCTCCCCAGTGTCAGGGTCTTAATCCGAGCTAGGTATTCCACTATCTCGGTGTTTGGCCTTGCAGGGCGGGCAGTATAGAATTCTCTATACTAGTCCGCAAACACTTTCGCCACTTCTGCATCTGAATTGTGAGTAACCCCTTGTGTGTCCACTATCTCTTTGACCCACCTGGCCTGTACCTCTTTCTTGCATATCCCGGCAAATAGTTTCCCAGCCTTGCCTCCCACCTCGTAAAGATGATGGAGTGTGGCTTGTCTTTGTTGTTTAGCATGGTCTGTAGCTATGTCCCTGTATTCTTTTCGCAGTGCATTCAGCTTACGGGATAGTATGGGGTCTTTCCCTCGAATGACTTGGCTCTCTAGCTCCAGTATTTTGTGATCCATTTCTTCTAGGTATTACTTCTCTCTTTCTTTTCCCAAGCTATACAGCTCTGGGCTCTATCCCATAGTACCGTTTTGTATGTTTCCCATACTGTCACCCCTGATGGGACTGAATTCATATTTTCTTGGAAAAATATTTCTGTGTCGGCCCGAACACCTGTCTGTAAGTCCCATGCATTGAGATGCCTCCTTCGCTCGTTGCCTTGTCTCCTCACTCCTAATGTGATGAGGAGCGGTGAGTGGTCAGAGAGGCCCCTCGCCACATAGTCCGTCCGTTTATCGCACCCATTTCGCCAGCTGGGATGAAAACATAGTCTAGTCTAGAATACGCATTATGTGCGCCTGAGTAATGAGAGAATTGTTTAGTGTGTGGAAGTTTGTATCTCCAGGAATCTATCAGCCCCATTGCGTTAGCAAACCTTGACAAGGGGGTGATCTTATTGGGTTTGTCCCCTCCTCCTGAACGGTCCATTGCTGGGTCGAGTACATCGTTAAAATCCCCACCCACTATACGCAGGGCGGAGGGAGTCTCGAGTAGGACATCTACTACTTTGCTCATTGTGGGTGCCTGGAGCCTAGGTGGTGCGTAGACACAAATCAAGGTCACCTCTTTCCGCCCCCATTGTCCGGTCACTCCCACGTATCTTCCCATAGGCTCTTGCCAGAGTCTTGTAGTTCGAAAAGGGACAGTTTTCCTAATCATTATTGCCACCCCTCTCGCCCCTGTGGTGTAGCCCGAGTGTGCTAGGACTGTGTACGCTCCTCTGCCAATACATTTGCATTGTGTGCCCTTGAGGTGAGTTTCTTGAAGCATCACAATATCTGGGTGGAGTCTTTTAATGAATTGCGTCACTAATCCCCTTTTTATTTTATCTCCCAGCCCGTTGACGTTCCATGTCAAAATCGTGAACTTTGTGTGTTTATCTGTCATTTATCTGATTCTTGGCCATGATCTGTTTCCCTCAACCCGTGGCGGGAATGTCTTACTATGCCTATGGGTTTTCCATCTCCTGGCGGTTTCAGTGACCAACGAACAATAAAACGAATAACCAACCCCGAACTTGGTTTCAAACCCTCGACCCCCCCACCCACCTCCCGCAATCCCCCCTCAGCATCTTTCCCCCTCATCAAACCAAGTGGCTCTGAGCTGGAGAAGATCGGCCCGTCTGTCCCCCCCCCACTCTAAAGTAAATTAAGACCCCAACTTTGGTAACTTTAAGTTCAATATGCAATGCTAGTTTCGTGCAAAAAAGTACTTATTGCCTTCTGGGGGGTATGTGTGGCTTCTGAGTGTCCTCCCGCCGGAGTTCAAGTGCCTGTACCCATGTTGGTCGGTTCCGGGTCAGGCAGATTCTGTTCTTTCAACTGTCCGTCTTCTTCTTCTTCTCTCTCTAATGCCTGTATCTCTGCCGCCAGTGGATGCAGTGATTCTGCACCGAGGACACCTCAGTATCGTCTGAGTCTAATGCGGGTTTGGGGATTTAGCTCCCCATATTGTCTCTTTTCCCATTCCGGGCCTCATGTTTTCTGTTTGGGTTTGGCGTCTTTGGTCTTGTGTTGCTTTTCTGAGGGTATATGGAGTTTCACCTCCGAGTCTTCTCGTCTGACCCCTAGCCTTGTATGTCTTTCAGTAAGGTGTCTGGTGTCTCTCTTCCGTATTCCGTCATTTTGGCTTGTCCACTGTCTCCCTTCCCGTGGCCCGAAGGTTTGGTCTCTTTTCTATCCATGTCCATGCTTCCTCTGGGGTCAGGAAGAAGGCTGATTTCCTGAGGTAGTTCACTTTAAGCGTAGCGGGGAATAGCAGCATGTACTGGATTTGCAGGGCCCTGAGTTTTGCTTTAACAGAGTCGAACGTTCTGCGCTGTCTTTGCACTTCGCGACTATAGTCCGGGATGGTCATTGTCTTTGCATTCTCGTATCGGACCTCTCCCTTGTGGCGCATTTCACGCAGGATCATGTCTCTGTCCATGAAATTAAGTAGTTTCGCAATGATCGGTCTTGGCGCCCGCCCCAGGAGGAGGTCTGGCGCTTAGTGCACGGTGCACTCTTTCTATTACAAAGCAGGTGGAAAAATGTTCTGCTGGGATTACATCTCTGAGCCAGGCCGTCAGGAATGCTATTGTGTTCGCCCCTTCTTTTCCTTCCGGAAATCCCACAAAACGGAGGTTATTTCTTCGAGCCTGGTTTTCTGCATCTTCAATTCGCCACATCATATCTGCAGTCACATTACGCATTTCTGTCATCCCTTTCTGGAGGTCTTTCACTGTGTCTTCAACTTCTGAGACTGGAGTCTCTGCCTCCGTCACCCTTTCAGAGACTTTGCATAGGTCCTGGAGTAGAAGCGACACCTCCAAGCAAACCTCCCCAATCCTACCCTCGAGGACTTCTCTGGAGTTCTGTATGGCTTGAAGGAGTACTACTGTATCAGATGGGGCTGCGATTGCTCCGCCAACTCGACTTGAGGTTGCAGTGGTTTCGTGTACCGGTCCATCTTCCCTTGCTTCAAGGTTTTGGGCTCTTTGTCCTTGGCCATCATCCTGTTTTGCTCTCTCCCCGTCGTTTGTCTTGTTGGGGTTTGCCAAGAGTCTTCAGTTCATACTGTCTGTAGTTCTTTTGACTTGTGAAGGGGGGGTCCCACAGGTGGGGGGGCGCGTCAGACACAGGTCGTTTATTCTGGGCCCCTCTTTTCAGCTTGTTGCCTCTCCGGATTAGCCCATGGGAGTTCAGTGGTGTGTCCTGGCGTCCTGCCGCCTCCCCCAATCCCCGTGCGTGTTGTGGCCTCCTTGGGTCCCGACCTCCCCCGCCTCTACAGTGCCTTCTCTGTCGGCCAGGTCTTATCACTGCTGTCGCCCCCTTCTGGGTGCTACCTCCGGTCCTCAATGTGGAAATTAATATGCAATTGTTGAGTGAGTCTGCCAATTTGCCTTGTGTTAGTTTTCCCCGTGGCTCTCCTAACCTCTGCAGTGACTCTGTGTAGTTTTGCGCCTGACGTCTCATGGTTGGCGTTCCCATATGTAACAGATGAGAGGGGGCCCCCCAGGGCGCCGCTCCCTCCCACGTTAGTTTATCTCTCCCCGGTTTCTCTGTCCGTATCCAGTTTCCCCTCCGTGGCTTTGCTCAAATGTTGCAAGCGGGCTGTTGGGTGAGCTCTTTGTATCCTGGGCCTGCTTTCCTGCATTCGCGCCAGGCAAGGATCTCCTTTAGCAGGTCTGCATCTCTCCGCAGGCCCGACTTCTCCTCCACCGGGCGTCGATGCCATGGGGGCTCCCTGTCATCTCTCCCGCCCCAACCGCTGCGTCTGCATTCCCGGGGAGAGGGCAGGGAGGCCTGGATCCCCCCCCTCTGCCCACTGCATCTCCGCTGAGGATCGTGGCAGCCCCGAGGGCATTCCGCGCTCTCACCTCTCCGTGTCCCTCTTCTGGTCTCTCTCGCTCCAGAGAGACGCCGACCAGCCGACTCGGAAGGGGTCTCTCTCCGCCCCTCCGTCTGTATTTTGTTCCCTTTCCACCAGATGGAGCTGGCTCGTGTGTTGTTGCGGCCGCTTCGGTCCCTTGCTCTCGTTGGAGGAATCCGCTGCCCCGCCCCGCCTCGCATCTCCAGCTGGCCCTTTTCTCCGGGTTCCAATTACGTTGTACCTACCATGAGGGGCGGCGGGAGGGGGATATCTGCCTCTCCCTCACGGCAGCGGTGTCTAGTGATCTTGCTGGCCCTCTGGGCTCACTCCTTCTCTTCCCTTCGTCCGGGTGAGGCTCCGGCATATCAGACCGCCATTTTGAGTCGCAGACAGCGATTTGCCGTCAGGTATGTTTTCGCTGTTAATTCGTTCCCTGACACTTATTTATCACTCTGGAGCAGTGTAGTGTGGTACTTCCACTTCCGTACACTCGTCAAGACCAAATTTAAAGCAGGATTTCGTAGGATTTAACCCAAGATGGTTAGCTCCGGCGGGAGCTCTTTTAGTCAGCGTCTTACTCGGCCATCAGTCAGGCCACGCCCCCCAATGGATCACTTTTTTAATCAATGAGTCTCGCCTTTCTCTTGTGTCGAGAAAGAGTCTGGCCAATTTATGCATATATATAGCCCCTTCTGAACAGATCGCATGATCCCCAGGGGGTTTAAAAAAAGCTTTTATGGAAGAATGCATAGGACTAGGAAGTGGCCCAGTGACAGTCCCTTATGTGTGGAGGGGTCTGGCAGCTGATACTGGCAAATGAGAGCGATTAAACCTATTCCCCTTCTCCGATGAATTAAATCTTCCATGAGGAGTGATGAAAGGGTTTCTTTATGTGGCCCATCTTTTTCCAATATCAGGGATTTCCCTCTGAAGCTTCGTGGCCATTTGAGTTGGCCCGAAGGTTCCAAGTGACTTCTTCCCTCAGAAAGCTGGTAGCAGTGTTAATATATGGGGCTTAAAACCGACATCGCTCCCATGTTGTAAGGATGTATTAGTTTGATGCTTTATAGATGCTGATTGTTATAGGAAAGGTATAATTGCTGCAATATGGATGGTTAGTGATTTTACCTGCACCATGAGTTCTGCTATCTCAGGCTTGAGATCATTCACAACGTAGAGCATATTCAATTCAGTGAGGTTTGCTGAGTAATACTGTTAGTAGAGGGAGAGCTGTTTGCAATATTGGAATTACCCAAAGAAACAGGTTCTGGCATTGCCAAAATAGCAAATTGATTTTTGCAGACCACAGTAGGCTCATAAGGAGCTGAGGCAGGCAAGGGTTCACACACTGTCTCAAATTGAAGAGGCTCCATCATAACACTCCCATTTATAGTGGCAGGGGGTGGATTTTTCTGTAAGCTGGGTGATTCACGTAGCTTGCCTGGCTTCTTCGAGAACATTTTTGCTGTTGGTTTACCTCTAGAAGGAGAACTGGAAATAGTGGATGGATTCAAAATGGTTTCAACCTTGTTAATTAAGTTGTTGATTTCTCTCATGTTACCTTTAGAAGGCAATTTAGCTGATTTCTTTGGTATTGTCGTCCCATCAAGGCCTCAGCTGCCTTTCTTTTCCACATTATTGTCTGAATTCTTCTAAAGGACTCGCACACCTTGGCTAGATTTATACTTATGGATTTTTTAAACGCAGAATTTAGACCTTATTTCGAAAGTAATGGTATTCGCGATTCGGCAGACTATCTTTAGTACTAAAAAGCCGCATACCTTCCATGTCCATCCTGCAACCAAGGGGGGTGGCCCAGACCAGCCACTTCCGGCCGATGATGGGCGAAGATGGGAACGCTCTTGACCTGGTCTTGGCCCAGGCGAGTCCCATGTGCGTCCCACACTGCGAGCAAGATGCTTTGATTTCAAAAGGCCTTTGACCCTGTCCCCGCTTTAACAGAATCACAGCAGTATGGGCAGTGTGGGCTTTAGAGCCCTTCCCTTGAGTCAATTGCAGCACGTACCATGCTGTGGGAAAGATGCGTTGATGTTAAATGGCAATGGACTCTGGCCCTGTCTCCAAAGAATCACAGCAGTATGGGCAGTGTGGGCTTTGGAGTTCTGCTCCTGAGTCATTTTCTTGAGAATAGATACAGTGTGTCCCATAGAAAGAAAAATAGCATTGCTCTGGGCTGCGTTGCCCCTCTTTTGGGATTTCTTTCTTTATAGTCCTTATGACACCTTAATGACATGGCATCACTACACTAGTCAGTCCATCATATGATTAGTTTACGTATGTAGTCACCAAATGCATTTTAGTTACTCCTGCATTCTTTCCCAAGCATTTCTTGTCAACGAACTGGCTTTCCGGGCCTCACAGGTTTGTCAACAGTAAGAAATATACAATTTAACAGACTATGGCATCAGGTTAGAGTTGATTTTCTCACTGAGCCATCTCACAGTAAGCTTCGAAGGAATGTCCTTTGTGTGTAAGATGAAAATATGCACAGAACAAATAATGCAATAACATTTGCAGAAATGCCAATGAATTCTTTTACTTGCTAAGGGAAAATTGCAGCTCAAAACAGAGCATGTTTAAAGCTTAAAATGCATACATCAGCTTTAAATGAATTAAACTTAATCAGAATCAAATATATTGCATTGAATCATCATTTCATAATAAGAGAATAATAATAAATGTTTCACCAATGTATTATTACATTAAATTGATTAACGTTAGCTATGGCCTACTTCCACAATTTCCAGCATCCATGCAAGTAAATTATTCTTAAAAATTATTTTACTAAAATCGTTTCCTAATTTTTATACTCATTAGGGTCTCTGCTATCACATCTGTAAGTTTCAATTTCCTAACTAAATTTATTGTATAATTGCACCTTAATCTATTTATAATGCATCTGCAATGAAATGACTCATCATTAGATTTATTAGTTTTCTTCAGTACCTGAATAGTAAAACATAATTTCATGAATAATCTTGTTCTGAAAATCTATTAAAAGCGTTATAACTATTTAGCAATGTATTTTATATTTTCTAACACTTTCTAGCAAGCTTTTACAGTGCTATTTCCTTACTAGTCTTTATTTCTGTATCTCTTTGACCATCTTCTGCAATGTGCACATTCAAGTTTTTTTATCTAAATCAGTAAAAGTGTTTTTGAAATATTACAGCTATCAAGCCCCTCTCTGGTGGCGAATCAAGCCATCACAATATCTACTCATCAGATCTCATCATAGATTACTGATTTGTTGACTTTAACCTCTTTCTTGTACTCTCTTCCAAGATTTTCATTTCATCATAGTATTAACATTGTTCATCTTCTATTTCAAGATCAGTTCTCGTTCTTTTCACTCCTTGTTTGTCTGTTCGGTATTTGCAAAATTTTATAGCTAATATCATAAGCCTTATTCACAAAGAGATTGCCACAAAAATATCAAGGTGGAAATTAATAATTAGTTTCCTAAATTACCTAACCAGTTACTAACAGTTGACAATCCCTTACTTATTGTTTTCCATGCACCACCTGCTTTTAAATCCTCTAAGTCCTCATTTAAGTCAGTAATGTTTTGATGTAACTCTCTAAGTCTCTGCTTTTGTCTGGTATGTAGGTACAACAATGTCGGACCTTTAATAGTTGACAGACTCCGCCCTCCTTCGCGAGAAGGATGTCAAGGGCAAGTCGATTTTAAATCATCATCGATCTTATTGCAATCATTTCCACATCTATAACAGAAAATCCCCCAGCTGTAATGGTGGATAATTACTTAACTATAGTAGAAAGTTCTCTAATTTTATGTGAGTTTAATGCTCCTCCTACTGAAGGTATTAAAACTCCAAAAGTATCACCTACTTTTTCACTTGTACTCGCGCCTCTCTTCATTCTCCAGTTCTCAAATTTGTTTTATCTTTCAAACTCTTTAACATGATACATTTTTGGAATAACTATTCCCATATTACAACTTCCATACCAACCTCTCGGTAGTCTATAAAAAGCATTCTTTCCACAAATATAATACACAACAGAAAAGATGACATCAACACCCTCTAAGTATCTTCCCCAGTTCTCACTCATTTCAAAAGTATCTTCATATTCACTAGAACCTACAAAATTTGTAGGAATAATCAATCTTTTTCAATATATACAAAGTTTGCCTTTGTGTTGCCAGTCTAAAGCTAATGAGGCCATTCCTTCTAGTATTTTCTTTTCTTCTTGCTGTAGTAAATTCTGGCAGTGAGTTATTATTTATAGTTATATTATCTCATCAATTTCCCACTAAGTTTATATAATACTGCTCAGCTCACACTAATTTACATGTTAGGTTATTTCTAAGTGCATAAGCCATGTCCAAAGATTAAGTCAGTCTAAATATATAGCCCATAGTTTCAGCGTTTGAAGCTTTACAATGTGAATTTAAGCTTTTTGACACCAGAAGTTCAGAAAAGATCCGATCTTGATTAGAGTAATAATACTGTCATTGACCAGTACCATAGATTAAGTTGGTTAAGACACTGCATGAAATTCCATGTCAGAGGCAAGCTATGATAGGTTACGCCCTCAGCAACTGATGAAGGTGTTTGCATACATACTTAGCAATTACCAACATTCATGGTATTAACCTATTCACTTAGTAATCTATTATAAACATTTGCTGATAAACCAGTTATTGTAACATCATTATGTAAAGTTTTAGCATTCAAAGTGATAGAATAATTGTCATTAATCTTTGCAGTTTCTGAAGGCATTGTAAGTTTAGAATCTTATGCAGGAACATAGTGTGGTAAGTTTAAAACAATAAGCACAGCAAGTAATATCAGAGAAATAATAGAAAAGATTTCCGTATATACAAGGTTGCATCTAGAGGAGATTTGCAGTGTTAGATCTCATGGCTTCTCAAAATTCTGATCGTTTGACTAGACAAATTCAAAATAGCAACTGTGGTTTGAGAAATTTGGCAAAGTTCGGCACACAAATGTTAAGGCACAGTCCAACAGTTTCTCTCGATACTGAAAGATTCTCATATCAGGTTCATTGATGAGTATATTCAAGAAAAATTGTGTCAGTCCTTCAATAGGTACCCCAAGGTTAAAATTCAGATCCACAACAAAGTTCATTTCAAGGAGGTTGAGGTGGATTTGTATTGCTAATACAATGGGTAATACACTCATGTTCCCATTCATTTGCTGCCAGATAAGTCCATTCTAGAGATGAGTACTTTTGATTGAGTACTCTTGCTCTTTTCGATCTCCTCAATTGGTGATTATCAGAATCACTTTTGTTTAGACTGCTCAGAACTTTCGGGAACAGCTGGTAGTACTCGTCCTGTTGTGATGCAACTTCTCAATATCTCACCTCTTCTGGGCCAACAGTCTTTGGGTACTACTCGCTTTCTTGCTGCACTAGGCCATTCCCTAAGGTCTGCCTCTCTTGCAGTCAACTTTGTTTGCTTAGAACCTTCAGTGCCTACAGTTGACTCTGTCTGACCCACCTCAGACCAAACGAGTGCTGTCCCAGCAGCCTGCCAGTCCCCCACAGCTTGACTAACCTGATCCCTCTGTCTCACTGTAACCACCGGTACATCAGGAACAGGTGCTGTTGTATCATCAAGGGGACATGGGACTCTGCGAGTATGACTTGCATGTACCCAATTTGGGATGCCTCCACACTTCACAGTGGTATTGGTGACTAAGATCATCTGGAAAGGGTCTCTCCAGCTCGGTTCCAAACACGTTTTGCGCACATGTTTCTTCACCATTTCCCAGTCACCAGGACTGAGGTCATGGCACTGCTCTTGTTGAACTGCAAAAGCACCTTCGCCAACCTGGGGACGCACAGAACGTACCACATGAGCCAGTCCCATGCAAAATAAGGTTGTCTGTTATGTTTACTAATGCATTAGCAGGAACAGCTGGCAGTCTTATCACTCTGCCCATAATTACTTGGTGCACAAACAATCCTGTCATCCTGTCTGGTTTACTTCTAAAACTCATCAACACAAGAGGCAAAGGATCAGGCCACTTCAAAGACGTTGAAGCGCACACTTTCACCCATCTGGATTTCAATGTGCAATTAACTTGCTTCACCAACCTAGAAGCTTCTGGACGGTATCACTCTGAATCTAGGAGTGAACTACGCCTGTTGGAAAAGGTGCATCATAGCATCTCTCGCTACATGTGCAGGACCCTGGTAATGTCTTGCCATATATGACAATAAACTATCAGATAATACAGGTCTGCCGTCAGTATAAACCCAAACATCATCCTCTCTTTTGTAACATCCTGCTCGCACCAAACCTTGCTGTTCAGCTTCTGTCACTTCCTTCTATAACTTCCTCTCCTCATCTCAGGTTTCTACTGCTGACAACAATAAATTGCAATCTGTGATGTCTGGATGTTTCTTTCAAGATTTCCTCATTAAAAGTGTGCGCATTTAATGCACAATGCTTGGCCATTTCAGCGGCATATCGATTTCCAACAGTGACATAGTCATTGCCCTGCCTATGAGCAACACACTTCACAACTGCAATTTGGGCAGGCAATTGTAGGGACTGCAAAAGGTTTTTCACGCACTCTCCATTTCGTATTGGTGAGCCAGAGGATGTCATGAACCCACGCTGTGACCACAATTGCCTGAAGTCATGTATGACGCCAAAGCCATACTGACTATTAATGTAAATTGTAACTCTGAGTTGCTATGAAATGCTGCAAGCCCATATCAAGGCGACAGGTTCTGTGACCTGGGCAGAATACACTCCTTGCAACCATAATGATTCCACAACACCTCCAACTACACACACAGAGTAAGCAGCTTTCAGATTGCCTTCATTGTCTCTCAGACAGGATCCATCACCAAACAAGACATGATCAGATTCAAGCAATGGTTCATCCAAAATATCTGGACGCCGTTTGGTACATAATTCAGTCACATCCAAGCAATCATCTTCTACTTCACCAGTCATGTTCTCATTTCCAGGCAATGGCATCAAGGTAGCTGGATTCAGAATCATGCATCTTTTGAGCGTCACATTTTCTGCAGCAAGCAGAATCTGCTCATACTTGGTCAAACAACTGTTAGTCAGATAATGTGTACGAGTACGTGTCAACAGTATCTCCACTAAATTGGGTACAAATACAGTCAGTCGATGTCCCATGACTATACTTTCACACTGTTCAAGACTCCCACATGCAGATGCAACTTTTTTCAAACATCCAGGCAATGCAGTCACAACAGGGTCGAGTCGCCGTAAAGTAGGTGATCAGTCTGCAACTGCTTCCATGCATCTGTGTCAATACTGAAAGAGCGCAGCCTTCTATTTCACTGTGAAACAACACAACGCATTTATTGTAATCAGGCGTTAATAACACAAAGCATCTATTGTAATCAGGCATTCCCAATGCTGGTGCTCTGCAAAGGCATTCTTGCCAGAACGGTGAAAGCTGTCATACAACTGCCATCCCAAGGTATTGGATCAGACACGTCTTTGTGTGTAAACCTCTGAAGAGGTTTTGCTGTCATTGCAAAATTCAGAATCCACTGCTGACAGCAGCCCACCATTCCTAAGAATATGATCAATCAATCAATCAGGCTTTGTAATGCACCGCTACTCGCCTGTGAGGATCTCAAGGCGCTGTGGGGGTAGGGGGCGCAGCGGATCAGACTAAGTACTGAGTTCATCTGAAGAGCCAGGTCTTGAGGTCCTTCCTGAATTGCGGCAGTGAGGGTGATTTCCTGAGGTGGATGGGCAGGGTGTTCCATGTCTTAAAGGCAAGGTAGGAGAAGAACATTCCTCCGGTTCTGGTTTTGTGGATTCGTGGGACGGTAGCCAGAGAAAGATGGGCGGAGTGGAGATGTCTGTTGGGTACGTGGAATGTGAGGTGGTGAATGCAGGTATGTCGGTCCGGCGTTGTGAAGGTTATTCTTCTGTTGACTGGGAGCCAGTCGAGGTAGCGGAGGTGTTGACTGATTTGGCTGAGATGGGGGATGTTGAGGATTAGCCTTGCCGTGGTGTTCTGGACATTCTGGAGTCTTCAGAGGAGTTTCTGGGTGACGCCGGTGTAGAGTGCTTTTCTGTAGTCGAGTCTGCTGATGATGAGGGCATAGGTGACTGTCTTCCTGGATTCAGTGGGGATCCATCTGAAGGTCTTTCGCAGCAGGCGGAGTGTGTTGAAGCAGGCCGAGGAGAAGGTGTTTATCTGGTGGTCCATTGTGAGCGAGGAATCCAGTACGATGCCGAGGTTTCATGGGTGGTTCGTGGGGTAGGGGGACTTCATAGAGCAGAGGGCCACCAAGAGTTGTTCCAAGCAAAGGGGGAGGCTCCCAGGATGAGGACTTCTGTCTTGTCCAAGTGGAGCTTCAGGCAGCTGTCCTTCATCCAGGGGGCGACAGCTTTCATTCCTTTGTGGAAGTTGTTCCTGGCAACAGTGGGTTCTTTGGTGAGGGAGAGGATCAGCTGGGAGTCGTCGGCATAGGAGACGATGTTGAGCCGGTGGTTCCTGACTATGGCCGCGAGGGGGGCCAGATAGACGTTGAAGAGGATGAGGCTGAGGGAGGAGCCGTGGTGTACTCCGCAGCTGATCTCCGTCGGTTTCGAGAGGTACGTTCGGAGTCTAACCCGTTGTGTTCTGTCAATGAGGAAGGAGCGGATTCAGTTGAGGGCCTTGTCTCGGATACCAGCGTCGTGGAGTCTTCGGGCTAAGGTGTGGTGGGAGACGCTGTTGAAGGCCGCCGAGAGGTCCAGTAGGACGAGGGTCGTGATTTTGCCTGGGTCGTTGAGGGAGAGGATGTTGTCGGAGGCAGCGAAGAGGGCGGTCTCAGTGCTATGATTGCTTCAGAATCCGGATTGGGAGATGTCCAGGACGTGGTTTGCTTCGATAATGTCAGCGAGCTGGACGTTGATGGCTTTTTCGATGACTTTGGCTGGGAAGGGGAGCAGGGAGATGGGCCTGAAGTTTTTGAGGTCCGTCGGGTCCGCAGAGGGTTTCTTCAGGAGGGGTTTGATCTCGGTGTGTTTCCAGTCATTGGGGAAAGTGGCGGTCTAGAGGAAGCAGTTGATGATTCGGGATAGGTCAGGTGTGATGGCGGAGACAGCTCTTTGGAGGATGTGGAGTGGGCAGGGGTCCGAAGGTGCTCCAGAGTGGATGCTTTTCATGGTCTTTATGGTGCTGTCTGTGGTGAGTGGGGACCAGCTGTGCAGAGTCGGTTGGGGGGGTCAGCATCAGTTGTGGTTGTTGCTGGCATCGTGGGGTGGCCCTGGTTGTAGAAGTTGTCATAGATAGTCTTGATCTTGTGTTAGAAGAAGGTGCTGAGTCTGTTGCAGATGTCTTGGGAGAGTGGGACATCTGTGGCCTCGCAGTTGGGTTTGGCGAACTCCTTGATGATGCTTGTAGGAAAGTAGGATCTACTTTTATGGTTACCCCCACTTTTTGCCTGGTGCTATGCTGTTTTCTGACTAGTCTGAATGGGATCCTGCTAATCAGGACCCCAGTGCTCTGCTTTCTCCCCTAAATTGTTATGGTAAGTACTTAGGTACATCCCAGATTGGATACTGGGGTACCCTTATTAGTCCCTAGTATATGGTACTAAGGTACCCAGGGCATACGTACCCCCGGGGTCCCCCATAGGCTGAAGCATGTATTATGCCACCCATGGGAGACCATTCAAACTGTCACTACAGGCCTGCCATTGCAGCCTGTGTAATGCAAAAAGAACAGTTGATGGACAGAATGCAGAACAATTTCATACATTCACCTCAGTACAGAGATCTGGGCCTAAATCCATTGTTTTTTTGCTCACCATGCCATTCCAGTTTGAACCCAGCCATATGCAAATCAGTCTTGACCCTGTGCCTCATGGGAACAGTCCAGCCCGAACTGCCAAGCCAGGTCCTCCCTGGACTGGAAACAAGCATCCTAGGACCGGTTTCGGGGTTTCACCCCTCATCAGCCAGGATAGCTTGACTCCAGTGGCATGGGGAGCACGGGACCCACGTCCGGGCTGTTAGTCTGAAACCGGTCCCAGGATGCTTGTTTCCGGTCCAGAGAAGTCATGGCTTGGCAGTTCGGGCTGGACTGTTCCCATGAGGCACAGGGTCCAACTGCTTTGCATATTGCTGTGTCTGAACTGGGGTGGCGAAGTGAGCTAAAGAACGTTGATGGATTCAACCCAGATCTGTGACTGGGGGTGAGTGTCTGAAAAGTTTCAGCGCTCCGTCCATCATCACCTTGTGTTTGCTTTGTATGCCCTAAGTTGGCAGGGTATGCCCAGACGTGGGTCCCTTGCTCACTTTGACACTGGATTCAAGCTAGCCTGGCTGATGAGGGCTGTTAGTCTGAAACCGGTCTCAGGATGCTTGTTTCCGGTCCAGGGAATACATGCCTTGGCAGTTCGGGCTGGACTGTTCCCATGAGGCACAGGGTCAAGACTGATTTGCATATAGCTGTGTCTGAACTGGGGTGGCGAAGTGAGCTAAAGAACGATGTTGGATTCAACCCAAATCTGTGACTGGGGGTGAGTGTCTGAAAAGTTTCAGCGCTCTGTCCATCATCACCTTGTGTTTGCATTGCAGCCTGTGTAAGCTGGTGCTAACAGCACTTATGAAAGATATAGGTTCCCTATATCTAGGGTCACTGCACTTAAAACCTATAAGTCACACCTACAGCAGGCCTTTTCAATCCTGAAGGCAGGGTGCTTGGTTCTAAGTGTGAGGAGCACTTGCATGAGCAGGACATCCCTACAGCTTTCGGAGTCCATTCTCCCGGGTTGTAAGTGAAACAGCAATATAAAATATAGAGGGGCTCCGCGTCAATACGCGATGACCATCTCGAAATTGGCTGTAACGAACCCTGTCATGTTTGGTATTAAGCATGTTGGAATCATACCCCCACACCGTAAACAGTGTGGGAGGTATGATTCCAAGCACTGTAAAGGCCCTCCATTAGGCCCTCAGTGCTCCCGGTACCAGTCTTCTAGACCCGGACAGCACAACATGGCTGCTGCCTACCAGAGACACGATTCTGCCCTCCTGCTGCTGAGCCAAGCTCGAGCAGGGGTAGGCAGAACAATTGGTATCCTGTCACAGGGAGGTGTGACCACCTCCCAGACCGGGTTTAGTGTATTGGGGCCAGGTGGGAGCGCTAGCCAGCGCCACTCAGTCTGCTTGAAGGGCACATTTGGAGCCCTTCTTGCATAGTCCAGTTCAGACCAGCTCAGAAAGCCGTTGGCTCCCCTCTGGCGCGAAACTGGACAAAGGACATCCTCTCCACTGGCCAACCCCTCCCCTGGGAGGTAACCCTGAATCGTCCCAACCCTTTTCTTAGGGTACTTAAGGGATTACCTGAGGGTGGGTACCTAGATTTGTCATGGGACTCGATTAATTTCAGACACCTCTTCAACTTCGACAGTCTGGGCACTCTGGACTTCGCTGGACTTCACTCTGGGCATCAAGGCTGCAACCGAGAAGACTCCTGTTGCTCCTGATCACTTCGCCCTGCTCATCTGCTGCAACTTCCATGCCTGTGCTCTGTACAGGAAACCTTCCAAGGCATCCAAGACACCTGGAGGAATCTCCCTTGAAGTGAAGGAGTCACTTCCCTGCATCTGCAGGCACCGCAACTAAGCTGACTGGCCTGCTGATCCTGGGCTCCCACGGACTCCGAAAGGCTCAACAACACAGGTGGTGATTCTTCACATCCCTCAAGGCCTGCCCTGTCCTCTCACCAAGTTTGAGGCCAGTATCCCTCATCGGAGCTGCAGAAACGAACCCCTGAGCACTGCATCAACTTGCCGTTGCAAAAGCTTATTGGTTTCCTTCCATCACGATCTTTGGGCTCCAAGTAGCCCCAACCTCAAGCATCTCCAGTGACCAGAATCTTCACCCACGCCGCATCGCTTGCACCGTGGCCTGCATCTTTTGGTGAGCTGCTCGAGGTCCTCTTGCAACTCCAGTGCTTCTGGCCTGTGGGTCCTGTTGAGGGTCACCTTTAAATTCTTTGGGCTCCCCTGATTGCTCGGGGCCCGCCCTGACTCCCCTGCCTGTGGTGAGTCACCTGGACCTTGCTGGTCCCGACACTGCACCTTCTTCGCTTTCCCCATTGTTTGCAGTTGCCAAGTCTTGTTGGTGCTCCCGACGGACACCGACCGCTCAACTCTCGACATACAATGTGGGACAGCTCGTGAATGGCTCCTTGTCTTCCACAGCATCACCTGGTCATCACAGCTGCAGCTCCAAGGTCACTGTCATCTTTCCTGCAACATCCGACATCGGTGGGCACTGATCTTCCGTGCCCCCTGGTCACTCCAGAGTGACCTAGACTCTGTCCCCTCTGCTTGCAGGTGCTCTTCACCTCGAATCCACCTTTGGGTTCCACCGGACACTTTCACCTTCCCCAGCAGCGACATCTTCCTGAAGTCCTCCATTGGGTTCGACTGTGGTTTCCAACACCACATCACACCTATGCACCCGGCTTCATTGGTGTAGGTAACATGGGTACTAGAGTATCCATGGGTGGGGTGGCTCTCCAAACTTCTGTCTTCCACGGGGTTTCTTCAAGGTCCACTGGGAACGATCCTCTTTCTTTAAAATTGCAACAGCGACTCACACGTTGATTTGTACGGAGAGCGAGGTCGTGTTCCCACACTGCACACGACCTCCGTGGGGCTCCTAGAAACTCACCTTGGGTGGCTCCTTGGGTCCCCGACTCTTCTATGTCCTCTGGGTATATTCTTGACTCGAGTCGTGGTTCGCATACCACTATTTTAGTATATGGTTTGGTCTCCCCCTGGGGACCACTGTGTATTCTGTGCTAATTATGTGTTTCTATTGCAAAGTACTGTGTACATTATGTATATCTCTGGGAAGGAGATAGCTGTATGTGTTAGTGAGTGTCTTATAATAAATACATATTTTTATAAATGCATGGTGTGGTTCTTTTTCACTTAATCAATACCTATAAGATTACGTTCTGGTAAAACTAGCAGCTTTACACTCTTTCTGGACTAAGCCTGAAAGCTGCTCTCCACAGCTATCACTTAGAGAGCTTTTTAAGGTTGTCTAAGACCACTAAAATCACCAAAAGGGCAGTCTGGATCAGTGCAAGGTGTCCACTTACATAAGTGTACATCTCATACTGAGCCAGCCTCTCACAATGCTGAAGATTTCTTTGCTATTGTGTGCGCTGTTGGTGAATCTGTCTTGGAGGGCATTCTTCCTTGTGGTTTTGATGAGGTGGTGGTGTGCGGTGGTGGCTGCTTTGAAGGCAGTGTGGGCTTCCGGGGTTTTGTTGTTCCTCCATGTCTTCTCCAGCCGTCTACAGGTGCATCTGGACTCTTGAAGCGCGGGGGTAAACCAGCTTGCTTTTTAGACAAGTTGTTTGCCAGTGGCTTTCTTGAGGGGGGCAAGTGTGCCTGGGCAGTTTGCGATCCATTGGTGGAGGTTGCGTGCTGTGGTGTTGACTTCTGAGGATGTCAGTGGTGATGTGTCATTGAGGAAGGTGGTGAGTTGATCTTCTTTGACTCAGTCCAGCTTCTGCGGGGTAACTGGTGGGTGTGCTGGTGTGCGAAGGATTTGTTAAAAGAGTAGTGGATGTAGTGGTGGTCCGTCCAGAGAAGTTCGGTGGTGTGGCTGTAGGACATGCTGTTTCCTGCAGCAAAGATGGGGTCGAGTGTGCTTGGGAGAGGTGACTAGCTGTTTAAGTCCTACTTTGGTGATGGTCTCAAGGAGGGAGGAGGTGTTGGGATCGTTTTGGTTGTCCAGGTGGAAGTTGAGGTCTCCGAGTAGGATGTAGTCAGTGGGTGCGAGGGCCTGGACTGCGATGAGGTCGACGATGACGTAGGTGAAAGAGGCTCGGGGACCGGTTGGTCTGTAGAGAGGGTGCCGCGGAGAGTGGTTTTCAGGTTGGTCTGGATCTGGAAGTGGAGATATTCCATGTGGGTGGTTGGTTCGTCTGAGTGGGTGGTCAGGCAGAGGGAGCTTATGTGGACGATGGCGATGCCTCCTCTAGGCTGGATGGGCCGTCCTTGCGGATGATCTTGTAGCCGTCGGGGGTGGCGGTGGCGATGTCTGGCGCTGAGCTGGAGTTCGTCCAGGTTTCCATCAGAAAGGCAATGTCGGGCGAGGCGGCGTCAAGGAGGTCCCACATCTCTGTGGCTTATTTGTGGAGGGATCGTACGTTGAGGAGGATGCACTTGAGAGGCTTGGGTGCGGTGAGGGTCGGTAGGTTGGGTGAGGGAGATGGGTGAAGGTGAGGCAGCAGTGAAGGCAGACGAGCGGGCTGTGGGTGTTGGTCAGTGTCGAGAGCTGGCAGTTGTTGCTGCGTCTGGGGGTTGAGATCGTGGAGAATGCTGGCATTGTTGCGGTAGTGGGTCAGAGGACCGGGATCCCTGGCGCTGGCGCTGGGTGCGGTCGGGTCGTGGACGGGTGAAGATGGGCTTGCCTTTGGCGCGCCTTCTGCGCTCGGCGGCTCCCATTAAGTAGTGTGAGGGGGAGGGCTGGTCAGCTGGGAGGCGGGTAGCAGGGAGCGGGAAAAACAGCACGCTGGAGGGGGGACAGGCCGTGGGGGTCAACAGGGGTGAGAAAACAGGAAAGCGCTGGAGGGCAAGAAAAAGAGTCAACAAGAGTAAAGAGGCAAAAGGAAAAAAACTGGAAAAAAGGCAAGAAGAGAAAAAAGGCACAAAGAGTAGGAGAAATGAAAAAGAGAGAGCAAAGAAAAGACAGAAGCAGCAGGGGGACAGAGGGCAGAACAGCAGAAGAGCAGAATGCTCTCCCACTGGACCACCAGGGATGAGGCGCAGGCAGGAGCCTGCGGGTGGAGGAGGGCCTCGAACTCCCGACCCAGAAGGGTCAGAGTGCACTCATGGAGCAGCTACTTAATGGTGGAGCTGCGCGGGGGAGGGCAGTGACACTGAGCAGGTGTTCAGAAAACATAGTCATTCAATCCTTGGCCTCTTTAGAAAGGACACAGAGAAATGATCACGTATGTCAGACGCAGTTGTGATTCAATGTAAATATGCAGACTTCTTTTTGCGTAGTCGGTGGATTAATGTTAAGAATCACTGCAATCTTTTCCTGTGACACTTTTCTCGCTCCTTTGTCAATGTGATGTCCTAAGTACAAGACTTCTGTTTTGCAAAATTGTAACTTGGTCGGCGATACTTTATGTCCGTTCTCTGCTAAGTGATTCAGATGTGCAATAGTATCAATCCTGCAAGCTTCTTTTGTATTTGACGCCACCAGTAGGTCGTCAATGTATTTCACTATCAGTGAATGATTTGGCGTTACCAGAGACTCAAGATTCTTTTAAAGTATGTGGTTAAAGACTGAGGGGCTCTCCGTATACCCTTGTGGGACTCAGCACCATGCCAAAACACAACTTCCGAAACAGAAAGCAAAAAGATGCTGGCTATCCTCGTGCAATGGAATTGAGAAAAATGCCTGACATAAGTCGATAACAGAAAACCATTCAGCTTCACATTGAATTTGGAACAATATCACAGATGGATTCTGTACCATGGGACAACATGGAACAACAATCGAGTTCACCCCACTCAAATCCTGTACAATACGATACTTGCCATTTGGCTTCTGTAAGCTAATAATGGGAGAGTTACATGGACTTCCCATTATCTCCTTTAAGATCACTTGCTCAATCATAGAGTCGATCACAGGAGTAATTCGGGCAATAGTATCTGGAGTCAAATTGTACTGTGGGATTTTTGGTAATTCTGCATTTGGTTTGACAGTGATTCGGACTGGTTCAACACCTTTGATTAGTCCGATATCTTTACCTGTAAACTTTAGGTAACACAGTGTCTCTCACTTCAATGGGCAAATCCTCATTCATCAGGAGAGGATTAATTCCCACATCAGATTTCCTTTGAGCAAGTTTAAAAACAACGTCTTCATCATTTGTGTGAAACTCAATACCTCTTGGTGTGCAATAAATGGAACAATAAACTTACACAGTAAGTCACGTCCAAGCAGATTCACTGGACCTGTATGACACACCACAAATTGATGTCGATCCTCAAAGGACCCTATTTTAACTGAGACAGGTTCTGAAATGGGGTGGACAACTTTTTGTTTGTAACTTCTACAACTTGGATACTTTCTCCTGAGAGGTGTAGGTTAGGAACCTCTGCTATTCTTACAGTAGAGTGGGTAGCACCGATATCAACAAGGAATGATACATGATTCCCATCCACATAGAAACCACTCTGGCCTACCTCAAAGGCTACACCAAGCACACAACCCCCCCTAGGGACGATCAGGCTGATGGGTCCTGGTCCAAATCGTCCAACTGAATCAAATACTGTTGTGATATATTCTGGTTCTTGAAAAAGTTTCTGTTCAACTGTTGATTCTGATTTGCATTGTACCTTTTCACCTGAACATTCTGCTGAGGCATCGGAGCTTGGGCCACTTGCATTGACTGAGATACATTAGGATTTTGCATCCCTTGAGACTGTTCATATTCTACATTCTGCTTCTGATTCCCTACATTATTCACAATTGACCTACACTTGCGTTTCCAATGTCCAAATTTTCAGCAAGCATGACATGGATGACATTTTTTCAAAAGAGACACATCAGCGCCAGTTCTTGGATCTACTGGATTACCATGACCTCTACCTTGTGGCTGAAAATTCTGTTGCTGTAAAGCATTAACACCCTGCATCATCGGAACTTCATTATATTCTCCCTGTAGCAGAGAGACATTGCCAAAACCCATCTGTTTCTGACTTTTCTGCATTACTCTTATCTGTGCAACCATCAACTTTTCCTTAAGTTTCTTGTGCTTCATCTCAATCTCATCACCACAATATTTTGCATAATGCAAAATCTTGTCTAATGGTTTGCTTTGCAGAGAAAGCGTTTGCTGTCGAATCATGTTAGAAATCTCAGGTCTCAAGCCATGCACAAATCTGTAAACAAAGTGTCTCATATCTTTTTCAGCTACATTATCCAGACCCTTATATTTTTTAAATCCTGTATCAATCGCTCATATTAGGCATGTACTGTCTCCTTTAGTCCCTGAGTTGTTCTGTCAATCAGTTGCCAATCAATCTCTTTAGGGGAAATCTTAGGTGGATATTCTCAAGAACGTGCGATAAACATCGCCAAAATAGGTTAACGCAAGTTTCCATATCGCCGTCTATCGCGGGAAAATAACTCCGTGTTAACGTCGTATTTTCAACACGGCGGTAACATGCGATAGTCTCCTGATAACGCGTCAAATGTCCGCGATAACATTACCAGGATGGCGATGAAAATCCAAACCCGAACGCGAAAAAAGTTGCGATGGGCCCAACCGCGATATGACAATCAGCGAAAAGCAGCACCAGGCCAGCAAATCACACACATCAGGCGGGAAAAATCACTGCAAAAGCAGAAAAAAAAAAACATAAACAAAAACCAAACTACAGCGAAGCACAATGGAGGCAGCCGGAGCAGGTACAGAGGACAGCCAGAACCCCACAAGCCCCCCGGAGGATCAGCCTGGGACCTCGGGGACAGGGAAGGGCAAGGACAAGAAGAAGAGGAAGACGCGGTTCAGTCCGCAGGAAAACAGGATCCTGATCACGGAGGTGATAGAACACCATCAACAACTGTTCGTCACCTCCACTGTGTCATTGGCAACAAAAAATGCAACATGGCAGTCCATCTTGGACAAGGTGAATGCAGTCGGAGTGCTGAGGAGGACAATGGAAGAGCTCAAGAGGCGCTGGAATGATGTGAAGCGCAAGACCAAGCAGAAACTCGCCAACAACCAGAAGGCAGCAATGCAGACTGGAGGTGGGAGTCCAGCGCCACAGGAGGAGCTGGATGAGATGGAGGAAATGGTGTCCACAGTCATCAGTGGGGCGACGGTGGCAGGAGTTGGGGGACCGGACACTGCTCAACATGACCTGACACAACAGCAACAGGGTGAGTAACGACCAGGGACTGGGGGGACGGGGGGAGATGGGCACAATGACACACATGCACAATTAAGTACAGCACAGTGCACACCCACAATGACTCTGGATCATGTCCCTGATCCCCTTGGCACACAGCAGCACACCTAGAAACAGCAAGTAGGCCCCCGTCGACTATGTGCCCAGAGGGGGCCCTTCCCACACATCACCCATCTCACAACCAACCCATGCACATGTGCCAAACCCAGCAAAGCGGCGTGTCTGTGAGCCACACTGATAATGCAAGTGACACTGTATGACGATTAGCATGGCTGCAGTCCGATCATCATGTCATGGTGCACGCCACCACACTGAGGTGGCTGAGTGTGGACCACATACGTAAAGGAGCAGGTCACACTCTGACACATCCACCTGCACAAACAACCCCTAACGTCAACAACACATCTGCGGACAAACCATGCCCCAGAGTCCCAACTCCCACCAAGACCCAAATACACCCAAGTCTGCAACATCTCAGTACTGTATGGGCACAGAGGTCAAAGGCACACCGCCTGAAAGGGACAAGGGGCAGCAAAATCAGAGCTGCAGGGGCGACTCTCCCAAAATGCAGCACACACACATGACATTCAGAGCACATCAGCATCGACAACAATGTGGTACAAACTGCAACACGTTTACAACAGGACAGAGGACACAACAGGTGCCGCCTGTGTGTAGAAACTGGCTAAGCACATTTGGCATAGCAGGGAAATGTGAGATGTCAATGTACAAGTACAAACACATATCCGTGATGTTGACGAAATGCCCACTGTCCCGCATCAAATAGGCAGCTCCTCCTAAACAGTCACAATGTACATTGTCATGCAGTCTGCATGTGAACTTGTACAATGGGTCAACATACATGTGAACACAATGTAACACTGCATCTCCCCTTCACATTGCAGAGGGAGCATCAACACCTCCTGCAGAGCAGCCCCAACAACTCTTCACTGATGACGATGAGGACATCCCCAACATCGACACCGAAGCCCTCCAAATCCTCATTGACAGCTTCGGCACCCCACCTCCAGGAGCAGGGCAGCCCAGCTGCATCGAGGAGACCCCACCCCCTGCACAGACCACACAGCAGGAAGCACCTACCACCCCGGCTGTCTCCCAGGACCCCCACGAACAACACATGGCCTTCCAACGCCGTGTGTTCAAGGTCCAGGAGAAGATGGCTGATCAGGTGCGGGTGGGGTTCGACCTCATGGCAGCCAAACTTGATGCCATACATGGGTGTCTGATTCCCATCAGGGACAACTTACAGTCCCTAACAGACACCCACAGTCCGCTCCATGCTCTCCATCGATCCATGGCTGACATAGCTGGAGTCATGATAGTGAGACAAGAACAACTGTCCAGTCAGAGTGGCTCCAGCGATGTCAGCCGGGAGTTGGGACACATGCGGGGGCTCATGGAGAACATGGAGCGGATGACGGCGGAAAGAATGGCTGCCACGGCTGCACACCAGCGAGTTGTGGTTGGGACCTTCCATGCCCTGCAGCACATCATCATGGCATTGCTGCCTCAAGGCCTTGCGCAGATGAATGCTGCTGCTGCTTCTAGATCCACATCTCCGCCCCCTGATATGTCAGTGCCTCACAGTGTGGCAGGCAATCCACCTCCGGCCCCCGATGTGTCAGTGGCACACAGTGCGGCAGGCAATCCACCACCACCCACGTGTGAGGCACATGTGACATCAGAGGACGAAGATGCGGGTGAATCAACCTTACTGGTAAGGAGGAGGCAGTAGCATTCATCTCCGCCATATGGCCTGTTTCTGCTTGGTTCTGCCCTTTGCATCATCACCTTCCACTGTCCCCCGATACACTCTACGACACTCACCTTGGACCTCGACATGGACTGCCATTTTCTGTTTGGTTACCAATGACACAGCGATCAGACTGCGGACTGAACTCTTCCTCTTCCGATGTATTTGTCATTCCCTGAAGGACTCTGGCTGACCCTCCACGGGCCAATAATGTGAAGTGGGGTTTGCATGGCCCTGCACTGCTCCAGCTGCAACACTCCACTGGATGTGAATTAAACATTCAGAATCGCACAGATGTTTCATGTCTTTGATCATTCAAGTATGAGAGTATGGATGAATGTAGGGTCAGTGATTCACCCTTACGTCCATGTTGCTCATGTCGTGGGACTTGAGTCACAGGGTGCAACATTGCCGATTGCGGTCTGGGTGGCGTAGACACTACAACAGAGACACAAGCATCAGTTACTTCCTTGTCCAGCCCAGAACTGAAGCACGCCCAGAGCCCCGGGCTCATTGTTCCCACCCCTATGCTGGCCTGCCATACGCCAGGCCAGTCCACTCCACTTACGCTCAGAGGGGGGGACGACAAAGCTACATGTCCCAGGTCTTCCCTGTAGTGATCTGCTGATCACTGGTCTAGTTGTCAGCATGCCACTGCCACTCCCTGAGGGCTGGTTAACACCCACACCACACCCATCCAGCACAGGCGTCACAGGACATGTGACCCTGCCAATAAAAGGGGCCTAGCACATCACATTCCCCACTGCCGGAGATGACATGATGGCGTCCGCACCACAAGACCCAATCATAAAGGGTCCATGACTTGTGGCGCACTGAGGTGGTGGCACCCGCTGCACTGCGGCTGGCAGGGGCCTACTGCCACGTGACGATGACTTGCGTTGCACAGGGTTAGTGGCACCTGATGAGCTGAGCGGGTGTGCAGCCTGCGATGATGTGTTGGCCTTGATGCGGTGTCCAGCGAATCAAGACTCAAATTGAACAGTGTGCCCTGCTGGACCACAGTGTACGCGCAGGCAGCAGTCAGCACACACATGACTCCACGGTGCGGTGCCGCATGGTGCGCTGGGGGCCTGTGGCGCGGAAACCAGCGACCGGCTGAGGAGGTTGCACCGGCACGTGGAGGGCCCTCTTGGAGACACGCCGGTGGTGGCAGGTAAGCATTGAGGCCTGGGTGCGCAGGGGCGGCCAGTCATCGCTGGGCAGCGGACCGGTCTGGGGACCAGGGCTGGGGTGCAGCAGGTGCACAGGATCGCGCAGGCACCACCGGTCACGGCGGCGGACTCGTGGCTGGGTGGGGGGCGCCGCCCTTGCTGACACGATCCTGCATGCGATGATCATGATGTTCGCTGGTTGGTTTGGGATGTAGCCACCTCGTCTCCAGTGTGAAGGTTCCCGTTGAAGGTGGTCGGCCACGTGTGTGTAGGCCTATGGACAGGTTGTGGTGGAGACTGAGACACACGCAGTAGTCACTTTGGTGGTGGATTTGTGACGTGTGCATTCCCACAGTTGTGAGTTGCGGGATTGTGGAGTTGAGGTGTGTGGTGTGTTCAGTTGGTACTTGCCGATGGGCAGTGCATTTCCATGGGGGCCATCCTCAAAGCGCTGGTTGGTGGCGGACTTGCAGACATGTGGGAATCATGCACACTGCCTGGGGAGTTTGCGACGACATTAGTGGACAGGCCACGGTGGTCCACTTTTGTATGCACAGTGATGGTATGCATGTGGTTGCTGTTGCGGTGATTGTGTGCAGTGGCGGCAGGGGGCACAAGTCATACACGTGTGCTGTGAATTGCCCCCAACACGTGCGTGACGCCAGCTATGGCGTAGTTCCCTTGCGTGGTCTCAAGATGTTCCTGCGCAGTGTGGGGGGAGTGAGGGGCAGGGGTATCGAGCTGACACACACCGTGATGCTTTCAGGTATGATGAGTCCTGCATGATGTGACCGTAACAGCAGTTTGTGTGGTCGTTACCTTCCTCTTCATTCCTACGACGGTTATTGCCACACGAACTTCTGTTACGGTCTTCTCATGCATGGTTTGTCATGCCTGTGAGCATTCCGGTGTGTCCAAGTGCAGTACACTGTACCAGATTAGGCATGTGACTATAGGGAAGTTTGACCATTGTCACCATTTCTCCCACAGGTTTCTGAAGACACGTTGCCCTGTTGAAGTTCCCCGATGGGAATGGAACGCGTTGGCTGAGCTTTTTGTTTTGTTTGTTTGTGTATTTTTAATAAAGTTCTGTTTTTAAACTACTGTTGACTACTGGACTTCATGACCTGGCGCACCCACATTTCGGTTACTACGATCTTGGGTCTGGGGCACGGAGGCGTCTAGCACGGCTGGCGTTGGGGTTGGTTGTGCAGGTGCACTACGAATTGGAACTATCGTGTGGTGCGAATACAGGGGCCCGCCATTGCTTTTGTGGACATGCATCCATGACATATGTGAGGGAGTTTGATGGGGCTGGCTGTGAGACTCCTCCGACTCCGGCAGTTGTTGGTTGGAAGGTACCAGGGGCCAACAGGTGCAGCACAGCCAGCAGCTTTGTCTGCGGGGGGATGTAGGTTGTCTGCTGTGTTGGTACCGTCAGCCTGTGGGCAATGTGGGTCAGGATGCAGTGGATGGTTGTCCTTTTGAGCCTGTGTTGGCCAATGGCTTCCTCTGGCGTTGAGTCTCTGGGGCTGGTGCGTTTTAGGGTCGTCCGCTGTCCTGGGGGATGGTCCGGGGGGGGGGCCTGGAAGTGGTGGCGGTGGGTGTTGTGGCCCTCATGGTTCTCCGAGCTGCATGATCATTGGCTCCATGGCATCTGTTGGTCTTCAGATGTGGCTCTGGGCTGGGCTCCCTTTCATACTGCAGGTAGTCGTCCTGCTTAACACCAGCAAAAGGCAGGTGTTAAATCCTTGCTGCTAACGCGCCTTATTGCCTGCTCTTGGTTCGCATCGCAGATCTGGCTGGTCGTTGAGAATATCGCAAAGTGGTGTTTTTGTGTGTTTTTGCACGGGAACGCCTACTCTGCATATCATTAGCGTTAGTTGTCGCACTCATCCGTGGCGATGTTTTTTGCGGCAGCTATCGCTGGTAAACTGGCGATGTCGGCAGTTTGCACCAGCTTGAGAATAGGGCGATAAATCTATCGCCACTTTTGCGGCGCTAAAGTGCCGATAAATCGGCGATAAGTCCTTGAGAATATGCCCCTTAGTCTTCAAGTGATGTATCACCGGCTGGTATGTTTTCAATACTACTGGATATGGTGCTGCTGTTCTGGTTCTGTCTCAGGCCAATCCACAGTAACATTCAGCCAACAAATCACCTGGTACCACAATGTCAAACAGAGTATTCAAATCAATCCACAAAACATTTCACATTTTCACAAATCTTTCAATCTGCCTGTACCATTCCACTGCATTTTCTCTCAAATTCGGGAAATCATTTGCAAATGACAAAATATCAGGCCTTGTCCACGGTACATGAACATAACCTCCACCAGGTACGTTTCTCATTGGGAGCATCCATATTTCTCCTATATTTCCATCTAGGGCATCGGGTGATGACTGCACCCTCTACCTTCCCATTTTTCTCTCTCACTCGATTTCTTGATCAATGTCATCAGTTCCGTAATCTGCAGTGTAATTCCAGGACCTCACAAATTCACAATATCCTTGTCACTAAAGTCTAACCTGTATAACCTTTGTAAAACCTTTGATTTTTGAATGTCTATGTCATAGTTTTGAGCCAATTCAGTCAGTTTCTCATGTGTTAATCTTGCTCCTTGAGTAATGTCTTTACAGAGAAACAATACTTCCTCCTCCTGGTATGTTTCTAATCATGAGGGACTAATTGTTCCCAAGATCATTTCTTCCAATTCTACTTTTAGCCTACTGGCTTTCTTTTTTCCTGAACTGGATTTTGAATCGAACTTGGAACATGACATTGAAGCGGGAACTGAAAAAGTAACTGGAGCTTGTACTGGAGCTGGATCTAGACTCGAAACTGGATCTGAAACGGAAGCATTTTCAACATTTTGGTTATTACGGGATACTATATCCTTTAAGCCATTCCTCAAATTCTTGAGGAGTAAATCCTGATTGCTCTCTTGGAGTATTTAATTTATATCCTTGATAGCTCAAGTTTGCACTCATTCAAGGATGCATATTTAATGCAGGTGTATATGGAACTGTACTTCCCATTGTCATGGTCATATCAGAAGCATGATAAGTCATTTCAGAAGGCCCACTCGATCTGGGGCAATAAA
The DNA here is from genome assembly GCA_963921515.1 of Calotriton arnoldi. Lineage (NCBI taxonomy): Eukaryota > Metazoa > Chordata > Amphibia > Caudata > Salamandridae > Calotriton > Calotriton arnoldi. The sequence goes on along the minus strand of CAWUFW010002910.1, from coordinate 425,781 downwards.
ATGGCAGACACCTCTAAAACATTCTGCTCGTCGGGTCAAATTGAGTCTGATTTGGAATGTAACCAAAATTTCTAGCTTCTGTAGCAGCATTGCTTCAAATTGGAACCATAGGTGATCTAGTTGTCAGTTCTACTGGATTAGCTTGTGCGATAATTACTCGAGTAGGGTACAGCCAAATTATGAACAGTTGGTCCTCTAATTTTACCGCCTTATGTAGTGCCTTAGACTTATTATAGGGGGAAGGCCTTGGGCATGAGAATATTATCTTGGCAGGGGACTTTAATTGTCACCCGTGCCCAAACTTTTTTATGCCTGTTACCTAAGACGCAACCTTGCCCGATTGCGGAGGATTTTCACCTGGAGAATACCTTGGAAGGGGAGGAGATAAATAATTTTTTACATACGAACAATCTGGTTTTTACTTTAGATCACCTGTTAACCTGGCCTAGGTCTCAAATCCCTCCGACATAAAAAGGAAGGGGGTCCGCCATGATTATCGATTTCATTTTTGTTTCTGCTTGCATGGGTTGGCCCCGTTTCCTTTAATATTTTACATAGTCCCTTCAGTGATCATAACCCTCTGACCCTGTCCATGGAACGGGTAGGGAACCAACCGGAAGGGCCCCCGAAAGTTCCAGGGAGCCCTGACACCCACTGACCAGGTGAGACGTTTACATTGGTTGCAAATAGACGTTAAGACTTTTAGTTATAGCCTTTTTGCTGACTGCCAGCAGGAGATTCTTACCTGCTTAGATCTTTCAAAACCTGGCGAGGAGGTTTTAAGTTCTTTTGCCTCCATCGCTCAGTCGATCTCTGGGCTATTATCGACCCCGGCGGTTGGGCATCACCTGGCTCTCCCTTCACGGTTTGACTCCGAGTGTTCCCGGATGCCCTGAAACAGTCGCCTTGTGACAAGGAAAGGGTGTTAAACTGCCATCGAAACTATAAAAGGGGCCCTGAAAGAACGGAGGCATCAATTACAGAAACAGGCATGGGCTGATCTAATCAAAGCTGGCAAACTGAGGGATTCTACACTTTTTTGGAAGATAATTATTAGCCCTTGCTTCTTGGAGCCATCGAAACCTGTCCTGTGCCATCACATCACCCCAGATCAGTGGGTTTCCCATTTCCAAAAAGGTATATAATTTAGGCCTTCTTGAAGGGTCTCAAATGGATATTGTGCCCAGGCTGGCAGTTACACCAGTTATCTTCTCATTGGAGGAAGTTCACAGGAGTATTGAGTCCCTGTCTCCGAACAAGGCCCCATGCCCTGATGGGATTCCCCCAGATCTCTTCCGGGACAATATTGAAGTCTGGGCCCCGGTTCTGACACTGGTGTTAAACGCAGCAGCGATGAAAGAGATGTTGCCCTTCTGGTCATCTGTCACTATTATTCCAATTTATAAAAAGGGGGATGAAGACAATTCGCAATGCTACCGCCCTATTTCCCTCATTCATGCCGTAGTTGAGGTGCTGGGTCGGGTCCTCTTAACTAGACTCCCCATGGGCGGACGCCAGTCAAATAATATCTGAGGTCCAGTTCTGCTTTCGCCCGGGCAAGACAACTATTGATCAATGTCTCAACGTCTAGCTTTTAATAAACAATATACGGTTGCACAATCTGGAGTATTGTTTTGAGTTTTTATGGACCTTACGTCTGCTTTTGATTCGGTTAACCGGAAGAAGCTGTGGGACTTACTGACCTCTCTGGGTGTTTATCCCTCCATTGTATCCATACTAATGAGTCTTCATGCCTACACAACAGCGGCAGTAAGATTCTCCCAGGAGGGGGGCCTTACTGAACATTTTAATAGCACTCAGGGGGTCCCCCAAGGTTGCATTTTAGCCCCTTTTTTATTCTCCATTTATATTAATGGTTTAGAAGCTGCCCTCCTGGCTTTACAGTCTGATTCCCCCAGAGTCGGCAGGAGAACTTTGCCAGTCTTACTATATGTTGACGACGCAGTGATTATGGCTCGCACAGCCCTGGGATTGCAGGTTTTAATTGGCAGGTTCATTGTTTTTATGGATAGACTGGACCTGTCAGTCAACTTTACAAAGTCGTACGTTTTGGAAGTTGGCCCCCGGGGTCTCCGGTCGAAAATCTTTAAAGCAGGCTCTCACACTCTAGCAAAGGTACCGGCTTTACCCTATCTGGGAATTTTATTTGACAACCAATTAAACTGGAAAACACGACTGGAGGGCAAGCTGAGTGATCTGAATAAATCTATAGGAACTATTGCCAGCTATGCCCTCCGATTGGGATCCTGGGCACCAGAGGTGATTCTAAAATTGAACCAGTCTATAGGCACCTCAAAGGCACTATATGTTAGTGAAGTTTGGGGGTATATTGCAGCACATAAATTACAGGTGGTCCAAAGCAACTTGCAAAGGATCTTGCGGGTCCTTCAAAGCCCGCCCGCCTATGCAGTCCCCGAAGAGCTGGTTGTTAACTTTCTAGTGGACCAGGTGGCAGCAAAGCCTCTAATGTGTTGGGTAAAAATATGGTAGAGAGAAAATAAGGACCTAAATCGTCTGATCCTCTCAGACTGCCTGTCATTAGAGCATGGTTCCCTGGCTACGTTATATAAAGGAGTCTTTTTTTGCTTTGGATAGGCCAGATATCTTTCTCTCATGCGACACTGTGCGGCCTCAGGACCTTAACATTATAAAAGATCTATTTTTCAAATACTCCTTTGCCCTTGGTGAAAACACCGAGCTCCAGAACCCAACAGTGAGCGCGCACACCTTGTTAAAGTCTGTTCAGGGAATGGAATATTACCTTTCTATCATTACCAGCGCATTTGACAGGTTTTTAGTCACCCGCTTTAGGTTTAACCTTCTCCACTTCTTCTTAGCATCCCCGTCAGGCTTTGTCCCCCCAAACATGAAAGGACCCTGTGGCTGCGACTCCAGGTCTCCACAGGACACGCTACATTTTGTCCTTCTGTGCAAATTTTTTAACCTCTCAAGAAGGCAGTTTCTTTGCCCCTTTTTAAATAGCTTGAAGTTTAGGAAAGCCAGAGTGGCACTTATGTATTCACAGCTGTTGCCTAACGATCTCACACTTTGTGCAGTGACAAGTTTCCTGCAGGCCGCTTATAGATCCAGACTATCTAGACCTGATTGATCATTGATTGGCCACCTGTTTTTTTTTTTTTACCCTTTACCCTTTTTATCACTTGTGACAATGAGTGGTGTATCTCAATTTTTTATATTGGATGTGCATTGTTTCTTTTAATTGGATTGTAATGGTTCTATTTTATTGTATTTCTGTATCTTTTATGGTTGCGATTGCTCCCGAATAAAAATTTAATTATTTATTATTATTACTGGATTAGCATGTGCTATATTTACTCCAGTAGGTACAGCCAAATTATGAACAGTATTTACCTGTAACCCAGATTTGTAAAGAGGTACAACAGGTCAAATAGTAACAGGAACCCTTAAAGCGTCTGGAGCATTTGAATCAATTGGATTCCTTTGCGCTGTAAATTCTGTCCTCCCTTTTACAGGAGTAACAAGTGTATGTTCTTTGGGCATGTCATGGATCAAAGGTACATTCAGGATCTCAGCTGTACTAGTGTTTATCAATCCCTCACTCTGAATCTCATTGTAAGATGGTGGACGATTTATCAATAAATCATTTAAAAGTTCTTCAACTATGTCACTCTCTTCTCCTTGTTTCCCTGTGTCATTCTTTTCTGTCTCTGCATGTTTCTTTTTCTCTTCCCCTTGTCATCTCCTTCAGCTTCTAACACAGGATATAATTTTGTGCCATGTACAATGCCTGCTCTTCACCTTTTCTGCTGTGCATTCCATCTAGCTTCTGCATAATGATCCATAGTTCTCCTATACCTCCCTTGATACTTTCTTTCTCTTTCTGATGTACCTGTATTCCCATGTATTTAAGGCTTCAAATACTGTAGGTTTAGGAGGTGGTTTCATTTCACACATTTTCCGCCTTGAATTCTCAATGATTCTCAAATTGAATGTCCCATAATGAAGAAACTGTAAACCCTCGTCTTCCCTCATCTTCTTCAATACGTTTGTGCCAAACCTCAAGCCCCAAACATGTATGTAATTCATTTGGCCATCATGATAGTGTGTCCTGGCATACCTTCAGGTGGTTCTTCTACTGTATCTCTAACAAATATAGTCTCACATTTCTTTACCATTTACTGCATTAAAAAAATTCATTTTAATTCAATTCTGTATTCACTAATGACTTCTGCAAAATCCAGGAAATGAATTTTTCCCACAATTGACTTGTTTGCTGTCTCAACCAATAACAGCAGGACTCTTATGACGTAGCCAACCATTCCCAGCGTGACTTTACATCAACCGACCAATCACAGCGTGACAAAATGTGATGTCAATCTCACTCTCTGCAGGAGCACACCATCCTTTACAATTTTTTTCAGCATGTCTTCTCTAAGCAAAATTACAATACAAGGCAAGCAACAAATAAAACTGTGTGCTCCACCAAAGGAAATACACTCTCACAAGGTAACTAAAACGTTTTCCTACTATCATTCGTCTCAATGAAATCTCAACCAGCGGGATTTCATCCTAATTGATACAGTTATTCCCTGTGCACCTGAGATCAACTATACCAACTATTTACCATTAACACACAAAGAGAACCCTTTACCAAGATGTTATCGACAATGTCTCACGACCAACACCACAAAACAGCAACTTACTCAGTGTCTACTACACTGAGACAACCCGTAGGTAAATATTTTGAGGTCTTAGGCCACGACGGACCTGCTAACAATTTCAGCTTCTTTGCATCAAGCGCCACAATCATTTATGGACTTTATCCATATGGACTCTAACCACTTCACTCCGCTCAACAACACTCAGCCATTTCAAAAACCACAATCTTAGTAATAGCAAGGCGCATCCCTATTAATACTCACACTCCTTCACTGCTACACGTTGACTTCATCAGGGACAATACTCCATCAGCACTCCACCAATCCTTCTCTTTGTAGGACAAAAATGTGGGCTCTTTGGACTTTGAAAATAGTTTTCCTGTCTTTTTGGCACCCTAAAACCTCCCTTCTCTACCCAGAACCATAGCTCTGCTACCAAAGATCTGATCCAGCATAAGCAGTATAAATATTTTTAGTTTTAGCTTTCAATTCAATACTTACTCATTTGTCCCTCTGACTGTACTGGGCCCCCTACAGCTAGACAGATCACAGCATTACCCTTACCACAGAGGTGAATGGTCCTCTGATGGATCTTTCTCTACCGATAGGAGGGGTGGGAATGAGGATGTCCAAAACACAACGTTAGCCACCCAATGAGGACCATTAATTGGTGACTAACTCACAAGTTTAAAATTAGATTCAAATACACTACTCTCAGGACCATGCTGTAAAAATAAAGTATTGCAATGGGGAGTCCCAATCTTCAAAAGAAATTAAGTCCAACTAGAATGATACACTGCTCCTGCAACACAGAATAAAAGAAGCAAAACTTGATATTCTGAAAAGATTTGCTGATTCTCCCTACAACTCATTTAGATCAAAGAGTAATTTAGCTCAGTTTCAAATAAAGAACATCAGGACACAATAATAGACTCAGGCAATTTAGATAGTTTAGCTATTGTATTAATGTTCCAAAATCGATACAGATAAGCAATTTCGTGACCATCTCAGTCAAGAATATTGAAGCATGTAGTACAAGACTGCACATTTAGTCAGAGGTTCAAACCCAAAGAGGATGGTTTAAAACAAACATTGGATACGAGGTTACAGAATTCTACCACCATTAAAGGCAGAAGGATAGTTTGATTCTCTTTAACAGCATCTAAAGATTTAAAGCAAAGGAGTAAAAGGAATCAATTTTTAAAGTCCTTTAAGGGAAGGTCTGTGAGCATGGGCAAAAAGAGGAAATAAAGCAAAAATCAATTTGTTCGGCAAAGAAGGATTGTAGGTCAACTGCATAAAAGCAGCAGCATCAGCAAAAAGACATTCCAATATAGAAATTCAAAGGATGATTATAAAATCATAGGGAAAAGAGTTTCATTCCTTCCCAAAGGAAAGAAAAATAAAACATCAACTTTGCATCAAAGAGGAAAAAAGGTATGGCGTTGGGTGGATTTGTACCCCATATAGCATTGCTCTGGACAATCATTGCCCCTCTTTTGGGGTTACTTCCTTTATAGTCCTTATGACACCTGAATGACGTGGTTGTAGTGTGGCGGTCTAGCTCCCCGCAGTCACGTGACCCAGGGCCAGGGATCGCGAGAGGTCGTGACGCGGGGGCTAGGCACTGGGACCGCGGGACACAGCGGCAAGCGGACCGGCTCTCCCCATCTTTGTGTGCCAATATATAATATTAAATAAAGTAAGCCTTGACACACCCCGTAGCCTCCGTACATCCTTCCGTGGGACTCGACTTCCACTCTCCCACAGTGGTGTCACTCCACTAGTCAGACTATCGTATCATTAGTTTACATATTTAGTCACCAAATACATTTTAGTTACTCCTGCATTCTTTCCCAAGCACTTCCTGTGAACAACTTGGCTTTCCGGGCCTCACAGGTTTGTCAACTGTAAGAAATATAAACTGTAACAGACTATGGCATCTGGTTAGAGTTGATTTTCCCACCAAGCCATCTCACCGTAAACTGCGAAAGAATGTCCCCTGTATGTAAGATGAAAATATGCACAGAACAAATAATGCAATATTTGCAGAAATGGCAATGAATTATTATACTTGCTAAGGGAAAAATGCAACTCAATAAAGAACTTGTTTAAAGCTTAAAATGCATAAATTAGTTTTTAAATGAATGAAACTTAATTGGAATCAAATATATTGTATTGAATCATCATTTCATAATAAGAGAATAATAATAAATGTTTCACCAATGTATTAGTACACAAACTCGATTAACATTAGCTATGGCCTACTGCCACAATTTTCAACATCCATACATGTAAATTATTCTTAAAAGCTATTTAACTAAAATTGTTTCCTAATTTTTATCATCATTAGGGTGTCTACTGTCACATCTGTAAATTTCAAGTTCCTAACTAATTTTATCGTATAACTGCACCACAACCTATTTATAATGTATTTGCAATGAAAGGCACTAGAACTATTAGGCCTCATCATTAGATTCATTAGTTTTCATCAGAACGTTAATAGCAAAACATAATTTCATGAGTAATTGTAGTAGTCTTCCTAAAACATGTATTCTTCACTGTGTATTAATGCTCTCCTAAGATCCTATTATGTCACTGTCATGGTGATGGTGATGGAATGTGATGGTTTGAACTCCAAGGGGAAGTTATCAGTTGTCCCTGGAAGCTGTGGAGATGAACATTCAATAAACTATGTGCTCTTACACTTTCCTGGCCCAGTGTAATCACTACAAAATTGGCGACGAGTTTGACTGTTCCTCTCTCCACCCACGTGTGCTGCACTCTCCTCTGTGTTGAAGCCACAGCCAGCTGTCATCTGCATTGTTTTCTGGTCTGTTTTTTGCTGTGGACGCAGAAATCCGCCTCAGTTTCAAAGGTTCCCTCTGTCAAGACATCTTGCACTCGCGGAGGAAAAGGGAAAGGAGTGAGCTGTCTTTTGTGCTCTCCGTGTATACCACGTTGTTGAGAATCTACTCTCAAGTTGTTCCATTTCCCACCAAGTTTATTTGTCGTCAGCGGAGGTCAGCGCTGGGAAAAAACTGTGAGTTTTCCTTATGGCTCTGGACATGTGCAGTGATCTGTGCCTGATTTGACTGAAAGGGAGTGCTGGTGTCGTCGGCTGTATCTGTGTGTTTTATGATACAGCGTGCGCAGTCGTTCATTCACACGGAGATCTTCCCCTAACCCCAGTCTATCCATTCTGATGACGTCTTGGAATGTGCGGAGGGTGTTGGTGAAGACAAAAGGCGCGTCATAGTGAAGGGAAGCGGCGCATCACGTCTGCGTCATCGCGCACTTCCCTCTGCGTCTCTCCGCACTGCCGAAGGTTTCTGGTGAAGGGAAGCTGCACGTATGCCTTGCGCATTTCACTCTGCATCTTTCCGCCGTAGTAACAGCTGACGCAGGCGTTTGTCAGTTTCACGCTGTTTTTCATTGTGTTTTGCCTGTAATTTAGTTTCGGAAACATCGGACATACAGCTCTACGTGGGAGTTTAGATTCGTGCGCTAACTTTCACACGGATAAGAATCTAGGTCTCCCACCTAGCAATGCAAAGGGGAATCGTCCTGTCCTTCAGTGTGGTTTATCCGTTGCCAGGCAAAGAACGCTCTGCAGTTTCCTGGTATGAGGCACACACGTCAATTTTTCAAAGAACCTTGAAGTACTAATTTTAGCATATTTTTTTTGTCTTTCTATGGTAAACCTACCTGGAGGAGTTTACAACATTATTATTGCTACTTGGTTGACTTTATATTGTAGTTTGGCAGTGTTGTCTATTTAACATTTTTCTTCACAGGATTAACCTACATGGAGGAGATTACAACATAGTTAATGCCACTACTTTTATTTCATATTGTTGTATTGTAACAGTGTGTAGCAGTGTTTCCTTTTAAAGGAAAAAAATAACCAATTTTCTTTTCTTACAGGATTAGGTTAACTATTTGTTTGCTAATATGCAAAATGTTCAACCTCCCCCTCCGTTCTTACAGCTTCCAGGTGATCCACCAATCAGGTGGAAGATATGGTACAGGGCTTTTGTGAAGTATTTAGGTGCCATGGGGGGTACTAGGTTTAGTGCTGAGAGGAAAAGATTTATTTTGGAGCATAATCTAGGCTTTGAGGGTCAAGCTGTTCTAGAACATTTAACTCCTCTTGATGTTGTTGAAGGAGAAGAGGAGTTGAATGAATTTGATCAGGCTGTGAAAATGTTGGAGAAGCAATTCGATGTGGAAGGTAGTCTCTTGGTAGCAAGACACAAGTTTTTTACACGAGTACAAGACATTGATGAAAGTATTGTATCCTATGTTGCGGCGTTACGCATTCTTGCTTCGGAGTGTGAATTTGAACACTTTTCCTCTCAACTTATTCGTGATCAAATTCTAGTTCATTGTAAAGATAGAAAGGTTCAAGAAAAATTGCTTACTTTAAAGAATCCTTCTCTACAAGAAACAATCACCATTGTCAAAAGCATTTAACTATCTCAAAAAGCCTCGAAAGAGCTTAAACCAGAGAAAAACATAGTGGGTGTGGTGAAGGAGCATAAAGATCAAGGTGATAAGTCACAGGGAGATACAGACAAACTACACAGTGAGCAAAAAGGGAGTAGGTACACTTCTTTTAAACCTGAGAAAAAGTAGGTTTTTCTAAAAATCTGTGTGCAAAATGTGGATTTCCCTCTCACTTTCCTAATTCCCGGATTTGTCCTACTAAGAATGCATCTTGTCGAAAGTGTGGTAAACAAGGACATTTTGCAAAAGTGTGTGGTTTCCGAGGTAATGTGAATGTGGTTTATACTGAGGAGGATAAGGATGATCCTGTGAGTTCCTTAACTGATGTTGTTGTGGTTGTTCAGGATGACTCAGAAAATTGTGTTGATCCTGTAGTAGAAGTTTTGGTTGATGGAAAACCTTAACAATTGTTAGTGGATTCTGGAGCACGCATGACTATGCTTACCGAAGAATTGTTTGAGAGTGTGTGGAGAGATAAATCTCTCAATCCTCCAGACAGACATCCTGTTTCTTATGAAGGGAGGAGAATTGATTTGAAGGTATTCTTTGAAACGAGTCTTGTTTTCAAAGACAGACATATCCATGGGAAGGTTTATGTAGCAAAGAAAAGTCTCAACATACTTAGTTGGTATCATCAGGGCTTATTTGGCATGACTCTTAGACCAGGTACTATTGAACAAGTCTCATGGTGAGAGTTTGGCTGCATGGTCCAACAAATTCCCCAGTGTTTTTGCGGATGGTTTGGGATGTGTCAAATGTTTTAAACATTTTATCAAAGTGAAGGAGCAAGCTATCTCGGTTAAACACAAGCTACGTAATGTACCGTTTTAGTATCAGAGACGATTTGTCGAGTGAGCTTAAAAGGATGTGTGAGTCGGGTGTCATTGAACCAATTGAGTCATCCCTTTGGTTGTCTCCCTTGGTAGTTGCTCGTAAGAAGAATGGCAGTCTCAGAGTGTGTATTGACTTGCGCAGTCTAAACAAGGAGATCTGGGTGGACTCCCATCCTCTCCCTCGTATTGATGATATTTTATCTAAGTTTGAGGGTGCCAGATTTTTTTCCAAAATTGATCTTGCCTCCGCCTACCACCAAGTGGAGCTGGATCCAGACTGTAAACATTTGACTGCTTTTGTATCTCCCGTTGGGACTTTTCAGTTCAGAAGGATGCCGTTTGGTCTAGCTTCGGCAGCCTCGGGTTTTCAACGTGTTATGGAAAAAGTCTTAGAGGGTATCACTGACACTGTGGTTTTCCAGGAGGATATTTTGGTTGCAGGAAGGTGCAGGGAATCTCATGATAAAAATCTTGCTGTTGTATTGGAGAGATTACAAGAGAAAGGGATTGTTGCCAACAAACTCAAATGTGTTTTCGGTGTCGAGACTATTGAATATTTGGGTCATCGAATTTCTGGTGATGGTATTGTGCCTCGGGAGGGTCTTATTGAGGCCATTGTGAATGTCCTGTGTCCTTCGTCCAAAGAACAGGTCTCTTCATTTCTGGGTGTATGTGAGTTTTACACTAAGTTTATCTCTAATTTTGCAGCAAAAACTGTACATATGCGAGGTCTACTGAAGAGAAAGGCCACATTTATTTGGGACAAATTCTGTCAGGATGAGTTTGCTCACATCAAGAAATAATTGGGATCTTGCAAGATACTTACGCCTTTCGATCCTCATTACCAGTGTACTGTGTCTGTGTATGCTAGTTTGGATGGATTGAGAGGGATGATCTTTCAGTTCAAGCAGGGGAAGGAACACACCATTGGGTTTGCCTCCCGAGCATTACGTCCTAGTGAAAAAAACTACTCTGTAATTGAGCGAGAGTTGCTGGCGTGTTGTTGGGCTGTCGAAAGATTCAAGTGTTTTCTTTGGGGTAAAACCTTTAAATTATTGACTGATCACAAACCCCTCATTCCCATTCTCAACGGTAACATTATCAAGGATCACACCCCAAGAATTGCAAGATTACGTTCGAAATTGTTGCAATATGATTTTGAGGTGGCTCATATCCCTGGAGGGAAAAACACAAGGGCTGATTTTCTCTCAAGGTCTTCTTTACCCTTGGGAAAACAGGAACTTCACGATGATGATGCTGATGAAGAATGTCTTATTGCTGCTGTGGATGTTTGCAGTCAAGGTTGTTTTACAGAACGTGAGTGGTTCTGTGCCATGGAGTCGGATTCTGTACTCAAGAGAGTCAAAGGTTTCATAGTGTCGGGTTGGCCCAAAGAAAAGCATTTGGATGGTGAGCTTCACCCTTTTGCTAAGATTGCTGATGAACTTACGTTGGAGGGTGGTGAAATGGTCATGCGGGGGATAAATTTATTCCTCCTGAGTCACTGAGAGCTCGCACTATTGACTATGGTCATGCGGGTCATCTTGGACAAACAAGCACCAAAAGAAGGATCCGATGTGTGTACTGGTGGCCTTCTATGGATCGCCAAATTACTGATGTGGTAGAGGGATGTGTGACGTGTTGCACCAGTGACAAAGTTATCAAGGTCGCTGTTCCTCCTTTACAAGAGGTGGATATACCTAATGCTCCTTGGTTGAAGTTGGCCATAGATTTTGTGGGTCCTTTCAATGTCTTACCCAATAAATGCAAATTTGCTTTGGTTGTTGCGGATTACTTCAGTAAGTGGTGGGAGGTTCAATTCATGTCTGATCCCAATACACAGGAGGTTATCAAGTTCCTTCAGTGTCTTTTTGCCAGAGAGGGTTTCCCTAAAGAGATTGTATCTGACAATGGGGTGCAATTTACCTCCAAGGAGATGTCTGTGTTTTTAAGTCAATCTGGGATCTCACATCGCCGGGTCGCTCTTTATCACCCACATGCCAACGGTTTCATTGAGCGGACTAACCGCATCTTAGTTGAGTGTGTTCAGTGGGCTGTTTCTACCAAGATTGATATCAAAGAAGCAGTTCAAAGTATGTTGTGGGCTCATCGCACTACTCCCAGCCCTATCACGGGTTCTAGCCCCTTTGCACTGCTTCGTGGAAGGGAGGCTTCTTTTCATATGTGTCCGGCTTGGATGAAAAAATGGGGTTCACAGTCATTGAGTGGGAATTCTCAAACTGATGTGAGGACGCATACTCATTCTGTTGTTCCTGATGAGGTTGGATATGAGTCTAATGTTCATGTGGGAGATTGGGTGAGAATTAAATCTCCTATCAATGTAGCAAAAGGAATGTCTAAGTATGGTCCTCCTGTTAAAGTGGATGCCACTTCACGCTTTGCTGTGAGGGTCAATGGGAGGAGTTGGTGGAATTTGTCAAGAATCTTTAAAGTTCCTAGGAGGATTGTGTTGCAATTGGGTCTTGAGTCTGGATGTGTTCCTGCTCAGGTCCAGCCTGGACGGTTGCAATCTTCCCAGTCTCCAAAGTTATCATTGGAGTATGTTACTCCTCGCAAGAGTGGAAGGAGAATTGTTCCACCTAAACGTTTAGATCTATAGTACTTTATTCTTTTCTGTGTTTCCTTTCCTTGTTCATTTTATCTATTCGTTTTTGCTTTTTCTTTATTTTTCCTTTGTTTTACTCTTGTTTCATGTGAAGAAAGGAGATGTTGTAGTAGTCTTCCTAAAACATGTATTCTTCACTGTCTATTAATGTTCTCCTAAGATCCTATTATGTCACTGTCATGGTGATGGAATGTGATGGTTTGAACTCCAAGGGGAAGTTATCAGTTGTCCCTGGAAGCTGTGGAGATGAACAGTCAATAAACTGTGTGCTCTTACACTTACCTGGCCCAGTGTAATCACTACAGTAATCTTGGGCCTGATTCACAAAAGTAATCTGAGACAAATCCTAACTTTACGACTTTCGGTATTCACAAAACGCATTTAGGAGTAGTAAAGTTAGGATTTTGTCTTAAGTTTGTCTTAAGTTTTGGTCTTAAGACAAAATTCTAACTTAAGTTAAACTTAAGTTAAACTTAAGTTAGGGTTTTGTCTCAAGACCAAAACTTAAGACAAACTTAAGACAAAATCCTATCTTTACTACTCCTAAATGCCTTTTGTGAATACCGAAAGTCGTAAAGTTAGGATTTTGTCTCCCATTACTTTTGTGAATCGGGCCCAGAGTTATGAAAATCTATTAATAGGCGTTATAACTATTTAGCAATGTATTTTCTACTTTTCTAACCCTTTCAAGCACACTTTTACGGTGCTGTTACTTCACTTGTCTCTATTTCTGTATCACTTTGTTCATCTTTGTGCAATGTGCACATTCAAGTTTTTGTGTCTAAATCGGTAGAAGTGTCATGTAAAGTGTTTTTGAAATATTAGCGCTATCATATGGCATGTGTTTTATACTATTTAGGAGGTTGTTGTGAGGGTGGTGTGAAGAGTGGTGATCTGCCAGCATTTGTTTTTAATATTTAGTGGGTAAGCCTTTGAGGAAGGGTGGCAAGTCCCCTGTTATTCTACATTTCTTTTCAAGTGTTCATTGGGAAGGATGGGGGGATGATTATAAGGCAGTGGAGACAGCGGCAGGTTGCAGGTATTGCCTGTTTCAAGACTTGGGGAAGTAGGAGGGGCCCTTTGTCTGTGGCTTTCGCATTTCTCATATCTCTCTGCACAGGTAATCATTGGGAATAATTTGCAGAAGTGATGTAGGCACGGGGGACATGTACAACATTAAATTGTAGCTGTATAGATACCAAAACCAGGGAGTTGCTCCACTTTCTTTTTAAGTAGCATCTTCGTCATGTTGAGCATCACTCATTATCTATGATACCACTTGGAACCCCTTTACAACAATGATTGTTATTGATAGCTACACGTTTATAATTAGGTAGTACTAGTTACACATCTATAAAAAGTATTTAAGTGGAGTCTCTTACTGGGCAGTTAGGTGTTGTGATGTGGCCAAAAAAACAAGTTACCATTAGCAGCAGGGGCCCTTCAGAAATACAAAATAAGAACCCAGAAGCCAAATTATAAATATGCTACATAATGGTTAGCTGAACCCCAGTCCAGATGCCCTTCCAAGGCTTTAAAGAGATTTCAAAACAACCTGTATGTCCAAACTATGTACCATCTCCAAATCCCCGTCCTCAGAATATCTCATTAAAATATTTCCTGAAATACAGTAGGAAAAAGTATAGTTCGCAATAGGAAGCCTTTTTGTTTCAGTTTTCTTTCCACAACTTCTGCCCCCCTGTGTGCATGCACACCAGTACCTGCACAGCATGGACTGCAGCAGTCCATGCCGTGCAGGTACTGCGTTTGACGTCCCCATTTCATAGGCACCGCCCTGGGAATGCCAAAGAACCACCCGCCAGACAGGAGAAAACTCCTGATCTGGAAGGAGGTTTGTACATGGGTTTGGCAGTGCTGGAGAGGGGCGGTCCCACTTCCGCACAGCCAAACTCATAATAAGGCCCTTAGGGCCAGATGTACGACCATTTTGCATGCGCAGAATCGGTCGCAAAATGATTTGCGCATGCAAAAATGGCCGTTTCCAATGTACAAAAAGCATTCGCAATTGCCCAAAATAATTTGCGAGTAAATACCGACTCGCAATATTAGCGCATGCATTTTGCATTTTGCGTTTTGCATTTGCGTTACCAACCTTGTGAATCGCAAATAGCGACTGGCAAAATTGCATGTACAGAGTAGTCGCAAATTGCAACAACGCGCAAAAAGGTATATTTGCGCATGCAATTTACCACTAAGCTGAAACAGGTGGTAATCAGGAACAACCTATAAAAACAGTGGACAAGAAAATGGGTGGAGAAATCTGGGCTTTTGTGCTACAATTGTCAAGGCCCAATCTTCTTGTGGCACAGTCCTCACATATGGCTACACCCAAGAGCCATAATAAGGTAAGTATAGATAAAGATGGAAGATTGTGCCTTCTTGATTTGCGTTTTATTATGCAGAATAAATTCCAATGATTCTTTGGTGCTTTTCAAGTACATTTGCATTTATTAGTATTTCCATACATGAAATAGGAACAGGAGTGATGAAGAGACAGCCGACACGTGTTTCACCCATATGGCCCATCGGCCGAGGGCTTTTTCAAGGCAATGATCTGATAGTGAGGATCGTATTCCTTATGAATCTCTTCTGTATACTGACAAAGTCTCTGCGGTCCCGGGAACAATCACCTATAAAAACAGACCCAGAATGCATCACAAACCTTTCCACAATGGCTGCCCTGAACGTGTTAGCAAGGAGGAGGCGGATAATGGCGGCATTGCAGAGGAGGAGAAGACAGGAGAGGATATTCAGAGTCAGGCTGACATTGTTGGATAAGACAGAAGAGGAGATTTATGAGCAGTACAGGCTAAGTAGCAGGCTCATACTAAAGCTCATTGACACCTTGAAGCCACAACTTGAGAGTAGAACCATGCGCAGCAATGCAATTCCCACACATGTGCAGGTGTTGTGCTCCCTCCACCTCTTGGCCACTGGTAGTTACCAGGATGTCATTGCAGTGGCTGGTGGTGTGTCTCAGAGTGCGCTTTCGCGTTTTTCCCATAATTTCCTAGACGCCATACTATACCACATACATCAACACATATACATGCCCCGAGATAATGAGGAATTAGACCAAACAAAAATGGATTTTTACAGATTAGCAAGGTTCCCACAGGTCATAGGGTGCATAGATGGGCACATGTGCCCCTATGTCCACCATCCCGCACTGAATACATTTTTCGTAACCAAAAAAGCACACATTCCCTCAATATCCAAGTAGTGTGTGACGCTAAAAACATCATCACAGATATTGTAGCCAAATACCCTGGAAGCACCCATGATGCATTTATTTTCAGGCACAGTGTTCTATATCAAAGGTTAGAAAGAGGTGACTTTGATGATGGATACCTCCTAGGTAATGTTATTACCTGTCCCCAGACGAATGTTTATTCACTTGCATGTCTATAAGCATTTAACATCAACATCATATATCTCACAACAGGTGACAGTGCGTATGCCCTGCATCCGTGGATCCTCACACCGTATCTGTCTCCCAACATCATACATGAAAGGCGGTACAACACTGCACACAGGCGCACAAGGACAGTGATTGAGCGTACTTTTGGAATATTGAAATCGCGCTTCAGATGCCTACATAAGAGTCGTGAAGCTCTGCAGTATGCACCAGAGACAGTCTGTAAAATCGTGGCAACATGTGCCATGCTGCACAACATGGCCTGCAGGGGTGGAATGCCCATGGATGTGTCTGGCACAGATTCTGAGGATGATGACCCTGGACCACCTGCGATACAACAAAGGGATGGTAGCGCTGCAGCAGAGAGGAGAAGGCGTAGGGACTAGATTGCCAACAACTGTTTCTGAAAGGTACGTACACACCAGCTAGACACTCAGCTGTACAAAAGACAGAACAAATTGTGAATAGCAATGGGTGTTTTAATTTTCATACATCCATTATCAAAGTAGGACAACATGTCCATCAGTAACTGTAGGAATAAGCCTTAAAATAAAAAACAAATTGGGTTTCGTCACCACAAATAATGATATTAAAGGCACATGAAATCTTTTTGGTGAACACAAAATGTTCATTTCCTGCCCCTGCGTGTAGCCTGGCCAGAGCTGCCACTACCCAGCCCAAGGTGGCGGCTGCTGCTTCTGCGCATCATTGGTGTCTCTGTTGCTGAAATGCTGCTCCGGCTTGACACTTCACTGTCAGTGCCACCAATGCCAACATCCCCAATGATCTGATTGGTCTGCAGTGTTTCCACTGCTGCTGTAATTTTTTCAAGGCCACATGCTACGTCCCCACTGTAGTGGCCCATCTCCACTTGCAGGCCAAGTGTGCGCTGGCTATGTTTGTTAGTAGCATGCGCCAGCCTATTAATTGCCCTGCTCAAATGATCAAGTTTTTGTCCCCTGCTGCGCTCAATGCGCCTCTGATTTGCTCTTTCTGCAGACCACTCCTTCGCTAACTCTGCCACAGTGTTGGCGAGGGCATCCGTTTTAGATTCTAACCTGGCCTGATTCTCTGCAAGTTTGTTTGTGACCATGCGGAACCCCTGGGACATCCTGACATTTCTTTGCCTTTGTAATTGATTTTGCAGGCAATGTATTTGCACCATTTCGCGGTCTATTGAAGCAGACATGGCCTGACTGATTGACCCAGTGGAGGACAGACCTTGGGACCGACGCAGGGACTGTTGTGTTCTCCGTGAGAGACGCACATGGGTGGACAGAGGGCCTCGTAGTGTTGTGTTCTGCTACGCAGCAGAGGTGACAGTGGGTGTTGACTCTGTAGTGGTTGCAGCCACAGTAGATGGGACGTCAGAAGGCCTGTCCCCACTTGTTTCTCCAACGTCCTGCCCTTCCTCCATCTGCTCTGGCTCGTGGCTACTCGGTGTGTCCTCATCAGTGTCGTCTGCTTCCAATGGTGTGTCTATGTGGCAAAAGAGATGATAGAACATAATAAATAATGTGTTTCACTGTTTCAGTGGTTTTACAATGTTTATCAGCTCAAGTCATTCCCTCACTACACTGATTTTGTCACAAACTACATCTCCCATGATGCAACACTAGTGTTGTTTGTTGTTTGTAGATGGATGTTTGCTTGTGGTTGATTAGTATGCATGCACAGTACAGGCGTTAGTGGGTATTCACACATCACATGCACAGTTTTCACTTACCAGGATTTCTGGATGGCTGGGATGTATCAAGGCTCCCAAAGCCTGCTACAGCTACCCTCTCCAGGGTAGCTTCCACCATTGCTCGAGCTGGTGTTGGCTCTGCTGAAGTGGATGGTCCCCCTCCGGTCTTTTTCGCAGCTTCCAGCCGTGCTGCCACCCTCTCCTTTGCCCTGGAGCGAAGATCATACCACCGTTTTTTAATATCATCTATGGAGCGGTGTGCTACTCCTAGGGCATTTATCCTTTGCTGCATGCTGCTCCAGATCTTCGTCTTCTCATTCTCGGCCAGACGGTGTGAGGCTCTGCCGAATAGTTCATCATGGTGGTTGCCGCATTCCTCCGTGATGATATCGAGCTCTTTCTCTGAGAACTTCAGCTTTCTCAGCCTCTGCTTGCTTCCCTTCTTGCTCTCCTTGCTGCTCATGTTTTCTCTCTCAGCAGTGTCTAACAGTGCTGCTGCACCTGCACATGTGCTTGATATTTGTTCTGGAGTTGCTTTGGGCACCACTTCCTGTTTTGTGGGTCCTTCACCTCAAACAGGAAGTGTATCCTTTTTTTTTCTTTCAAATCGCTATTTGTGAATGCTTTATTGGCCTTTTCCATGCACACTCGCAAATAGCGCATGCAAAATCGCTGTTTCCATGGGACTCGCTATTTGCGAGACAATAGCGACTCGCAAATAGCGAGTGGGCCAAATAGCGTTGCGGATGTATACCAACTCGCAATCATGTTGCCTGTGGTGTTAGTAGGCAGCGAATAGTGACTCGCTATTTGTGACTCGCAGTTTGTCGCAAATAGCGAGTCGCTATTTTCACAGGTCGTACATCTGGCCCAAAGTGTTTTCACTGCTAAAGTACAGGCTACAGGGTCTATTTGTGTTGCAGAAGACTCCACCCCACTGAAAATCTGCTAGATGCCCCCATTGTCTCTCCTACAAATGCTTACAACACTAGTGCATCGCTGTTATTTACATGGTGTATTCAATAGTGATGCTGGCCTGGTGTCCCACCGAATAGAAGCTCACAGGAAAATCTCCTGTATTCTTTTCGTGCAGACCAGCTGTGGTTCATGGCATGTACTTAGAATGAAAACTGTGCAAGATGAAAGCTGAGCACAAAGGGAGGAAGTTAGCTGCCTTAGCTTCACAATCACCACACTAATACTAGAACGCAGACTCAAGCCCTTCCACACTCTTTGAAAAGAAAAAAAGATACCTAGGCAATAGACATACTGGAAGATGGAAAATGTTGTCAGCATTTACCATTGTTCTAGAACGGTAACTTCACTTCACCATACATCCAGCTCTTTCCACTAAGCCTTTTTCTTTGAACTTGTTGACCTAAGGACAAAGCCCCTCTTTATTTATGTAAGCTCTTTCCCTTCCAACATTCCATGAAATCAATGGATTATTTCATGAGTGCCTTTTTAGATCCTGTGGCTTTCTAGCAAATGTAACTAAGAATTAGTCTGTAAAACCAATGTATTTCAAAAGAATTTTGAGGAGAGCCCCCCAAAATCAATTTGAGAAAGGTGGGTGCATATGCTTTTATCTCTCTCTACACTTCGACTTTGAGCATTAGTGATATAGGTAGTGGGTGGCTCTTGTGGTGGAAAGTGGGTGCAGTCTCCTAGGAAAAATTCTGGGCACCTGAACTTATATTTTTTTCTTACAAATGAAGCACATTAGACTTGTAGACCCTAACACCCAAATATTAATGGGGAGAAAGTAATTCTACTTATGCCCAGATTTACTGTCAGATACCATTGGAGAAAAGGCAGTGCCAAGGGATGCAAAGTTTATGGTCAATCAACTATTGGGCTCCATAGCAGATTTGCATGAATACTGACTGTTAGCACACAGTATCAAATAGCATTGCATTGTTGTGCACCAGATACTTGATAATGCATGCAAAATGATAATAGCACATAGGATAGCACAAAAACCTGTCACCAAACAAAAACCAATGCAAAAAATAAGCGGCATAAAGAAGTCACACAAAACACTCCCCCCAACCACCTCCTCTCCCAGAAACAACGCAGTTGAAATTGTAATAGTTCGGCACAGACAGAGAATGCTGCAATTAGCCAGACATTACCCCATGGGAAGGCTGTATGGGGAACAAATTACAAAGGGACATTTTGGTAAACCAGGGAACAAGGTCAACCAACAGCATATACTAAATTGTTCTACTACATTAAGGCTGAAAGAATATCACTATTGCTAGAAGGTTGCATGCAATCGACTAGCATCATGCTCTCTCTAGAACACAAGTGCATCAGTACCGTGGGTTTCAAACAATGCATTATTTGAATTCCCACCTCATGTTTTTGAGGCAATCCCATTAATTACATCACCTCACCTGGGGTTCCACCAAGTAGACCTCAATGTGCCACAATTGAAAGATATCTTCGGTGCCTTTGGTTCTTAGCCTTTGGTCCAGGGACCCCTGGGGGTCTGCGAAGTCTACCCAGGGGGTCCGTGGATGCTTAGAAAGTGAAATAATATTAACAGATGAATACAATTTACTTAGATAAAGAAGTAAGATGTGTATTTGGACATGTTAAAACATTCTGTAAAGGTGAAGGAATTTGAAATTTGATGCTAAAAATTAAGTTAGTATCCTCAGCTTGAATTTTGCATCAAATAGAATTTAGTATGGATGATGGGTGGGCTTACTGAATTTAGAAAAGCTTCCGCCTTCCTATTATAATTAAAGTTTTGATTTTTTTGTTGTGAATTAAATACAATATTTAATCATTTGTATATTTGTTTGATGAATGCTTGTGTCTCTATTTTTTATGCTTTGTTTTGCGGATCAAATCATCAAAAATGCGGAGGCGGATGTCCTTTTCTTCCATTCTTCCACTAATGACTCTGTGAGGGTCCTCGGATTCCAAAAATGAGTCATTGGGGGTCACAGGGTTTCAGTAGTGTTTAAAGTGGGGGTCCACAGAGGACAAAAAGTTAGGAACCACTGTTTTATGCCAAAGCCATACATCATAGATGCCCTAGATAGCTCATACATCACATTTCTTTCATATGCTGTCATGACACAGGAATACAGGAAGAGGAAACATGCCCACTCCATCAATCTGTGAAACTACCTACTGCTTCTTCAATGTAATAGCCAAGTAGCCATCAAGATTCCTACACATTCAGGCATAGTACCACGAATTGTACTGGTAGGTATGTATGGCACACATAGCCACTAGTAGCCGTAAGCATACCTGTTTGCATGCAACATGTACATGTATTCAGTTGCCCAACATAGGTGAGCGAGGGTATGGTGATGGCACCATGCATCTATCCTACAGATGCAGCAAAAGATTCATTCATCAATACATTCAGGAAGACATTCAACATAATAGAGAAGCGTTTTAGCATATTCAAACTCAGATTCAGATGCCTAGACTTATATGGGCCAATCTAGGGGTGCATGTGCAAAAATAATCTATAACGTGATTGTTGTGTGCTGCATTAGTTATCTGCACAATGCGCAATGCCACTTGATGAATACTCAGACAAAAGCGTGCAACAGCACAGGCTGCAACAATAACATAGACTCACAGAACTGGAGGATCAAAAGACACAAAATAATACAGAATCTCTTTACTTGCAAGTCCTAAGAATATCAGAACACATCAGGTAGAAGTGGTGTACAGCAACATCTGTGCCATGTACATGTCCATATGTATACTGCAGCACTTTATAAAGCACCACGAAATCAAGATGAATAACATACACTCATATAGATGCAGATCTCTGCTAAACTGGCATACGTGTATCAAAACAACAGTCATACATGAAGTATTAGCACCTTCATTGATATGCATCTGACGAGTAAAGAAACAATGCTGAGATATATTCTAGATTACTCTAGAATACAGAGTTCAGGTTTCCAGACCCCCTGGTCTCCAACCATCCCGCAATCCACTGAGTAACATTTGAGTGAGATGTGTTTCAGGTAACGATCAATCCCATGTTAGTTAGCAGAACCCCAACCCGTCTTTCATTAAGGAAGAACACTCTAAGAACGTTAGGAAACTGATATATTTCAAAAGATTTATTTTAAAATCAAAACCCTATCTAAGTGTTCATGATATGAATTGATACCATAATGAAGACACATAGAATGGAAGCAGCAATGTTTGCTAAAAGTGCAAATAAAAGGAAAAATTCCATTATATTTGCAATATAGTTTTATAGCAATCCTACCCTCATTCTACTACTTCTGAGCACTAACCTAATTCTAGCACAGCAGAAAACAGAAAGCCTAATTTGAGTTCACACCTGCATACCTGTTTGAGCAATAGACTTGTGTTCAGCATTATAGAAAAGCCTACTATTCTCGTCTGTGCTGATAATCTCTGCAAGAGAAAGCTGAATGCATCCCTCTCCCGTAACTTTCCATTAGAATGGGTGATGGCAATTCTGCACGGCCTGTCTCTCTGTTGCCTGGCATGAGGGTTCCTCTCTGGCCCCTCGCTTCTGGTGCTCTGCTTTAATACCCTTATTTCATTGGTGTTAAAATTAAGAATAAACAATTACAAGAGAGTGGCCAGATGCCCTGCAATTTATAATCATTCTGTAAGACTATTTTCTTTTGAATAATAACAATAAACAAGACACTTTAATCTATTCAAGGAAATGTGATTGTCATGTTACATGGAAAAATAACATAAGCCTATTCTATGTTAATCAAACACATTCACCTTTTATTGATTAGCACACATAACTCAAAAGGGGAAGGGAATACTGAGAATTAAAAGTTATAATAATCATGACAATTGTAAGATGCTTTCTTCAAAGAAACAAAAGTCACTTGCAGACCCATAACCTGTTTTTCCTCTGTGGATAATAATTCAACAGTCATTGGTTCCACTATATTAGACAACAGGGCCACAGTCTGCCATAAAATATAAGTCTCCTTTTTTAAGTTGGGGGAGTGTGAAACTCCCTGGTTCCCGCCACTCCTCTAGGTCAAAGCTTTTCGCCTACTTCCCCAGGTCTTCCTTGAAAGGGTGTCCAAGCAAAGGGTGAATATCAAAGCATATCTCCCTGTTCGGGCTCTTCCATGACAAGGACTAGCGCGCCAGAATCCATGCATGTCACAATGCTCACATCTTTTAACTTTTGCATGCCACTCCACTCCACTCCACTCCCTATATGGTAAGCACACCTAGCTTAATATGTATGTATTCACTCTGGGAACAATAGCAATTGCAGAAGAGATAGTTTTGTTATGTGAATATATTAAAGCTTTCTGTAGTGATCTGTAATCACGCTTGTATCCCAGATGTAAAACTGTGCATATTATGTTATGAAAGCCACATCTCTTTCTTATATTTATATAACTAATGAAGACAATGCTTTAATCTTTTACCATCAAAAGGTGAAAAGCACGTTCAAATATCACATTCATGGCCTAACCGTGCTATATATATATCTGATAAATGGTCTAATCACAAATTGCATTTTGTGTATGTTAGTAATACTACAATGGTACTACTAACATAGTACAAAATGCTATTCACTAATATATGTGTGGGTGTGCACGCCGCTGCCTCTCCTATGTTTTATGTGCAGAGATCTCTGCCCCGACTGCGGAGATCTCCACACACAAAAAGTAAACAAAACATTTAAGTACTGAATGTGGGAGGTCAGGGGGAGTGGCTGGAAAATGGGGAATACTTACAACTATGGGGGAAGAATTTTGGAATAAGTGAGTAGAGCTTAAGGAGAGTTCTGGGGCGGGAGTTTAGGGAAGTCTATGCACCCACCCACAAAAGAGTAGAACCATTGCCATTCAGAAACTTCACCTCTGAAATGACTACTGCCAAAAAAATCAAAAAACAGTACTAAATGTACACCAGCTCAGAGCTGCCAACCAGTGGTACTGCAACATCCTCCCACAGAAAATAACGAAGGTTATGACTTAAAATTGAACCCCATAGGAAATAATGCTAAAATGAATTAATTACTGTACTTTCTAGACATATCTATAAACCTAAACCTTTTTTTTAAGTAAGCAAAACTAAATCTACATTGTGAATAAATATCATTTGACTAAACTAACTAAATATAATTCTGTAGATAACAAAGACAATTTTAATACAAAATAATGTTTTTTATAATAAATCTTTAAAAATTAATTTAATCATACATACTTTAATTAATTAAAAATGTAATTCAAAATTAAGTTAAAAGTTCTGTACCATTTTTATAATTTGTTCTACTTTTAAAATTCATATTTAAAAGTTAGTAAAAATTCACATAAACACATTATTTTATTAACTTTAATAAACTTTAAAAAATGTCCCTATACTTTACCACAGCGAGATCTCAGGCCCGTTTGTATAGGTGTCTGCCAAGTGTGCAGAATGTCAATTGCAGTCATAAATTTACTACAAGTAGTAACTTTATGGTCATATATGACGTATTTTACTGACCCCACCCCCGGTTTCACTTTTGAGTAACATTGCACTTGTAAATTGCAAACCACCAAAAGTAGTAAAGTTTTTCAAAAGTGTAAGAGTAAACATAAACAAGTGTAAGCTTATCTTTGTAAATAGCCTCCAAATATTAAAGATATGTAACATTAGGCTTTATTGGTCCTATTCACAAACTGTAATTTATAGTACTTTTAGTAATTATACATTAGTACTACTAACATATTACAAAAATTATTTTCGCTAATCTACATGTCGAGTTCTATGCATCTGCCTCTCCGCACACTTAGGTATATGTTTTAGTAGTAAATGTGGGAGGGACGAGGGAAGTGGTTTGAATATGCGGAATACTTATGACTATATGAGAGGATTTTTTTGAGGAGTACAGGGGGGTTTACCTGATGGTTAGGGAGTGGTTTAAAGAGGGACCTGCACCCACCCTCAAAAAAGTAATACCATTACTATTCACTACATGCACTTCTAAAATTACTACAACCAAAACATTCTCGAAACCATACTGCATGTACTCCAGCTCAGCTGGAATAAGTCTAGCAACACAAATGTCCAACTACCGGTACTGTAACTCCCTTCCATAAAAAAAAAATATTGACGGTAGGGACTTACAATAGAACCCCACAGGAAATATTGTTAAAATACATTAAATAATTATAAATGGTGAAAACATGAACAAATTTATTTAAATGTGAAACAAATTTAAATATACATAACTAGTATATGTTATTTTACATTTAGAATATTTTAATTACATTTTTTAAATTTAAAAATAATTTAGACTTCGATTATTGTGAAAATAGCTAAAATAATTAAAATTAATTTTATACATAATGTTAAGTATCTTTTAACATAATAAATATAGAAAAGTACTTTTGGTTGATTGTTTAAGGAATACATCTTTACAAAACAATTTTTGTCATTTTTATATTCTTAAATTAATTACATATTTAATTCAAAATTAAGTTAATAGAGCTGTAGCATTTTTTTTTACAAAAATTGTACAACTTCTAAAATAAATATATAAAATAATCAACATTAACATTTAACATAAAATATTTTAATTAGTGTTTTTCAACTTTAATTAACTTTAAAACGTTTCCCTATACTTTACTATAGGGAGATCTCCGTCTGATTGCGGTGGTCTCCACCAAGTGTGCAGAAGGTCACATATGTTTGTAAAGTCACTACTAATAGTAACCTTATGGTTGTATATGCCATTTTTACTGACTCCACCCCATTTTTCAGGGTGTGGAGACATGTAAGTCTACACATTTGGAAACTATGCCCTCGTTAACGGTGACTAGCCAAAAGAAGTAAAGTTACTCAAAAGGTATGGGTAAACTACTTATTCACATGCAAGTTTACCTTTGTGACTAGGCCCATTTATCTCTACGATCATCATGTTCTCCATGTGATAAATGCCTGGAAAAGCTAATTATAGTACATGTATGGCCTTAATTTGTAGTTCAACTAACATTTTTTATTTCTGGTAAATTAATTTATTGGAACCATAAAGTGACAAGCTCGTCACTGGTTCTTATATGTCAGTCCCTTTGACACTCGGGCCACCTGCTAGTTTACACCTGTATTAATGGCTACTAAATCTACCCTCAATTATACTTTTGCCACTCATACATTTTGTACAATATCCAAAACAGAAAATATCCCTAGCTCATATGGTCATTTCATTAGACACACTTTGAACCTCCTGGTAATCGTACATTTGTTTCTCCAAGCTCTATGATTTATGAAGTTTACTAGAATTATATTCTAAAAACATGTCTGTACACAATGGTCTATAGAAGACCTCCTCTGGCTTTTGCATACCAATATGACTACCACTGCAAAATACAATTACTAAATTAGAGTGAAGTCTTCTAAGTGCCATTGCCATCCCGGACGGATACAAGATCACCCGCAGGGACCGCACCAACGGAGTCGG
Organism: Calotriton arnoldi; assembly: GCA_963921515.1. NCBI lineage: Eukaryota > Metazoa > Chordata > Amphibia > Caudata > Salamandridae > Calotriton > Calotriton arnoldi. Next base: position 399,580 of record CAWUFW010002910.1, on the reverse strand, counting down.
AGGAGGCATCGCCATCGTCCACAGGAACACCCTCAGAGTCTCAACCAACACCGACGACACCCTCAGCACCGCCGAACACATGCACTTCCAGATCCACACCGATCCCAACACCACCCTCAGAGGAACCCTCATCTACAGACCCCCCGGACCCCGACCACAGTTCAGCGATTCCATCGCTGACTTCGTCAGCACACACGCCATCGCCTCCACGGACTACATCCTCCTCGGGGACCTGAACTTCCACCTCGAGAACAACAAGGACACCAACTCCACCACCCTGATCGACAACCTCGCCACCCTCGGACTCAGACAGCTCGTGACTACACCCACCCACGCCGCCGGCCACACGCTCGACTCCAACTTTTCCGCAAGCCCACACGTCTCCTTCAACCACACCTCCGAACCCCACTGGACTGACCACCACTGCATCCACTTCACCTACAGGAAGCCCACCACGCACCACCGCACCGAACAAATGCCTCGCCGCTGCTGGAGCAGAGTCACGGAAGACCAGCTAACCACAACCCTCGCCCTGAGCCCACCCGCCGAACCCTCCGACCCCGACACCGCCACCCGCAACCTCAGACAGTGGATCGACGACTGCGCCAACACCCTCGCCCCGCTCAAGAATCCGCCCAACAGCCACACCAGCAAGAAAGCCACCTGGTTCACCGAAGACCTCCAGGCCTCCAAACGAACATGCCGAAAACTGGAGAAGATCTGGCTCCACGAACGGACAGCGGACAGCTACGCCGCCCACAAGAGCACCACCCGCAGTCACCATCACCTCATCAGATCCGCCAAAAGGGCCTCACTCAAAGACCGCCTAGACAACAACGCACACAACAGCAAAGAGCTCTTCAACATCGTGAAGGAACTCTCCAATCCCAGCTCCAACACCAACGACATCCAGCCGTCGCGAGACCTGTGTGACTCACTGGCCACCTTCTTCCACCGCAAAATCGCCGACATCCACGACAGCTTCAACACCACGACCGCCCCGGCAACCACCGAGACCACTGCCCCCACAACCACCAACCGCCTGCTCTCCTGGACCAACATCAACGACGAGGACACCAGCGAGATCATGAACACCATCCACTCCGGTTCACCGCTAGACCCGTGCCCTCACCACATCTTCAACAAAGCCAGTACAGCCATCGCGCCCCATCTCCGGAAAATAATCAACATCTCCTTCGAGACAGCAACCTTCCCGGAAAGCTGGAAGCACGCCGAGATCACCGCCTTACTCAAGAAACCCAAGGCAGACCCCAAGGACCTCAAGAACTTCCGACCCATCTCTCTGCTCCCGTTCCCCGCGAAGGTCACCGAGAAAATCGTCAACAAACAACTGACCCGCTACCTCGAGGAGAACAACATCCTGGACCCTTCCCAGTCCGGCTTCCGCAGCAACCACAGCACCGAAACCGCCCTCATCGCCGCCACCGATGACATCAGGACCCTGCTAGACAACGGAGAAACAGCAGCCCTCATCCTCCTGGACCTATCAGCCGCCTTCGACACGGTTTGCCACCACACACTACGAACACGCCTTCACGACGCCGGGATCCAAGAGAAGGCCCTGGACTGGACCACATCCTTCCTTTCCGGCAGAACACAAAGCATCCGCCTCGCCCCCTTCCGATCCAAGGCCACCAAGATCATCTGCGGCGTACCCCAAGGCTCCTCCCTCAGCCCAACGCTGTTCAACATCTACATGGCACCCCTCGCCCACGTCGCCCGACAGCACAACCTCAACATCATCTCCTACGCCGACGACACCCAGCTGATCCTCTCCCTCACCAAAGACCCTCACACCGCCAAAGCCCACCTCCACGAAGGAATGAAGGCCGTCGCCGAATGGATGAGGACCAGCCGCCTGAAGCTGAACTCGGACAAGACGGAGGTCCTCATCCTTGGTTCCAACCCTTCAGCCTGGGATGACTCCTGGTGGCCAACATCACTGGGAACAGCCCCGCCACCCACCGACCACGTACGCAACCTAGGGGTCATCCTCGACCCCACCCTCTCCATGACTAAGCAGGTCAACGCCGTTTCCTCATCCTGCTTCAACATCCTCCGAATGCTCCGCAGGATCTTCAAGTGGATCCCCACCGAAACAAGAAAAACAGTCACCCAGGCCCTCGTCACCAGCAGGCTGGACTACGGAAACGCCCTCTACGCAGGAACGACGGCTAAGCTCCTGAGACGGCTGCAACGCATCCAGAACGCCTCTGCACGTCTTATCCTCGACATCCCCCGACGCAGCCACATCACACCCCACCTGAGAGACCTGCACTGGCTCCCTGTCAACAAGAGGATAACCTTCAAGCTCCTCACCCACGCACACAAAGCACTCCACAACTCCGGACCAGCCTACCTCAACAGACGACTCAGCTTCTACACCCCCACCCGCCAGCTCCGCTCGACCAGCCTCGCCCTCGCCACAGTCCCCCGCATCCGGAAAACGACCGCCGGCGGCAGATCCTTCTCCCACCTCGCCGCCAAGACCTGGAACACCCTCCCCACCAACCTCCGACAGACCCAAGACCTACTGGCCTTCAGAAGACTCCTCAAGACCTGGTTCTTCGATCAGTAGCAGCACCACCCCCCTCTTCCCCCAGCGCCTTGAGACCCTCGCGGGTATGTAGTGCGCTTTATAAGTGACATGATTGATTGAAGATCATATGCCCCTCTGGAATATCTAAAAATGGTGCAAATAATATTAAACACCACACTTTCATCAAATATAGAAACTCTGATATCAGATAGTCAAGTTAGTTTAAATCGTGCTGTAAAGTCTGATGTATTTTTCATTAATTAACATAGACAATCATGGACAAATAGCAAGTGTTAAAACACTTCAGAGTCTCTCATGGAATAAAAATCTTTATCACAGGTAATAACACTCACAAATTCAAACTTCTCTTGAGTGCAGACAGAACAATCATGACCTTGTCCTCTTATTTAAGCCTTCATATTTTACCACCATATTTAACCGTTGATTCTAGTGGACTACCTCTCCTTTGAATAGTCTTCATAATTATCTAGCAACCAGGCACTCGGAGTTCTATTTGCTTTTGCTAACGGTACAAAAATCAGTATAGCAAATAGTATAGGAATCTGAGTACATGACACCAAGCAATCTGCCAATAATAATTCTGCAATTGCTAACGATAGCATCAAAATACAAGCTCAGATTCAGAACTGATACACATCTGATATGAGGTAAAATGGTAATGTCTCTCAACTTGGTTCATCAAACAAATGTTCACATAAGAAACTGTCCACTCCCACTCGCATAAAATGCCACAAGAATTGTAATTGATATTTGACTTCTAATCTCCGAAAGGACACACAGAAATGGAACTAAATCTGCTAACCAGTAGCTAGCAGCCCGCTACTATGCACACACGTATTCAATAATCCAAACGTGTCATCTCAGAAACATGTACATAAACATACCCCTACTATGAAGAAATTCAACACAACTCTTCAAGTACTAGATCTCAACTATTATGCAGCCCTCACATTAGTTCACACTTAGTTGAAAGAAGCCCTAGCCACTAACCCCAACTCAATTTAGATGCTACCACATTACAAATCACCAGTATTTCCAAAGATCGGAACTCCTCTCTGTGCATCACTACCAATGACCTTCACCCCTAAATTTCTATTATATCTCCCATAGAAAAGTTCAAACAGTTGTATGATGGAACAACGCAGAGAAATATTTTTCATGCCTTTACATGGCATTTTCCACCCCGCATTTGTTTAGAACGCATATGCTTTTACAACGTATGCCTTTACGACGCATTGTTTATATATATGTATATATATATATATATATATATATATATATATATATATATAGTCCAACAAAGCAGTCCTCAGCGGGGGCGCGCAGATCAGCTGGTGCTCACAGCGAGAAAGGACTAATCTAGCGAAATACTTCTCAACAATTGAAAAAATACGTGGCACTCTCCTTGGGTTATTTAGCTTTTTATTCATTCCATCACTGGAAGAGTGATGGAATGAATAAAAAGCTAAATAACCCAAGGAGAGTGCCGCGTATTTTTTCAATTGTTGAGAAATATATATATATATATATATATTTATATAATTATATATATACATATATACAATGTATTTGTGGGGGGAGACCCCCCCACCCCCGAACTTACCTTAAATGCGTGGTAAAGGCAAGCGTTGTAAAGGCATAAACGTTGTAAAAACATGCATGGTAAGAAATGCTAAGTAAAGGCACAACGTGGTAAAAACCTCTTTGTGAGGCTGTTTCCCGTTCAAACTCATGCCTCCAAAATCAGAAAATGATGTTACCTTAAGCTGACTCTACTAATTCCATGCTCAGCCTGATCACAACAGCCATTTTCACATGGATCACGTCATCTTCATCCTCCTAATTCAAAGCGTAAAGCCTGCTTCTAAACAAAGAATCACTATATAAAATAAACACTGACTGTCTCATCAACTTTATTCTGAGCAAACTAGACCCCAGATATACCGAACTGCCTTAAATTTGTCAGAGGCTCTGGCCTCTTCTCTCTGACAAAGGACAGCCTGCCATAATTAGAGAAGAATGCCTGGTCTAAATCAATATGTTATCAGTCTATATGTGGGTGTGGAGAAGGCAATGAAGGTGCAGCAAAATGCTGAATTGGAGCCATTGTTTAGCCTAGATGTGGATTATTTATTGCTATTCCGGAACATATTCCTAAATCTGAGGCTTGTTTCAGAAAAACAATAATGTAATGACCATGAGACACAGGGAGATTATTCCTGCTCTTCAATTCCAATGTTTTTCCCTGCATAGTTCTGCCATGCTTTGCATGGCCGAGCAGGGAAAATCATTGACTTTGCCCTTGTCTAAACAGGGTGGAGCGAGTACCTCTGTCACCCTGCTGTCCAGTGCTGGACAGACTACTGTGTCAAGGGTTTCTAGTGATGGAGCTAGCTTATGCTCCACAGTCGAAAACCCAGTGGTTGCTAAACTCTAAAAGAGATGAAGGAACCAGTAGTGTGGCATGGAGAAGGCTCCTTCAAATTATGGTTGAGCTCCCACTCTGCCAAACACTAAATGAGACCTGTAGTCACAAAACACAGAAATCTAATGCATACTACCTATCTGAAATCACACAGCGGGCAGTGCTACTATTATGTTTCATATAGGTACCCTAATATAGGCCCGGGTAACATCATGCCCCTTCACCTACATTACCTCCCCTACACTACACTGTAACAAGCCTTTTAGTATTGAACCTTTACCTAGTTCTAGTCCTGGGTGCAGAAGGAGGGTTTCTCCTAAACAATAGAGTCCTATAACTCCATCAAAAGACTCACACAGTTTTAATGAATATTCATAAGGGTTTTTAGAAACCAGGCTGGGGCTACACCACCTTCCTCCCCATATCTACGTACACGGTTCATCCCATACGTCATCCTCAAATCCAACAATGGCTAATACAAGCAACAAGGGACAAAGGAGCCCTAGATACTTTCTGTATAAATATAGCACCTCTTGCTAGTGTTGGTTAGAGGGAACCAAGACTTCCAGGCCGACACACTGGCCAGAGACGCTGAGGCTCCTGCATGCAGACGCTCCAGCTGACAGTGGTCTGCACATCCCTTGCGGGGTGTCCAACTCAAGAGCAAGAAGGGCTCCTACATTCTCACACTTCAGATAATGGGGTTCGACTATATCCTAGAGGGATTCTTGGCTTCACACCTACTCACATGCCAGGTACACTTAGGTACATCTAGATAGGCATCGTAGGAGTACGCACTTTCTTTTATCCATGCATTTTATATTCATGTATTTATTCATGCTTATTGCAAGATGGTAGAACTGTACTATCCTTTTATATTCGCTGTACTGCTAATCATATATCTCTGCTACTGTCTAATGGTTGTTGCAGCTCATATATTCTACACGAGAATAACAACTGTTCAATAAATCCTTATTGAAACGCCCAGGCTGTTTATTCTGTGTATCTCTGAGACAAGATAAATAAGCACGAGTGACTGAGCGAAAAGTAGTACATTGTTTCCACAATCTTGAGGGATCAGGGTTGTCATGTTCTGAGGTTGCCAGAAACTAATCTCTCCCCGATAAGAGGAGACACTAGTGGCACTGTGAGCTAGCTTATGCAAACATTCTAACATTTCTCGGTGGGGGTGCTCAGAATCAGTCTGCCACCAAGCCCACAGTTTATGTTATCTGAACGCACAGGTCCTGTATGGGCAATATAGGAACTACACGACATGGCACCCAACGTTGGTTAGGTACTTATTTAACAGTAGAATCTAAGTAGTTCAGTCGTGCTATTTCTCAGAGACCCCTACTCACAAACACCAGAGACGTCTGGTGTGGGTAGGCACAAACTCCGCCACAGCTGAGTAGGCGAAATATCCTATTTATTGGCTGCTGGTTAATCAAGCTTGAAGGACATTTGGTTCCTAAAATTTGTGCATAAAACCTCATCATAGTTTCCTGGGAAAGATAGTTTGTGTTCTGTACACAATGACTAACCAGGTCTTAGGCCCACTGCAAATGCCACTGCCCCTCTCAGACGAAGAGGTGGATGGAATTCTCATTGCACCTAAATTTAGACGTATTATCACCCTGAAACTACTAGAATATGGTTTATCAGCTAGGGGTGGATTAGTAGCTTTCGTGATTGAGGCACTCAAATCAAACAAAACAGAGGTATTCTATTCATGGGTTACATTCCCAGAAGCGGATGCAAGAACACAGACATTTCACTACTATGTAGAAGGAGATGCACCACAGGAATATGGTCCTTGCGAGGACATAGAAGTTCCACTCATGTACCAGGAACACCTATACTGGGTTAAAGGCACCCTACCCCAATATAAGACACAGAGTAAGATTTGGCCCGCTCGGAGGAGACAGGGCAACATGGCCAATATTAGTGGCCTACACACCACATCCTGACATTGAAACAATGCCACAACCAGACTTACTCATACAACACAAAGATTTAATTAGAATCTACAGAAACCTGACGCAATACGTCATGAGCACTTTCACAGTCCAACTAACAACAGTTGCAACAAATGGAACTCAATCTCAGGGTACAGCAACTAAAATAACTCCACAAACATTACATGCAGTAATGGGCAAAATGCCCACGAAATGTGAACAAATACCATTCTGGGTAGCTCAGAAAATAACTCAGCTCGAGGCAGTATTTCCAAATACTACCACGTTTGAAAAACACAGAATGCTAACAATCTGCTTGCCCATGGGGATAACACCACAGTTAGAGGATTGTACCACTTGGGGTACAGTCTTTGCTGCCATATATACCAGAACTCATGGTATTCCTTCATTAGCGGTAGTACCAGATGTATTAAGACAAATACAAAACGAGTACGGAGCAGAGCCTGCCCTGAACTTGGGGATGAAGTTATTAAATAACTATGACCAGGTATCAGCCATAATACTAGCTAATATTAATGGGGAAGCAGCTTCAGTGGCAATCCGCCAACGCCTAAGGGAGTTCAGTCCGTTAGACCAACCACACGAACTACCCAAAATAATCAAAACTGCATATGCAGAATTAGGCAGAGGCAGTTTGGGTGGTAAAGCTTTAAAACCACAACTGATGGGCAGTCCTGAAAAGGACACTTCCAAGCAGACACCTGCTTCTTCTAAAAAGAAGTGGGATAATAAAAAACAAAACTTTTCAGAAAAGAGATCTCAATCCCGAGGTAGATCTCCTCCATAGGAGCCCTCTGAAAAGAGGTATAATCTCAGGAATAGGGATAATATTAGGAAACCTGACAGGTATCAGGATACTGATAGACGTTCCTCTCGTTCCTTTCAGGGCTCGACGAAAACTTCCGAGAGAGAAGGACGGTCAGAACACAAAGAAGAGCGTACAAAGTCCAGAGACAAGCAGCACGCTCAAGACTATACTTCCAAAAAAGAAGACAAGCCAAAATTGAAACCTCAATTTAAGAAAAAGAAAGTTGCAGGCATAAAGATCAGACATGCACAGAATTCTGAAGATGCAACTTCTGAATGGGGAATGGGCTCAGACGATGTAAGACAGTGCGGCAGAGGTAACAATAGCTCGCCAGAACCTGAAGTAATTTCTGGTGACAGCGGACTTGAATGATTACATCACGGTGGAAACACCAGACACCAGGGTGAGCGTCCCACATAAGTTACACGAGATAACACTCCAAGTGGAGGGGGACAAGCCCAGGAAAGTTAAGGGTCTCTTTTGGGAAAATCTGTCATCTGGGTATGACATCCTATTAGCAGAACAAGATTGGCCGCCAGCATTCGTTATGGAGTTCCCTAGGGGGGAAAACATAATTTTTCCAGCATTCTCCGACCTCGTCCCCATACACCTTAAACATGCATATGCACGGGAGTGGGCAGTAGCCCTCGTTCCAGCATTATATAAAAATCATGCAGGGTGGGATGAGGGGTCAACCCACCATGTGATCCCGTTAAACGTTTCACCAAATGCACAGAGACAATTCCCAATAGAGCAAGAAGCTAAAAAACAGGTCAGGGAGATCTTAGATCAACTTGAATACCAAGGGGTGATTGAAACATGCACCTCACGAATGAACAACCCTTTGTTTCCAGTATCAAAACCGGACAACTCATATCGTCTAGTTTTAGATTACAGACATTTAAACACATGCACAAAGACATTCGCTGTCCAAAACGCACACAGTGCCGTATTAATGAATAACATTGTGCGGAAAAAGTACAACACTACACTAGATATCTCAAATGGATTCTTCTGCCAAAATATAGCGCCTGAAAGCAGGTATTTGACCGCATTCTCAGCGTTGGGGTCCCAACGACAATTTTGTCATCTCCCCCAGGGTTATAAGAACAGCCCGGGGGTATTCTCAGCAAGAGTAACTGAGTTACTCCAAAATTTTGATGAAGAAGCATTGTCCTATGTGGATGATATTTATCTGAAGGACGATGACTTAAAAAGGCACTTGACCAGGGTGAGCACCATTATTATGGGATTCGCCTCTGAGGGCTACAAATGTAATTTTAAGAAATCTAAAATAGCCCACCTCAATGTCCTATTTTTAGGATATGAGCTTTCAAGTGAAGGGAAAAGCCTGGTAGCTAACTTTTTAGAAAAGTGTGCGCTGCTCCAACCTCCGAAAACATTGAAAAACTTGCAATCAATACTGGGATTCCTAAATTTCGGCAGAACATACATTTTGGATTACGCAGAAAGAGTAAAACCTTTCTACGACTTAATAAAATCTGACTTTTCAGTTAAACATTGGACACAGGAACATTCAAATATCCTACGTTCATTACAAGAAGACATGATTGCTTCCAAACACTTACAGACACGCGTAAATGCACACAACTTGGTGATCCGTGTAATAGCGGGTCAATGCGGGTACACATACTTAACCTTCAATGAAGGCGAAACAGTACCGATCGCATACAAATCACACCTGAACACAAACGCAGAAATGCATTTCACTTCAACAGAAAAAATACTGACAGCTGTTCAGACCGCTGTAGCAAGAGAAAGAGCACTGACTCAGGGGAAACGCATAATTGTCGTAACCCTAGTACCAGCTTTAGAAGCTGTTACTAAGTCGAGCATTCCAAATGCAAAAGCCTTACATCTGAGATGGATACAATGGGCTAATTCTCTTACTGCAACGGACGTTGAATACAGATTTGATCCAAGTCTAAAAACACAAGCATTCCTGCAATACGAACAAGAATATCCTCTACCAAATGAGATTTTGCCTCTAGATCAGTATTAATATATTATTTACACTGACGGATCTGCTCAACCGGCCATAGGTAGTAAGCAACAATACAGCGCAGCGTGTGCCATCGTTAAAGGGCGCATGCGGGATGGAAAGTTCCATCCGAGTTGCACAAAAACGCAATCTCTAGGAGACTGCACGGCTCAGTTGGCAGAGTTAAAAGCATTAATACTGGCACTTGTAAATACGGATCACGAATTCCCCACACTAATTGTGTGTGATTCCTTTTACTGAGTACAGTCGTACAATGAGTACTTACAACATTGGGAACTAAACGGGTTTAAAGATGCAAAAGGTGGCACAATTAAGCATAAAATATTATGGGAACAGGTAGTAGAGTTGAAAAACGAACTACCAAGGGCTCACGTGATACACACACTGAGTCATCAGCGTGATGGCGTTCACGTTGAAGGGAATTCATTGGCTGATGAAGCCGCAAAGGGGGCTGTGCGAACGGCTTCCGTAGCTGCAATCACTCGTTCAAAAACGAGAATAGACGGCGAGATAATGGTGGCTGTCATTGCTTCACTCAAGGGCAGCTCAGCAGTACCGAAAAAATTTCCACTCAAGTACTCCTACAGATTAGATGCACAAAACATTCCATATGCTCAGATTCCTGGAGTGGGGGATAGAATAATACCAAATAGGGATCGTAGGCAAGGTTTGATTGTTGCAGCACACGAGGGTTTGGGTTCTGCACATACAGGCATTACAGCGACTATTTCACTACTGAAACAGCGCTATTGGTGGCCAGGTCTAGCAAAACAACTAAAGATTACGTCTTGAAATGTGACATCTGCCAGCAGATGAAGGGATCCACCATAAAACGCCCGGCGCAGACACCACTACTGATATCTGACAAGCCTCTCGCATGTGTGTATCTGGATCACTGTGGTCCTTTACAATCTGATGGGGCTTACAAGTATATCTTGGTGGCAGTGGATTCTTGTTCCAGATTCCTATGGGTTTGGCCTCAGCGCTCAGCTGACGCCCGAACTGTTATAAAAGATCTGCAAGTCTTTATAGGGTCATACGCAGTTGGCACGTTACATTCTGACCGTGGCCCGGCGTTTAGCTCTCGGGCTTACAAAGAGGCTATGGAAAGTATGGGCGTAGCATTGCGGTACTCCTCTCCGTACCATCCTGAGGGAAATTTGGTCGTGGAAAGGAAAAACCGGGACTTAAAGCAATCTTTAACAGCTAGGGTATTAGGCAAGGGCGGTAGTTGGGTTAAACCACTTATATGGGGTTCAGAGAGCACTCAACAATCAGCCAAGAAGTTCTCTAGGGGGTGTCACTCCATATGAGGTCCTATTTGGGATGAGAATGTTGGTACCTGATCTTGATTGTGAAGGCACAGTGGCGGATGAGAAACCAGTTGATATCCATGATCGTTTGGCTGTTTTACAGGATCTAAATGAATCCAGGACAAGACAAAGTAACGTCAACACCAAACAAACCACCACTGGGGAAGTCAAGGCAGTCACGGCAAGACCTCTCTGGATCCCAGAAGTCGGGGATCTGGTCAGAGAGAAAATAGCGGACAAGAAAGAATTCGGGCCATCCTACAGAAAGCCTGTACCGGTCCTAGCAGTACAAGGAACAAGAACTGTACTTCTGCCGCCTCTGACTTAATGAAACCACACTATGTGGCCGATACTGAACAGTAGGCCTCGTGGACTCCACAGTAGCAGACGCCCTCCTCTCGCTACAATCCAAGAAGTTCAAACAGAAAGACTCATCACGTTTGAAGAGCCTCCTGTACGGAATGAAGGACTAAGCAACAATGCTATGGAACTCGTTCCCCTTGAACCCGAAGTTCATCTACAAAATGAAACTCAGAACAACACTGAAGTTGCAATCAGACCAAATACAGACGTCTACGTCAACATGCCTCGACGAGAGCAAAGTGCGATTTCAACAAATCCCGATGCAATTCCTACAATTGATCGAACTGCTTCTGGCTACTTCATGAACTTTGATACATTTTCTTTGGATCCAAGTGAACCGGAAACGAAGCCAGCCCAAAAATCACGCAAACAGCAAGCTAAAGACTTTCTGAACTTTCTTAAAAAGACTTGCCTGGTATCACCTTGGTTAGAACTCTGGGTAATTACTGGGATTCTATTTTTTCTTTTCTGGCTAGGCTTAGTTATAACTTTTAGCATGCTTATTAATGGACGATATCTTCAGCAAAGCTCTACAGCCCCGAAAGTTAATTTGATTTTAAAACCACATCAATCGTCTCATCGTGAACAGAGAGTCTTGTTATCAGTGAACATCACAGCGGTTCCTATACCGGATGGTATAGTTTGGGACAAGGTTGATTTCAAAATATTCGGTCCGACTGAACTTTTAAAAATGTCTCATTTGTTTAAAATTTCATTAAGTGATATCATTACCTCCAGTACATTTTCTGATGATTGGGACTCTGAAACTGTTAATAACATGTTGTCTGATTTAGAAAAAACTGCTGCATTTCCGAACACTGTAATGTTAGAAAGTAATTCAGACTATGACACTTTGTACTGTTACCAGCATTATGGTCACCATTTCCTGCACAAATCTATTTTACCTAGAAATATTTTTGAGTACCAACAGTGGGAACATTGCCTTACACCACCAAAAAGTAGTTCGCACACATTTGCACAGAAATTTTTATATTTTTCAGGTTTTAACACCACTGACCCGACCTCATATTATTATAAGGTTACACCAACATCAGCACTGAAAATTATGTTGACAAACAGCAAACAGATTTACTCTGCTTCCTTTATTGCCCAACTGTCTGAACAGGGTTTTGACCTATGGAAGGACACAATAGACTTAAAATCAGTTTGGGGTTCTAGGGACTGGCAAGTCCAGGGAACAGAAGCGCTATTTAGAGCATGCCTCATTCCACAGCAGATGATATTTCTAAACGAAACTGTGCAACAGACATCCTGTCTTGGATTAGCCAAGATCAAGGACCTGAACACACCTCGATCTCCAACACCATCACAGATGGGAGGGTGGCAAAATTCGACTTCACAGGAAGGGGCAACAGTAGATGACATTTTACAGTACAATAGATCAGACCCTAATTGGGAAAAATGGGTGGTTTGGCCCTTAGACACAAACATATGTCGTAAACGATTCTTGGGTATCACCGAAGGGTTCAATATCCATAGGCCAGACCCGCGTTATGAACAAAGAGAACACCCATGGGTAGTGACATCCTACAGTGTTGGGAAGTTGTGCCTTGATTGGCTAGAAACCTCAACACTAACAGAAGTGAAACAACACTTAGCCTTACTCTCACAAGACATGGATCTTAGGGATTTTTTACAAGGTCCCAAGAAACAACATCAGAAACGTTTCATATATGCCGGTATTTATGCTGCCTATAATGAAAATTGGAATATATCCCAACAAGAGGCCGCAGAGAGAATACGGGAAATAGACCGTATTAACTTAGAAAAATCGTTGGCTGTGGTAGACAATGGGTTAACAACTTTGTCCTCCAGAATATATTCTTTGGGCAACATTGTATCTTCTGCGATAGATATCCTAGAAAAAGATTTGGCCATACTACAACACGGGCAATCTCAATTACGTTCTATCATGTTATTGAGCTGGACGCTACAATCTTTGCGTGCAGGCTTTGTGCCTTGGCGTTTTATAAACAGTACGTCTCTGTTTTCTGAATATAATCTAACAGATAAACAGGTTGAAATGGCACAAAGGGGAGCTAAATATACAATGCTGCGTATTGAAAAACTGGACCAACTACCATTTACAGTAGTGGAAGCTCTGTCTACTGAATGGCTAATCCATGGCCACATAACTCTACCGGTCACTACTTTTCAGTTTCAATATTGCCTTGAACAAAGGCAGGCGGGCAAATATGAAAAAATGGGTAAGGAATACATTAAGGAATCCTGGGATTTACCATATAGATTTAGATGCCGGAGTGGGGATCGAGAAGTGTTTCTAAGTGGTACAAACTGCAAGAGCTCTTTGAGCGGTTCTCTCATGTGCCGGGACATTTCATTGCATGGAGCGTGTAATGGGTCGAAAGCAAACTTGTCCTGCCGCATGAAAGGGACTCCAGCTGCTGTGATTAAACCGGTATTCGAGCTGCTCTCAAATGGGAGTTACTTGATGCTGAACGATCAAGGTTGCTGTGCTATGCTTCCGGGCATTGCCTATCTGGTCACTGTGAACTCCAGGGTTACTTGCTGTATGCAAGTATTGTTTCCCCCAACAAGTACAGTCAGGGAGGCGCTGTTATGGCCTTCATTGAATGTTTCCTTTATACAATTTGATACTTTGAGCAGACTGAAAGCCATGCTTTACAGCAAACCGTACCCTTAACCTCTGCTCGAGAGACCTTTGATCTTCAAATCGCAAGGACCTCGACTGAGATACAGGCACTTATACGTACAAACTGCCCCATTCAGTTCGCAGAAATGGTGGGTCGTATCTTTAATATGTCTGATACTAGTGGTATTGTACACCTATTTAAGACCATAGGGTCAGGACTTCTTAGCACCTTTCAGACAATCCTCGGAGTTATCCCGAACTTTATACACTCCGTATTTGGAAGCATTTTTGGAGGTCTACCTCTGATCCTGCTATCAATAGCGGGAATCCTGATTGTCATTTACCTGCTACGCACTGGGCGGCCCAATTACCAACGAGATGGCAAAAGCGCTCCTGGAGCGGAAATACCGTGAACGCATGGTACAACATCTGGGCACACCTCGCCTAAGGGAACTAAGCGCTGCTTGGTTCCTATCGTTTAGACCAGTCTGGATGGACTGCATCTTACCTGTTCTTCAATGCCTGTTTTGCGGTGAAGAATGCGTGTTGGACCTCTGTCTGACACTTACGACTGACACGCCTGCGGACTAAAATACCAGGCTGGAACCCCTGAGGGCCCATGCTCGGCAATGTCCCCAGCGTAGTCCCATCTTGATGGCTGCATTCCTCGAGAATCCGCAGGTGCCTTTTACAACTAGGGTGAGCTTTAGCTCCACCACTAGCACCACTAGCACCCAGGTATCGACTACAGCACCGGCTGCCTCTACACTAGCTATTGGCAGTACTGAATATCAGCTGTGCTCCATTGACGTACTCTGCGAGGTGTTACAAGGACCGTCTCCTGCAGCAGCAAGCAGCGAAGATGTTGCGTCTCCCAGCCAGGACATTTAATCTGTATTTGGCTCATCGTGTGCTGGGAAAGTATTCGGATTTTCATTTTCGCTAAACTTAACTAAATTTGGAACATTTCCTACAAAATTGACACTTTCTCTCTAAAAAGCATGGCCTTTTGACGCTTGTAGAACATCAACTTATATAAACGAACTTAATTAGGACTGTGACTTAAGTGACCATTCAAAAGATTTCCGTAGTAAATTTTTTTTTTTTTAACCTTTTATACTGTTTTTAAAATGATTTTAGAACAAGGTTTTACTGAACTCACTGAAAAATGTTTTATGCACTACTATGTAGTGAAGAGTAGAGTTCACTAGCATTTTTATCATTGTTACCTGTTCGGAAGAGGAGTGGGTGTTATGTTTCATATAGGTACCCTAATATAGGCCCAGGTAACATCATACCCCTTCACCTACATTACCTCCCCTACACTACACTGTAACGAGCCTTTTAGGATTGAACCTTTACCTAGTTCTAGTCCTGGGTGCAGAAGGAGGGTTTCTCCTAAACAATAGAGTCCTATAACTCCATCAAAAGACTCACACAGTATTAATGAATATTCATAAGGGTTTTTAGAAACCAGGCTGGGGCTACACCACCTTCCTCCCCATATCTACGTACACGGTTCATCCCATACGTCATCCTCAAATCCAACAATGGCTAATACAAGCAACAAGGGACAAAGGAGCCCTAGATACTTTCTGTATAAATATAGCACCTCTTGCTAGTGTTGGTTAGAGGGAACCAAGACTTCCAGGCCGACACACTGACCAGAGACGCTGAGGCTCCTGCATGCAGACGCTCCAGCTGATAGTGGTCTGAACATCCCTTGCAGGGTGTCCAACTCGAGAGCAAGAAGGGCTCCTACATTCTCACACTTCAGGTAATGGGGTTCGACTATATCCTAGAGGGATTCTTGGCTTCACACCTACTCACATGCGAGGTACACTTAGGTACATCTAGATAGGCATCGTAGGAGTACACACTTTCTTTTATCCATGCATTTTATATTCATGTATTTATTCATTCTTATTGCAAGGTGGTAGAACTGTACTATCCTTTTATATTCGCTGTACTGCTAATCATATATCTCTGCTACTGTCTAATGGTTGTTGCAGCTCATATATTCTACACAAGAATAACAACTGTTCAATAAATCCTTATTGAAACGCCCAGGCTGTTTATTCTGTGTATCTCTAAGACAAGATAAATAAGCACGAGTGACTGAGCGAAAAGTAGTACATTGTTTCCACGATCTTGAGGGATCAGGGTTGTCATGTTCTGAGGTTGCCAGAAACGAATCTTTCCCCTTTAAGAGGAGACACTAGTGGCACTGTGAGCTAGCTTATGCAAACAGGCTAACATTTCTCGGTGGGGGTGCTCAGAATCAGTCTGCAACCAAGCCCACAGTTTATGTTATCCGAACGCGCAGGTCCTGTATGGGCAATATAGGAACTACACGACACTACAACTACTTCAGCACACCTTCTAGACCAAACCCCAGAAATTCTATTTGTGAGTGAGACCTGGCTCTCAGGTTCATCCCATGCCTTCGTGGACATCATCTCACCAACTGGCTACAACAACATTCAGTGTGATATGGAAAACAATGCGGGTATGGAAGTAGTAATCATTCATCAAAAATCTCTACTATCACATCTTCCAATTCCCACAAACTAACATCAAATCTTTCTATCAAACTGCGTAACAACAAATGTAATTTGCTCTAAGCCCCACACCAGACATAACATTGCTTTTGTTGAAGACCTTATTAAGTATAAACATATCAATTTCTAACATTCAAGGAATGAACTTCAAAAGTGACTGAATACCCCACTGGAATGACATTTCAGACAAAGTGGTGATAATGCTCAACTTTCCGCCAAGAAACCAACTTGCATCTAGAGTGCCAGAAACCAACACACATTAAAGGGTCTGCATCAGACCTATTCATAGCCACAATCTCTGTAAAAATGGTAAAACCATTGCCACTGACTGGTCTGACCAATTTCAGATTCCCTTCCGTATAAATTCTTTCACTACCAAAACAGAGAAGCATTTTTTCAGTAAGAAGTGAAAGTTTTTATAGCAATCGCCAATAATATATCTCCTAATTTACTCTGTGAACAAGAATGTAACTGTATCTCATGAAACCTCCCTTAGATTCGTTATGTTTTAATAGGTTGTAGAGCATAATTTACAAGAAGCATATTTTTTATTATGTTTATTTTTCTTCTCAAAATAATCTCCATTCTACCAAACAACACTAAGTTAACCATTACTCTGAGAAATGGGGTTGTTGGTTTCATGGGATTTTAACCCTACTCAAGCAACAGCCACAATCCCTGTCAGGGTGAACCACAAAAATCACTAAATTAACCTGTGCTTAACCCTCTGGAAGCTGGCACAAAAGCAGTCAGACTTAACTTAGAGGCAATGTGTAAAGTATTTATGCAGCACACAAACAGGAATAAAGTGAAAACACAACACAAGAAAAATCCCACACCAATTTAGAAAAACAGGGTAAATTTTAATAAATTATTTGACAACAAAATGACAAAAATCCAATCAGTGAATTTTTAAAGTTTAAGGTACAAATTAGCACCTAAAAGATCAAAGCACCAACTGCAAACATCTTGTAAAAAAATATGGCTGACTGATGGAGCGCGAGTCGGACACAAAGTGTAGATTGGGTCTGGTCAGCGCTTCCCTTCAGGCAGAATAAATTTGAGGAAAAATTTTCTCAGAAGGTAGAAGTTCCCCAGGGCATTGCTGCCGGTGGTGTCCGAAGAAGCGTCGTCGAGGAGCCACTGGACAAAGTTGCGGTGAAGGTTTCCACGTTCAGACTTGGTCTCTTTTTTTAGAAGTCAAAATCCACAGCGGGACGAAGCTGGAGACTGTAGCAGACAAGAGTTTCACGAGGCTGTATACCCCTTTGGTGCAGGGCCGCTGAACAAGGTTTGCTGCTGTGGAGAAGAACGTAGTGGGAGCTGCCGTGAAGTCAGGCCAACTGACGAGCAGGTTGTTCCTAGCCTCCTCTCGGGTCTCGGAGCAGTTTTTAGCCAAAACATTTCTCAGTCCCAAGTTTGGGATTTTAGCTATCTGGGCACCTTTAACACCACCACCAAGGGGCCAGGATTGGAAGGGCACCACTTGGGAGGTTAAGCCTCAGTCAGACTGGGTCCAGGTGCGTGTTCAAAATGATTGGAGCCTTTTGTGCCCCTTAGGCTCTGATCAGGAGGCCAGCCAACTATCCCTTGGAGTCACTATGGTAGTCCTGGGTTCAAGAAGTGGAACAGGGCTCAAGCAGCAAGGGCAGGTCTCTGAGGGTTCAAGGCAGGCTTCAGGCAGCAAAGCAGTCCTTCCAGGCGCAGCAAAGCAGTCTTCTGAAGTACAGAGTTGGCCACAGCAGGAGGCAGTCCTCTGAGAGTCCTTCTGCAGGTCCAGAAAGTGAACTGAAGAGTTGGTCTGAGGGTCCTATTTTTATATCTGGTGCCTTCTGTGAAGTAGGAGAAGTTTCTTGAGAATTCCCTTTGAAGTGCTTGGAGTTTCCTGCCTCCCCTGGCTCCAAGCTGGTCGCATGAACAATGCAGGAATGACAAGTCCTTTGTGCGAAGGCAGAGCACAGCTTATTTAGTCGCAAGTGGGGCTGTGCCCAACGCACCCCCCCATCCTGCCAGTGATGGCCCATCCAAGCATGCCTAATCCCTCTATTGTGTGGCTGTCTGGGAGGAATAAAAAAATCCAACTGCCAACTACAACCAGTCATGTGACCAAGGAACGGGCTGCAGGCACCAAATAGGACAAGAAAATTACAAATTTCTAAAAGTGGCATTTTCAAAATTGTAACCTAAGATCCGACTTTACCCTTAAAGAGGATTTTAGAAATTGCAACATCTCAAATACCAAACATTAAGGGCCAGATGAATGACCCATTTTTGCATGCGCAAACGGGTTAGCGACCCGTTTGATCATGCAAAAACTAATAGGGCCATGTACAAACCCTATTTAGCGAGTCGCAATTTATTTGAGACTCGCTAAATAGCATTTGCGACTCGCAATTAGGAAGGGGCGTTCCAAGGGCGTCCCTTCCTAATTGTGACTCGCTACCCTATGTAAGAATGTTTTGCAACCACAATTGCGGTCGCAAAACACTTGCAATTTACCGCCCTCTTCAAGAGGGTAGTAATGCACTCGCAAATGGGAAGGGGTCCCCGGGGACCCCTTCCCCTTTGCAAATGCAGGGGAAAATATTTTTAGGGGCAGGCAGTGGTCCCAGGGACCACTACCTGCCCTTAAAAATGAAACAAAAATGTTTCATTTTTATTTTTTAAATGCATCCCATTTTCCTTTAAGGAAAACGGGCTGCATTGAAACAGCCACATTAAAATTGATTGGTGATGTGGTGCAGATTAATATTGACTAAGATGACATGTCTTCTAGCCCGGTAAGATTTATCTGTGACCTTCAATACTGCTAATCACTGTATACCATAGAAAAGGAGATGCATACGGGGAAAGTCCTAAAATGATTTAGTTCCGATCCATTGGATCATTTTCAAATCGAGGATAGACTGCCCATACATTTTCAGATACCTGGTGTTGACCTAGCCCCATCCATGTCAAGCTATACTACTCATTAGGTGACCTTATTAGCTTTTTTCCATTCCTTGTCATCAATATAATGGAAATACCCACATTTACATATGTGCGTAAGCTAACCAAATTAAAAGTCTATCTAACCCAAATGCAAAACTTAAAAACATGTTGAAAATGTAGGCCTATCACTGAGAAAACTACTCCTGACTTCAAAGATAATAGATCTACTAAATGTCTGAAAATCCAACCAAGATCAGGCATCTTACCAAGACTATTACTAGCGCTCTGTCATTAGTAAAGTGAATATGTATGCTTGTATCAAATCTATGGCGAAATATGTGTAGTACAAACTAAGATTACTGACGTCCAAAAAGAAAAATATATGTGGGGAATCTAAGAAGCAAGGGTCTACAAAGAGAAACTCTACAGGTCAATATGGATAAACTCAAGATCTGCTCAGTCAATGTGGGGGGTCTAAACGACAAAAACAAGAGAGGCAGAGTTTTTGAAATTCTGAAAGATATAAGTCCGAATGTAATATGCCTGCAGGAAACACATATTCCTTGGAACAACAAGAATGTTCTGGAGATTAGGGGCTACAATTTGTTGGTATGCTCTACCCAGACCTCTATGATTAGAGGAGTAGCTATATATTCTAAGCTAAGCGTGGGATTGGCTAAGCGCGTAGCAGCTGACAACTGGGGGCGCTGGGCAATTGCTCTACTAGCTACGGGGGTGACTGTGGTGACTATATATGGGTCAAATCAGGATGATCCCAAAATTTGGGAAGAACTAGAAGTTGAGCTTGCCTCCTGGCCAGAGCCGACAATAGTGTGCGGCGATTTCAATATATATTTGGAGGCCGAAAAAACCCAGACCCAGAAATATGAGGGGAGAAAACCCCAAGTATATAGGGCACTGACTGCCTTTAGAGACAGCCTCGGGCTGACTGATGTATGGGCAGAGAAAAACTCGAGCGACTCTGGTTATACTTATTATTCTCATCCCCACAGGAAATATGTGCGACTGGATTATTTCTTAGCCTCGCGTAACATACTGGATAAGGCGGAGATTAAAAAGCTACCACAACTATTTTCGGACCATAATCCGCTATGGCTTGAGGTAACAGGGCTGGGAAGCAGCAGGAAGCAGAGCGCTTGGACCTTTGATAAAAAGCTGCTAGTTAGTGAAGAGTTCAGTGTATACATAAAGCAGTGGACTATAGAATTTTTTGATAGGAATAGATATAGTGCCTCGCGAAGGATTGTATGGGATACTTCTAAAGCCGGCCTGAGGGGAGAAGTTATTAGTTATGTGGGGCAACGCCGTAAACAGCGTAAGGGAGAGGTTGACTCTTTAATAGAGAAGCTAGCGGGATTAGAGGCAGAGCACGTTAAAATGATCCGTAAAGGAGGGCATGAAGATTCAATCCGGGAGCATATGGTGAAACTAGCCTTAGTAAAGGCGGAAATTAATAGTTATTTCCAGGAAAGGCTGGCCCAAACATATCAGGTGTACCGGGGAGAGATGTACGAGTACGGTGAGGCAGCAGGAAGACTACTGTCATTACGCTCAAGGCAGAAAATTGCTAGGAATAATATTGCTAAAATTAAGAAAAGCAAAGGCCAGGATGTGACTGGGCCGGAAAAGATTATAGGTGTTTTCGAGGAGTTTTATAGGAAGCTGTATCAGGCTGACCCTCTTGAAACGAGCTCGATAGACCCAGATGGTAGGGGGTTTATATCAACAAGAATTGATGAAACAATAGCTCAGACAAAGAATTTACTATCGCAGAGGTCAGGGAGGCTATTGGATCTCTTCCCGCGGGGAAAGCAGCAGGTCCTGATAAAATCCCGCTTGGGATATATAGAATACTTGCAAGAGAGATTGCCCCGCTAATGCACGATCTGTTCCTGGGTGTGCAGCATAGTGGGATCCCCCCGCGTCATGGCAGGGAACGGGAGTTGTGATATTTCCCAAAAAAGGTAAACCAGCCGAATTACCAGCCTCTTATCGTCCGATTTCACTTATGGACTCTGACGCTAAGATATACTTGAAAATCATAGCCAAACGGCTACAAGGGATCATAGTGACACTGGTATCACCCTGGCAGCATGGCTTTGTCCCAGGAAGGGGGACCACAGACCACACCAGGCGGGTCATCGCACTACTCGATATAGCAGACGCAGAATCCAGTGAGGTGGCTGTGGTCCTCCTGGATGCGGAGAAAGCCTTCGACCAGGTTTCATGGCAATATCTGTGGGGTGCCCTGGCAGAGAGGGGGCTGGGCACTCGGTTTGTGAAGGCTATACAAGCCATGTACTATAAGCCATACGCTCAGTTACAAGTAATGGGTAACACCTCAGGGAGGATTGAGATAGCAAGAGGGACGTGACAAGGGTGTCCCTGCTCTCCTTTTTTATTCGCCATATACCTAGACCCATTCATTAATCAAATTATACATAACCAAGAAATTAAACCCGTAATTACAAAAGGCTATGAAACCAAGATTCTAGCATATGCAGACGACATTGCAATAGTTACCTCAGAACCGGATATAGCAATTAGGGAGATAGAAAATATGGCAGAGGAATTTGGGAAGAAATCTGGTTACCTCCTGAATAAGGGGAAAACTCAAATTATCTGTTCCTCCCAGTGCCAGTTACAAGACACTCGTAAAAGTGTAGCTGCAACCTACTTGGGGGTAAATATAACATCTTGTATGGACGCTCTGTGGGCAATCAACATTGACCCTGTTCTGGAGAAAATAAACACAGAACTCAAGCGACTAGATAAACTACATCTTACGATAATTGGGCGTACTAATTTAATTAAAATTAAAATGTTTCCCAAAATATTATATCTTATTCGGGCAATTCCGTTGGAACTGGCTGAAATTAATATAAAGAAAGTTAACACTATGTTTTCTAATTTCATTTGGGGCTACCAGAAGACACGTCGAGCAATTAAGTTTATGGTGCTACCACGCGAGCGAGGCGGATGGGGAGTCCCTAACATTTTATTCTATTATTGGGCTACAGCTTTGCAGCAGATGGGTATTTTTCTCCAATCAGGTCAGAGCAGAGTCGAGGTCCCGGGCTTACCGTCAGTATATCAGCTATCTTTAGGGAGAGACGCAGAAGGGCTTTTTTTCAGCCAACTGGAGCCTAGCTATTATAAAAAAACGCGATTTAAGTGTGTCAAGGCTGCCTGGAAGGTCTGGAAAAAGGTCAGTAAGACCTGAAGATTCCCAGATACAATAGGTACACTCCACTTTGGCGTTCAGCCATACTACCAGAAGCACTATATGACGGTATGGCTAGGGGCTGGGAACAGGCGGGGATAGATCAGGGGGCAGATCTTTTTTACGACACTGAATCTATTGCATTTGCAGGGCTGGTGCAACAGTTCGGTATTAATAACAATACGCAGTTCAAGTATATGCAGGTGCAGAGATGTATAAAAAATCTCCCTAGGGACTCCATTAATCTGGAGGAAATTTTAAAACTGGAAATTATTAAGCGACAAGATAGCAGGCTAAGGGACTACTATCACGAGCTAATCAAGACTCTCCCAGATGATATAGAAAAGACAGAAACAAAATGGGCCGAAAAGCTGGGGGATGAGGAGGTAGACTTGGACATGTCAATCACATTAGGGACAAGGAATTTCCTGTCAGCTAACTTAAAAGCCCAGCATTACAAAACTTTGTTTAATCTATACTATACATCGGCTAAGCTCCATGGTTGGGGGAAGAGGGAGAACGACAAGTGCCCTAGATGCCAAAAGGGTCAGGCAGACAGCATACATATGTTTTACTCCTGTACTAAGCTCTCATTGCTTAAGGATGGTATAAAAGATTTTTGGACTCAGACAATTAATAAGGAAGTCACGAATACTCCTGCCCTGATGCTACTAGGGTACGAAGGTCAGGCAAATCTTGATTTCTCACAAAGAGACTTTGTATTTATTACAATAGCTATAGCTCGTTTACTGATAGCCACAGCTTGGAAAGATACAGATCCGCCAACGTATCAGCTATGGCTCCACCGGCTATTGAATATCAGCCGGCAGTAAATTTCATTATATAAATGCAAAGGGCAAAGAGCCCGGAAGAAGGGTATGAAGATATGGGAACCTTTAATGCAATGGCGGAACGACCAAGAAGTTAGGGGGTAACATCTAAATGTGTAAATATGAAATGTTTTAGAGTATGATATTGCACTGTGGCTCTTATTGTATATACAACAATAAATGTAACACTGTAACTTTATTTTTCTATGTATTTACCTGACTTTTCCAATTTAAAAAAAAAAATGAAGATTACTGACGTCCATCAAAAGTATTTACCTGAAGGTAGACATCTAACAAGCTGTTCAGGCACTTTTAAACTCTTGCCTAGCTTAGGGACACCCCTTGCATACTGGTCTCCCAGCAATTTGTCTAGGACCTCTAATGACAGTACTACATGCCATGCCAATTGATCTCACAACACCAGATGCTAAAAATTCAAATGGTTACTACTTGATGCTCGTTGTACTTTCAAAACAACCTGAATAGGCTATGAAAATGTAAAACCTAAATACTTAACAAAGGAACTGTCTCTACAGTCTGGAAAACACTTCATAGCAAAACACTACTATGCCTTGAAAATCCTTGTTTAACAAAAAAAAGTTTCAAATTGACCAGATCACTGAACATGCACAAGGATTTGGAATGACATCCCAATTGAAAGCATCAGACTGATAGCAACCTTTCCCTCCATCAAAAAAGGTTTAGAAGAACAATCAATGACTAAAGAACCACACATTACATAACACCCCAACCTCTCGGAAATTAGCTTTAACCCTATCCAACTCATTTTGTATTAGAATGATGGAGATATATTCCTAAAGAATGTAGGGGGGGATTTAGGGTTTGACAGATGCAGTGCATTTGCTAAAAATGGTGAATGTTTTGTTCACGCTATTTACAGTGTATGAGATTTCCACAAAACTCTATATGTGATTTTCAGCATACTCTAGTTAACTCTCAAAAGAATATTTTTTTCTTGTCTATTCTTCATGGCAAGTTTTTCTTCACCCTACATCCTCTGTTTTCTTTTTTATCTCACATTTATGTTCTTCCTCAGAGCCTCTTACTTTCTCAAAGATTCCAATAATATTGGACTCAGAATGGAATAATGGGGAGCTCCACAGTTTATGAGAATCTTATGGGACCTGGGGATGCCTGTGTGGATGCACTTGTGGTGTGAAGGACAATTCCAATGAAACCCATTCAAGACGTGAATGAAGGTGGGGTGGTCGACTAGTTGGAGGCAGCTCAGTGGTGCAGTAATATCAGGAGGCCTGGGTCATCTTTATCTGTGGCCAGTAGGCATTGATTATGATTTGTAAGGTAGCTGTCTCCATGCCACAGCTTGATTTAAAGCCATATTGATAGTCATGCAGGAGATGGTCAATGCTAATGTGATTTTGAAAAGTTGCATTGATTGCTTTTACGGTGATCTGGCTAATGAAAGGTGGGTGAGTGGTGGAAGGGTAGTAAGCAAGGCCATCAGGGTTTAGTGTGGTTTTTTTCAGGAGCAGGAGGATCTAGCCTTCTTGAGGATTTCAGGAAAGATGCCTTGAGTGAGGGAGGCATTGACACTGGTGAGTAGGAGTAAGAGATCCTGGTAGGGTTTGATGAAAGATGGCAGTAATTCATAATTTATAAAAAGTGATGGCTTTGAGGGAGTTCAGGATTTTGGCAGGTTCTCTGACACAGGTATATGAAAGATGACCATTGTGGATGTAGCGCGGAGGAGTGGGTGTCAGAGGAAAAACAGGCTCGGTGATGATGGATCCTCTGTTTATCATTGAAGAAGTGGATGATGACATTGCTTTTGCAGATGAGGAGTGGGGTGGAGGGACAGACAGGTGGTAAATGCCATACATGGCTGTTTTGAAGAGACTTCTGTTCTGTTGGCAGCTTCATTGATGGTGTTGATAAAGATGTATGTACATATTAACAATTTGTATAGTGCAACAAACACCAAAAAGGTGTCCTGGCGCTGTCCAGAAAGATTGTAAGGGGTACTGAAACAATTTCAAATTTAGGAACTAACCTGGTTTTAATGCCTTATGGAATTCCAAGAGATTGTCCAGCAGTGCCGAGCTATGCTGATAGTTGCACAAGCCATTGCATTCCTGTGTTTCATAAGAATGAGTTCATATCCTCAATTATGGGTAGTTTCATCTATTTAGATGCTTTAGGAAGTAGGAGCTTTATAGTGGTGATATATACCCTAATAGATTGATTGGTTGTAATAATGGAAACATTACTGTTCCAACCCTTACATGTAATATTATGTTAAGAGATGTGTGTGCCTTCTGTTCCTGATGCATTATAAAATAATGTGCTTTTTAGAGATGAGCAAGACCTGTTGCTAGCAGGCGTTTTACTTCAAAACCTTTGCTTTGGAATTTATTACTCTGCCCTAAAAGCTCCTTGAGCTTTTATTTGGAAGAAAACCTTATATCAGACTGTTGTTAAATTACTTGATTTATTAACTACTTTTCTGTAATGAAACTATAGTTCGAAAAACCCACGAGGTTGATAAATTTAGTATTTTGTTTTGTGCAGTTTTATTGACAGGCTTGAACTAAGTCTATGAGAGACTCAGAGAGACTTATTCCCTCTTAACAACCCTCTAAAGGCCATATGTACGACCGTTTTGCGAATAGCAAAACGGTCGCAAAACCATTTGCGCATGCAACATACGCGATGTACGACAGACAGTCGCAAATGCGATTTTGCGATGCAACAGATTACTGTGCCGCAAAAAATGCGGTCGGAATTTGCGTCTCTCAAATAGCGACTCCCTATTTGCGAGTCACAAATCTACATGAACAGACTAGTTACAATTAGCGAGTAAACGTGAAATGACCCGTTTGCACATGCAATTTACCATGAATCAAAACCAGGTGGTAAGAAGGCGCAACCACAAAAAACTGGCCCAGAATGCATCACTAATCTCACTACAATGGCTGCCCACTACGTGATAGTGAGGAGGATCCTGATTTTGGCTGCTCAACAGAGGAGACAGAGACAGGAGAGGATTTTCCGAGTCAGGGTAACCTTGCTTACAAGACAGAGGAAGAGATATATGACAAGTACAGGCTAAGTAGCAATCTGATTTTAGAGCTAATAGACATCTTGAAGCCAGAACTAGAAAGCAGAACCCAGCACAGCAATGCAATCCCCACCCATGTCCAGGTGTTGTGCTCCCTTCACCTATTGGCCACTGGAAGTTACCAAGATGTCATTGCAGTGGCTGGAGGGGTGTCACGGTGTGCGTTTCTTCAGCAAATTCCTTGACACCATGATCCACCACATACACGAACACATTTCCAAAGGTAATTGGCTGTATAGATGGGACCCATATGCCCATTTGTCCCCCATCCAACCTGAAATACATATTCCGGAACCACAAGCGCACACATTCACTAAACATTCAGGTAGTCTGCAATGCACAACACATCATCATGGACATTGTAGCCAAATATCCAGGGAGCACCCATGACTCGTACATCTTTCGTCACAGTGACATTCACCAGCGACTAGAAAGGGGGGAATTAGATGAAGGATATCTACTAGGTAATGCAATGTGATGTACAAAGTGAAATGTATTAGTCCAAACATTACGCAATATAAGTTGTCTCACCCTCATATTTGTGTTACCAGGTGGCAGTGCGTATGCCCTGCGGCCGTGGATTCTCACTCCCTACTTGAATCCTAACAGCCCACACGAGAGACGGTACAACGGTACACAGACGCACCAGGAGTATGATTGAGCGCACCTTCAGCACCTTGAATCTCGCTTCAGGTGCCTTCATAAGAGCGGTTGGGCCTTGCAGTATGAGCCTGTAACGGCTTGTAATATAGTAGCAACATGTGCCATTCTTCACAACATTGCCTGCAGGAGAGGCCCAACCATGGAGGTTTCTGGTTCTGACTCAGAGGACGCTGACCCTGCCCCACCTGTTCGACACCCACCTGAGCAAAGTAGAGCAGCAGAGGTGAGACGACGCAGTGACCACATAGCCAGACAATTTTTTTCACTGTAAGATGCATCCATTCACATTACACCCTCCACAAATGACAAGACTAGTATCCTATTTCACTAGGTGGAAAACCCTTTATTGTCAGGGTAAACATTACTGAACGGCAGGACAACATGTCTCTCATGGCCAACATAAAACAAACCCAATATGACAAAGGGCGGTTACTCCACCGCCAACAATGGGCCAGGGGGGCAATGGCATGGTCCATATGCAAAGTCCAGTCACTTCCAGTCACTTACTGCCTCTTCTGGTGACTTGTTGGCATCTACCCTGTGGGGATGTGGGCTGCCTGCTGCTGCTCCTATGCAGCATGTGTGTCTCGGCAGTGGAGAAGCTGCTGTGGCTGGACACCTCACTATCTGGAGCATCCCTCATTGCCCCAGTGACAACACTGGAGGTCTGTATGGCCTCAAGAGCAGAGGTCATGGTCTGCAGACCTCTGTCAACATCTCCACTAAAGTGTCCCATTTCTACGTGCAGGGACAGTGTTCGTCTTGAGTCGAGGGTGGTTGCCTGGGCCAGACTAGTAATTGCTCGGGTCGATGTCCCCATCCTGCTTGCTCTGCTCCTTTCATTATGCCATGCTCCCTCCTATCCTCTGCCAGCTCAGCGCAGAGTTGTCCCATCACCCCAGTCTGTCTAACTTTGCATCCAGCCGGGCCTGGTTTTCAGCCATTTGGTGGGATATGTTGGTGAAACCCTGGGCCAGCCTGCTGTTTATGACATGCAACTGTCTTTGTTGCAGGCACTAAATTTGCAGCATTGCCTGCTCAATACCGCTGGCCTCCGCCTGGTCACCCGTGCCTGCCCGGAAGTGGGCATAAGGCCTTGGAAGTTGCAGCCTCCGCAAGCGCTGCGTTGGACACACCTCTCGGACCCTGGTAACAGGAGTTGCAGCCTCCGCAAGCGCTGCGTTGGACACACCTCTCGGACCCTGGTAACAGGAGTTGATGGTGGTGCTGTTGTCTGCTGGGATGTGTGTTCCTGGCCGTCTGATGTACCTGGCTACGACTTTACCTGGAAATCCAACTCTGCCTCCATCTGGTCAACGTCCTGATCTTCCCCTGCTTCCTGTTGTGTGTCCTGGACTGGCACCGGTGCATCTATGTTGTACATTAAGAAAAAATAAATGCACGTGTGAGAAACTAGTTCAGTGGTCAGACAATGTTTTTTAGCTCATGTGAGAGAGTGACTCGCCTGTTTGTGTACATGACTACATATTCCATGATGCAACAGCTATGACTTTTGGTGCCTGAAACGGAGTGTCTAGGGGGAATCTATGTTATATGTCTGTGGACTGCTGGGTACTGGCAGGTATGTGTGATTAATAGGTATTTTGCACTTACCAGAGGTGGTTGCAGAGGTGTTGACGGTCCCTGAGGCACACGCTGTCTCAGTATCCTGTCCAGGATCATCTTGTGGAGCACCAGATGAGGGGGAGCATTAGAGGGTTCCGCTCCGGACCCTTGGGACTGTGCCAGCTGGGCCTCAATCTTTGCATTTTCACAAGAGCGCAAGTCATATCACCTCTTCTTCAGGTCGTTTATGGACCTATCTGCGGCTCCCAGGGCATTGATTTGTTGCAGCATCACTGTGGGAGGCTGGCATAGTATATGGTGCTCACCTATGTAAGTGTAGCACCCTGCCCTAATCCAGACAACCCTTATGGTGATTTTAGTGGCCTTAGACAAGCTTAGAAAGCTCTCTAAGTGGTAGCTGTGGAGAGCAGCCTTCAGGCTTAGTCCAGAAGGAGTGTAAAGCAGCTTGTTTTACCAGTACTTAATCTTATGGTATAGGTTAAGTGAAAAAGAACCACACATTGTAGTTATAAAAATATTTATTTATTATTAACGCTCACTAACACAATGTATAATCTCCTACCCGGAGATACAATACAATACACACAATACTTTGTCAATAGAATACCTAAATAGCACAGAATACACAGTGGTCCCCAGGGGGAGACCAAACCATATACTAAAATAGTGGAATGCGAACCACGACCTAAGTCGAGAATAGACCCAGAAGATGTAGAAGAGCCGGGACCCAAGGAACCACCCAAGGTGAGTATCTAGGAACCCCACGGAGGTCATGTGCAGAGTGGGAACACGACAGCGAGCTCAATGTTAGTCAATAGGTAAGTCGCGGTTGCAATTTTAAAGAAGGAGGACCCTTCCCAGCGGACCCCAAAGAAACCCAGTGGAAGATGGAAGGTTGGAGAGTCACCTCACCTGTGGATACCCCAGGAACCAGGATACCTACACCAGGGAAGCCGGGTGCATAGTTGTGAAGTGACATCGGAAACCGCCGTAGACCAAAATGGAGGACTTCGGAAAAGATGCCGCTGGCGAAGAAGGTGAAAGTGTCCAGTGGAACCCAAAGGTGCATTCAAGGTGAGAGGTTCTTAGGTAAAGGAATAGTAGCAAGCTTTCATTTTAAATCTGGAGTTAAAACATTCTAGGTATCATATAAACAGATATAACCACACAAGGAACCGACTATGAACTAAGACCAAATGCTTATTTCTGTTTATAAAAATATATTTTATTTAGTTATTTAATCTCTTTTTCTTGAAATCATTTTTCATTTTTGATCAATAGTGTAGATATACATATATACAGGGAAAATATAAACACATAAGTAATACAAGAAAAGAAAAAGTCGATCCAAATCATGCGGTCAATTATATCATTCTTAAAAAAACTTTTGTAGGTTAGATGAAGGCTAGCGGTAGATGACAACTACGCACGTTTCGGCACTTCTGCCTTCGTCAGGAAACCGTCTATTACGAACAAAACTGTAAAAAACATAAACCAGTTACAAAACATATGTACAAAATACTAATTTTATATACAACTATATACAGACATACTCAAAACCTAGAATCTGACAATACCTCTCATTATTATATATAGTACAATGCAAAGATGCAATCAAAGACGGTCAATTCACGTATATACATTTGCAATACAAATACAAGTATGTATATATATTTAGAAAAGTGATTAATAAATGATGTAATATAATACATTTTGAAATACTTTTTAATTATTTTTCTTTTCCTTTAAGACTAATGGCCACTAAATTATTACAACTAAAACTAAACAATAAGAAAAGAGAATAGAAAGCTTAGTACATCCAAGGTGAAAAACCTAGATATGGTAAATTCCTAAAAATAGTACTAAAACAAAACAAGAAAGATAGTTAATAGAAAAAGAATATAAGATCCAGACCAAAATGCAAGTATATGGCATGAGAATTACTCTATGAACTACCCTGAAGAACTCTATTATTACTATAACCAGTAATTCTAAAGGGAAAGGGAGGGGGAAGAAAAGCCTCTAACATAGAAAGCCTTATAAAGGCTAAACCAGGAGAAATTATTACTTACTTCAAGCGTGTATAATGCTTTGAAACCCTGGATGAGATAAAGTGTTGAGTTGATTGTTTCAGAAAGGAGCAGGGAAAACTCCATAGGGTAAAAAATCTAAAAACAGAAATATAATTCTTAGAGACTGGCATATTCTATAGTGTATAGATGTGAAATCAATTGCGGGTACTAATAATAAGGCCAGCAGCACTTACTATATATACGTCACACCAGAATAACAACCAGTGTTGACAGGAGTGCCAGATATGCTATGGTACCAAAGTACTTCTTTATATGGTGCTGTATGATCGTCCCAATGAATGAATCTATCTATCAAAAGAGATATCATAGAAATATAGCATAAATACGGATGGTATTATGGGTAAAATAGTAACTAATTATGTAGGTAAGGATGAAATGCTTACTTTTAACGGTCCAGAAAGACACTAGTAAAATATTCTCTCTTTGTATCAGCAAAATTAATGGATACTACAGGGTAGAAGATGGAAACATAGTAACAATAGTCACAATATTACTCATAGAAGCAATTTCTATCATTTAGACTTTAGTACGCTACTTACTTTCTGTTATTTAAAAAGAAAAACTCCTATCCCCGTTATCGTTTTCACAGCATCGAAGCCCCTTATATTGATGGCTGTGATTTCCTGTTAGTCCGTATTCCTATTCTGGATAGGAGTTTTTCTTTTTAAATAACAGAAAGTAAGTAGCGTACTAAAGTCTAAATGATAGAAATTGCTTCTATGAGTAATATTGTGACTATTGTTACTATGTTTCCATCTTCTACCCTGTAGTATCCATTAATTTTGCTGATACAAGAGAGAATATTTTACTAGTGTCTTTCTGGACCGTTAAAGTAAGCATTTCATCCTTACCTACATAATTAGTTACTATTTTACCCATAATACCATCCGTATTTATGCTATATTTCTATGATATCTCTTTTGATAGATAGATTCATTCATTGGGACGATCATACAGCACCATATAGAAGTACTTTGGTACCATAGCATATCTGGCACTCCTGTCAACACTGGTTGATTCTGGTGTGACGTATATATAGTAAGTGCTGCTGGCCTTATTATTAGTACCGCAATTGATTTCACATCTATACACTATAGAATATGCCAGTCTGTAAGAATTATATTTCTGTTTTTAGATTTTTTACCCTATGGAGTTTTCCTGCTCCTTTCTGAAACAATCAACTCAACACTTTATCTCATCCAGGGTTTCAAAGCATTATACACGCTTGAAGTAAGTAATAATTTCTCCTGGTTTAGCCTTTATAAGGCTTTCTATGTTAGAGGCTTTTCTTCCCCTCCTTTCCCTTTAGAATTACTGGTTATAGTAATAATAGAGTTCTTCAGGGTAGTTCATAGAGTAATTCTCATGCCATATACTTGCATTTTGGTCTGGATCTTATATTCTTTTTCTATTAACTATCTTTCTTGTTTTGTTTTAGTACTATTTTTAGGAATTTACCATATCTAGGTTTTTCACCTTGGATGTACTAAGCTTTCTATTCTCTTTTCTTATTGTTTAGTTTTAGTTGTAATAATTTAGTGGCCATTAGTCTTAAAGGAAAGAAAAATAATTAAAAAGTATTTCAAAATGTATTATATTACATCATTTATTAATCACTTTTCTAAATATATATACATACTTGTATTTGTATTGCAAATGTATATACGTGAATTGACCGTCTTTTGATTGCATCTTTTGCATTGTACTATATATAATAATGAGAGGTATTGTCAGATTCTAGGTTTTGAGTATGTCTGTATATAGTTGTATATAAAATTAGTATTTTGTACATATGTTTTGTAACTGGTTTATGTTTTTACAGTTTTGTTAGTAATAGACGGTTTCCTGACGAAGGCAGAAGTGCCGAAACGTGCGTAGTTGTCATCTACCGCTAGCCTTCATCTAACCTACAAAGTTTTTTAAGAATGATATAATTGACGCATGATTTGGATCGACTTTTTCTTTTCTTGTATTACTTATGTGTTTATATTTTCCTGTATATATGTATATCTACACTATTGATCAAAAATGAAAAATGATTTCAAGAAAAGAGATTAAATAACTAAATAAAATATATTTTTATAAACAGAAATAAGCATTTGGTCTTAGTTCATAGTCGGTTCCTTGTGTGGTTATATCTGTTTATATGATACCTAGAATGTTTTAACTCCAGATTTAAAATGAAAGCTTGCTACTATTCCTTTACCTAAGAGTCTCTTTCCCTGCGATTAGCAAGCACATTGTATTTGTAGGGGTCCCCCTTTTTCCCAAAATTCAAGGTGAGAGGTACCTGCAAGCAGAGGGGACAGAGTCTGTGCCACTCAGGAAAGACCAGGAGGCATGAAAGACGAATGCCCACCAATGTTGGAGATGCAGGAGAGTTGACGGTGCCATTGAAGTTGCAGCTGTACGGACGAGGCAACACAGAGGAGGACCAAGAGCCTTGCATGAGCTGTCCCATGTTGGTTGTCAAGAGCCAAGGGGTCAGTGACCGGCAGGGGCACCAACAAGCCTTGGCAACGGCAACCAACATAGGTGAAGAAAAAGGTGCGTTGTCTGGACCAGCAAGGTCCAA
This sequence comes from Calotriton arnoldi, assembly GCA_963921515.1. Taxonomy (NCBI): domain Eukaryota; kingdom Metazoa; phylum Chordata; class Amphibia; order Caudata; family Salamandridae; genus Calotriton; species Calotriton arnoldi. The sequence goes on along the minus strand of CAWUFW010002910.1, from coordinate 365,869 downwards.
GTGACTCACCATGAGCAAGTAAGTCAGAGCAGGCCCTGAGCAAGCAGGGGAGCCTACTGGAGCCAAAGAAGACCCTCGATAGGACCCACGGGCAGAAGGCACAGGAGGCGCAAGAGGACCTCGAGCAGCTCACCAAAGGATGCAGGCCCACGTGCGAGTATGCGATGCAGGCGAAGATCTTGGCTGCAGGAGATGCTTCAGATTGGAGCGTCTTGGAGCCTGAAGATCTCTGGAATAGAGAGTCAACAAGCCTTGGCAACAGCAAGTCGATGCAGTGCACAGGGGTTCGGTTCCGGCGGTTCCGACGAGGAATACTGGCCTCATACTCGGTGAGAGTATAGTGCAGGCCTCGAGGAAGCTGCAGAACCACCACCTGTGTTGCTGAGCCTTTCGGAGTCTGTGGGAGCCCAGGATCAGCAGACCAGTCAGTTGCGTTGCGGTGCCTGCAGATGCAGGGGAGTGACTCTTCACTCCAAGGCAGATTCCTTCGAGTGTCTTGGATGTCCACAGGCCTTGTGAAGAACCTGTATGGAGCACATGCACAGACCTTGCAGCAAACTTGCAGGACGATGAGACCAGGAGCAGCAGAAGTCTTCCCAGTTGCAGTCTCGGTTCCCAACGCGAAGTCCAGTGAAGTCCAGAGGGGCCATACGGTTGAAGTTGAAGTGGTATGTGATCTGAATCTTGTCCTACGACTATTCAAGGGACCCACCCACAGGTAAGCCCTTAAGTACCCTAAGGAAAGGGTTGGAATGATTCTGGGGTCCCTCCCAGATTAGGGGCTGGACAGTGGGGAGGATACTCCCCTGTCCTTTGTCCAGTTTCGCACCAGAGCTGGAGCCAACGGCTCCCGGAACTGGTTTTGACTGGAGTATGCAAGGAGGGCACCAAATGTGCCCTTCAAGCAGTCTGAGCGGCGCTGGCAAGCACCCCCACCCTGTCCAATACACTAAGTCCTGTCTGGGAGGTGGTCACACCTCCCTGTGACAGGATATCTATTGTCCAGCCTTCCTCTGCTCGAGCTTGGCTCAGCAGCAGGAGGGCAGAATCGTGTCTCTGGTCGGCAGCAGCCATAGTTTGGTGTCCAGGTCTAGAAGACTGGTACCAGAAGCACTGAGGACCTTCCGGGGGAGCTTTACAGGTCATGGAATCATACCATGGAATCATACCTCCCACACCGTTTACAGTGTGGGGGTATGATTCCAACATGTTTGATATCAAACACGACAGGGTTCTTTGCAGCCAGTTTAGAGATGGTCATTGCTTAAAGAGGCATGGCCACTCTATGTATCTTAATGGCTGATGCACTTACAACCCGGGAGAATGGACTCCGAAGGTTGTAGGGGTTTCCTGCTCATGCAGGCGCACCCTCACACTTAGCACCGAGCACCATGCCTTCAGGATTGGAAGGCCTGTCTTAGGGGTGACTTATAGGTTTTAAGTGCAGTGACCTCAGATATAAGAAAACTTACATCTGTCGTAAGTGGTGCTAGCACCAGCTTACCCAGGCTGCAATGGCAGGCCTGTAGTCATAATTTGAGTGGTCTCTCATGGGTGGCATAATACATGCTTCAGCCCATGGGAGGCCCCTGCTGTACCTATGCCCTGGGTACCTTAGTACAGTATACTAGGGACTTATCAGGGTACACCAGTAGCCAATCTGGAGTGTACCTAACTACTCACCATGTCCAATTTAGGGAAGAAGCACAGAGACTGGGGTCCTGATTAGCAGGATCCCAGTCAGACTAGTCAGAAAAACATAATGACACCAGCAAAAAGTGGGGTTGACCATGAAAGCAGATCCTACTTTCCTACAATCTCCTTCCAGATCTTCTGTTTTTCTGACTCTGGGAAATCCAGGGAGGCTTGGCCAGGAAGCTGTTCATGGTTGTTTCAGCAACCATCTGTGAGAATTTCTAATTCTCTCTTTGAAAACTTTATTTTGCGTTTCTGCTCCTTAGCTCCCTTCTCGCTCTGCTGGCTGGCCATTGCAGGGCTTGTTTGGTACCTGGATGAAGTCTGTATGTTGCTTCTGGCTCCACTGTGTGTTCCTACTGCTATGCGGGAATCACAATGTACACCACTTCCTGGTTTGGGGTTCTTCTGCTGTTCAAGGAAGTGATCTGGCACTTTTTAAAGCTGCGGTCGCAATTTGCGAGCCTCTCGCAGTTTGTGACTCTCTCACAGGCAATTTGCGACCCTCCCACAATCAATTTGCGACACACTCGCAATTGATTTGGGAGCCACTCGCAACTTGCAGACAATTGTAGACTCGCTAAATGCGAGTCTGGTAATTGCGATGCGACTTAATTGCGACCTGCAAACTGAAGGCCTGAATTGATCGTACATTCATTTAGTGACTCGTAATTTGCGAGTCGCTAATTCGCACGGTCGTACATCTGGCCCTAGATGTATTAATTAGAAAGGTGACAATAGCAAACTCCAATAGCCAGGCTTTGGCAGACCTCTAGCAGTAGGAAGGACTGTAGAATCAAAATTTCTCGCATACATTTAGGGGACCTGTACCATGTTTGGCTGTAAATACTCCACACAAAGTCTTAAACTTGAGCCGTTTGTATTTGGAAAGCCAATGCAGAGCTCTAAGTGCTTGTGAAGCAGATGGACATTTAGGGAGATGCAAAGCTAGCAGAGATGTATGAATTAGCTGTAAACCTTGCAAAAGGCCATAGAGGATCTAAAGAGCAGAGAATTGCAATAGTCGAGCTGGCTTAGGGTAGTGGCTCTGACAACTAGGAATCTGGTTTGTTCTGGCAGAAAGTTTAAGTTCTTACGTAGTACTCTTTTAAGAATAATACAGTTAGCCAACACCTTACTTGCCTGAAAACAGTAAGGTCTTGCTCTATTTGTATCCCCAGATTCCAGACCTCAGGAACCGGAATGGGCGGGAAACTCAACTGAGCAGGCCAACAACCCCCGGTGGAAGGGCTTTTAGGGAGTTTTTTCCTTGCAATCACCAGAATTACAGTTTTTTTCAGAGTTTAAGGCTTAAGGAGTTATTACTCATCCAACTAGTCACTGCCACCGTGCACACATTCAAAGTTTTCCCTGCATCTCCGTGCCTCTGGTCGACTGAGATCAGCAGTTGTGTATCATCCACATGGCAGATGAACTTGAATCTAAATGACCGAATAAGGCCCGCCAGGGGTTGTACATTTATAAACACGATCCTGGGCACACGTGTTAGGGGTATACCAGTAGTATGAGAGTCTCGTTCAGAAAACCACAGTTGTTGATGTCTGGATAGAGTTCAGTGGTGTTTATTGAGAGAAAACAAAATTATAGAAACAAAGCAACCAGCCAAAACAAAGCAAACAGCCGACACGTGTTTCGTCACAGTATAATTCCTGTGACTCTTCAGGGCTGGGAAGGATAAAAAAAAAAAAATTCAAATTGAGGGAAAAGAAAGGGAAACAAAAGAAAATGGCCTGTACAAATGATAAAGTTATCCTAAGGGGACGTTTGGGAAGGGGAATAGACCTCGAAAAATACTTAAATAACAATGAATAAATACGGTGCATAATGAAACTAGTGACTGTTGTGTAAGTGCCGCTCTCATGAAGTGATCTTCATGATAAAGTTCGCGGGAAAAGCATGGTTAAAGATGAAGTGACACTCCAAATGTGCAGGGCGCAAGGAAATAAGTGACATTGTGGGTTTCAAGTGTTTGTGTGTAATAAAAGCTGTTGTTAATCCACAGAAAATAATAACAAAAAAGAATTACTTAAAACATACACTGTGACATAAGGTCATTAATAAGGAAAATAACTGGAGGGATCAATACTGGTCAAATAATAGAGGGACCGTTTAACATGAAATAAACAAAATATAAATAAAAGATTCGACAAAACAAAAGACATCACGGTGCATAGGACCCGAGGTCAGAAGTGGAGTAACCAACAAAGGAGTAGAGAGAAAATGATCCGTCCAGGAAGTAAACGGATCGGGGAAGGGATGTGATGAGTGAACCTCATTGAAAAAGAGGAAACAGGTACCTTAGTGGAATGTTCCACACGAGAAGGCAAGGTTTCGAAAACCAGTGTGTGCATAAAATCGTCCCAGGGTTTGGGAGGACTGGAGAAAAATGAGGGAGTCCGGTGTGTTCCAGTCAATGATTAGGGCAGATGCAGAGCCACGAGTCCAAAAGACGTACGTGGCCAGTCAAAGGAGGCCCTGGCAAGAAATGAAGAGAGGGGAAACTAACTTGAGAACCCATAGTTTATCCGAATGGTTGGAAATGGGGGAGACGAAAAGGGCACTGACCTGTGACTTAAAAGGGGAGGCCGTCCAGTCCCCTGTGTCTGAATCCGCAAAATAATAATGAAGCCGTGTATGGCAGCAAGGTACAGCGCTGAAAATAACGTGAGACTAATGAGTAAAGACTAAATAAATGAGGTAGGAGGAGAGGAGGGCCGTGTAGGAGAGGAAACTCACCCTATGAGTAGGCAATCGACGACCATCCAGGAAGATGGGCGTGCAGCAAGGCGGGTGCGCCTGCAGGAATCCACGATGGAGGCAAGGAAAATAAAATTAAAAGAATGGATTAGGGGAAAATAAATAAAAGGAGGGGAATGTAAGCCCAATAAGCTCGTTTGGGATTGTCAGTGCATGAGCAAGTTACCTGTGAGTAGAGCTAGAGATGCCACGGGAACCTGTAGCCGTGACCTGAACCGGATGTGGAAGGCGGCGGAAGAGTATGTGTCTGCTAGATATACCGGCGCGATGAAGAGGACTAGACCGCGCACCGGTGTTCTAATTGGTGTCCAACCACGCATGCGTGAGTGCGTGTCGAGTGGAAATCTGACTTCTACGTAGAGGAAATGAAGTGTAAATAAAGGATTGAAAATAACAAAGTATTAGAGGGACAAGCCTAATGATGCCTGGAATTGAGATAAGAGGAAAAAGAGATAGGGTGATAATTTAAGTACGAACGGGCAGAGAAAAGGGTGAAGGAAAAGGAAAGAAAACCAGGCCATGAAAAAGTGAAGATGTAACGTAAGTATTAGAGGAATTAGGGCACTAGGAAAGGTCTAAGGGTAGGGTGCCCTGGAGTAAAGGTGGGTAAAAGCGCGTAGATTGCAATAGAGGGAGCCAGTAGACAGTGTGGCTGATATAGGCATAGAATAAGAGACCCAGTGTTAAAGATAAAGCACATCAGTTATGCAACCTATAGTTAGCTTACCAGGGTGGTGCGGACATCACCTACGGTGGCACATTGGGTATAGGAAAATTGTAACATTAAAGATACATGTCCAGAATTAGACATAGAAGCAGACCTTACTCTTAGTAGCGGCCTCAAATCCAAGTCCAAATGGACACCTATACTACCAGGGGGCAATTCGGTTGATACATTTCATAACTTAGTCCTAGCGGACATGGAGAGACACGAACACAAGATGGTTAGCACTAACCGCAGAACTAAAGATAACCTTAGCAGGGGCGAACGATTGGCATTGAAATCCCTAACATCCAACACAGACATCATAATCCGAGAGGCTGATAAGGGCGGGAACGTGGTGGTAATGAATCGGACTGACTATCACAATGAAATCCTGTCCCAACTACAGGACACATCCTGTTATGAACAGCTGACTTACAATCCTACAGCTACACTTGTCACCACTATCAATAAAAGCCTATCTGAATGGCACTCTTTGGGCCTTATCGATGACCAGGAACTTCTTTACCTTAAAGTACACAAGCCTACCTTCCCTTGGCTGTACACCCTACCCAAAATACATAAGTCCACTCCATTTCCACCAGGCAGACCAATAGTGTCGGGTATTGGGGGTCCCACAGAGAGACTAGCACAGTATGTAGACCTTTTCTTGGGCGCCATGGTTAAAAACCTGCCTTCACACTTACAGGATACTAAACACATCCTTAGCATTCTTACTGACGTTCAATGGCAATCTGGCATGATCCTGGCCACCTTGGATGTGGTATCTCTCTATACGACTATAGAACCAGGAGTAGGGTTGGCAGCCATTACCAGATTACTAAATGAAAGACCGGCCTCATTATGGCAACACACTAACATGCTTGTTGCCATGATGGACATAATTCTGAATAACAACTTTTTCATATATGATAATGTATGGTACAAACAAATCAAAGGCGTGGCCATGGGCTCAAAATTTTCACCCTCTTTTGCGAACCTGTACATGGGTGTCCTGGAATCTAAATGGATCTGGGGCCCCAAGGGGGCCCCCTGGATAAACTCCATAATTTACTGGGGACGTTACATTGATGATTGTCTCTTAATCTGGTCAGGATCGCAACATGAACTGGACGCATTTTACATACATCTCAATTCTAACGATATGAACATGCGATTCACAAGTCACTCCAGTACTTCCAGTATCACTTTCCTGGACGTTGAAATCTACATTAAGTCAGACACACTACACTGCCGTTTACACAGAAAAGAAACATCATGCAACTCTATCTTACATGCGGATAGTTCTCACCCTTCCCATCAAATTAAGGCAATCCCCTATGGGGAATTCGTCAGAGCAAGGAGGAATTGCAGTGACGAAATAGAATTTCAGAAGTGTCTAACAAATATGAAACACAGATTTAGAGCCAGAGGCTACGATGCCAGGACTATCTGCACAGCGGAAAAGAGAATCAATCTAATAAAAAGGCAGGAAACACTCAGAAACCAGAAGAAAACCAGGGAACAGGACCTAGCTGTTAGACTCGTCACCGATTTTAGTGACATGGGCCTAGCTATGAGGAAAAGCCTCATGAAACACTGGGACGTTCTACTAGCAGACACCACCCTCAGAGAGGTCATCACCCCCAAACCCCAAATCACTTACAGACGGGGCAGAACACTAAAAACAAGACTTAGCCCTAGTGTACCATGTCCCCGTACTGGCCGCACATGGCTTACCAATCACACCCTGGGGTTTTTCAAATGCGGGTGCTGCGGGGTTTGCAGGATAGCCCAGAATGGGGTCAAGAACTTTACAGCAGTGAATGGGCAACAGTACCAAATCATGTGTAATATCAACTGCAACACTAAATTTGTGATATACATTCTCGAATGTGCCTGCAAACGCTGGTACATCGGAAGTACTATCAGACCACTGAAAGATCGCATTGGAGAGCACCTCAGAGCGCTTCTACACCAGGACACAAGATACCCCATGGCCGTACATGCGGCCACCTGCCCCAACCAAGGAGCCACTAATCGTTTCTCCTTCTTCGGATTTGATGTAGCTACGGTCAGCGCCAGAGGAGGTAACAGAGAACTGAGGCTCAGGCGTCTGGAGGCAACATGGATCATGCGTCTGCGGACAGTACAACACGGACTTAACACGGACAATAAGCTTCATTACTTCCTGGGCGAATGATGACCCACACATGAACTGCTTTTGATAACTTACAGCGTACTTTTTGCAGCAAGAATTTTTTAGTTTCTGGGGGTTTCCTGATACCGAAACGCCACCCAGTGAGAGGCAAATTTCCCATTTACTCGCCCTTAGGCATGTCACTGTCAATCTAACATGTATCTTTAATGTTACAATTTTCCTATACCCAATGTGCCACCGTAGGTGATGTCCGCACCACCCTGGTAAGCTAACTATAGGTTGCATAACTGATGTGCTTTATCTTTAACACTGGGTCTCTTATTCTATGCCTATATCAGCCACACTGTCTACTGGCTCCCTCTATTGCAATCTACGCGCTTTTACCCACCTTTACTCCAGGGCACCCTACCCTTAGACTTTTCCTAGTGCCCTAATTCCTCTAATACTTACGTTACATCTTCACTTTTTCATGGCCTGGTTTTCTTTCCTTTTCCTTCACCCTTTTCTCTGCCCGTTCGTACTTAAATTATCACCCTATCTCTTTTTCCTCTTATCTCAATTCCAGGCATCATTAGGCTTGTCCCTCTAATACTTTGTTATTTTCAATCCTTTATTTACACTTCATTTCCTCTACGTAGAAGTCAGATTTCCACTCGACACGCACTCACGCATGCGTGGTTGGACACCAATTAGAACACCGGTGCGCGGTCTAGTCCTCTTCATCGCGCCGGTATATCTAGCAGACACATACTCTTCCGCCGCCTTCCACATCCGGTTCAGGTCACGGCTACAGGTTCCCGTGGCATCTCTAGCTCTACTCACAGGTAACTTGCTCATGCACTGACAATCCCAAACGAGCTTATTGGGCTTACATTCCCCTCCTTTTATTTATTTTCCCCTAATCCATTCTTTTAATTTTATTTTCCTTGCCTCCATCGTGGATTCCTGCAGGCGCACCCGCCTTGTTGCACGCCCATCTTCCTGGATGGTCGTCGATTGCCTACTCATAGGGTGAGTTTCCTCTCCTACACCGCCCTCCTCTCCTCCTACCTCATTTATTTAGTCTTTACTCATTAGTCTCACGTTATTTTCAGCGCTGTACCTTGCTGCCATACACGGCTTCATTATTATTTTGCGGATTCAGACACAGGGGACTGGACGGCCTCCCTTTTAAGTCACAGGTCAGTGCCCTTTTCGTCTCCCCCATTTCCAACCATTCGGATAAACTATGGGTTCTCAAGTTAGTTTCCCCTCTCTTCATTTCTTGCCAGGGCCTCCTTTGACTGGCCACGTACGTCTTTTGGACTCGTGGCTCTGCATCTGCCCTAATCATTGACTGGAACACACCGGACTCCCTCATTTTTCTCCAGTCCTCCCAAACCCTGGGACGATTTTATGCACACACTGGTTTTCGAAACCTTGCCTTCTCGTGTGGAACATTCCACTAAGGTACCTGTTTCCTCTTTTTCAATGAGGTTCACTCATCACATCCCTTCCCCGATCCGTTTACTTCCTGGACGGATCATTTTCTCTTTACTCCTTTCTTGGTTACTCCACTTCTGACCTTGGGTCCTATGCACCGTGATGTCTTTTGTTTTGTCGAATCTTTTAATTATATTTTGTTTATTTCATGTTAAACGGTCCCTCTATTATTTGACCAGTATTGATCCCTCCAGTTATTTTCCTTATTAATTACCTTATGTCACAGTGTATGTTTTAAGTAATTCTTTTTTGTTATTATTTTCTGTGGATTAACAACAGCTTTTATTACGCACAAACACTTGAAACCCACAATGTCACTTATTTCCTTGCGCCCTGCACATTTGGAGTGTCACTTCATCTTTAACCATGCTTTTCCCGCGAACTTTATCATGAAGATCACTTCATGAGAGCGGCACTTACACAACAGTCACTAGTTTCATTATGCACCGTATTTATTCATTGTTATTCAAGTATTTTTCGAGGTCTATTCCCCTTCCCAAACGTCCCCTTAGGATAACTTTATTATTTGTACAGCCCATTTTCTTTTGTTTCCCTTTCTTTTCCCTCATTTTGATTTTTTTTTTTATCCTTCCCAGCCCTGAAGAGTCACAGGAATTATAATGTGACGAAACACGTGTCGGCTGTTTGCTTTGTTTTGGCTGGTTGCTTTGTTTCTATAATTTTGTTTTCTCTCAATAAACACCACTGAACTCTATCCAGACATCAACAACTGTGGTTTTCTGAACGAGACTCTCATACTACTGGTATACCCCTAACACGTGTGCCCAGGATCGTGTTTATATGTCCAGTGTGGGTTCTCCGACTCACACACTTACGGGGGTTATTGGGTTGTTCCTCCGACCTGGCAGCACCGCACAATTTTGTGTAACATTACTCACATAACGCGCACTAGTTTGAGCGCCAATCTTCCTGTTCTTACTCAAAACCCTACCCCTATACCTCAGTTTATGGTTACAGGAAGGGCAGCCACAGCGTACAAACACCAATTACACCACATCAACAGATTAGGTAATGGATAGAGACAGGGTCGCATCAGAACTCTTCGAAAACTTATCCAAGGGGATCATAACTAGTACAGCATCCATCAGTACTAACCCCTCACGTAAAGAGGGCCTTAAAGAGAAATTTCTCAGACTAGAGAGATTAAAGAAAACTGAAAATTCCAGGTGGTGGGACAGCGCCACCCTCAAACAGTACCTGAGGCTCAATAGAGTCCCCAGAGGACTGCGTTCCCAGATCTTCCCTACATTCGAGGATCTGGATGACGATCTACTAAGTAAATGGGAAGAAACTCTTAATTCCAATTCAAACACACTGATCAACATTCTTATTGAAAACGCAGAACGGAAGGTAATTAAATTACAAAAGGAAATAGCGGAACTTGAAAAAGAAATAACTGATTTAGACTTGCAGGAAGCAACAGGAAAGAATTACTTGATACTCAACGATATCTTGGCTAAACATCAAAACGAGATCAAAGATAGAAAGACACGACAACTGAAAAGGGACGAAGCAGACTACAGAGAGGGACGTGTCTTTACCTTCGCCAAAAAATACGATAAGCTGGTTGGCACAACCCATCAGGGAGACAAACAGATCAGAGCAGAGACAACTTCTCTTTCATTTAGCTCCACTTCTAATAACACAATTCCAAGCAGCGACAGTGAGACTGAGAATCAAGCTAGAAGCTCCATTAGACCTGGCCAGACAACGTCGTCTTTTTAAGGGAAGTTCAGGCCATACGAAGGGAGAACAGGACGCAACAGAGATCAGGCGCCCCAGACGGAAGACTCGTAGAGGGAAAAGGGCAGGACTCAGAAGAGTACAAAAAGAAACTGAGGTCCGGGAACGGGAAGAGCAAATAAACCAGGGAGAGTTAGGAATACAGGTGGTTAACCTTTCCTCCCACAATCTCGATAGTGGCATGATTTCATTATTAAGCAAAGGCTTGAGCTTCAATCCCCATGAACAGGGAGATATCTGTCGTCACAAAATAGACCTGTTCAAATTTGTCAGGGGCCTTAAAATCAAAAAACATTTCAGTGGTACTCCACCAACCACACTGAACATTAGAAAGATCTGTACCGAAAACCCATCGGGTACGCAAAGTATCATAGATATACAAGACACACATTTACTCCTATCGCTCACTGACTCTGACGAGACACCAATCAACATGGAGAGGCTTCTCCAAGAATTAGACATAGAAGCAGACCTTACTCTTAGTAGCAGCCTCAAATCCAAGTCCAAATGGACACCTATACTACCAGGGGGCAATTCGGTTGATACATTTCATAACTTAGTCCTAGCGGACATGGAGAGACACGAACACAAGATGGTTAGCACTAACCGCAGAACTAAAGATAACCTTAGCAGGGGCGAACGATTGGCATTGAAATCCCTAACATCCAACACAGACATCATAATCCGAGAGGCTGATAAGGGCGGAACGTGGTGGTAATGAATCGGACTGACTATCACAATGAAATCCTGTCCCAACTACAGGACACATCCTGTTATGAACAGCTGACTTACAATCCTACAGCTACACTTGTCACCACTATCAATAAAAGCCTATCTGAATGGCACTCTTTGGGCCTTATCGATGACCAGGAACTTCTTTACCTTAAAGTACACAAGCCTACCTTCCCTTGGCTGTACACCCTACCCAAAATACATAAGTCCACTCCATTTCCACCAGGCAGACCAATAGTGTCGGGTATTGGGGGTCCCACAGAGAGACTAGCACAGTATGTAGACCTTTTCTTGGGCGCCATGGTTAAAAACCTGCCTTCACACTTACAGGATACTAAACACATCCTTAGCATTCTTACTGACGTTCAATGGCAATCTGGCATGATCCTGGCCACCTTGGATGTGGTATCTCTCTATACGACTATAGAACCAGGAGTAGGGTTGGCAGCCATTACCAGTTTACTAAATGAAAGACCGGCCTCATTATGGCAACACACTAACATGCTTGTTGCCATGATGGACATAATTCTGAATAACAACTTTTTCATATATGATAATGTATGGTACAAACAAATCAAAGGCGTGGCCATGGGCTCAAAATTTTCACCCTCTTTTGCGAACCTGTACATGGGTGTCTTGGAATCTAAATGGATCTTGGGCCCCAAGGGGGCCCCCTGGATAAACTCCATAATTTACTGGGGACGTTACATTGATGATTGTCTCTTAATCTGGTCAGGATCGCAACATGAACTGGACGCATTTTACATACATCTCAATTCTAACGATATGAACATGCGATTCACAAGTCACTCCAGTACTTCCAGTATCACTTTCCTGGACGTTGAAATCTACATTAAGTCAGACACACTACACTGCCGTTTACACAGAAAAGAAACATCATGCAACTCTATCTTACATGCGGATAGTTCTCACCCTTCCCATCAAATTAAGGCAATCCCCTATGGGGAATTCGTCAGAGCAAGGAGGAATTGCAGTGACGAAATAGAATTTCAGAAGTGTCTAACAAATATGAAACACAGATTTAGAGCCAGAGGCTACGATGCCAGGACTATCTGCACAGCGGAAAAGAGAATCAATCTAATAAAAAGGCAGGAAACACTCAGAAACCAGAAGAAAACCAGGGAACAGGACCTAGCTGTTAGACTCGTCACCGATTTTAGTGACATGGGCCTAGCTATGAGGAAAAGCCTCATGAAACACTGGGACGTTCTACTAGCAGACACCACCCTCAGAGAGGTCATCACCCCCAAACCCCAAATCACTTACAGACGGGGCAGAACACTAAAAACAAGACTTAGCCCTAGTGTACCATGTCCCCGTACTGGCCGCACATGGCTTACCAATCACACCCTGGGGTTTTTCAAATGCGGGTGCTGCGGGGTTTGCAGGATAGCCCAGAATGGGGTCAAGAACTTTACAGCAGTGAATGGGCAACAGTACCAAATCATGTGTAATATCAACTGCAACACTAAATTTGTGATATACATTCTCGAGTGTGCCTGCAAACGCTGGTACATCGGAAGTACTATCAGACCACTGAAAGATCGCATTGGAGAGCACCTCAGAGCGCTACTACACCAGGACACAAGATACCCCATGGCCGTACATGCGGCCACCTGCCCCAACCAAGGAGCCACTAAACGTTTCTCCTTCTTCGGATTTGATGTAGTACGGTCAGCGCCAGAGGAGGTAACAGAGAACTGAGGCTCAGGCGTCTGGAGGCAACATGGATCATGCGTCTGCGGACAGTACAACACGGACTTAACACGGACAATGAGCTTCATTACTTCCTGGGCGAATGATGACCCACACATGAACTGCTTTTGATAACTTACAGTGTACTTTTTGCAGCAAGAATTTTTTAGTTTCTGGGGGTTTCCTGATACCGAAACGCCACCCAGTGAGAGGCAAATTTCCCATTTACTCGCCCTTAGGCATGTCACTGTCAATCTAACATGTATCTTTAATGTTACAATTTTCCTATACCCAATGTGCCACCGTAGGTGATGTCCGCACCACCCTGGTAAGCTAACTATAGGTTGCATAACTGATGTGCTTTATCTTTAACACTGGGTCTCTTATTCTATGCCTATATCAGCCACACTGTCTACTGGCTCCCTCTATTGCAATCTACGCGCTTTTACCCACCTTTACTCCAGGGCACCCTACCCTTAGACTTTTCCTAGTGCCCTAATTCCTCTAATACTTACGTTACATCTTCACTTTTTCATGGCCTGGTTTTCTTTCCTTTTCCTTCACCCTTTTCTCTGCCCGTTCGTACTTAAATTATCACCCTATCTCTTTTTCCTCTTATCTCAATTCCAGGCATCATTAGGCTTGTCCCTCTAATACTTTGTTATTTTCAATCCTTTATTTACACTTCATTTCCTCTACGTAGAAGTCAGATTTCCACTCGACACGCACTCACGCATGCGTGGTTGGACACCAATTAGAACACCGGTGCGCGGTCTAGTCCTCTTCATCGCGCCGGTATATCTAGCAGACACATACTCTTCCGCTGCCTTCCACATCCGGTTCAGGTCACGGCTATAGGTTCCCGTGGCATCTCTAGCTCTACTCACAGGTAACTTGCTCATGCACTGACAATCCCAAACGAGCTTATTGGGCTTACATTCCCCTCCTTTTATTTATTTTCCCCTAATCCATTCTTTTAATTTTATTTTCCTTGCCTCCATCGTGGATTCCTGCAGGCGCACCCGCCTTGCTGCACGCCCATCTTCCTGGATGGTTGTCGATTGCCTACTCATAGGGTGAGTTTCCTCTCCTACACCGCCCTCCTCTCCTCCTACCTCATTTATTTAGTCTTTACTCATTAGTCTCACGTTATTTTCAGCGCTGTACCTTGCTGCCATACACGGCTTCATTATTATTTTGCGGATTCAGACACAGGGGACTGGACGGCCTCCCTTTTAAGTCACAGGTCAGTGCCCTTTTCGTCTCCCCCATTTCCAACCATTCGGATAAACTATGGGTTCTCAAGTTAGTTTCCCTCTCTTCATTTCTTGCCAGGGCCTCCTTTGACTGGCCAGGTACGTCTTTTGGACTCGTGGCTCTGCATCTGCCCTAATCATTGACTGGAACACACCGGACTCCCTCATTTTTCTCCAGTCCTCCCAAACCCTGGGACGATTTTATGCACACACTGGTTTTCGAAACCTTGCCATCTCGTGTGGAACATTCCACTAAGGTACCTGTTTCCTCTTTTTCAATGAGGTTCACTCATCACATCCCTTCCCCGATCCGTTTACTTCCTGGACGGATCATTTTCTCTTACTCCTTTCTTGGTTACTCCACTTCTGACCTTGGGTCCTATGCACCGTGATGTCTTTTGTTTTGTCGAATCTTTTAATTATATTTTGTTTATTTCATGTTAAACGGTCCCTCTATTATTTGACCAGTATTGATCCCTCCAGTTATTTTCCTTATTAATTACCTTATGTCACAGTGTATGTTTTAAGTAATTCTTTTTGTTATTATTTTCTGTGGATTAACAACAGCTTTTATTACGCACAAACACTTGAAACCCACAATGTCACTTATTTCCTTGTGCCCTGCACATTTGGAGTGTCACTTCATCTTTAACCATGCTTTTCCCGCGAACTTTATCATGAAGATCACTTCATGAGAGCGGCACTTACACAACAGTCACTAGTTTCATTATGCACCGTATTTATTCATTGTTATTCAAGTATTTTTCGAGGTCTATTCCCCTTCCCAAACGTCCCCTTAGGATAACTTTATTATTTGTACAGCCCATTTTCTTTTGTTTCCTTTCTTTTCCCTCATTTTGATTTTTTTTTTTATCCTTCCCAGCCCTGAAGAGTCACAGGAATTATAATGTGACGAAACACGTGTCGGCTGTTTGCTTTGTTTTGGCTGGTTGCTTTGTTTCTATAATTTTGTTTTCTCTCAATAAACACCACTGAACTCTATCCAGACATCAACAACTGTGGTTTTCTGAACGAGACTCTCATACTACTGGTATACCCCTAACACGTGTGCCCAGGATCGTGTTTATATGTCCAGTGTGGGTTCTCCGACTCACACACTTACGGGGGTTATTGGGTTGTTCCTCCGACCTGGCAGCACCGCACAATTTTGTGTAACATTACTCACATAACGCGCACTAGTTTGAGCGCCAATCTTCCTGTTCTTACTCAAAACCCTACCCCTATACCTCAGTTTATGGTTACAGGAAGGGCAGCCACAGCGTACAAACACCAATTACACCACATCAACAGATTAGGTAATGGATAGAGACAGGGTCGCATCAGAACTCTTCGAAAACTTATCCAAGGGGATCATAACTAGTACAGCATCCATCAGTACTAACCCCTCACGTAAAGAGGGCCTTAAAGAGAAATTTCTCAGACTAGAGAGATTAAAGAAAACTGAAAATTCCAGGTGGTGGGACAGCGCCACCCTCAAACAGTACCTGAGGCTCAATAGAGTCCCCAGAGGACTGCGTTCCCAGATCTTCCCTACATTCGAGGATCTGGATGACGATCTACTAAGTAAATGGGAAGAAACTCTTAATTCCAATTCAAACACACTGATCAACATTCTTATTGAAAACGCAGAACGGAAGGTAATTAAATTACAAAAGGAAATAGCGGAACTTGAAAAAGAAATAACTGATTTAGACTTGCAGGAAGCAACAGGAAAGAATTACTTGATACTCAACGATATCTTGGCTAAACATCAAAACGAGATCAAAGATAGAAAGACACGACAACTGAAAAGGGACGAAGCAGACTACAGAGAGGGACGTGTCTTTACCTTCGCCAAAAAATACGATAAGCTGGTTGGCACAACCCATCAGGGAGACAAACAGATCAGAGCAGAGACAACTTCTCTTTCATTTAGCTCCACTTCTAATAACACAATTCCAAGCAGCGACAGTGAGACTGAGAATCAAGCTAGAAGCTCCATTAGACCTGGCCAGACAACGTCGTCTTTTTTAAGGGAAGTTCAGGCCATACGAAGGGAGAACAGGACGCAACAGAGATCAGGCGCCCCAGACGGAAGACTCGTAGAGGGAAAAGGGCAGGACTCAGAAGAGTACAAAAAGAAACTGAGGTCCGGGAACGGGAAGAGCAAATAAACCAGGGAGAGTTAGGAATACAGGTGGTTAACCTTTCCTCCCACAGTCTCGATAGTGGCATGATTTCATTATTAAGCAAAGGCTTGAGCTTCAATCCCCATGAACAGGGAGATATCTGTCGTCACAAAATAGACCTGTTCAAATTTGTCAGGGGCCTTAAAATCAAAAAACATTTCAGTGGTACTCCACCAACCACACTGAACATTAGAAAGATCTATACCGAAAACCCATCGGGTACGCAAAGTATCAGAGATATACAAGACACACATTTACTCCTATCGCTCACTGACTCTGACGAGACACCAATCAACATGGAGAGGCTTCTCCAAGAATTAGACATAGAAGCAGACCTTACTCTTAGTAGCAGCCTCAAATCCAAGTCCAAATGGACACCTATACTACCAGGGGGCAATTCGGTTGATACATTTCATAACTTAGTCCTAGCGGACATGGAGAGACACGAACACAAGATGGTTAGCACTAACCGCAGAACTAAAGATAACCTTAGCAGGGGCGAACGATTGGCATTGAAATCCCTAACATCCAACACAGACATCATAATCCGAGAGGCTGATAAGGGCGGGAACGTGGTGGTAATGAATCGGACTGACTATCACAATGAAATCCTGTCCCAACTACAGGACACATCCTGTTATGAACAGCTGACTTACAATCCTACAGCTACACTTGTCACCACTATCAATAAAAGCCTATCTGAATGGCACTCTTTGGGCCTTATCGATGACCAGGAACTTCTTTACCTTAAAGTACACAAGCCTACCTTCCCTTGGCTGTACACCCTACCCAAAATACATAAGTCCACTCCATTTCCACCAGGCAGACCAATAGTGTCGGGTATTGGGGGTCCCACAGAGAGACTAGCACAGTATGTAGACCTTTTCTTGGGCGCCATGGTTAAAAACCTGCCTTCACACTTACAGGATACTAAACACATCCTTAGCATTCTTACTGACGTTCAATGGCAATCTGGCATGATCCTGGCCACCTTGGATGTGGTATCTCTCTATACGACTATAGAACCAGGAGTAGGGTTGGCAGCCATTACCAGTTTACTAAATGAAAGACCGGCCTCATTATGGCAACACACTAACATGCTTGTTGCCATGATGGACATAATTCTGAATAACAACTTTTTCATATATGATAATGTATGGTACAAACAAATCAAAGGCGTGGCCATGGGCTCAAAATTTTCACCCTCTTTGCGAACCTGTACATGGGTGTCTTGGAATCTAAATGGATCTGGGGCCCCAAGGGGCCCCTGGATAAACTCCATAATTTACTGGGGACGTTACATTGATGATTGTCTCTTAATCTGGTCAGGATCGCAACATGAACTGGACGCATTTTACATACATCTCAATTCTAACGATATGAACATGCGATTCACAAGTCACTCCAGTACTTCCAGTATCACTTTCCTGGACGTTGAAATCTACATTAAGTCAGACACACTACACTGCCGTTTACACAGAAAAGAAACATCATGCAACTCTATCTTACATGCGGATAGTTCTCACCCTTCCCATCAAATTAAGGCAATCCCCTATGGGGAATTCGTCAGAGCAAGGAGGAATTGCAGTGACGAAATAGAATTTCAGAAGTGTCTAACAAATATGAAACACAGATTTAGAGCCAGAGGCTACGATGCCAGGACTATCTGCACAGCGGAAAAGAGAATCAATCTAATAAAAAGGCAGGAAACACTCAGAAACCAGAAGAAAACCAGGGAACAGGACCTAGCTGTTAGACTCGTCACCGATTTTAGTGACATGGGCCTAGCTATGAGGAAAAGCCTCATGAAACACTGGGACGTTCTACTAGCAGACACCACCCTCAGAGAGATCATCACCCCCAAACCCCAAATCACTTACAGACGGGGCAGAACACTAAAAACAAGACTTAGCCCTAGTGTACCATGTCCCCGTACTGGCCGCACATGGCTTACCAATCACACCCTGGGGTTTTTCAAATGCGGGTGCTGCGGGGTTTGCAGGATAGCCCAGAATGGGGTCAAGAACTTTACAGCAGTGAATGGGCAACAGTACCAAATCATGTGTAATATCAACTGCAACACTAAATTTGTGATATACATTCTCGAGTGTGCCTGCAAACGCTGGTACATCGGAAGTACTATCAGACCACTGAAAGATCGCATTGGAGAGCACCTCAGAGCGCTACTACACCAGGACACAAGATACCCCATGGCCGTACATGCGGCCACCTGCTCCCAACCAAGGAGCCACTAAACGTTTCTCCTTCTTCGGATTTGATGTAGTACGGTCAGCGCCAGAGGAGGTAACAGAGAACTGAGGCTCAGGCGTCTGGAGGCAACATGGATCATGCGTCTGCGGACAGTACAACACGGACTTAACACGGACAATGAGCTTCATTACTTCCTGGGCGAATGATGACCCACACATGAACTGCTTTTGATAACTTACAGCGTACTTTTTGCCGCAAGAATTTTTTAGTTTCTGGGGGTTTCCTGATACCGAAACGCCACCCAGTGAGAGGCAAATTTCCCATTTACTCGCCCTTAGGCATGTCACTGTCAATCTAACATGTATCTTTAATGTTACAATTTTCCTATACCCAATGTGCCACCGTAGGTGATGTCCGCACCACCCTGGTAAGCTAACTATAGGTTGCATAACTGATGTGCTTTATCTTTAACACTGGGTCTCTTATTCTATGCCTATATCAGCCACACTGTCTACTGGCTCCCTCTATTGCAATCTACGCGCTTTTACCCACCTTTACTCCAGGGCACCCTACCCTTAGACCTTTCCTAGTGCCCTAATTCCTCTAATACTTACGTTACATCTTCACTTTTTCATGGCCTGGTTTTCTTTCCTTTTCCTTCACCCTTTTCTCTACCCGTTCGTACTTAAATTATCACCCTATCTCTTTTTCCTCTTATCTCAATTCCAGGCATCATTAGGCTTGTCCCTCTAATACTTTGTTATTTTCAATCCTTTATTTACACTTCATTTCCTCTACGTAGAAGTCAGATTTCCACTCGACACGCACTCACGCATGCGTGGTTGGACACCAATTAGAACACCGGTGCGTGGTCTAGTCCTCTTCATCGCGCCGGTATATCTAGCAGACACATACTCTTCCGCTGCCTTCCACATCCGGTTCAGGTCACGGCTACAGGTTCCCGTGGCATCTCTAGCTCTACTCACAGGTAACTTGCTCATGCACTGACAATCCCAAACGAGCTTATTGGGCTTACATTCCCCTCCTTTTATTTATTTTCCCTAATCCATTCTTTTAATTTTATTTTCCTTGCCTCCATCGTGGATTCCTGCAGGCGCACCCGCCTTGCTGCACGCCCATCTTCCTGGATGGTTGTCGATTGCCTACTCATAGGGTGAGTTTCCTCTCCTACACCGCCCTCCTCTCCTCCTACCTCATTTATTTAGTCTTTACTCATTAGTCTCACGTTATTTTCAGCGCTGTACCTTGCTGCCATACACGGCTTCATTATTATTTTGCAGATTCAGACACAGGGGACTGGACGGCCTCCCCTTTTAAGTCACAGGTCAGTGCCCTTTTCGTCTCCCCCATTTCCAACCATTCGGATAAACTATGGGTTCTCAAGTTAGTTTCCCCTCTCTTCATTTCTTGCCAGGGCCTCCTTTGACTGGCCAGGTACGTCTTTTGGACTCGTGGCTCTGCATCTGCCCTAATCATTGACTGGAACACACCGGACTCCCTCATTTTTCTCCAGTCCTCCCAAACCCTGGGACGATTTTATGCACACACTGGTTTTCGAAACCTTGCCTTCTCGTGTGGAACATTCCACTAAGGTACCTGTTTCCTCTTTTTCAATGAGGTTCACTCATCACATCCCTTCCCCGATCCGTTTACTTCCTGGACGGATCATTTTCTCTTCACTCCTTTGTTGGTTACTCCACTTCTGACCTCGGGTCCTATGCACCGTGATGTCTTTTGTTTTGTCGAATCTTTTAATTATATTTTGTTTATTTCATGTTAAACGGTCCCTCTATTATTTGACCAGTATTGATCCCTCCAGTTATTTTCCTTATTAATTACCTTATGTCACAGTGTATGTTTTAAGTAATTCTTTTTGTTATTATTTTCTGTGGATTAACAACAGCTTTTATTACGCACAAACACTTGAAACCCACAATGTCACTTATTTCCTTGCGCCCTGCACATTTGGAGTGTCACTTCATCTTTAACCATGCTTTTCCCACGAACTTTATCATGAAGATCACTTCATGAGAGCGGCACTTACACAACAGTCACTAGTTTCATTATGCACCGTATTTATTCATTGTTATTCAAGTATTTTTCGAGGTCTATTCCCCTTCCCAAACGTCCCCTTAGGATAACTTTATCATTTGTACAGCCCATTTTCTTTTGTTTCCCTTTCTTTTCCCTCATTTTGATTTTTTTTTTTAATCCTTCCCAGCCCTGAAGAGTCACAGGAATTATACTGTGACGAAACACGTGTCAGCTGTTTGCTTTGTTTTGGCTGGTTGCTTTGTTTCTATAATTTTGTTTTCTCTCAATAAACACCACTGAACTCTATCCAGACATCAACAACTGTGGTTTTCTGAACGAGACTCTCATACTACTGGTATACCCCTAACACGTGTGCCCAGGATCGTGTTTATATGTCCAGTGTGGGTTCTCCGACTCACACGCTTACGGGGGTTATTGGGTTGTTCCTCCGACCTGGCAGCACCGCACAATTTTGTGTAACATTACTCACATAACGCGCACTAGTTTGAGCGCCAATCTTCCTGTTCTTACTCAAAACCCTACCCCTATACCTCAGTTGTACATTTATATTGAACAGGGTGGGACTTGAGGAAGACTCCCTGAGGCACCCCCTACCCGACTGACCTAAAACAGGACCAAAATGCTCCCACTTGTACCTCCTGGGTGCTCTCTGATTGATATGATTGAAATGATTTCAACCATGTAAGAACAGATCCCACCACACCGACTTCCCACTGCCTCCGCAAAAGCCTTCTGTGGGAGACTGTATTGAAGGCTGCAGAGAGGTCCAAAAGCATCAAAGCCAAGGCAATATCCTGATCAACAAGCTGTCTAAGATCATCAAGGGTGGAGATCAGAGTAGTCACTTTACTATGGCTTGGGCAGTATACAGATTGTGCATCATCAAACAACCCATTGTCTCTCAAAAAAGGAGAGTTGTAAGGTAACTATCTTCTCTCAAATCTTTATTGGAAGGGGCAAAGAAGTAATAAGCTTAAAATCCCTATAACCTCAGTACCTGAATAGGCCTTTTTCGGTAAAGGAATCACGATAGCCTGTTTCCAGATCTTTCATACCAATGCAAGCCCCAGCGACTTGTTACACAGCACCAGAAGAGTATGAATGACTGAACTTGACCCCTTAGGATCTGAGGGAGACATGGATCGAGAGGAGGCTCTGAACTGGTCGTAAACAGTATCTTGGCAACGTGAACCAAGTTCATGGGCTCAAATACCACTAACTATCGATGAGCCTCCTCAGTAGATTTGCTGGAGGAGGCCAGGCCCTCCTCCGAGGCTTCATGTTCCAAAGGAAATGCTTTGCTGATTGTACTAATCTTTTCCTTGAAAAACACGGAGAGGTTTTATCAAACTGTTTGTCATTCTTCCAAAGGGGACGTCCCTGCTTCAGGATCTCTTAGAGATCCCAAAATAGTAAAAACATATCTGGTGGGATTTTGTGCTGTTGTAATACTGTCAGCACAGCACATAGCTTTAGTGGCTATAACTTTATTTGTATATTCCTTTAGCATAGAATTTAAAATGTCCTCTCAGCTCAGAGTCGTAACTGACCCACCAAAGTCATGCCACCTTTTTACAGGCTAGCTTTGCTACCCTTATCTCATACGTCTACTAGGAGATACAAGTTTCTTTCTTTCTTCTCCTCCTTTAGTTTGCTTCTCCTTTCCTTTTCTTTTCACAGTTATAGCCCACAAATTTCTCATAGCTCTCCACTGAGTCTGCATTTCCCTGTTTAATGATATGTGTATAATCGCTGGTTGCCCCCTCAAGCAACATGGTATGAATATTGTCCTGATGTTGGAATAATAATTGTTGTTAATGCCTGATTTTCATATGGAACCCATTAAACCTCACTTTTGTTGTGTACCTGGATTACTTGTTGCAAAATTAATAAAGAATTGCAACCCCAGAGCAGCAGACAGGAAAAGATTATATAGTCACTGTATGCATCAACCTCCTCTTCAAAGGACAGGAAACTCTCACCCCATTCACCAACTAGGAAATTATGTTACTCTGATGGCCTCCTAATTACGTCAAAATCAAGCTTAGGCCAAACAGTCTCAGCAGTATCTTTCCCATTATCAGAAGACACTTTAACTGGATGAACTTCAGCTTTGATTTTAAAAGGGGCAAAGCAATAATCTGTCCTGGCTAAAGGTACAGGAGAGTTGCACATAATTATATGAGGGGATGCAAAAATTAGATCCAGCATATGACTCTTATTATGAGTAATGACTGATGCCAATTATGGTATGTACAGACTTGCCAAGGAATCAAACAGGATAGATCAGGGCATGCTATGTGACTCATCTGCCCAGACGTTAAAATCCCAAAGAACTAACAGGGCTGAGTGCCTTACTGCTAAAGACCTCAGAAAGACAATAAAAGATTGAGCATAATTGGCACGAGGACCAAGAGGGTAATAACAGAGTATCCCACAGAGGTCATCTTGGAAGAAAGATAAATATGAAAGTCCATTACTTACACCTGCCTGAAGGTGTCCAAGCTAAGGAGAGTAAGCTTATTAGTGTCATGGACAATTATGGAAACTCCCTCTTCCTTTTGCAAAGGGCAAGGTATGTGTAAAAATGTATAACCTGAGGGGCAAGCAAATGCTAAATCCTGGCTAAAGGACTCATCAGTGATAAACAAAATGTGTATTTTAGCGCCAAGAATAGTTTCATGTATTTCAATAGCATGCTTAGGTATGGAACATGTTTTCAGTAAACTGCACTTAACCCAGAAATTCTTCATGCTAAGGAGTGGCCCAGGCTCCAATGGGGACCCTGCAGAAGCCTTACTGTACCTAGCTGAGTTGACCTTTTCCCTGCTATAAGACAGCAACAATTTATTGGCTTTGGCTGATGTGCTGAGTAGTCAGCAGAGAGAGTTGGGCAACCTGAGTTAATCAGGCGTTCAGTATTTCTTTCATTTTTTCCTATCTGCAGATCAACTGTTTATTGTCGGCAAGGTCTCTATAGCATCAGGTACTGAAGAGTTCAGCTTGCACTTGTGTGTTGTAATTGGAATGTGGGTGTTCGCTTGATTTACCAGAAATGTGTTGAAATTGTAAGAACATTGTTGATGTGAGACATGGAAGTTGCAGGGTGAGAGATGAGATTGAGCTTCAGGTTATTAATGGAGATTTGAAGGATATACAGATTTGCTTGCCTCTTTTATGATGAATTGTTAATTTAAATTACAGAGCACAACCAATTAGTATAGCAAAAAAACTGACTTTGGTGTCAGTTTATTTAATCATGAAAAATAGTCATTCACATCAAGGTTCAATACAACATTTTTTGGAAGTGAAATTGGAGTAGTTGACACGTAGTAGATGTTTTGTGAAATGTTGACCATGATATTTTGAATTAATTCTACACTACGGAGAAATCCAATAAATAAAATAGAAAAAATAAAAGAAAGTAAAGCAGCTATGGATAAGCAGGGAAAGCTGTACTGAGAAGGGGTTGGGAAATCATATTACAAAGAGCATAACTCAAAGTGAAAAAATCATTCTTTGCAGAAGTTTATTTCAAAAAATTATTTTTGCTAGGACTAAGGAAACATTATAAAAGGCCTGCGTGAAAATGCTCCCCTATGAAGAGGGATATAATTGAATTGGGGAAAGTCATATATCATTGATATGTGCTTGAAAAAAAGAGGATGAAAGAAGATCCCCACAGTTGTCTCCTTCAATGACAAACATGCAAAGTACACAAATAAATATAAAACACATCATACAGTGAAATAATTGCTTTATATGACAAGGCAAACCCCAGATTCAATACATAAGCAAATACAATCTTCTTTGTTGTTTATTTCTAATCAAACAATCAACAAATAATATATCAAAAAAATCATAAAATTTAAGTTTGTTTTAAATATATCCTGACCTGAAGCCTACAAATAGTATATGCAAATAACAAAAATAGTTAATATTAATTCTGATTAAAATATACTACAAAACATTAGGACTGAACAGACTAACAACATTGTGCAGGAAATAGTTTAACAATCCCCTCACTTCTTCCAAGAACTATATCATTCATGTAGATAACTAAAGCCAGTAATATAGTATGAGTTGTATATCAGAATATCGACTACAAAAATATCTTCTGACTTACAATCATGGCCTAAATATTGCTTACTCAAATATCTATCCATTGTGTGTAGATTTTCAATTATTTACTCTAGTGGAGCGATAACTATGGGTGTAGACTTCCAATAATATACTTGAGTGCAACAATAATTTTGTAAACAATATTTAGGACACAATCTTTGTCAGACAATATTTAGCCCATGGTATTTTTGTACAATACTACAATTTGAGGTCCGTTAATATAGTGCTTTCACTTTCTCCTACACTTCTGGTTTTCCTTCTTTCTTTTGAATACTACAATTTGTTGGCAATGTATACAGGTGGGGATTGCCACCCTGTGTGTCTTTGATGGTCACATCACTGTGGTGAAAAGTTGATGGTTGCACATCTTAGAAGCCACCTCAAGGTCAATCCAATCCTCCTAGCATGGGTACACAAGGACCTCCATCTGATTATTTGCCCCTTCAACCCTAAACTGATTTAGCATGTATTAATAAAGGCTCACACATTGGCAAGGATAGCACTGTCTCATCTTTATTCAACATGGTCCCTGATGGATATGGGCCCATCCAGACCATCTCACTAGCTAGAGGGAGTTTTAACATGTTTGCATAAAGGATTATCATGCCTACGGATAACTCCATGTGCAACATAGCCTAAATAGCCCTCTGTCTTACTAGAATGACGATCCTGAATGTTTTATACTTGATTCACTCGGGGACTGGGGCACTTTCACCCTTCCTATAAATCCTAGGGGGACCCCTCACCTTCTCTAGAACTAGCCAAGTAAATTGACAAGTCAAGATTCATCTGTGAGTTAATGGGATTAGCTTTTCCCCACTTACCCAATGAGCCTAGCAGTATTCAGACTTTTCAGCATTTTCTGTGGCGGAAGTAATGGTGATTCTTAGAGTACTATCAGGGAATAGTGTACTAATCCACAGGAAGAAGAGTGGAACATAACCTGGGGATTTTTCACCCACTTGGATTGTTGACTGTCCAGTTAGCCTCATCCCACTTACTGCCTCATTGAGAACCCAATGTGTCTGGATTTCTTTGAAGTCATACCATTGCTATATCCCCTACAATACTATGATACCCTCCTGGGTGAGGTGTGAGTTTTACAAATGCACACAACACAACATAACACTACACAACACATCATAAATCTGCCTGATGGTGGCTTGACTCTGCTAAGTGCTTATCAATTCAGCCCTTGCTGCCCTGGGTGCATCGGAAGGCAGTTCAAGGACACTCCCTATGCCATAGACCACATACTGGGCAAATTAACCTGCCCCCTCCACCTGGAGTCGCAGGGCAGTTTAGATTTGGCATGAACGATGACCTACATGTAAAATGAAGCAAGAGGCAGCCACTTACAGTAAGTACATATACTGCCTAATTCGATGATTCTTATTCATAATTAACCCTTGAGAACAAGATGCAAGGGGTGGAGGAAGTGGTACCGGTAGTTGCTATGCCAATTGTGACTGGGAAGAAGTCCTATAACTGACAGCAGTCAAAGGATCTAAGAGCAAGCAGGAAAAGTGTTTGCAACCAGCTCCTGACTGGCAGAACACAAAGGCCCACATGTACGCGGGCATTCGTGTGACATGACTTGTGCAATGGTTCCCGTAAATTTACTTACCACTGTCATGTAGAGCTAAACCAACTTGCATTTCCCAAGCATCTGCACAAACTTTAGAAAATGTGGGCTAATATTTCATGGCTTCTGGTTTCATTTGCCAGTTTGGTGTGATCTGGAATTTGTAATCATGAATGCTTTCAATAAACCAACTGGAGCGAGAAACCTAATAAAAACGAATTGTAGCAGAAAAGTCCAGGACTGAAACATATTGTTCTGAAGACATGGGACCATATCTCATAAAGTGAGCACTGGAAGTGCTAATTTAAGACAGGTCTCTGGCTCAGTGTTTGTCTGAGTGTTATTTTAAATAGATGAAGATGAAACAATGTTATTTTGCCACCTTAGACTGCATTAATTGGTTGTTTGTCACTTAACCTTTAAACAAAAGTGCTGCTTTTTGCAGGATACGTAGCAGCATTTGTTGGCATCGCTAAAGTAATTAAAGATTATGCCACTATAACATTACAAAAAACAAAATAACACAATATAAAATTGACAGGGCACAAAAGAAGAAAAATTTCAAAACAGAACTCAACACGGCAACCACTGTATAACACAACACAATAATACAATGCAAAAACATACCAGCACCAAAAACAGCTCAATACTTATCCAGCTGACCAAATTGCAACACAACAAATATGCACAATTATTCTTGTAACATATTACAACCTACACAAATCTGCTTTCATGAGACAGAGTTAAAAAATGTGCACAGCAAACACTACTTTACTTACAACCAAGGACATGTAAAACGCCAGTCGCAGATGTTTTGTGATCCAACCCAGGGATTTCGGTGGCAGTCATGTGCATGTACCAGAGGTGCTAATTGTGTGTGTCATAGAAGCAGACACTGGCAGTTTAAGCACTGGTTGCAAGCTGTTGGAATGAGATGGAACTGCAGGTAGCTACTGCAAACAGGTACCATTGAGGGACAGAAAATCACAGTATCAATTATGCACGGACAAAGGTTCACAAACCAGTCGGCATGGCGAAGAAGACTGAGAGTGGATGGAGACCAGACCTGCCAGTTTTTGAGCACTGTGAGGCACTGCCTCCACATTAATGACACTGCTGTGGCATGGTGCACCTATCCCAAAGACATTCTGCCATACCTCCCAAAAATATCCTGATACACATAGAAACTCCTTTGAGGAAAAGATCTCAAGTCCCACCTCCAAAGCAGGAATCTCAAACTATATCAGACGGTCTGCAGCTGGTGTGGTGCAAGTGGTGCCTCCACTACTCTCTCGGGTTTGTGGATGGACCTACAAACTTCAATTAACGTCTTTAGTGAACAATATATGGTTCTAATGTTGTTGATTATTGATGAATTTGCACACATAAAGCGGAACTGAAGTGATAACAATTTGGCACTTTAACATAAAAGAGGATTCGGTTCCAGGGTATTTTGAAAAATCTGTTGTAGGCGCTTTTCTGAAAATGTCCTTCAGAGCAGGGTAATGATTAGGATGTAGCTAATTGGTCTAGAATTGCAAGAATATTAAAAACGTGGTTGTGGTTCTACTACAAAATCTTCTTCAATCATAAAAATGTCCCCGACATTGGAGGGTGGGTTTAGGACGTGTTCCTATCTCAGATCTGTAACTCGGTTAATGCTATAGCGTTCTGATGTCACCTGCATCAAACGCCGGGAGCAAAATCCAGTGGTTTGCGCACCCATGGATCGGCGCTTAAGAGTATGAATCCTGAAATTGCACTCTAAATCTATTTGCAGAATGCATTCTCAATATACATATGAAATTGTGCTAGTTAACCGTTTAAACGTTTGCACGATTACTTTTTCTATTGATCAGTCGCGGCTCGCATGACTCGTGGGTGGGGGGGCGGGGGAGGTCGTGCGGGGATTCATGCGGGGGGTGGGGGTTTAAAAAATAAATTTAAAAAAATTACCTTACCAGGTCCCGCGCTGCCTCCGCTCCTGGCCGGGTCCCGTTTCCTGGAACAGTAAGCATGCATCCTCCCTCCCCTCCCCTAAGCCAATCACAGCACTGCAATGGTAGCGTTGTGATTGGTGCGGACAGCGCCCAGCCGGGCGCCTGTAGGGAGGCCATTTTCTCTATGTAGGCTGCATGCAGCCTACATAGAGAAAATGTAGAGTGCGCATGACTAGTTTGGTTGGCCCCAGAGGGCTGACCAAACAGTCAGGGCCCACAACAGTGGGCAAGCCACTCCTCCTCGACCCGCCCACCCGCCCGCCCCCAACCAGGCATACCCTGCCTTCTGCTTTCTCGCAGCGCGAGAAGCAGAAACATAAAATTGTATTTAAAATACCATTTTATGTTTCTGCTTCTCGCACTGTGAGAAAGCAGTGGGGAGACGCTCCTCCACCCTAATGGAGGAGCCG
Source organism: Calotriton arnoldi (assembly GCA_963921515.1). NCBI lineage: Eukaryota > Metazoa > Chordata > Amphibia > Caudata > Salamandridae > Calotriton > Calotriton arnoldi. Next base: position 336,989 of record CAWUFW010002910.1, on the reverse strand, counting down.
CCCCTGCTATTGATTAATGAATATTTTTGCTTTTTCTGGTCTCTTGTACCTGGTATTTCTTTCCCATGTATTTAGTTTAAAAATGTTATTAGCGTGAGTTTGAGTGAACAATGCTTGTGCTCACACATATGCTTGTGTTGCTACCTATCTGCATTTTTTAAATTAATTCTGTTCAATTTTTTAAAGGGAAACATATGTCTCAATGTTTACTTATACTTACAATGTGTAAAACAATATTGGTAGATAGATCTCTACTTAGTTTATGTTCTTTGTATGGGTTTGAGTTCACACAGTGATGAAACAACATGCAGTCATGCTGCCAAGTTTACTTTTGTTAATTGAATAACGAAAAGCTATGAAATCATTAATAATGCAATCTGTTTTTACATTATGATTTGTGGCAAGTGCATCCAACACAGTTTAGGCTCAAAAGGTTGTGCTACGTGCCCTGCGCATGTCTTAATAGATACAAAATAAAAAGTACTTGAGAGGAATGTTTTCAGCAATTCTCCGAAATTCTTACCTCTTACTCATCAGTCTTCTAATTGGGTACATTTTAAAAATAGAAATGAAAATGTCATAATGCCCTGTGAATCTGCAAAACTAATTTTATGTTTTTTTTGCTTACAGAGTTATCCCATTGTTCATGCTACTTTGCTATTAGTTCAGTCTCTAGACAGGCTCGAACACTCTTCGATATGTTGGTTTGGAAAGCATAACATCCACAATGTGCTTAATAGTGCCTATTAGATGTAATTACCAAACATATTGTTGGATACTAAACTTTAATGTGCATGCAAAAGTTTACAGATTGGTATAAAGTCATGAATGTGTTCTCTTTGATGGCGACGTAGACACCTGCAAAAATTGCCACTGTCTCACCCAGGTCTTGGTGCTGGTAAAAATCTGATCATAATTATAATCATTTCTTTTTAAGTAGTGCTTAATACCACCTTTACATTTTTGGTGTTGTAGATTACAGACAATGCTGTTGCCAGCTCAATGCTGTTCAGTCACTTGACCTTAGATGATTGAAAAGTAAGCAGGGCTGCTGCTTAGGAGTCACACCCGAGATCAGAAGGTTGTACAGAGGCCTCTGCGTCGTGCTATTAACTCACTTACATATTACCCCAGACACAACACCTTGTTCTGGGCACACATAGCCACATGCGAGCTGGGAAATCGCGTAAAAGGTTTATCATAAACTCCACCTTGAAACTTACTAAAAGAATCTCCAATATCCGCACTTCTTCAGGTCAATTATTCTTTGCCACCGTGTTAGAATGGAGCACAATCAAAATACATTTCTTAATAAATCATCAATTTATAGTAATTAATGTTCAGTCAATGATTAGAGGTTTAGTGAAGTTTTAAAAGTTTTATTTTCTCACTAAGAGATTAGTCTGTATTTTTGTCTTTTTATTTAGGTTAATTAAATAAGTCTGTTTGCAGAAATATCAAGACAAATTTGGTTAGAATTAGCATACAAAATAACAGCGTGTTGCGTAAAGGAATTGATCCCTATCTTAATATAAAAGGAACTAACTTATAGCCAGAACCCATAAAGAGTTCCTTTGGAAAAGAGCAAGAGAAAGTTTGGAGCATCAGGCTAATAGCTATAAGAGGTCGAAGTCCCCATACAGATAGTTCTGGAAACTCAGCTGAGTTCCCTAACAGCTGCAGTAACACTCGTTAACACAGGTAGAAGGAAATAAGCACAGCAGTAGCTATGATCAGTTTAGTGAAAATCTCCAAAAAGGCATCAGAATAACAGAAAATCATTGTTAGCAGTAGCTAACAGTAACGTAAGGCAAGAGTAGCACAGTCAAGTGCTGGAGGGCATGGGAGGGGGAAGATGTGCATAGAATGCATTGTCTCTCTAACTAGGAACACATACTATATAGAAAAGCACAATACATGTTGCACACTCTGAATGTTGGATCATCTCTAGCCAATAGGAAAGGATATTCTGATGGTCCGTCGTCTTCTCACTCGATTTCGATGGTAAACGTTCATGGCAACATGATGTTATTTGAATGTGGTGACAGCGTATTACAAAAAGATACATCTAGGAAGGTTCTCATGAGAACCTTTGCAAGACTACTCTGTTAGCTGTTCAGTGTCCAATTGTGTAACAATGGGCTGCTCTATCAAATGAAACATTAATATCTAGCATGTCCTGGTTAGATAATGAGACTCTAATCTATAGCAATATACTTGTTCATTATAAGCATGTGAGGAAGTCATATGGTGTGAAGAAGGAAAGAAATGCATTTTTCAGCAAACAGCACATTTCACAAAGATGTTAGGTCTTACAGTTCAATTATAACTTTAAATGAGCATTTACAAAAAGGCATTTATTTTATTAAAGGGGAAGGAAAGAATAACAGAAAATGTTGAGGCCTAGCAGTGTAAGAACGACAGAAATGGGAGCATTCTGCAGAAAAAAGCAGCATTTTCTCTTTTTTGCACATTTTAATAAAAGCAAATTTTTTCTAACTTTTACATTGATACCTATTTCTTATGTTAATGTTAAGACACATTTCTACATTGTCATGTTGTCAATTTACGTCAAAAATGTAAACTTCCTCAAATGCATTGATTTACATGCTCATATAAGGTTGCCATCATCTCTCCTTTTGATTAAGTAAAACGTAAGCTATAGATTTCAGAATTTTGTGTGTGTCAGTGTTTCTCCTTTAAATCAGACAATGCAGCAGTTACTTTTTTTCAAGGGTGAATAATCGGACAATATTTGTAATCATGTTTTGGCAAGCAATTTTATTTTACAGATTATTTCAAGAGGGAAATACCTATGAGAGACAATGGTATTACTCCATTGTCAAGGGAGCTGTCAATTATGACGTCATGCTGTGGATGAGGCCAAGCCATAACACACTTTACTCGTGTCCTTGAACATTGAGGAAAGTAAACATATATATGGTCAAGGTAAGTGGCCATGTTGTGTGAAGGCTTTGGCAGGTATACATATTTGCAAGTATCTTCCACATGGAAGAAAGTTTGGGTTCACCCCAGGGTCTGTTGGATGAGAGTTCCTATAGGCTGCTGTAAGCCCAGCAGGATAACCATTTTAGTGTATTACCTTTAAAAGCATGACTGGGTATCCTTGTGTTGGTTAAGCTAGTTGAATAATCTTCTTAGCGGACACCAGGAGAATGATTGCTTTATTTAGTGTTAATCTTTTGAAGCCTTTATGTGCCATTGTTCATGTTTTGAATTGAGTGTGTTCTTTCACTGGCAGCCACTGGAGGTTCTGTACAGTTGAGAGACCTGTAGGATATTTCGTTCAAATGAAAGAAGAGAGGAGAGCTTGCATTATGTGCCTTCACTTACTTGTAATGGGCACAGATGGAAGGTGATGGACTTGTGGGCACAAATACATGCATGTGCGCGCACACACACACAATTGAATGGATTGTCATGCACAGGATATAAGAGTCAGTGCAGTTTGTGAGCTGAGCCTCCGGATTCAGACCCTTTGCCTTGCTTCATGAGCATGTCTGTCAGCAGAGGAACTTGTCCTCCAGTGGACCTACAGCTCATCTGCACCTAATCTTTTGTGAATACCTCAGTGAGGGATCTGCAGGAACAGAGCCTGCTCTATGGGAGTGTCTGGTCCAGAATGTACAACTCACTAGTTTTTGTAAATGGAGAGCCCGTTGAGTCTGCTATGTGCAGTGCTTAATCTGCAAAAGAATGTCTTGTTACTTACCGGTAATCTTCATTACCCTGATTAGGGTCCTCCTCGTCCCAGTCTAAACACAGTGAGGCAGTCCTGCCTCCAACCAGCCAATCAAAACGCTTCAAAACGAAAATGCCAAAGGTCACATAAACCCCTCCCACCCACCTCCATGCCTGTTATCAACAAGTCCCAGACACAAACACAGCGGGAGGGAGGGAGGGAAGAGGACTGGGACGAGGAGACCCCTAATCGGGGTAATGAAGATTACAGGTAAGTAACAAGACATTACCCCCTCATGGGTCCTCCTCGTCCCAGTCCTAACACAGTGAGGAACTCACAAGCAGAGAACCAGGAATAAAAAACGCAGGACACCAGGGACCATGCAAAAAGTACAAAATTTAATCAAAGAAATGATTAATGAACAGCAGCGTTCAAAACGTCGACAGCAAAACTGTCAACAGAGGCATGTAAAACATCTAGGCAATAATGCCGAACAAACGTGTGATGGGACTGCCAAGTGGCCGCTCTACAAATCTCCTGGACAGAGACCCCCGCCGCCTCAGCCCAGCAAGCGGACACAGAACGTATCAAACGACCCTGCACCTGAGACGGAGGAGGCATGCCCACAGACTTATAGGACTGGCAGACCGCCTAACGCACCCATCGACTGATCGTAGAAGTAGAAACCTTCTTCCCCTTAGCCACACCCCCACAGGAGACAAACAGGGCAGGAGAAAGCCGAAATCCCAGCGAACGCTGGAGGTAAATCTGAAGAGCCCTGCGAACATCCAAAGAAGAAGGAACAATGGAATCCCCCTCCGTAGGCAAATCAGGAAGGATCACCTCCTGCTGCAAATGGAACCTGGAGGAAACTTTAGGCAGAAAAGCCGGGTCAAGCCGCAAAACAACCCTATCCTGCAGGAACTGCAAATAAGGGAAGGAAATAAGCAAGGCACCCAACTCACCCAACTGCCGAGCGGAGGTGATGGCCAGCAAAAAAAAAGCCACCTTAGCGGACAACCACAACAAGTCCGCCTCCAACAAGGGCTCAAAAGGGGGCAACTATAGACCCTGCAGAACAGTAGGCAAATCCCAAGAAGGCACAATCACAGGAGAGACCGGACGACGAAGCCGAAAGCTCCGAAGAAGACCACTCACCAAAGGGGCAACAACCTCCAAGGAAGCCCCCGGACCCCGACAAGCAGGAACCGCAGCCCACTGAGCAGACAACGTGGAAGGGGAAAGGTCCTTCAAAAAACCATCCCAGAGAAAGTCAAGAACAGAAGCAGGATCCCCAAGCACAGGATCCACACTTAAGGGTCGAAGGCCGACGCGACAGCTGGATGTCACGGGCCACCACAGAAGAACAGCCCAAAGACTCCAACGTCAACCACTAAAGAGCCAGGCCGTCAGATGCAAGCAGCGAAGACAGGGCAGAGACAGGATCGGATACTGAAGCGGTGCCAGAACCAAGGGAAGCCGGACAAACCGGCCCCCAGCCAGCCGCATCAGGAGAGGAAATCAAAGGCGGCAAGGCCAAAAGAGAGCAATCAACAGGACAGACACTCTCTCCCCCCGAATCTTCTATAGCACCCTCGGGAGGAGGGGAATAGGAGGGAAGGCATACAGAAGGCCCGAAGGCCAGGGAATCGGAAGAGCATCCACTGCCCAAGCCTGAGGACACACCACCTCCGAACAAAACCTTGGGAGAAGAGCGTTGTGCGGGGAGGCAAAGAGATTGATCCAGGGAGTCCCGAACCGAAGACAAAGGTCCTGGAACAGAGGAACAGAGAGATGGTACAGAACAGAGGACGGAAGGTTGCGGCTCAAGGCGTCCGCATGAAAATTCAGCTGTCCCAGAATGTACACAGCCCTCAAGGCCAACAGGTGAGATTCCGCCCAGGCACAAATCATGGAGGCCAGCAGATTCAGAGACACGCACTTGGTTCCCCCCTGGCGGTTCAAGTAACAACGAGCCACCTGATTGTCGGTACGAACCAACAGATTCGTCCCGTGGAGATGAACCTGAAAGAACTGCACCGCCTCCCAAATGGCAGCCAACTCCCGCCAGTTCGAGGAACGGGCGCTGTCCCTCTGAGACCACTGACCCATGGCCTCCAAGGACCCCAACGTGGCCCCCCAACCCCAAAGACTGGCATCCGTAGTCAACAAGAGGGGAGGAGTAAGATGAAAATGCACCCCTTTCTCCAGATTGGGAGTGCAAAGCCATCAGTCCAAGTCCCAAACCAGAGCAGGAGAGAGAGGAACCAGAGTCTCGTAATCCGCCCGGGAAGAGTCCCACCGAGCCAATAGATGAGTCACCAAGGGCTTGAGATGCAGGCGAGCCCAAGGAACCACAGCAGTGGTGGCAGCCATCAACACCTGGACTCGCAAACAAACTCGAGCCGGGGCAGAGGGACGACTCAACAGATCCCGCAACAGAGTCTGCAGGGAAAGGATCCGAACAGGAGGGAGAAATACCGCCCCCAGAGTGGTGTCGAACAGACCCCTGATGAACTGAAGTCTCTGAACAGGATCCAGATGAGACTTGGCCAGATTCAACTTGAACCCCAGATCCTGGAACAAGGCCACCGTAGCTTCCACCACCAGAAGAGCCTTAGGAAAGGAGGAAGCAGAGATCAGACAATCATCAATATAGGGAAACACGGAGAAACCCCGATGTTGCAAAACCCCCACAGCAGGAGCCAATACCTTGGTAAAAGTCCTGGGAGCAGTGGAGAGGCTGAACGGCAAAACCTGAAACTGGAAATGCATTCCTTGCACCGCAAACCTCAGGAACCGCTGACTGGCTGGATGGACCGGAACGTGAAAATAGGTGTCTTCCAAGTCCAGAGAAGCCAAAAAATTGCCTCCTGGATGAGGGGAATGACGGACTGCAAGGTGACCATCTGAAAATGATCCAACCGCACCAACTTGTTCAGAGCCCGGAGATTTAGATTCGGCGGAAGGAACCATCTGGCTTTGGGACCAGAAACAGATGGGAATAGAACCCCAGGCCCATCTCCTCCACCGGAACTGGCACAATAGCCCCTTTTGACAACAACATGGCGACGCCGCACAGCATGACAGACTGCCTCACGGGGTCTCTTGACAACGGGGTAGCTTGAAAGAAGTCCAGAGGGGGAGGACCCCGGAAGGGAATTGGTAACCCAACCCGATGACAGACAAGACCCACTTGTCGGAAATCAGAACTGACCAACGGGCCAGAAACAACCGGAGCCGAGCCCCCACCACGGCATAGTCACTTTTGTCCCACACCTGGGGGATGCTGCTGCTGCTGCTGTTGCTGAGGCCGGGACTTATAATGGAACACGGCCCCCCAACCATGGGCCCCGACCACGAAAGGGCTGAGAAGACAAAGCCCCCTGAAACCCCTGTTTATGAAAAAAGGACTTCTTTTTAGGCACAGGCTGAAAAGGTTTCAACATTTTCTTCTCCTCCGCAGACCGCTGCACCATCGCGTTCAAATCGTACCCACAGAGACGGGGACCTTCAAAAGGCAGTTTATGGACCAAGGCCTTCTGAGCAGCATCAAGACGCCAAGGCTTGGTTCAGAGAGACCTCCTACCAGCCTCCGCTGCCCCGGCAGCCGAGGAGAAGGCCCACAAAGAATCAAAAGTCACATCCAATGCTCATTTATCCTGTGCTGAAGTATGCAATTTGTTTTCATGACATTTCTCAAAGATTTAGTAGCAGTCATCTGTATATTTACCTAAATGTACATAGAAGCAGCAATTATAACATTGTCTGATATAAAAAATTTTTTTTTTTTAAAAAGTCACATCCAAGAGGAATTGTGCCAAGACCTCCATCTGAGCCAAAACAGGAGTAGGGTCCCCTTGATCCTACAAACAGTCAAACAACTTCTCAAAATCCTTGAGAAGAACCTGCGAAGCATAGGCCGCATAAGTGCTAGCACGCACCCCAAAATGAGAAGCAGCATAAGAACGCTTGAGAGCGGATTCCACCTTCCGCTCCACCGGGTCCGCCAGGGAAGCCTCCTCCGAAGACAAAGAGGAAGACGAAGAAGAAGCCATAGAGGACAAAAGAGAATTGACTTTAGGAACCGGAGGATACTAGGTGTCAAAGACCGCCAGGCGATACCGCTTCCCCAGAAAGAGAGGAATTCCCTGCTTATCAACTTCAAGCCATTCCTTAGCCAGAATATCCTTCAGGACAGCATGGAAGGGGAGGTCATCCACCACAGAGGAACTATACTGGGAGTAAAACCCCTCATCAGACAATGATTTAGGGTCAAAACCCAGTACCTCCCGAATATGGACCAGCATGTCCGAGAAAACTTTGCCTTGAACGTACTTTCCCTTAGGGGAATCGTCCATGTCCTCATCATCATCTTTAGATTTCTTTGCCGCAGGCTCCAGCAGCACAGACTGGACAGCAGAATTGATCAACTCCTGCAAATAAGCCCTAGAAATCTGCAAAGCGTCATCCTCCTGCAGTTCCTGGACATTATGCTGCTTGGACAAGGACTTCGCAGGCACCGGAGAGGAAGCCCCATCACTCATGGCCAGAGCAAAAAAGAGCAAACCACACAGGAAGCCCAAAACACATACCAGGAAGTGCCCAGCAACTCCCATGAAATACTGCCCCCAATCAACCAAGTCCCGTGAAACACGAGACTTGAAAACCAGAAAGGGCAGCCCTGCAGTCTCCACCCACAGCCACAGACCAAATCAACATGGCCGCGGGGGCCGGACGCTGCTGGAAACCCCCAGCGCCGGAACGACCCGAGGCCAGAACAGCAGGAAAGCTCCCCTCCCCAGCCCAGCACATGCGCGGGGAGCGTCCTTGCCAAGGAGCAGAAGTGCAGCCGACCGGAGCACCGGTACGGCCGCGCACAGAAATGCAATAAAAAACAATTTCAACAGACAGAACAGGATTTCAAATAGACCAGAAAGCATTTTTAAAAACTCACGGCACCGTAAATACTAGGGGTGGGCAGAGTTGACGAGGTGCCACTACGTGGAGTTCCACGGAGTTATGGAAAAAATCCGTGGTTCAGGAGCCCACGTCCTGCGGCCAGCCGAGGGTCCGTGTGCCCGGGACGGGGGTCCCTCGTGCCCGGGCAGGCTCCCAGATCCCCCCAGCCTGGCTGGGTTGAGAAGCAGGGACTGGGCCCGGGGCCTGGGTTTCGGGCAGGGCCTGGGGTGTGGGAGCCCCCGTCCTGTGGCCTGCCAAGGGTCCGTCTGCCCCGGGACAGGGGTCCCTGGTGCACAGCCCCCGAGCCCTCCAAAGGGCAAGCGGGAGCCCTCCCCCGAAGGCTCGGGGCGGGCTGATTGGTGTCCTTCGGGCCCGGCCATCTGGTCGCGCCTTTCTCCTCGGCCATCTGGTCGTGCGCAATGCTTTCCAATGGGGTGACCAGATGGCCGGGCTGCCCTGGAAGTCCCGATGAGGGCTCGTAGGCCTCCCCGATCCCAGCCAGGGCTCCAGGAGGTCGGGCGCCCCGTGCCCTGGGTCCCCTTTGTTACTCGGTGCGCACGGGTTATCAGAAAGAAGGGTGGCTTTCCTCCGGATTACTAGGGGCAGGATATTCCAGAACCGCCCCCCGGGCTGGCGGTTCTCAGCCGGGGACCAGATGGGCTAGGCCCGGGCAACACCTCCCCACTGCCCGGGGCTCCCTCTTCCGGCCCGCCGCCCCGGCAAAGTGCCGGGAACGGGCTCCATCGGTCCTGGGCAGTCCTCCCCCGGGCGTCGGGGCCCGAGAGCTCTGGCCGGGTGCTCCCACCCCTGGCTCCGTCCCACGCCCCAGGCCCGGGCAGGCCTTCCCCAGCTTGGCTGGGTTCTGGAGCATAGGCCCGGGGCCCTTGGTGGCCCGACGCAGGCCTCCCCCACGCGGCCTGGCCTGGGACCGCCGGGTGGGACCAGGGATGGGGTAAGCTCTGCCATGGGCCCGGGTCGGAGGTCCGCCAGGGACCCCCATTCTCAGCCCCGGGCATGAGGCCCAGCTGGGGTCTCCGAGCCCCCTTTGACGCAGAGCCCCCGAGCCCTGCATGGGCAGGTGGGAGCCCTCCGGTGAAGGCTTGGGGCGGGCAGATTGGTGTCCTTCGGGCCCGGCCATCTGGTCGCGCCTTTCCCCTTGGCCATCTGGTCGCGCACAATGCTTTCCAATGGGGCGACCAGATGGCCGGGCTGGCCTGGAAGTGCCGATGAGGGCTCGCCCGCCTCCCTGATCCCAACCAGGGCTCCAGGAGGTCGGGCACCCCCGTGCCCTGGGTCCCCTCCGTCACTCGGTGCGCACGGGTTCCGAGAAAGAGGGGTAGCTTTCCTCCGGATTACTAGGGGCAAGGTGTGCCGGAACCCCTCTCGGGCTGGCGGTTCTCAGCCGGGGACCAGATGGGCTGGGACCGGGCACCACCTTCCCCCCTGTCCGGGACTCCGTCCTCCGGCCCGCCGCACGTCCGGCCCGCCGCACGTCCGGCCCGCCGCACGTCCGGGCCCGAGAGCTCTGGCTGGGTGCTCCCACCCCGGGCTCCGTCCCACGCCCAGGGCCCGGGTGGGCCTTTCCCCAGCTTGGCTGGGTTCAGGAGCATAGGCCGGGGCCCTTGGTGGCCCGACACAGGCCTCCCCCACGCGGCCTGGCCCAGGACTGCCGGGCGGGCCCAGGGATGGGTTAAGCTCTGCCATGGGCCAGGGTCGGAGGTCCGCCGGGGACCCCCATTCTCAGCCCCCGACCCTGAGGCCCAGCTGGGGTCTCCGAGCCCCCTTGGATGCAGAGCCCCCGAGCCCTGCATGGGCAGGTGGGAGCCCTACGCCGAAGGCTCTGGGCAGGCAGATTGGCATCCTTCGGGCCCGGCCATCTGGTCGCACCGTTCCCCTCGGCCATCTGGTCACGCGCAATGCTTTCCAATAGGGCGACCAGATGGCCGGGCCGGCCTGGAAGTCCCGATGAGGGCTCACCCGCCTCCCTGATCCCAGCCAGGGCTCCAGGAGGTCGGACGCCCCGTGCCCTGGGTCCCCTCCGTCACTCGGTACGCACAGGTTACCAGAAAGAAGGGCAGCTTTCCTCCGGATTACTAGGGACAGGGTATGCCAGAACCGGTCCCGGGCTGGCGGTTCTCAGCCGGGGACCAGATGGGCTAGGCCCAGGCACCACCTTCTCCCCTGTCCAGGGCTCCCTCCTCCAGCCCGCTGCGTGGCAAAGTGCCCGAGACAGGCTTCATCGGGCCGCGGCCGGTCCTCCCTTGGGCATCCGGGCCCGAGAGCTCCTGCGGGCCTCGCCATGCCTGAGGCCCAGCTGGGGTCTCCGAGCCCCCAGGACGCGGAGCCCCCGAGCCCTGCAAGGGTAGGTGGGAGCCCTCCCACGAAGGCTCGGGCCGGGCAGATTGGCGTCCTTCGGGCCCGGCCATCTGGTCGCGCGTTTCCCCTCGGCCATCTGGTCGCGCGCAATGCTTTCCAATGGGGCGACCAGATGGCCGGGCTGCCTTGGAAGTCCCAATGAGGGCCCGTTTGTCTCCCCGATCCCAGCCAGGGCTCCAGGAGGTCGGGTGCTTCCGCGTCTAGGGTCCCCTAAGTCTCGCAGTGCGCACGGGTTACCAGAAAGGGGGTACCCTTCCTCCGGATTACTAGGGACAGGGTACTCCGGAACCCCTCTCGGCCTAGCGGTCCTCAGCTGGCAGCCGGACGGGCCAGGACACACCCCCCAGCCCGGGGTCCGTCCTGCCACGTGGCAGGCTGGCCGGGACGGGGTCCCGCGGGCCCGGGGAGGCTTCCCCTGTGCCTCTGGGCCCGGGAGCCCCGGCTGGGTCCAGGGGCTCCGCTGGGCCCCGGGTCGGGTACTCCAGGCCTGGGCCCCATCCCCTGGCCTGCCGCTCTGCCAAAGGCCCGAGACGGAGTTCCGTCATGCCCGGGAGCCCCCCTCACTTGGCTGGGTTCAGGAGCTCTGTCCGGGGCCCCTGAGGGCCCCGGGGAGGGCAGCCTCCCCTTCCCAGGCTCCGTCCTTGGGCCTGCCGCGTGGCAGGGTGCCCGGGATGGGGTCCCATGGGCCCGGGGTGGCTTCCCCTGCGCCTCTGGGCCTGGGAGCCCCAGCTGGGTCCAGGGGCCCTGCTGGGCCCCGGGTCAGGTGCTCCAGCCCTGGGCCCCGTCCCCTGGCCTGCCGCTATGCCAAAGGCCCGAGACGGGGTTCCGTCGTGCCCAGGGAGCCCCCCTTGCTTGGCTGGGTTCAGGAGCTCCGTCCGGGGGCCCTGAGGGCCCCGGGGAGGGCGGCCTCCCCTTCCCGGGCTCCGTCCTTGGGCCTGCCGCGTGGCA